>CM062807.1:674515855-675727537 GCA_031772625.1 Pinus tabuliformis
AGGAGGAATTTTCTCAATCTTTAGAATGACCTCAAGGTCAAAATTATTGGTGATAAATTCAAAATCAATCCATCCATAGGTTTATTGGAAGCCTAAATAGTAAGCGAGGTATTCTTTGTGACTTCGGGGTCTTGTGTGATCTCATCTGGAATGAGTCTTCAAATTTTTAGGGAATTTCTTTAGTAAACTACTCCAAATTTGCATCCATTCTTATTTGTTAGAGTTTTCATATTCATATGAAGAAGAAGAAGCACCTATATCTTTTTATGAGATACATCAGGGACCTATGATGTGCTTACTAAAACTCTATCCTACTCAATGTTTTGTTAATGAAGCTTCAACAAATTTCTAGGTAAGTGGGCTATCCTTTTATTCATGTATTGATTAAACCGAACCAATTCTTTAGGACTTAACTACATTGCTACTTGTTTCTCAACCTTTGCATATTCAAATGTTGGTTGAAATAAATCATCAAACTTATTTGGTTCATTTGTGAATTGCCTAATTTTTTACCTGAATAGTAACATTCTTGGTAGTATCATTAGGATCATACTGCCTATTGGGTATGGTTTGGAAAATTAGACGTTGAATTTCTTCAATCTCTAGAGTAGCATGCCTGAAATTTTCAAGAGCATAGACACCACATTGAAGGGGAAATCTAGGCCACATTGTCTTTTTATTATCTTTCATAACTTTTGAAAGGTCATTCACTACAGTTTGGTAGGCTATCTCTCAGGCTAGGAGTTTGTTAGGAATGTAAAGGGGAAACACACAAGGGTGTGCAAGGGTGCCAAATATCTAGATATAGGTGAAGGATTGTTCTCCAAACCATCTTCCAATAGATAATAAATCATTATTGGCTTCAAGTGAAATCCTAGGAGCTCTCTCATTAAAGACATTTTGGTGGATTGGTGGGATAACGACATCGAAAATTTTGTAGAGATAAGGTTTGTATTTGGCTTCCCATAGTCTGCTCTGGTATATATGTATAGGAATAGGGTATTCTATGGTCCACTTTCATCCCATAGATGTAAAATCAGAAGTGAAAGAGATAGTATCCATTATGTAGGTGCTCATGTAGAAAGGGGGAACAATGTTCTTAGAAAAATGTGCTTTTTCCTATAATTCAGGATTTATGTAGTTATGGTATTAGGAAAAATGGTTCCCTGATCCATAACATAGCCATCTGAAGCAACATCAAAAGGGTACCCATTGGTTTGAGAACTTTTGAGTATTAGGGTAACCAAACAGTCTAGACATCATAGTCACTATATAACTATATGGTCCAACAATAGAAGAGATAGTGTACATACCCTTATCATTGCGCTTATGTTTGTTGGGAACCCTTCTCAATCCTTTGATTACCTATGATTTATATTCATTTTCCTTCATGAATTTCTCTATAAATTGGTTGTCATATTTCTTCTGGGGTGCGATAGCTAGTACATCTTTCTTAAATCATTTTTGTTGAATGACCCAATAGTTGTATTCCTCTTGGTCATGAAATTCTTGTTTGCAATATTTAAATGGTCAATGACCCATATAATCATATTGGTATAGGGTAGGGTGTTAGGTCTGGCTGCAATCATGTGTAGGAACGAATTGGTGACATGGCTATAAATAGTTTCATAAATAGGTAGAGAATAATCGGTTGTAATTGTTTTCCTTGTGACCCTGGGTTCTTCATCTTAAAATATCTTATAAATGACCTCCCAAGAGGAGCTTCCAACATCGGGGGTAGCACAAGCATTTCAGTAGCCTCAAGTGGAGGAGCGGTTGGTTGTTGTTGAGAAACTAGTTTCTTCCTGGGTTTATTTTCCCTAGACATTTCTGTTGAGTTTTGCTTATCGAGACTGGCCTACAAAGAGAAATACAAGAATAAGAAAAAACTTTTGAACTAAAGAATTACATAGAGAAAATAACCAATTTCATATGAATCTATGTCTTTTATGAGAAAAATCTTATGATATCTTTTCACAATAATGAAACCATTAATAACTTCGAAATCATAAATTCGTTACATTCAACCATTAAATGATAAAACATGGATTCACATGGGCTTTGGTACATGTCAGCATATCAGAGGATTTTATCAGAGAAATCTTATGGTTGTATTATTGAAACATGCGATATTCTCATCCTCCGATAGGCTTTTAGAGTGTAATGACTAAAATATAGGCAGGAATAGATATCGAAGATCCTGTATTAGAGGTTTGGTTTCAAAGGTTTGATTTTGGAGGTGTGAAAGGAAAACATTTGATTGGAAGTCCTGGTATGAAATTTCTGATATGATTAATGGGAGGTTTATCGAAGATCAAAGGTTTGGGAATATCAGAGATCAACGATCGAAGTATTAGAGTTTTGTGGATATCGCAATATCGATGAAGTTACTTATCAGATGATGAGCAGGAAGGGATATCAGAGATCCACGGATCGGTAAATCAGAGATCAGTGATATGAGGTTCATATAGAAGACTCCGATATTTAGGAGCTTTGATAATGCTACGTGGAAATCTTGTGGGGTGAGGATTTTATTATTTTATTCGCAAAGAAGTGCTTTATCACTTTGAGGCTTAAAACATTTGAAAAATTCAATTGAGGAAATTTTAGTTGCAACTTATCCTAAGGGGACATGTTACAATGTTTCGATAAAATTATTCTGATAATAGCTTTTGAATGAAACCTAATGGGTGTTTTATTTGCAAATATGTCTTGTGGGCCTAAGCTCTGATATAAAGGTTCTGATAAGGGAGATTTCTCATTTAGTCAAGTTTTGTGGAAAATGAAACTAATATTGTCTTATTTTATTGAAACTTAAAGTATTTTATCCTAAATTTAGAAGGATCCCCATTATTTATTAGTTCTACTATTAACCTTATTGGGGAGGTTGTTGACTAGTACAACAATTGGTGACATACTGTGTGCAACAATTATCTCTGTTAAGAATAAATGAAGTTTTAAACTATCAATAAAGAAGAATTATAAAGATAAAAATACTTGAAGTTTTGATTGATAAAGATTACTCTGAATAAAAGAGTTCGTCATTTTGTGAATTATCTCATAACCTGTTTATTTATGAAAATATTTATTACCTTTGTTGGTCATTTAATTAGTTATAAAGACAAAGTCAAGAACTATAAAAGCTTATATTTTAAGATTGACCTAGTTGTCACTGGTAGAGCCACTGTTGCTAGCAGGCCTCCATAGCCTCGATAGGGTTACCATTTAACCAAATATATACCAATATCCCATCTCTTTATAGTAATATCATTATAGGTATTTAATATTTTCTTTTATATTTTTTTAGCTTACTTGAAAGCCATTGCCCTGGATTCGTAACCAAATGATGACAATGTCATTCATAGGTTATAATGATATTAAACAAGATGCCTCGTGATGAGACCTCTTGTCTTATAGTTATATAACTAAAAGCCATTATCTTCGTTTGTTGACCAGTGTTGATAATGTCAATACGATTGGTTTCCCATGATCATGGTAAGTCGGCTCATGTTGAGACCTCTTACCTTTTAAGTTTCATATATTTTTGAATTACACCCTAAAAATATTAAAATTAGTGGATGTGGAGGTATATTCACTCCTTAAGAGTAGTGGATGACAATTGAATCCAAAAGATGCTAAAACTTCAAAATAGCTTTTATCTTTTAAAGAAAACATTTTTATGACCAATCATAGGATAACCAGACTTTATAAAGTTTTCAAGTTGTGAAACATTTACAATTTAATGGATATAAAGATTTCAGAGCTTTATAATAGATGCAATTCTAAACTTCAATGTTATAATTACTTTTCTAACATATCTTCTTTAATTATTCAAGGTTCATGTAAATGATGAGAGACCCTAATGTGAAGGAAAAGGTGTATTACATAACATTACCAAAGCTACCAAAACTAGTATATACCTGTGATTAGTTACATATTTACAGGAGGATAGGTATCCTTAAGAAAAATATTTTTTCAAAACTAGCCCATTAACTGGAAGAGCATCCCTCTTTCCATGTAAATCTTGGAGGATAAAGATTGATGGGCCTAGTTTTTGAACAATCTGAAATGGACCTTGCCATAATTTATGGAATTTTGTATGTCTTCCTTTCTCTTCATGGATTTTCTCCCATTTCAGAACTAGATCACCAACTTCAAAAAAAATATATTAATTGAACTTTTATCAAATCAAGATTTAACCAATTGTTGATGACAGGCATGAGCTTTTCAATCTTTAAGCATTTCTCCTTGTAGCTTAAGAATTTGAGACATTCTTAATTGTACAGTAGAATAAGGATTTTCTTCAATGGATTTCACTAGGGCTAGTGATGGAATAGCTATATTAGGAGGTATAATAACTTCTTTTCCATACACTAATTGAAAAGGAGAAGTGCCTATAGAGACCTTCTGTGTGATTCTTTGAGCCCATAAAGTAATATCTAGAGCTTTGTGCCAATTTCTTTGATTTTGGTCAACTATTCTTTTGATTATTCTAATGAGGTTTTTATTAGTAGAATCTACTAAGTTGTTTCCTTGAGGGTAATAATTTGTAGAATACATAAGTTGTAAACCTCTTTTAAGAGAAAATTCGGTAATGGTATTTCTTGAAAAATAAGGTACATTATAAAAAATTAGGGCATCAGAAAGACCAAACTTGGTAACAATAATTTGATCAATAAATTCAATAATGTTTTCAGAATTGGCCACCTTTTGGGGTATTTTTTGCACCCATTTGGTGACATAGTCCGTAGTAGTGAGCATGTATTTATGCTTCTTAGAAGGGTTAGGAACAATATCACCTATTATATCCATTCTCCATTGTTTGAAAGTTTTCTCAATGTTAACTAGCTTCAATGGTAAGGCTAGTTTCTTTTGTCTTCCTGAAGCAGTTTGAAAAACTTTCCATTTTCGGACATAAGCATGAGTGTCCATGAATAAAGTTGACCAATAGTATCCAACACACAGAATGTTATAAGTAATTGCGTCTCTACCATAGTGTCCACCAGTTAGTCCATCATCTAGCTCCTGGAAGACCTTTTCTGTTTTAGATTTTTCTAGACATCTTAGACAAACGGAATCATAATTCTTCCTTCGTAAGACATCATTGACCAAATGATATTGAAAAACTTTAATTTTGAGAGCTCTTTTCTTTTTATAATTGAGTTCCAATGGAGCATAACCATTGTTCAAATAAATAATTAAATCGACATATTGAGATTCAGTGTCGATGGGACATACCTCTGTGAGATGACCATTATTACCTGAATCTTCATCAGTTGAACTATCATAAGCTCCAGCTATCAATCTGCAAAAACCTTCACCTCTTACCATTTTAGCTGGTTTGATATCTAGGTCATATTCTTACAGGGAAGTAAACCAATTTTCTCTTTTCTCTCCCAATTATTTCTGGATAAGCAATTGTCTAACTATAGGGAAACAAGAATTACTTTTGCATGTGTTTTCAGGAGGAAAGGCTTGAAATTATTTATGGACTTAAAGAATGCAAAGGATTTGTTATCAACCTCTGAATAATTTTGCCTCCTTGTAGGTTGGAACTAAAGAAGGAAATTGGGGCTTCATTTTGTTGTTCATTAGGTTGAGTCAAAATTGATGCATAGGATTTCTCGGAAGAAAAAGTACAAAGAATGAATTGTTTGGTAAAATTAGGGGTTGATCACAAAGGGGCATCAATTATTTCCTATTTTATTGACTCAAATGCTTTTCTTTCAATCCACCTCCTTTTGAAAATTCACTTCTTCTTAATCATAACCTATAAGAGAAGTACAATTTGAGAGAAGTCCAAAACAAATGGTTTAACAAAATTAATCTTCCCAAGGAAGGATTGCATGGATTTTGTATTGTGTGGTAAGGGGATTTTAGATATCACCTTGATTCTATCTGGATCTATGCATATTCCTTCTTTAGACACTATAAATCCTATAAATTTTCCTTCGTCAAGAGATAAAATTAGCTTTTTAGGACCTTCTTTGCTGGTGGTTTCTCCTTATCGACCTTCACATCCGGGACTATGCTGCAACTATCTCCGATGGATTTTTCCAATTGTTGTTGTCACTGACGTGAATCATCTCTTTTCTTAACCACTTTCTCTAGCTCCTTCTTCAGTTCAACTTTCTCATTTTCCACCTACATCATGAACGCCAACATTCGTTGTTCCTTCTCTTACAGCTTGATTGTTAAACTTTGATGGAATTCATGCAACACCTGAATGGGCAATGTGTTAATGATTATGTTAATGGCCTTCCATGATTTGTTTCATTCTTTGTCATCCGATGTGTACCACTATAGTTCCTTAGATGGCACCTGCAAAAGTCTAATGCTGAATTGTGTTTCTATTCTTCACTCTACCTGCAATGGCTGAGCTATTTTTTATGATTGTTTTAATACTTGTGGCAACTCCTTCAGCTCCACGATGACCTGATGTGCCTCAGCCAATATCATTTTATATCGATCAAGAATACTATCTGAGGTCTCCATTGTGATCTCCTATACCTTCTCTCTGATCTTATCAATGTCCCCATCAGTGAGGATAAGCGCTTCTATGCACTTGAACATATCTGCTTTGTCTTTTTTCCTCTTGCCTACTGCAGTTGTTGTGTCTCTCCTTCTGACAATAAAAGGTGAGTCCTATGATACTCCTGCATCACTAAGGGGTTCCTCAAGCTCCTGCTATGTTTCCTCTATTTCAATTTCTGCACCCTTTCCACTTGTACTTCCATCCTACAGGGTATCCTTCTGTGTTCCAACCACTCCACTGGGTGGAGTCAAACATTCTTCCATCCATTGTTGTACTATGACAAGAAAATCATCTTTAGTTACTAAGTGTACGAACGGGTGACATGTCCTAGTTGGGTCCTTCATTGCCTTCACATAGGCTCTGTGGAAGTCTGTAATGTGACAATATTTCTTATATAAACTAGGTGAAAATCGTGGATCTTGATTCATCACCATGTGTAGATCCATTTCCATCACCACAAAGAAAATCATATTCTCTATTGTGTGCATTAGCTTTTTAGTAAACCAAAGGGAGGCATACCTTGCTACCTCACAAACATCCACCTTGACAGATGGAAACTATGCGTCTTATGGTTATTTCTACGCAATTAGCATGATGAGGATTATCAGCCAAGTGTGGTGGAACATCTTCCCCTCTTCTTGTGCTTCCCTATAGTCTGTCAAAAATTCCTTGCACAAATAGGCAACCCAGTTAAACTGGACTCTTGCGCTGCATTGCGCAGCCAAAGATACTATAGTTATAGGCACCTCATTGGCCTTACACTTCCTCATTATCTTACCTACCAAAATGTGCACATCGAAATGCACTCCTCGGTCATCGATGGAATTGATATCATATCCCCGCAACTTCTTCACTAATCTAAAATTTTCCTTCATAATTTTTGCCATCTCCTTGTCCTTATTCTTTCCCACAAATTCTTCTACATGGTATTTTCCTTCATGAGGAAACACTATAATTTTTATGATTAACGTCCATCAATCGAGATCCTCATCCCTAGCCAAACGCATCCATCACCTACGAGTGCGAGGAGCTGCCACACACAAATTGTACGAGATGTTCTTCGGCTGAAGTACAACACATTGAGCATATTCATGAGGTCCACTCCCCACAATCCTACAACCCACTGGTATAGATCCAACATCGTGACTCCACTTTCTGGGTACCAAACCTACTTTAGATATCTACTTGGTTCAAATTGAGGGTATTTTCTCTGATCATTAAAGTCCTAGTCTTTCATCTTCAGCTGGGGGATCTTCCTCAACACTTCATCATCAAACAGAACCTCCTCTAGTAGCAATGGAATGTACGTGGTAGTCTTCCCCTCCTTTGGTTCTTAATCGGCTTGGAATTTGGTTTTCTTGGTGGCATGTAAGATGGGAGCACAACGGGAATCTCTTTGTCCTTTGTCTCCATGCTGTGAAATTCGGCCTCCTCTTCACTATCATTGATCTACTGAGGCACCTTTTGCTGCATTGACTTGTTTCCTTTCTACACAAGTTTCTTCCCCTTATCTTCTTTGTTCTTTGTACAAATTTCCTTTTATGTTTTCTTCCTAGGGTATGTTCTAAGTCCCACCCCAGGGACCTCAGATGGTGTCTTCTCTTGCTTCTTTTGTGGATGTAATTATATGGGTACCTTCTTTATTGGTGACCTATCGTACCTTGGGGACATGGGTACCTTTTCTGCTTGTGCCTCCATAATACTCACTAATCATTTCTATGGAAATATTCAAAGAAGTTCCTCAAAACGCCTCTCAAGTATACAATAGGTCCCTTCTCCTCACTCTTAGATGTAATTTCTCAACTTATTTAGACATCAAAGTGTCAAATGTGGCATGGGATATGGTTTCTATAAAAAAATTGAATTCTAGCCTCATGATTTCTTTGATATTTGCTTATTTAATGTAGGTATGGGGCTACATACAACCAATTGTGCTTCATAAATTCTCTTCTCCTACACCCCTTAATGGCAATTTCCCTTTTAATGGTAGCTTTTTCCTTTCAATGGTCATATTTCTAGCCAACTTTGATAAACCTTTCCTCGTGGTACATTCACCCTTTCTTTGTCATAGTTCCTTTAGACTTTGTCATATTCCTGAGCATCGCACAGTAATCTTCCTTCAGCGAAGTCCCTTTTCTGCAGAGTAGTTTATAGTTCCATGCTGACTTTCAACTGTAGCTGGCACTAAGACTTCCTTCCATTTATTTTTCAATGTGGAGCTCAAAGGAAAGAGTCATCCTGGTATATCTTCAACCTGCTACCATTCACTCATCTTGGAATTACCCTACATTAAAATTCATGAGATGAACTGCACTAGCATCAGAGATGTGCTTGATTATATATGGTCCTAACCAATGTGTTTAAAATTTTCCTCGAAACTTCAAAAATTTTCTTTCATATAATAATACAATATCTCCTTCCCGTAATGTCTTTTTATTGATATTCTTGTCATGCCATGATTTCTACCTTGCTTTCTGCACTTGCTAATGGAACCCTGCTATGAACCTGTCCTCTTCTAGGGTTAGTATCTACGACATTCTTTCCTTCATGATGTCATGATTTTCCATGTCTGTGACAACTACAATTCTCAAACTTGGCATGCCATATTCCAAAGGAATCATTGCCTCTTGTCCATGTACCAACCTAAATGGTGTCTTCCCTATCAATTTCTTACATGTTGTTCTATATGCCCACAACACCACTAGAATCCTTAAATCCCATTCATCTCTGTTCACATTGCATACCTTGGTTAATGAATTCTCCAAAATCTTATTGAAATCTTCCACTATTCCATTTACTTGATGATAATAAGGAGTTCTCCTTTGGTGGTAAACCTGAAATTCCTCAGTTAGTGCTTCAATGGTCTTGTTTAAGAAATGTGTGCCTTGGTCACTCACCAAGATCTTCGAGCAGCCAAACCTGGATAGTATATATTCAAAGATGAACTTCACAACAGTTTATGCAGTACAATCCTTCACTATTTATGCCATGGCCCATCTTCTCAAATAATCAATGGCAGTGATGATATACCTCGCACCAGTCTTCTTTCTTGGCGGACTGATAGATCCAACAATGTTAATAGCCCATTTTTCAAAAAGATACAAAGTCACCTTTGGTACTAGCGGCATCTCATTTCTTCTAGATGGATTTTCTGTTCTTTGACATACATCACATGCTTGAGAGAATTCTTGTGCATCCTTATGTATTGTGGGCCACCATAGCCGAGCTCTCAAGATTTTCTGCACAGTGGAATTTCCTACATAGTACCCACATGCGACACTTCCATGACCCACTGTCAAAATACTTTGTCTTTCATGTTTAGGGACATATTTTCATAGTACTTCATCTGATCCCATTTTGTACAAGTGTCCAGCAATCAACAAGAAATCAGCTGATCGAATGGCAAATTCCTTCTTTTGCTTCATAGTGTACTCCATAGGTGTCATTCCCGTGACTAGAAACTGAATAATATCCACGATGTGATTATCCACGACTCTAATTGTGAATAATTGTGCATCAGGCAGGTTATCATCAATATTTATGGGTTCTCTTGTATCTATTCTTGATAGATGATCAGGCCCAACATTCAATTTCCTTGGCTTCACTATAAATTCAAAGTCATACTCCTAAAATAATAACAACCATCGACAAATATTTCCTCCTAAAACAGGCTTAGTCACCAAATATTTTAGTGTGGAGCAATCCATGAACATTTTGAAATATGCCCCCAACAAATAGTGCATGAACGTTTGTAATGCATATACCATAGCCAATTCCTCTCTTTCTATGATGTTATAGTTCCTTTCTGCGTTGGATAGATTCCTACTTGCAAATGCTATGGGATGATCAATTTCTCCTACTCCTAGTTGCGATAACACTACACCTAATGCCATGAAAGATTCATCAACATTTACATGGAACTCCCTCTTCTAGTCTGGGGAAACTAGAATAGCCAAAGTTACCATCTTCTCTTTTAGTACATCCAAGCTCTTCTAGCAGTCTTCGCTCCATTGAAAAGTCACATATTTCTTAATTATTTTCTCTAGCGGCACAATTATCTGTGCATACCCCTTTATAAAAAAAATAGTAGCTAGTGTGTCCCAGTGTCGTGTGTAGTTGTCTCACTATTTTTGGTGTTGATCACAATAACTATGATCTTTGCAGGATCCACCATTAATCCCTGTTTACCAACTACATGTCCCGACGGTTTACCAAATGTTGCACAAAAGATGCACTTCTTCAATTTCAATGAGATCTGATACTGCCTACATGTATCCATCGTCAACCTTAATATTGCAACATGCTTCTTTAATAGCCCAAAGACTGTCCAATTTTCGAAGTATACTTCTAGAAACTTGTGTATATATTATTTAGAGGTCGCAACTAAAAATATTGAAAATATAGTAGTCACGTTCTTTAATCCAAGAGGCATTGTTGTGTACTGGTAAGAGACCCACTCGATAGAAAACTTTGTCTTATGTATATCTTCTAGCCCAATCCTGATCTGATGGTATCCTGAAAAGTCATTTATGAAAAAATAGGGCTCGTGTCCTCCTACATTGTCCAATACTTCATCTGTAAATGGTGTAGGGAAGGGGTCATGTAGGCATGCATCATTCAATTTCCTTAAGTCAACACAAATTTTGATTTCCCCTTTTTCCTTCTTTTCCTGAACCACCATGGGACTTACCCATTCAGACTCTTCGACAGGTTCAATTATCCCAACTGTTAACATTTTGTCTAATTCTTCTTTCACCTTCTCCTTGTATTTTGGATTCAGTCTATAAGGTCTCTGCTTGATAGGCTTCGCATAAGGCTTCAGAGGAATCCTCATGACTCCCAAATCTCCTAATATGCCCTTCATATCTAAAAACTTAGTAGGGAACAACTCTTGATATTCATGCAAGAGATATGTTATCTTGCTGACTATGTCTTCATCCTAGTAATCTCCTATTGTTGCGTACATCAGTTCAACTTCTAACCCTATATTAAACTTCCTTGTCTTCAATGTCTTTGTTTTATCATGCATCTCTATCTCACATCCATTTAATTCGCGGTGACCTTTTGATTCTTTGATGCCATTATTGTGAGGATCTTCATCCTCTTCAGTAGTGGGATTATAGTATTCCATTACATTACTCATCTGCGCATCCTCCATTTTCAAAAATATTCTTCTTAACTATATTCAGAGCTGCATCTATATGTGGGTAGTCATCTTCAAATCTGAATGTCATTATAAATCCATCAACCATTTCTTCCTAGCTAGCAGTACCATGTCAAAGCTTGTTTTCTAAATACCAATTCTGAGGAATTGTCTCGAGGGTATGGATGAAGTCATGCACCCATTCTTCGCACTAAATTTCTCCCCAAGATGCCATACAGAGTTGTATGTGGTCTCTAGAATCATTCTGGCCATCATACTTGTCTGCGATCTTTGTTTCTACTTTACCAAACATTACCCACATCAACCTTCTAAACTTTTTCCAATCTCCTATATTCTTCTTATGAGTAGCCCACCATTTAGCAGGAGTAGCCATTAGTTCTTGATCCATAGCTAACAATCTCTAACATTTGGTATCCATATTTCATAATCTTTAAAGAAAGTATTTATATTACCCAAACCATCATACAAAGGTAAATCACATACTTTAGTTGTCATACAACACACTTCTTTAGTGATCCTTTCATATCACCTTATAGACACTTCATGCAACCTATTTAGCCAGTTTTACAGTTCTTCTTTTGAATCTCAAGTGCAGGAACTATCTTTCTCCCAAGTAAGTTTTCCATATGTAGTAGGGTTCATCAATTCTTATTCTTTTTTTGTTACCTGATAAATGTTGTCTATGTCTTTTGCGTTGTACTCTTCTCTGACAGGTTCAGTATATCTCGCTCCCTCCAATGGATCTAATGGCACAATAACTCATATTATTTCTTTCAAATATAATTTGTCTTTCCTTCAAGTTAATTATAAACATGTTATCAAATTCCCAATCCAATCCAAGAAACAAGGCTAGGGATTACTATCATCCACAATCTCAGTCACTTCAAAGTCATAGGTAGTGCACAATCCATCAATGTCTACTGTGATACCTAATAATCTTCCTAAAGGGACAATATTCTATTGATTCACCATTTTCAGCTCGATAGTTAACCATTGTAGCTTCCACTTACCCATCAATTCCCAAGTTTTCTTTGCAAGACATTGACATGAGATCCCATATCCAAGATAACTCAATCCATGTCGTATTCCCCAATATGCATTGTATGCCTCATTTCCTTTACAGTTCGCTTCTTATGTCTATACATATTATTCACACCACGCATCTCACTTTGTGGTACCACTTTAGGAGTACAAGAGTCTATCTATTCCTGCAATCCCTCTACGACCTTCTGATTTCTCAACAACTTCATGCAAGTCAATAGAAAAGACTTCAAAATATTTGGATCCACATCTTGTGTCACAACCAGTACCATATTGTTGTTATCCTTTTGAGTCAATTTCATGGTGGAGATCGAGGCCCATCATCCATAAAGCTTCGACTCGCCTCCATGAATACTTTCTTTTCCTTAAGGATATCAAATGCAGGAGATTTTTCAGTAGTTTTTCTTACCCATGTATCTTTAGCTTCCTTTATCCCATTGGCTTTATCATTTCTAGTCATAGCTCTGCTACTTGTTACAATGTTTATGTGAGATTGATCCTCCCTTAGCTCAGTGGTCATCACTTGAATATTTGTTGCAGACTGTTGGTTTCTTTTCTCTTGAATTTTTGTAATAAGGATGGGGCATTCTTCTATCACATGATCAAAATACCTACAGTAACTGCAAGTTCTTGTAGGGTTCTGAATGTCTCTTGCGAAGTGTCCTGAATGTCCACAATTATAACATATAATGTTACCATGTCCTCGACTAGCTCCTCGTCCTCATCCATGAAATCCTTCTCGAGTAACGTGTTGGCCTAGTTCCTCATGTGTATGTCCCTCAACTTGTAGTCTACAAGCACCAACAGTGTGCTCCATCATTAAGTCATGACTTCGACAATTTTTCTCATCATGGCCTACTAATTTATAAAAGTTTCAATATAGTTGTTTCGGGTTCTGTACATAATTCTATAATAGTTAGCAATCTTCAGAGCAATGTTGGCCTCTCATTCTACAAGTCTCGCACCACAGACCTAGGTTTACTGGATTAGGAGCTCCACTTGGCAAATAATCTCTGAACAAAGTGCGTTGATCCTTATAATGACCCTCTACTTTTCATTTTGTACACCATACTTCTAATCTAGTCTCTTTACATTTCTTGAGATCCTGACATTCCAAGGTCAATTTGGCTAGCTGACTATTTTCTATACTCCTGCATGAGTGTCTCCAAGCAGCAAATATTCCAACTTCATCTCAATCTCCAATGCTTCAACTTGAATCATGATCTTCTGATGCGTCAAACGTAACCTAATATGTGGTAGTAGCGTGACTATGAACCACTCTTTATGTTTTTCTAGGGGTATATTAAATCTTACTTGACCCATCAACACCTTGAATCGCTAATCCAAATCCCACATAGATTCAGTCGTTGTTTTCTTGATTTCTTTTAACTCTGTGTTGCACTGTGATTCTGATTTCGGCTTCTTGAATTCTAATACTAATTCTTTCTTCATTTCATCCAATGAAGCAGTCAGGTTAGTCACAAATTATTTCATATACTAGGTTAGCTCTCTCTCTCACAGTGACATGACGATTTGTGCCTTCTTTAAATCATCACTACTGATCTGTCTTTCTATCCATATTGCATCATCTACAAACAAGAATTGATCAGGATCCTCTTATCCTAGTCCTTTAAAAATAGGAAACTTAATGTTGTCGACCATTTTCTTTCTCAGGGGGCTAGGTGGAGGGGGAGGGGGTGGGGGTGGAGGGGAATTATGTGGAGGGGGATGGAGTGTAAGGGGTGTGGATGGATGGGGAATCCAAAATATGCCTTGATTCTTCTCGAATCCTAACTTCGACGTGCCTTCAAGATGGGTGAGGGAATGTTGTGGGGTTGTAGGGTTACTTCTTTCTTCTTTTCTCTTAGATCCTTGTAACAAGGGGCTATAGTTAGTTTCAAGAAAATTCGTTGGATCTGCTCTATATCGTTTTACACTACGCGTAGACCCTGGCTCAGGCTTAATTCCTCTTCGTCGAAACATTAATTTGACTACATTCGTAGAATCCTCATTTCACACAATAAAATAATAATCTAGAGATTAAAAGCTCTTAAGAACTTACCTCGCAGTCCTTTGAAAAATATTTGTTTAGCTTCGCTATAGGATATGTTCACATCTATCGAAAACTCAGTGATAAATCCTCCCAAAATTCTATCGATTCATAAATCAACATCCCTTGAGATACTATTACTGGTGTTCTTGAGTCACTGTATCAATTCACGATTCCACTCCTTAGGTTCGTTATTCTTGAAACAAGTATTATGCTCGGTTAACTTAGATACCCACTCGTACAATTCAATGTGGAATGAACCAAATAAGATTCCATAGTGCTCTTTGAATATATACTTATGCAACTAGTCTTCAATAGATAATCAAGGGTTTATCTTCTCTTTTTCCACAAATTCTCTTTCTTTCTATTTAACCCACTCCTTGATTTCTTTCTTTGATGGACGTCAAAACATATCCCTTAAGTAGATCTCGGTCCTGGCAATGGAACCATTTGTTGGTTTAAGGGGGCTTGACCCAGGTTCAAAGTGTTTTACGCACCAACAAAACCCTCAACTACTGACCCTTTTGGCAATGACCTGCAAGCAGATCGCAGTCTCACCCGAAGCGGTTATGGGATGTTGCAGAACCAAGTTTCTACAGCCAGAGGGATATGCGCACCATGACATCTGTGTGTTCACTTATGTCTTATATCTACCTCCAACTTTGTGTCTTATATCTACCTACAACTTCTACCTAATGATTAACTTCACAGATTGGTACTTAACACATAGACATAATAGAAAATAGTATAACATGTATTCTTTCGCATAATTACGTAAAAATCATGCATATGATATCAATAACAACAAATAATGAACATAGAAGATACACAATACCTCGCCAAAAATTCTTCCTTATTAATAAGGATCTCCAATACATGAACTTCCCTAACCTGCGCACCAAGATGCGGGTGGTCTTTGCACTCAACTGTAGACTCTTCAAGGCCTCCGCGCACTCAATTGTAGAGCCTTCCCCATAATTACAGACTCAAGACAGAGAATATGAACAATCTATGCTAAGTTAGTTATTATTGACAAAGTTTACATCTTCTTTATATAGGCTCCCTTACTACAAGACCATGGTCCACATACCATGGATCCAAGAAAACAATGGATTGGCACCTAAAATGCATTACAAAATAAGAGACTTTTGATCCAACCCAAATCCCCTAAACACTGCATGATAAATAAAACTTCCCAACTCTGCATGGTCTCCTCCTAAAAATGCAGAGTCTTTGACCAAAACTTGGACCAATTTGGGTTGCGCCCAACTAGACCTCACACCACTTGGAGTAGGAGTCCTAGCAATGAGTGGTAATGTTATGCCTTAATTGTGAACACACTCAAAGTGAAGTATGGTAACTTTGGGTGAGAGCAAGTGTGTGACCCTATGGATAGCCAAGTGTGATGCATGAAGGTTCCAACACATGAAGTGAAAAGGAAGTGCACCCCTTGGAATCCTGTAATAGTACGCAACTTGAAAGGAAAACACAAGTGTAATTAAATCACAAGCTAAGATGCAAAGTAGTCGACAAGTTAAAGTGATGAATTAATACAAAAATACAAATTCAACAAGATTCATACAAATGCAAACGAAATAGTTCACAAGCATAAGCATAAGTTAAATAACATATATTTAAAATACAACAAGAATAGTCCTACTATATTCACAACTTATGCATGAAAGTGTGTCCACTCTAATTTTATTATTATAAGTGAAAGTTCCATTCATATATTCACCATTGACAAACCACTAGCTCTAATAGTGGAACATTAAAGTTAAGAACACCTGCTCCTCCAAATAAGTATACTCGCTCTCTACTATGGAGAATCCAAGGCTCTTCACAATACTCCCAAGCTCCTTCTAAGCCTAAGCCTAGCCAAAATTTTGGCTCCAAAAATACCCTTACATGAGTTATGAAGTTTTATTTATAACAAGAGCGAGTTGACTCTTCAAGTCCCCTTTGTTACATTTAGAGTACCCTCATGACTCTTCAACTTATTTCAAATGACTCATTACATTACATGACAACTCTTCATATTCCAATATTGACACTTAGAATTTCACTTTACAAATAATTACAAATAATATTACATTTTACACTCATACCCATATAAGACAAAATAGGGTGGAGATGACTTGACAACTTAACAAGACAAAAAACTATAATGCTTGATTTTGGGAAAACTCTAGCTTAGTAACTTCCACTTGGTGCTTCTCAGTGACATATTGGTTCTAATCTTGGTACTGTGTGATGACATACCCAAACTCCATGATGGTGTTTGGTTGGAAGTGGACTCTAATCTCCATGGCATCCTCGTATAATGACTTGGAGCTAGTTTTAAGATCCCTCTCAAGCAAGAGAAACATTGTTCTAATCTGGATAGGACCACCGATGTAATGTTGCATGTTTTGTCTGCTCATCTCCAAATTGTCCTTGGTGGAAATCTTTCTCATCTACTCCATGTACTTTTTGATCTCTTGCTTGACCTAGTGTCTACTTTTGGCTTCGGTGAGAGAGATAATTTATGGGATCCTATGCGTTTTCACCATGAAATTTAAATTGTTGTATAACCATACATATGAGGCCTAGATACTTCCCAAGAATGAGGTGAGTTTCTTGTTGTTCTAAATCAACATTTGAATTCTTTCTTTCTCTAGCTCTTTCTGGGGATTCATCTTCTTTACAAAGTAAGTGGTGCCCCTTTGTATTACATTGTCCATTCATGCAAGATGACAATGGCATCTTGTAGATTCCTTTTGGCAAAGTCTTTGCTCTATTGCTACAAACCATATGAGTGAAAAACTACCATATGTATGGTTATGAGCTCCTCATAGAGGTGTTGCATGATCTCTCCAAGTGTTGATACTTCACCAAGTATCACTACTCTTATTTCCTCCAAGTAGACCTATGTCGAGACTACATTTGGTGCAATTTGGTGACGTTGTTCTGTCCCTTGGTGGGAATCCTGTAAGTCTTATTCCAATTGCTTATTCTTGGTCGTCAAATACTGAGTGTTTAATCTTGCTTCACCTGCAACGACCATGTTGGATTTGGCAATGGAATTTGGATTCTTGTTGGTTTCTGCCACTATCACTCTCTCTTTAGTGAATGTAAGTGATACATGATCATCTAGAAAATTATTTCTCTGTGCTTGTACAATTTTCTTAGGGAATTCATTATATGACAGATTGTACATATTCATTACTGGATCATCATCAAAGGGAAGTATGTCCCCTTCCTCAGTGGGGGATAACTCTATGGTTTCTTTTATAATGATTGGATCCGCTTTCATATTGCAAATTTTTTCTCCCTTTGGACTATCAAAAACCTTTCTCTTTCCCTTATCCTGTATGATATTACCGCTTTCTGCTGGTGTTTCTTTCAGAGTTTTCCTCTAGATTTGCCTCAAGGCTCTTTGTTGAAAGAGCTTCATTAAATTGTTGGGAATCATGATTGTTGTTAAACCAAAACCTGCAGGTGTTAGTTAATGATCACATTGCCAGAGATAAGGGTCCACGAGAGACAGTTAGTCCATGTCATGAAACACACGGGGAGTATTGGTTTATCCAATGTCCAACAATTTGCCCCCCAATGTGAACCAAATATGTACTGTGATGTATGCTCTGATACTGTTGGTTGGGAATCATGATTGCCATTAGATGAAAACCTGCAGGTTTTATTCAACGATCACATCGCTAGAGATAAGGATCCACAAGAGGTTGTTAGTCCATGTCACGAAACACACGAGGAGTTTTGGTTTATCAAATGTCAAACATAACTTGCTAGCATGTTAGTGTTGAACCCTTTTCTTGAAACAATTGAGTGTATGCATATATTAGCAAGTTAACTAGTGCTTGCTCAACTCCTTCCCAAGTACTACTTTCAATGGTCTCTTTTGAAGCAACTCTCTTTGGTTCCATGGTAACAGTGACTGCTAGAGAGGTGCTCAACAATTGTTGTACCCATGGGGCAAAAGGACACTCATGGAAAGAAAACATTATCTTCAACAAATCTACTTCCAAAGAATGATCAAGAAGAAATCCAAGCATCTAATGAGAAGGATTATGCAATTTTCAATAGAAGGAGGGATTGAATTCCTATGGGAACTCTACACTACACATTCAAAATATGCAAGGATGAAACTTGAGGCTTGGGACTGTGTAATGCATAGTCCCATCCTAGGTAGAGACTACGAGAGACCGCATATTGCACAATCTCAGTGGTCAAGGTAATAGACTGACTCCTGGAACTGGATAGTGCATAGTTGGAGCTAGTTTGTACTATGCATTGTGTAGTACCATAGGCAAAGTTTGTGGCTTGAGCCTTAGGATTGTGTAGTAGCCATCTGGGAAGGGTAAAAATTGGCCAAGGGAAGTATAGATCTTCATAGTGGAAGTGTAAAAAATGATCAGAAGTGAATGATGATGTGAGCTTGAGTGAAAAAATGACTAAGTATGAGCAAATCAATGTAGATCAAGTGCATAAACTAATCAAATAGAAGGAAAATAAAATGTGTGAGAGTTTCCGCAATGATGACCATTTGTGCGAAAACAAGAAAACGAATGTGAAACTTCTGAAAGGTGAACAAAATCTTAGAATAATTATTATACAAGTTAAAATAATTTGAAACACCGACAACCATGAAGATAAATAAGCAAAACAACACTCACACAAGTGAAACGACAAAAAGCAATAGAAAAGGTGACAAAAGGTGATGAAAGTGAAACTCGCTTGGAAAAGTGACGACAACCACATTGAATATTCCTTGATATCCTTAGGAATTCTATCGCTTCAATATTGAATGTGAAAATGAGCTCTAAAGGCTTCGATTAACTAGATTTGAGCAAATGATGGCTTATGATGCGCATGCCTAAAATCAAGGAAAAATGAAACTTGGCAGAAATTTCTAAAAATAACAAAAGTGCCTCATTCAAAAACTAATAATGTATCCCTACGTCTTAAGGATTTTTTTCCCTTTAGTTTTCTTAATTTTTTCGAGGAAAACTTCCATGCACACTACAAGGAAAGACTATGTAGTTCTGGGAAACATGGCAAATTTCCGGCTCAATGCACTACATAGTTTCTAAGCTCAGTGAAGGATTTCATTCTACAATTTTTGGGCTTAATGCTGGCCTTCCTTTCATGACTATGCAATTTCTGAGATCAAGGCTGACTTCCAGTCAAAATTGAGCAATTCCAATCATAAAGGCTTCTTGCCCTCAAGGATTGCACAGTTTATGGAGGCAAGCCTAGAACTGTTGAAAGATGAAGTTAAGAGGTTAGCTTGCGACTTAGAAAGATCACTTGAGTGTGAAAGAAAGTGAACACAAGCACAAGTGAAAATGATAAGTCTCACTCAAGGTAAGAATACTTGATAGCGGTGCAAGATAAGCTTCTGTGAATAGAAGGTTAGGCTAAAAAATGTAAGCAGAGAAACAAATTTGGAGGGTGGTTGTAGGTGCTACAACATTGGCAGCACACTCGTATAAATCAAAATCTCTTAATGAATCTTGCCTCATGCAAAATAGATCTAACTATTATGTAAGTATTGTTTAGTTCATTGATCACCACAACTTCCTCACTTAGCTTGAGTTAAAGATATTGTCCCCACCATTCTCCTTATTAGAAACAAACATACCAATCCAAGTCAGATTGAGTTGTTTCGATTGGGAATGAGGAGTATATAAATGCACAAGTAAAAGAAAATTTCAGTCTTAGTTTTCATCTCTAGTGTTTCTCCACTGCCAACAGGTCTAGATAGTAACCCAATGGAGTCACTTCAGGAGCACAAACATTGCTCATGCTGCCAGCAAGCCTAGACAGTACCCCGACAAAGTTTCTTGCTTCACCTCTTTGCACAGGAAGCCTTTCTCTTCTTTTACCCTTTATTTCATTTTTCATTTTTTCATTTTTATTTGTTCAAATAATTGTGCATAGGAACTTATTTATTTCTCGGGGGCAGAAGAGGGATCCTGAATTATTGAGAGCATAAGAGTTTCTCCCTTTAAAGAACGATATTTATATACAGCTTTGACATACTTGTTAAGGATTTCCTCCCATTCTTACTCTACTCAACTTATTTGACAAGGATTAACCGAAAATAGAAGACCGAATAAAGTAGGTAGTACTAGTTAAGAGTGAAAGCATGATGATTTCACTGTGACCTTCTTTGGAATTAATGTATTTTCCATCATAGCGTCATCAACTAAAAGAAATGCAAGATTCACATAAAGAGAGGGAATAAATAGATAACCAAGCATTGATAGCAATACAATTTCCTCTTGGAGTTCACATTTCTTGTCTGAGAAGCCAACATGGTCTCATGCGGAAGTTATCCTATGATTGGAATGAAAACAAACAAAAGGAAAGAAAAAGAATGAAAATCAAAACAAAGTAAAGAAAATAAAAGGAAACAACAAAGAAAAGAAAAACTACTTCTACTCCTAACCTAAATGGAGCACAGGCCATAATCATGTGAAGTGATACTTGTAATGCATCCACTGATGCATTGGCTGGCCTATGTGGGTGAGGGAATGCATGTCTAGAAAGATATACAAGAAAATTAGTAACCAAGAAATATAAGACAATGCAAACCAAATCATTCGAAGTTTGAATATACACGTAGAAAAGTAAAAGTGAAAATCACATAAAAGACATTATGTAACTATATAATGGTATCTTAACACACCGTGAGTTAAATAAATACAAGCACAAGATTTCAAACTGCAAAGATGAGTGAACATAAAGAAAGAAGAGAATTTTATGTTTGCAACCATGGTCACCACGTATGAATCCTCCACTGACTAAGTGATAAGAACGTGTGATACGAATGGAGGATGTGAAAATCGTAAAATAGACTAGTTTTCAATAGGTGCAATAGATTGATGAGGGGCCTCAAATGATTCAACACTATTATGATCAAAAGCGGAATTATCCTAAAGACTACGAGAACCTGATATATCCATCAACTCAAGCTTAAGTGTCTTGACATCTTGGGGAAGTTCAAACTCATCAGAAAGTAGATCGTCATAGATCGGTGGTTGGGAAAGATCAACAACAGAAAATCAAAATCATGACCAAATGAATCAATGAAGAGGTGGCAACAACCACAATCAGAAATTTCAAGGTCACAGGCAGAGGCATCCTCATAATCTGACGAATAAAAAAGAGGGGAATATTGAAAACAAGGAATTTGACCCTCTAAGTTTTTAGAAAGTTGAGATGAGAGATTAGGAAGATCTAGAATACAAGATTCATCCTCTCCATAACAAACTAAAATCCCACATATTCAGGGAATGATCGGAAGTAGTAGTAACATCAGAAACTAAAATTTCACAAGATTCAACATGAATTACAGAATTGTGGAAAATGTCAAGATGATGAAGGAGAGGTGTGGAAGGAATAAAATCATCCTTCGTCACAAATTCTTGTTCAGCTATGGGATCCAAGACATAGTCATTGTGAATTATATCATGAGTTGGTTGGTCAACAACAACTCCATCTAACACTTGATCCTCATGAACATCAAAAAAGAGATTCAAAATGGGTGAACGAAAAAAATCACAATCTGGAGGATCAGAGGGACCAAAGGATGGAGGATGGATGAATTCTCAACTTCTCCCACCTGAGCCTACGGAATTATAGTTGTTTGATGAGAAGGGGATGAAGGGTTACTTGCAAAATAACCTTGCCCATCACAGATTTAGAAGCTCTAACACCGAGGTATGTTTGGAGCAGTTCAAAGGATTCAAGTTCATGTAGATTTTATGAAATGTGAACAAAATTCTGAAATATCCTTGAAAATAAAGTCCAACCAAGTTCATATTTTGTAAATTCAAAGAAGATATGCATGAAGCGATTATCAAAATGATGCAGTGATTCATCAGGCGATTTTTGCAATTCTAAAATTTTCTTGCACAGACGTTTACGATCATATGTATCAAAATCGTGTGACAATTCTATGACAAGATGTTCGAAAGAGTGTATGGAAGCGTCGATCAATGTATGACACCATTACCTTACACACCCTCTGAATTTGAGGATAAATAACCTAAAATGAACATCCTCACAATGGATGTTGTGCATTGTGTAGAATTCAATAAAATGAGAAGTATGCTCAAACAAGGTCATCTCACCCTCGCCATCAAATTTTAGAGTTGAAAAGTCATCTATGATACTTGTAAGTGCTTGTAGACTTACATTTTTGGGAAATAATTTCGGGGTTATGGTTGTGGAAGAAGTCATTAAATGAGTGCATAAATTCGAAATAGACTTCAAGGGCTCATCTTTTCATCTGGACCTCCTTCTAGTGCCAGAATGTTGATGGTGCTAGACATGCCAACATTTAGGGGATCTCCCCGATATGAAGCTCCAACTAGACCTCACATTGTTTGGAGTACGAGTCCCAGGAGTGGTTGGTAATGTTATTTCTTGACTACGAAAAAATGCAGAGTGAAGTATGGTAACTTTGGGAGAGACCAAGTGTGTGACCTTGTGGACACCTAGGTGCGATGCATGAAGGTTCCAACACATGAAGGGAAAAGGAAGTGCGCCCCTTGGAAGCCTCTAATAGTACACAACTTGAAAGGAGCACATGATCGTAATGACATCAAAAGGTAAGATGCGGAGTGGTACACAAGTTAAAGTGATGAATTAATACAAAAACACATGTCCAAGAAGATTCACATCAATGCAAACGAAATTGTTCATAAGCATAAGTGTAAGTTAAATAACATACATTGAAAATACAACAATAACAATCCTACTATATTCACAACATATGCATGAAAGCGTGCCGGCTCTAATTTTATTCTTATAAGTGAGAGTTCCATTCATACATAGACCATTGACAGACCACTAGCCCTAATAGTGGAACATTAAAGTCAGGAACACCTGCTCCTCCAAATAATTATACTCGCTCTATGCTACGGGTAAGCTAAGGCTCTTCACAATGTTTCCTAGATCTTTCTAACCCTAAGCCTAGCCAAAAGCGTGGCTCCCAAAATCCCCTTACATGAGTTATGAGGTTCTATTTATAACAAGTGTGGGGTGACTCTTCAACTCCCCTTTGTGATCTTTGGACTACCATCATGACACTTCAACTTCTTTCAAATGACTCATTACATTACATGATGACTCTTCATATTCCAATATTGACACCTCAAATTTCACTTTACAAATAATTACAAATAATATTACAGTTTATACTCATACCCATATAAGACAAAATCGGGTAGAGACAACTTGATAGCCTAACAAGACAAAACACTATAATGCTTGAGTTTAGGAAAAATCTAGCTCAACAAATTCCAATAGATGCTTCTCGGTGACATATTGGTGCCAAGCTCTGTACTGTGTGATGACTTCCACAAACTGTGTGATGGTTTCTGATTGGAAGCGGACTCTAGCCTCCACGGCATTTCCGTACAATAACTTGGAGTTGGTTTTAACATCCCTCCCAAGTAAGAGCAACATTGTTCTAATCTAGAGAGGAACACTAATGTAATTTTTCATGTTCAATCTGCTCATGTCCAAATCCTTCTTGGTGGAAATTTGTCTCAGCTTCTCGAAGTACTCTTCAATCTCCTATCTGTCATCATATCTGCATTTGGCTTCGGTGAGAAAGAAAACTGATGGGATCATGTTTGTTTTCACCATGAAATTCATACTGTTTTATAACCATACATATGAGGTTTGAATACTTCCCATGAACGAGGCAATCTGCTTGTTGTTTTGAATTGACATTCGAACTCTTGCTTTATCTGGCTCTTCCTGTAGCTTCATCTTCTTTACCAAAGTAAGTGGTGCCCCTTTGTATTACATTCTCCATTCATGTAGGGTGAAAATGGCATCTTGTACATTCCTTTTGACAAAGTATCTGATCTGTTGCTCCAAACCATGTGAGAGAACAAATACCTTATGTATCGTTATGAGATCCTCATATAGGTCCCGCATGGTCTCTCCAAGTGTTAATACTTCACCAAGTATCATTGCTTTCATTTCCTCCAATTATACTTGTGTGGAGACTGCGTTCTGTGTTGTTGCATGTAGTTGTTCTGTCTCTTTCTAGGCAACATGTAAGTCCTATGCCAATTGCTTATTCTCAACTGTAAAATACTGTGTTTGATCTTGTTGCACCAGAAATGGCCAACTTGGCTTCGGAAATGGAATTTGGATTCATGCCATTGTCTGCCACTAACACCCTCTCTTTAGTGAATACAAGTGATGCATGATCTTCTGGAATTCATTATATGCCAGATTGTACACATATGTTACTAGATCATCATCAAGGGCAAGTATGTACCCTTCCTCGCTTAGGGCTAACTCTGCGGCTGGAGGTGGTGGAGACTTAATGATGATCTATAGTGCACTAAGCATCATATCAATATCTTCATCCTATGGCTCTGGTCCCAAATCCATGTCCATAACAATAAATTACTCGATCGACTGATAAAGCTCGCGTTCCTGCATCTATTTTCTCTCTCCCTCTGCTGTTGGTTGGTTTTGTTCTTGCTCTTCAACTTGAATCAATGATGCTTATTCTACCATTGTGCCTTGACTTTCTTCTTCTTCCTGCTTCTACTTCCCATCTTGTTCTCTCCTTCTTTATTCTTGTTCTTCCCTCACTTCTTGCTCTGCTTGCATCAATCACATTTTTTCCTCTTGCGTGCTCTACTTTTGTCTCTTCCTCCACTATTCTCTTTACATTCTCTTCTTCCTCTTCACTTCTGCTGTAAAAGTGCTTTCATAAGTATTGGATATATTTTCATCTTGCAACTATGTTCTTCCCCTGGACGATCAACAACCTTTCTCTTTCCCTTATCTTGTACGAGATTTTTTCTTTCTACTAGTGCTACTTCCAAAGTTGTCCCCTAGATATGAGTCAAAGATCTTTGTTGAAATAGCTTCATTCACTTGTTTCCATCTTAGCGTTGACACCTTTTCTATAAACAGTTGAGTGTTCACATATATTGGAAAGTTAACTAGTGCTTGCTCAACATCTTCCCTAGTACTGCTTTCGGTGGTCTCTTTTGAAGCAACTCTCTTTGGTGCCATGGTAACAGTGATTGTTGGAGAGGTCCTTAGCAAATGTTGTACCTATGGGCCAAAAGGATATTCATGGAAAGAAAACATTAACTTCAACAAATCTAGCTTCAAATCATGATCAAGCAGCAAGTCAGGCATCCGATAAGAGGGATTGCACAATTTTCAACAACATGAGGGACTGGCTACCCGTGGGAACTACACAATGCGTAGTACCAGCAGTGAAGGATGAAACTTGCAGCTTGGGACTACGCAATGCAAAGTCCCAACCTGGGAAGAGACTAGGTGAGACTAAGCATTATGCAGTCTCAGTGGCCAAGGTGACAGGATGACTCCTAGAATTGTGTAGTGCATAGTTGGAGCCAACCTGTACTATGCACTGTACATTCCAGAGGCCAAGCTTGGGCTTGAGCCTTATGATTACATAGTTCCTAGATTGGCAAGTTAAATATTGGCCAAGCAAAGTACAAATCCTCCTGATGGAAGTGTGAAAAACAAGCAAAAGTGAATGATGATGTGAGATTGAATGCAAAACTAAGTATGAGTGAATCAATGTAGATCAAGTGCATAACCTAATCAAATAGAAATAAAATCAAATATTTTAGAGAGTCACCGCAACAACTGATCCAGGTTATCTTTTGTTTATAGATGCATTAAATAATCACATTAACAGTTTGTAGCTTAACCAAAGAGAAACTTTAAATGTGCACTTGCGAGAGAAAGAAGAAGAAGAGCAGAAGAAGACAAGAAGACAAGAACTTCATAATGGAGTTTGTCTCTCTTGGACTACGTCTTCGTGCCCTGCTCGATCAATGTGGAGGCCTTCATTCATTAAAAATGGCATTAGAAGAAGTTACATTCATCAGTTACAAAAATGGAGCATTATACCTCCATGCTGAAAAATGCCTGAAAATTGGAGAGCTCTGTTGCAGAAACTGACACCACCATCGAATTCTTGGTTCCGAGAGGTGTAAAAACTATATAAAATTTGCCCAATTCTGAGTCTGGACAAAAATCACCCTCCTGCAAAAATTCAGCAAGCCTGGTTCCACCAGTGTTTTCTGACTGCTTAGGGTTCCACTTCTTCTGTCTTGGTTTCCATGCTTTGGCTACTGTACCTCCGCTCTCCCTTCCATGCTGACAAAAATCTTATGTTTAAATAATAATATGGGTGGACTTACCATAGTTGGTTGTTGGGGTTATTTTTTAATGCATACATAAATAACATATGTTATTTAAAATCCCAACTGTATATAACCCATATATATTTTTATATCATTGTTGGAGGGTGGGCCCATACTTCATGGGGCTTGCACCCATCCCTACCCAACCACCACATATCCGCATTAACTTGTTTGTTTGCCGCTGTTTTCGTTGTGGGTGGCTTTGGGTGGCGGGACCACATACGTGGCCGCCTACCCAAGCCCCACCAGAACCATCGTTGACCGTTATATGCATTGGCTTAAGTTAATATGGTTACCTCCATACCGTACTCCACCATATGAGTTTTATAACCATTGGATATGCCGACGCTCCAAAACTTGGTTATATACAGTGTAATCCATATGCCATATATATATATATATATATATATATATATATATATATATATATATATATATATATATATATATATATATATATATATATATATATATATATATAACCATATGTGTTTTGGTTTTGTTTAATAATATTAACCCTTTTACTAACAGCCTTCCATGTGAATGTCACGTTGGTTATGGAGTTTTGTTGTACTATTTTAATATAACAAAAATGATTTTGTTATATAGTTTTTATTTTTGTATATATATTAACCTTTTTTCCAACTTTAGTTAATATATAGTTTTTTGGGATTTTCTGATTTTTGTTGCTTGTGCAGGTTTAGGAGGCCAATGATGGGATGGAAAGTGTCACGCTGCCATGTGGGTCCCACGTGCTGACTGGGATGCCACGTGGCGCAATATGGGTCCCATTTTCCCCTGCCATACCAAACTTTGAAGAACTCTACTTTTTGCATCTGAGCTCAGATTAACGAACTGTTCACGCCACTGCGACTAGGAAGACGAGCCCTCTCCACTAATGCCACCAAATTCCCCTTTCTGCCATTTTGAATTTCAAGCCTTATCCATCCCCTTAGTGTCTTGAGATCCTCCTGGATCAATCCTCCCCACTGAGGAGCTTTTGGTCCTCCAAAAGCATTAGCACACTGTCAATCCACACTGTCAATCTCCTGCACGTGAAACTGGTACATTCTTGCAATCATGCACACCACACATGACTCAAAAACCCCTCCTTGCCAAGAGTTCATAGCACACACTCATTAGCCAAGGATTACATAAAAAGTAATTAATGCCTCAAATACTAATAAGGAAAGGCCAAAATATCATCGTTGCGTCTTGAAGTGATGGGAAACACGCCATCATTTTTACATTGCAATGTATGATTTACAATGGTGGCCATAACAAGCTATTACCCTAAAAAAAACCATCTTAACAAAGCAGACCATCGTGAATGGTGCATATTCATCTATTGGACATGTTCATCTTTCGGCTCCTCTAGCGATGTTTCCGGAACAAGGAGCATCAAACACGTGTTTTGTTGGTGTCCCTCTTTGTTGCAATGATTACAACGATTCTTTCTCCTCCAAACTTTCGAGGTTGCCTTGGGGCGCTTCCCCTTGGTGTTTCTTCGAAAGGATTTCATGGAGCCCTCACTATCACTGTATTGTGAGGAAGGAATTTCATCGTCTATTGTTGGTTGGTTACTAGCTATATTGGAATTTCATGATGATGAGTTTGCTGCTTTTGAAAAACATACTACAGGGATTGGATACAAGCTAATGAAGAAAATGGGATATCAAGGAAAGGGCCTCGGCACCCAAGGCCAAGGCATCATAAACTCCATCAAAGTCAAGGAGTTGTCGCGTTATGAAGGACTCGGATACTTTCGAAAGGAGATGGGGAAAAACTCTAATATGGCCAGTAACCAGCCAACAACAGATGATGAAATTCCTTCCTCACAATCCAACGATAGTGAAGGCTCCATGAACACCTTTTGAAGGAACACCAAGGGGAAGCGCCCCAAGACAGCCCCAAAGGTTTGGAGGAGAAAGAATTGTTGTAGTCATTGTAACAAAGAGGGACACTAGCAAACCACATGTCCGATGCTTCATGCTTTGGAACCATCGCCAGAAAATACGAAAGATGAATATGTGCAACCGATACAACCACCCCGTCCATGATGGTCTGCTTTATTGAGTTGGATTTTTAAGGGTAATAACTTGTTATGGCCACCATTGTAAATCATTTATTTCATTTTAGTGTAAAAGTGATGAGATGTTTCCACCACTTGGTCAACGACAATGATGTATGGTCATGTTTGAGTTGTATTTTGAGTTGCATGTTAAACTATGAAAGTGATGTTTGGCCTTATGAATGTAAATCATGGGTTGCTGTGATGATGTGTTTTACATCACTTATTGGAGAAACCATGATAAGTCGGCCTTGTATTCATAGCTGCGGTATTGAGTCCATATTATTGTAAATTTGACCACTGAGTGTGATAAACTCGTGGCAAGTATGGGACATTTTGGGTCATTAGTTTGGTCATGTTATTTGAAAAACAATGTACTATATGTTGCAGAGGTAGCAGGTTCTGGTTCGTCGCTTAAGGCTTGGAAGGAAAAAGGTGAAGGAGATAGAAGCGAGACCTTTTCAGGGCACTTGTGATGCAGACAGGGTATAGAAGAAGTTGCAGAGTATCTTTCATGATTTTGGAGGACCAAAAGCTCCTAAGTGGGGAGCATTGATCCAGGAGGATCTTGAGACATCAAAGGGATGGATAAGGCTCGAAATTCAAAATGGAAAAAAGGAAAAGTTGTTGGCATCAGTTGAGAGAGCTCAGCTTCCTGATCGCGGTGGCATGAACGGTTCATCAATCTGAGCTCGTATGCAAAAGATAGAGCTCTTCAAAGTTTGGTATGGCAGATGAAAAATGGGGCCCACAATGCGCCACATGACATCCCAGTCAGCACGTGGGACCCACATGGTAGCTTGACACTTGGCATCCCTCCGGTGGCCTCCTAAACCTGCACTAGCAACCAAAAAAAACCATTTTGGAGTAAAACTATATAACAAAAATTAGTTTAAAATATAGATATATAAACCATATCAAAACAAAATATATTTTTTTATTAACTAATAACCAAAAAAGAGAATTAATATATAGATATATTTCATATAATAACAAAACCCATCTATTAAACAAACTTTATTAACAAAACTGTATGGCATGGTGGGTAACGAATATATGGTGTTAGTTATAAGGTTATATATATATACATCATATGGAGTATGGTTATAACATTATAACCAACGTATATAGTGGATATATTATATGGTGCACAACCCAATGCATAGAGTGGACCGTTGAAACGGGCATGGCTTGGGTAGGCAGCCACGTGGTGGTCCCACCACCCAAAGTCACATACAACGCCAAAACAATTCAATCCATTCCGTAGACCTGGTTGGGGTGGGGATAGGTGCGGTCCCATGAAGTACGGGCCCACCCCCAACAATGAGTTAACTATATATCTATATATATATATATGTGTGTGTGTGGTTGTAAACTATATGATTTGGGTTATAAAAATGGCACATGTTATTTTTATATGTGTTAAAAATAATAACCCATAACAACAAAACTTTGATAAGTCTACCCAAATTATTGCTTAAGCCTAAGATTTTTTTCAGAACGGGGTGGAGAGCAGAGGTACAGCAGCCCAGGCATGGAAACCGAGATAGAGGCAGTGGAAATCGGAGCATTCAGAGAACATTGGTGGAATCAGTCTCAGAATTGGGCAAGTTTTATATCGATTTTGCACTTCTCGACGATGGGAATCCAACGGTGGTGTCAGTTTTTGCAACAGAGCTCTCCAATTTTCAGGCATTTTTCAGCATGGAGGTATAATGCTCCATTTTTGTAACTAATGAATGTAACTTCTTTTGATGCCATTTTTAATGAATGAAGGCCTCCCCATTGATCGAGCAGGGCCCACAGACGTAGTCCAGGAGGGACGAACTCTGTTATCAAGTTCTTGTCTTCTTGTCATCTTCTGCTCTTCTTCTTCTTTCTCTCGCATGTGCACATTTAAAGTTTCTCTTTGGTTAAGCTACAAACTATTAATGTAATTCTTTAATGCATCTATAAACAAAAGATAACCTGGATAAAAAATGACCATTGGTGAAAAAATAAGAAAACCTATACGAAAATTGTGAAAGGAAAATGAAAACTTAGAACCATGAAGAGAAATAAGTAAAATTACACTCGCACAAGTGAAACGACAAAAAACAAGAGAAAAGGCAGCAAAAGACGACGAAAGCGAAACTCACCTGTAAAAGCAACAATGACTGCACTGAAGGTTCCTTGATCTCCTCGAGAATGCTACAGCTCCAAGATCAAATGTGAAAATGAGCTCTAGAGGCGTCAATTAACTAGATTTTAGCAAATGAGGGTTTATGACGTGCATGGCTAAAATCAAGGAAAAGTGACACTTGGCAGAAACTGCTAAAAATAGTGAAAGTGACTCTTTCAGGAAACTAATAATGTATCCATGCTTCCTAAGGATTCTTTTTTCCCTTTAGTTTTCTTTCTATTTCTTGGGAAGATTTCCATACACACTTCCAAGAAAGATTACATAGTTCCGGGGAATTGGACAACTTTTCGACTCAGTTCACGATGCAGTTTCTGAGCTGAGTGAAGGATTTCATTGCAAAATTTCTAGGCTTAGTGTTGGGCTGCCTTCCATGACTACACAATTTCTGAGCTCAAGGCTGACTATGAGTCAGAACTACGCAATTCCAATCATCAAGGCTTCTTTCCCTCAAGGATTGTGCAGTTTCGTGAGGCAAGCCCAGAACAGCTAAAAGACCAAGTTAAAATATTAGCTTGTGACTTAGAAATATGATTTGAGTGTGAAAACAAGTGGGCACAAGCACAAGTGAAAAATATAAGTCTCAATCAAAGCAAGAATACTTGATAGAAGTGTAAGATAAGCTCCTATGAATAGAAGGTTAGGCTTTGAAATCTAAGCATAGGAAAAAAATTGGAGGCTGGTTGTAGCCACTACAATAGGCTTGGATGGTAAGTCTAGGTTTAGTAGATAGAAACTTTCAAATTTACCTAGTCCTATTACCCTAGAAATAAAACTTGTGACTGCTTTGGAAACTTGTGGGGTTAAATTTCCAAGGTGATGTGTCAGATGGAGTCCCTTTCTCGAATGACTATTGTCAATCACTTGTTGCATCTGACTACCTCATCCCACTCATCCAATCAGGATACACAATGTATCCTTCTAAACTATGTCCCACAGGGCTAAGGGTTAGGGCAGTTGGCTCATTTCCTTATTGTGCACTAGCCTGACTGGCCCAACTTTGGTCCCATGCTGACTTGGAAACTTACCTTGTTGATGCTTTTAACATCTAAAATTTTACCGGCCATATATTTTGATCTTCGAAGCCTTTTTGAGAATTCAACATACCATTGGAATCTTTCTAAGCACTATCCAATGACACCATTGCTAAAATATTCTTGGTTAATCTCTGGAGGAAAAATTTGATATGATATTATACATTTAAAATTGCTCCAAATTCTTTGTTCCTTCTGTTATAGGGAAAAGTGTCTATTTAGAACTGCTCTATCCCACTAAGGTGTGACAGCTGCCTTAGAAACAAACAGAGAAAAACTACTTTTGTTTTTCCTTTATGAATTATAGATAGAGAGGAACAGAAAGACCAACCTCTATCTTGCGCTAATCCTTCGATTCGATCCCTCTCTTCTTTGATAGTCCCCAGCTACCTGCTCCCTTGCACGCGCAGCTTCACAAAGTACCTGTAAGATCATAGAAGCATAGCACTATACAAAGACATGGATCTATAATCATAAACAATTTAGGATCAGATGTAAATTGACCATACAAATGTAACAATCATCAATGATACAAAAGCATGGAGGAAAACTCAAATAGTCTTTATTGATAAACAAGAAAAGATCCAGGAGGAGTTACAACTGGTGGTTTCGACCCAGCAAAGAAGCCCCTCTTCACCTCAAAGAAAGCTTAGATCACCCAACAATCTGATGTTTGTATCTAGAAACCAACAACAATTCCTTACAATATGCAAAATTCCAGCCTCTGGATCTCTGGGATGAGGGATCCATATATAGATATCTGTAAGGGGGATGAGTCAGCTTGTGATTTGATTAGTGTCTTCTCTCTGAAAGTTCTTGCTTCCACTTGGAGACTAAGGGCCTCTTACTCACCCTTGGTCGAATTCAGTGAGGCAAGTGTCACAGGAGAAGATTTTGGAAGCTTCCATTGCCTCTCCACCTCGCGGAATGACACTGCCATTTGTCATTTCTCTCCCATCGCACCACACAGAAGGGACTTTTGAAATGCAACGCACCCTCATAGTGTATTCAAGTGAGATGCAGCGCACCTAGCCAGTGAAGCAGCTGCAATGATCCTGTTTTGACCAATTCTGAGTAGTTTCTCATGGAGGATTTCTGGGAGAAGCTGTAATCTGTTGACCTTGTTCCTTTAGGGGTTAGAACAACACTTTTAAGGACTTAGGAGCCCTTGGTTTATGGACATTTCATGCTTGGGGTTGTAAGGCACAAAAATGTCTATAGCAGTTGCCCCCTAAAGTATGAGGCCGTTAACCTTTTGGTGTCGGGTGAAATGCTTTATTATGAGGATCCGAAGTTCTTTCAATGCTGGGAGGAGACCTGTAATAAGATACAATACAATACATTATCTTCATAATATTTTCATGATATAGCTGAGGCAGGCATTCCCATGCTCAGCTTTATAAATTCATTTTCATGTACATAGGACAGACAATCGTCTGAGTGTAGACTGATGATTCTGGTAGAGCCATCATCCTTTCGATAGGATGATTATCTGTGCTGCAATGATGTACATTTAACGTCTTTATTTCCCTGAATATATATCGCAGCCCGGATGGATGAAACTAGATCCGGGGTCTTCAATCTCATTTGATCTTCACTCGAAGTACAAGTCGATCCATGTGAGAAATGTTCTGAAGTCGAACATGGAAAGACATCGCTTAATTACCAGTCAATGACGTAAACTGTTAACAAGCGCGAGAGGAATCACCGATAACGATAATGACCCTCAAGGTACTGCAGTACAATTCACGTGGTGTGAATAATGGACTTGGCGTCGAACACCACGAAAAATCTTTCGGTCGAAGGCCATTGATGTAAACCTGTCACCGGAAGTGAGAAACTTGCCATTGAGGCATGCAAGCTTCAAAGTACTGAATGGGGTGTTCCTAGATCAACTTCTTGGATAATGAGCTGATGTCGACAAGAAGTGCTTCATCACAGGAGGTCCTTAATGAATCCCACATCAATGAAACAGAACGGAGCAAATGATTTTAATGGAGGTGAAAACGATCTGGTGATATAAGGTTCAGGGTGGCGGTCATGAAAGAATGGAGTATAATGTATGGTAGTGGGTGAGACATAGGTGAATTCACTGAATGACTTCTCTTGAACATATCGATGACACTGATGTGATAGATTGGTAGCATTAACCCCAAATGTGGATGGTATGGCGTGACCATGGTGATGTGACCGGTGAATGAAACAACCCAACCCGACTCGGACGTGGAGTGGAAGTGTCATGTTCAAGAGCGACTTGCTACCAACAAAAGTTCTTTGAGTTTTCTTCCCAATTTTTCCCCAGTCATTGCTGACCAGTACCTCTTTATTTTTGTCGAGCTTGAGGTGAATAACATATGCTTGTTCTATAATTTTCCCTTCGGGAAAACCCATCGCTATGTTTTAACGAGCCTAGCGATAGTGAAACTCGTTCTCGTCTATAGACAAGTTTGTCGCTATTAATCTTTTTAACGAGTTTAATGACAAAGATAGCTCGGTCCTTTTCAATTTTAGAGAGTCTGAAAAGGAACGTAAAGGTAACTCCAAAATTCCTTTTTCGTCATCTAATCCCTTAAGTCCGAAAAAGTATAAAACAATACAGAAGGGATGAATTTTTGATACTTTTAACTAGCCGAACAAAACAAGCGCTCGATCTTTTTGTGTAATAATCCCTCAAGTCCAAAAAGATTAAAATCTAGAGGAGGGATAGCACTTCCTATCCCTTTAACGAGCTGGAGAGGCCAATGGCTCGGAAATCTTTTCATATTTTACGAGTCAGTTGAAAAGAGCTTAAAGGAGATTCGTCTTTTGAGGAACGAGTGATAAAACGTGTAGCAGCTGATTCTAGGTAAGGTTTGGAATTTTCCAATCACGACAGTGTCACAAGGATGGCTAGTGAAATCACTCTTCGCAGCTATTCCTCAAAATGGGTAAACAATCAAATGGAGGTGAATGATCGGCCAATGAAAAAGTGGAGGTGACGGTGCAAACATGACCAAGGCTTTAACGGCTGAAGTACTACACTCACGATGTTTATTTACCGGGGAATAGTTCATTTTTTAACGAGCTTAAACGCGGGGGGAAACATTTGCTCATGTCTTATGTTTATTTTTTAACGAGCTTGAACTATGTGCTAAAACTGCTCGATGCGGGTTTATTTTTTAACGAGCTTGAACCTTGCGGTAACACTGCTCGATTAATCCAGTCGTGTGATAAGAATGTCTCATATAAAACAGAAACTTTTAGAGTTTTGCCCCACATCCTTTGTTTATGCAAGTTAGGGGACGACTAATCCTACGAGTTTAAAGGGTTAGAGGTCCTAAAAATTTAAAAAATAAATAGTCGCTCTTCGCTTGCACTCCAAAAGGTTTGCATGCCCCCAGGTATAAAACAGAGTTTCAAGGTTACCCCTTCTTTATTCCGTTAAAACATTTGTTTTACCGAGAGAGGCCTACCTCTTACAGGTTACCAAAGATTGTTCTATTTATTGCGTAAACAAAACACTTATTCGGTGATGTCTACCGAAATAGACAAAGGTGAGTGAAGGAGGCTACTCCACTCACGTAAATTTGACAAGAGAATCTTGTTCTAGAATAACCCCCTCTTTCAATCACAGACAGGGGTACAGACTAGTCATATTCTCTCGCGGAAACCTACCCTATACCCGAAGTTTTCCTGTCGAAGCAGACCAGGACTCATGCCCCCTGGGTTTCAGTCATGCCCCCCGAATCACTCGCGCTCATCGGGTGGACGGACTGGAGGTTGAGACATTTCTTATGTGAAAAGACCATTCAGGGATGGTATATGACTATTTGCTATGCGTGATCCGGGAAATGAAAGCTGGTCTACGAGCTTGACCATTCTTCCTTCATGCGGAAAACACATCACCTTAAAGAGTGATGAGACAATGGCTCTCATGCAATAAATATAGTCTCGTCCAAGGAGTAGATTGTAATACATGGGTCCTTGAACTACCATTACGTTCATGTGAACAGTTTTTCCTCTCAATGTTATGGCCACATTGGGAAGGGTCCCTAACGGTCGACTAGTTCCTTTATCAAAGCCTGTTAGATTTCTCATCTCAGGCAAAAGCGATGGCGAACCAAGTGCTTTCCAAGAAATTGAGGAAAGGATACTCACAGAAGCCCCTTCATCTATGATGGTACCAGCCATAACCATTCTATATATTTGAACAATGATTCGGAATGTTATACTAGCCGGTAAACGGGGTCTGCCTAGTTGATTCCAGTCGAAGGAGACAACTAGGTCGCTTGGAGGTGGGACCGAATCGACGGCTGGGTACGACTCTGATGAACTTCCTTCCTGTGGTAAAGGAATGGGTAAATTTCCCCCATGTTCGTTGGAGTCTGTGCTTATGAAAAGAATTTGGACGGTGTCATCCTTGTTCTCTTCAGTGACTGTATCATCTGAAGATGGAACCTCTGAAGGCAAGACCGGGTCAACTGCCGCCTCGACCTTTTGACTTTCGTCTGGTATGGGTTCAGATGGTTTATCTTCAATGATAGATGCTTCGGTTGACCACCTAAGCGGGCCAGCCAGAATTTCAACTAGTGACGGACTCGGCAAGAGTTTTTTATATCCAGGAGGAAGTCGTAGTGGTGAAACCGGACGATCATCCAAAACTCTTTTAGCTTCATCCAAGAAGGGACAACGGTGGACGGCATGATCGCCTTCGCACATTTTACAAGGAAATCTATATTTTCCTTTTTGTCCTGGGGCTTCACTTTCACTAGTTGACGGTGTGTTTTCAACATGATCATCAGAGGTTGACGACACCGGGTTGTGCAAACGAGGAGACCAGTCCCTTAAGATCCGAGGGATGCAAGGACAATCTCTGTGATAGTGGTCTCCTTTGAAAATGACACATGGCGATTTAGGCCTGGTCGGTGAAGTGTGTGGATTTTTGCTAGACGACACTCGTTTGCCCCAATTCGCTTTTGGCTCCTTCTTCTTCTTCTCTTTCTTCTTCTTTTCCTTCTTCTCCTTAGGTACTTGATTTTTGGCCTTACCAGCCCCATCAAGCGAAGAGGAAGGAGGAGAGGAAGAATTAGAGGAAGTAGAAGGTTGGTGGGTAACTCTGGACTCGTCTAATTGCTTATTCGATTGTTCAAGAATTGTGGTGTTCTGAACGACAGAGGTTGAGAAGAGCCATACAGGCAAACCAATTGTCAGTCCTGGAAGTGACAATGTGGCCATATGGGGTGCACCAACATCTCCCCAAGAGGAGAAGGGACTAGGATTTCCTCCAAGGGGAATCCCTGGGTTGGTGGATTCCATTTTCTCAACCCAAGATCAATGTAGGAAAAGGGTAATGAATATTCCGTTTAAAATAAATTTTAGACGCTTTGACACAACTTGTTTTTTCAGTTTTTAAGAGTCGAGAAAAAACAAAAGATGACTCTAGTCTCCTTCAATTTTTAATGAGCCTGAAGTGACAAGTGCTCAGATGAACCTTTTCTGTTAAGGAGTCTGAAAAGGAACGAAAGGGACTACTCTGGAAGTCTAGGTAGAGGGAGTACCAAACCAATTGCAAAACTGCAGAATACTTTTTACGGTATGGTAGTCAATCATCCCGAATGCTGTGTTCAGTGCATTGCGATCGATAGGGCGGCAAACATGGCTTCCTATGGATAAAGGATTAAGCCTATTGGGGTCTCCCAAAATATACTCGACGGTACGTGGGAGCACAAGTCCGTACTAGCACTTATCGTCTCAAAGTGGAGGAATTACCCAACCATCAGTGAGAACAACAGTTACAAGGTTTTACGACGCCGGAATACGTCTCTAGCCTAGACTTCTAAATGTTGTGCGTTAAGTTCCAAAGCGTTGTTAGATTCATTGAATTTATTTAAAGTTGATCTTGTTTATGAAGTTTGCCTTTCGGGTTCACCACGAGATGTAGATGTAATTCCTAAAATGCAATCTAAGATTATAAACAAACTTTTTATCTCTTTTATGCAATGAAAATCCTAGCTACTAGGGAAAAGTAAGACAGAATATTTTCACAAAGAGCAAAGAGCACACTCTAAATGCACTTTCATAAATCAAGCCAATCAGACTGTCTATATGCAAATGCACATGCATGTATTTGTTTTCGACTTTCTTAGTACATGGATGCTAAAAAGAAAGTTGATGCACAAATCTGAATTTCTTTTCAAGCGACAAATATAAACAAGCTTCTTTTCGGAATAAAAAATGGAGACGATTACGACACCTTACGATTTTGAAATGAATACTTGTTCTTGACACTAGAAAATTACAAATTCAGACCGAAAGCAATAGTAACTGGATAATCGACCATCAAAAACAATCAAACATTTTCATACGATCGAAATCGACACTTGCGACAGATTCAAATCAAAGGACGACAGTACAACTATGCTAATTTTGCAAATGATATAGTAGCAACATAATTGAAAATTCAAATCAAGTGACGAATAAACCCAAGCATGTTCACATTAGCATCTCAGATGGTACCTAGAAAGACACCAAGAATCAACAAGATACATCTACCACAAAAAACCAAAATGAAAGTATAGGGCCCACCTTTACATAAATTCCTCTTAAGAGATCCACAAACAATAATGGAGCAAGAGTTAAAGATAAACAAAGAAATGATTCCCTTCCAAGGAATAATTTAGTAGATATGCTTCATTATGAGAACGTCATGCATTCAGGCACCAAACATTATTTTATGGATATTGTTTCTCATGCATGAGAATCATACATAAAGAAAAGGATTGCAAATCCTATGCCATAAATTGTAATGACCAAAATAGAGGATTCTATCAGACTTCTGGGAACAAATTTATTGGAAATCAAATCAAAAGGTATAACAATAGGTCATATGGGCCATTCCTGCCAATGTTCAAGCCCAAAATAGAATGTTACTTGTGCCACAAAAAAGGACATATAGCACGTGATTGCAAAACCAATATGAGATGGTTCAAGGGAGAAGGTATCCCTGCTAACTCAAGAAAAAACACCAAGGCATAGAAGATAAAACAACAAGAATCAAGGACAAATCTGGTTACTCAAATCTAATCCATTTTGTAAAAGCCTCTTCAAGAATATAGATGATTAGAGTGAATCTCAGAGAAGAAATATTATGTAGGATAAATGTATTCATAGAAAGAGGGAAATTATGTTGTAGATGTATAAGGGGAGTATAACAAGAATCATTTATTAGAAAGAATAGATCACCATTCCAAAGAAGATGAACAACTTATATTGGGTTGTATGAAGCAGATCAGATGATTTATAGAAATAATATCTCATATATAAGATATAGGGATGACTTTAAAAAGAATTTGACAACATGTATATGCAAGAGGATAACACATTAACATGAGTAATTTCTTTCTCACAAGGAGGAATGAATCACTAATTTTAGCCAGAGATTATATGGCTAATCCCCAACCTTTAACAAGAGGAGCATGCGCATAACTTAACTTGAAAAGAAGAGATTTTATTAATAAGGGGAGACTCGCATAACATGGGGCATATTATTAGGGGGATAATTCATATACAAGAAAAACACATCCACAAGAAATGCAAGAATAATTATGGAGCATTGATGAGAAATCACAATTAGTAGCACCCTTTTTCATTCATGTCAAAGGGGGAGAGAAAGAAAACATAATGGAAAGAATGTATATAGTGGGACAAATTACATATAAATAATATTATGGAATAGAAATAAATGTTCAGGGGGATTTCAGGATATTACCATCAATGACCCTCAATGTCTAGTGGTTTTGCCATCAATTACAAAAGGAAATATTGTTGGACATAGTAATTTCATTGATGAAAAATAGTGTCAGTGATGTCAAAGAGGAGGTCAAAGAAAATATCTTGTTGAGTACATTGATTATTTTATCCCTTGAAATTTCACATCAATAATGACAAAGTGTATTAAAATATATATATATATATATATATATATATATATATATATATATATATATATATATATATATATATATATATATATATATATATATATATATATATATATATATATTTTAAATAATGATATTCTAATGAAGCTATGGATACTATGATTGGATAGTACTCTCTGAGACCTTTGTAACTATATATCACACTTTGTCAAACTCATCCTAGATAAGAAGATATGATAGATTGAATTTTTCAATTGTAAAAATGGAAAACGCACCAAATTAATTATTAAAAACACCAAATTCGTTAAATGTTGATCATCTTCATATAAGATCTATGATTTTTTGGGAAATATATGGTAGGTGGCATATGAACATGTGCACTATTTAACAAAGTTAAAGATCATGCAACTTAGGGAAGATATGACCATTTAAGAGTCCATGAATGGTGGATTTGGTGATAACTTGCCCGAAATTTATCATCACTTTACCCCCATCATGTCGGTCCTTTAATATCAAGACATGTGGTAGGTATGGAAGGATGAAAATTGGCCCTCACAATGATGGTGATAGGTGATATGGATGTTTTATGTGGAATCATATGTGGCAAGGTAGGATTGGTTGACTCTCAACCGATGACATGTGGCAGCAAGAGATTGGGCATATGGTGATGTATGTGCCATGTGGTATATTGATTGATAAAGTTTTTTCATCCATTTGGATGAAACCTGAGTGACAAGTGGCACACTAAGGGCACACCATGTCTTGATGGTGACATCATGCTAACATTGAAAATGGATTGACCATGCACCCTTGGGACTAGGTCACCTGGTGAGGTCGCATGGAATTTTCTACAGAAATCCAGAAGGTTGTCCCATATCTCTAATTCACATCACCTCAATTAAGTTGAGGAGCATACACACACAAGAACACACACACACATGTGCAACTGGTGCAATCAAAGTGTGTGATCACTCATTGATATATCTTTTGGTTCATTATACTTGAAGGCCTCTAACTTTATGGATTTGGTCATGTTCACACTATGGAATTAGTTCATATGAAGGCATTGCACTCTGTGGTATTGTAAATATTTTTCACTCTGTGGTATTGGCATGCTTGAAGGTGTTTCACTCTGTGGTATTGGAATGCTTGAAGGTGTTGCACTCTGTGGTATTGGGAAGGAATTTTACTGTGTATAGGAAATTATCAAAGGATTTTTTAATATGTGGTTTTGGTCTTGCCCAAAGGAATTTCTACTATGTGGTGTTGGTCGTGCCCAAAATTATTTCTACTCTGTGGTGTTGATCATGCTTGAATATGTTCTACAATGTGGTATCCATCGTGCTGAAAGGTGTTCCAGTTTGTGGTTTTGGTCATGCATGAAGGAATTCTACTATGATGTATTGGTTATGCCTTGCAATGCTTTTAATACGTGGTATTGGTCGTGCCCAAAGACATTTTTACTTTATTATGTTTATCATGCTTAAATGAATTCTAATCTATGGTATTGGTCATATTGAAGGCATTCTACTCTATTTTGTTCATCATGTCCAAAGGTGTTTTTATTTTGTGGTGTTAGTTGTGCCTGAAGGCATTTAAATATGTGGAACTAGTCGTGCCCAATGGGATGTAACTTTGTAGCATATGGTGGCCACCGAAGGCATCGGGTGTACAGTTATGGCATAAGGTCAAGCCCAAATTCATGGGGCATAGGTCCCCGGTATAAGGTCCATCCTGAAGGTGTTTTGTATATCTCTGTGGCATGGTTAGAGTTTGATGGCATGGTGTGTAGCTCTGTGGCATATTGGACATGCCTAAATCCGTTTGACTCTGTGTTATGTTTTCTCTAATTGTGTCTTTGAATCTTGTCCAATGCATGTTGTATGGTGAAGGCTAAAGGCTTATCCTTTATCATTACCATCATGCTCATTGAACCTTAATAAGTTGTTGAAGGATGACATGAGAGACTAATATAGTAGCAAAATTGGGTTTGATATAGTTTTCCTTGTAAGTGGTCATAGGTTCGAGTTTGGGAGATTCTACCAAAATATATTTTTTCCCACCAAAATATATTATGTTGAATAGTTGGATAGACAAAAAGGTTTATTCCATAGAATAGGTGCTGGAAAAATTGCATTTTTTAGGCAGTCCGAGAAACGTGAAATTTGTAGAACAATTAGCTTTTATAATGAATTTGTGGGTAATTTGAGGGCTTCTTCATTTTTAAAAAGGGGGAAATGGAGTGTATTGACTTGTGATCTATGTAAGGAATATGAAAATTCATGAGGACATGTTTTTAAGGACAAAATGTGGTTTCAAAATGTATTGATCCACATTAACAGGTTGAATGATGCAACATATCAAGGATGAGATGAGGTTGATATTAGAAGAGTTGGTTGTTGCTTTATTGATATCATCAAGGTTTTGTGAAGAGATTGTGGATCTAGTTTGAAACATTGTGAAAAGTGGTCCACATCAGTTTCAAAAAGGAGGTGGTGGCCTCCATTAAGGATGGTTACTCAATCAAGTTGAAGCCTAGTTCAAGTTGGTGCGTGCATATGATTGAGGTTTCTTCCTCAAGCAGGTTGTTTCCTACTACAAGTCAATGCTTCCACATTTTAGGGGTTGGTGCCTACAAATCTATGTAATAAAAACTAAAGAAGATAAAATTAATTTTTTATTTTCTCCCACAAGGGTTTTCATCTACATTTGGTGTTCTATTATGATGTTGTGATGATTTTATTTAATGAAGCATGATTATATTTTCATTTTTTATTTATTACTAAATTGTTTAAATTGATGAAAAATGGACATTACATTTATTCACCCACCTCATCCACCCCCCTCCTAGTGTAATTCATATTCTAACAAAAGTAGGTAGCTTCCTAATATTATGCATCTTTTGTTGTACTAGCAAGCCTAGTAACATGAAACAAGGTCTATAACATCCTTTACCTATACCCACTCATCCCTAAGAAATAATTTCCATGGAAGTTGTGGGAGGTTTACCAACAACAAGCAAGGGACATGACTATCTCTTCATGGTAGTTGACAGGTTCAACAATATGTGTGTTCTATTTCCCTTTAAAAAGAACATCAGTGGGAAATAAGAAAAAACTTTCTCTTTGGACAATTCTTGGTGCACTTTGGGATACCAAGGAGCATTGTTTCAAACACAGACATAATATTTCTTAGTTCATTTTGGAATACATCGTGGGAGAAGTTGGACATGAAGTTGAAGAGGTTTAAAATATTCCATCCATATACATATAGGTAGACAAAATCAATCAATAAGAATTTGGTACATATTTTGACGGGTTACAATTAGAAGCATCTAAAGACCTAGGATGAAAATATGATATATACAAATCACTCTTATAACATATCAATCCTAACTTTTACTAGAAAAATCCATTTCAAACTTGCTTTTGAATATTTTCAACCTTCATCTTTGGATATTGCATATGGGTAATGACGAGGAGTCAAGGAGGATATTATAGGGGATTCCTTGAGGGATGATTTTTTTTTAGAAGATCAGGTAGATCTATATATAGTTATAGAAGACACTACATAAGTCACGGGAAAAAAATAAGGCTACATATGAAAAACACAAAACAAAGATGTCATTCAAGGTGGGATACATAGTATGGTTATAGTTGAAAAAGGAGAGGCTACTTGGTCGCGATAAGAAAATCAAGGATTTGTAGTATCGTCCCTTTGAGATACTAAAAGTGGTGGGAGATAATTTCTATATAATCAGTCAACCCCTATACATGTGTATTTAGCTAGTTTTCAATGTAGAGAACCAAAAAATCTATGAGATTTCCATGTCAGATCATGGGGAACAGGCCCTACCTTCTATTATCTCAAAATCAGGCCCTGGAAGGCTGCAGACCAGGAAGACTTCAAGTAACTGTTTCAAACCTACTTTAGGCTGAGGCTTAGCCTCCCCAACCTGAGAGGGCTCTCTCAAAGGATTAAAAGTTTTGATTATGATCAGATGGCTAACTCTTGAGAAACAAATAAAAATGAAAATGGTGGAAACATAACTCACAAGTATCCATTGGGCTTATGGAGTCATATGTGGTTCAGTAATAATAGTAGGTTTCCTTTGCATAAAAGTCAAGGCATTCAGATTTCAACATATGTAGAGCACACCAAACAGATAGAAGGCAGTTTACGAGCATATGAAGGAAATTAGAACACTGTAGGCGATTTCTAAGTAATCAAATACTCATAAAAATGTAGATAACATGAAAAGACAACAAAAGAAACTCATACATTGAACTCTCTATGATTCTTGAGAAGCATAAGCCAGTACTGTATTACCAGAAAAAATAGAGTCTTTACATAAGCCAAATATCAGAGCTTTTTTTTATAAATTTCCAACCCTTGGTATATTGCTCTTTCTCCTATATATAGCATTCTTCTACAAAGTTGAGATTCCTCCTCCAACATGAGGGGAACTCGAATTCTACTTCTTATGACACCTATTCAAATTTTAACTACCTATTAAATGTCACAAACTGCTAACTAGACTTTTTAGAGATCTAAGGCAAATAGGAGTCTAACTCCATATCATGCTAATAATAGCCTTAATTACAATCATTCTCATTCTTTGACAAGTGACCTTTTGTTAGTTTGGTTGTGATGGATGTTCGAAGCTCCATACTGGTCCTCAATGTCACATCTTCTCCATTGCCCCTGAAAAGTTGGGAATTGCCCCTATTTATCTGCCTTTGGTTTTCCTTAAAGATATTCGAATCCAATGAACCATGCCCTTCATCTTTGATTATGCAAAATATATCATAATTCCACATCCTTGATGTGCTGTCAATCTTCTCCATGTGTGAATACAAAAACTCCTCCAAGATGTCTGACATATCATGGACTATAGTAAATATGATCACTTTATAACCAAAATTTTAGAGTTGGGTTCGAATATATGTTTCCTCCACCTGTCTTGACCTTGTTGAAAGTTGATACCTTTAGATTATCCTTTGAAGATATTTATTTTTCAAAACTTTTCCCTTGGTCTTGCAAAAATGGTTGATTGATTTTAAATAATGTAGCTTCAGCAGTTTCGTAGCACCTTACGAAACTGCTATGCGTTAGTCACCATCTTCAACAGTTTCGTAGCGCGCTACGAAACTGCTGTGTAATTCCAAAAAAACAGTTTCAACCCAAAATTTTTCTATTTCATCCTTTTCCATTGCTCCAAAGCTTTCCAAAACTGAGTGAAAATGTATGATTCTTCAAGAGAGATTATAACAAGGAAAACCATCAAAATTTGAAACATAACCTTACTTGATGTGGGACTTCTTTAAGAAGATTCTTTCTACTGGCTTAACTATATCTTTAAGTCCTCAATTTGTTTCTTCATGACTCTGACCCCAGCTCTCAAGTTTGAATTGACCTTTCTGATGAATTGTGCTTCCTTTGTGGCAGGGACAGTCCAGCTACGGAATTGAACATTAAAATCAACCACCTCGGGTATTTGAAATGTTTTGTCCTCCCACTGAGCTTGCATTTGGTTAAAATAAGCCTCCTTGATTGCAAATTTCCTGGAAGCTTTCTTCAGTCTAGCAATTTCAAAGTTTGCCAATTCCAACCTCCTTTTCAACTGTTCCACATTATCTTCTTCCTGAACGGTAACTTCTTTTTCTTTATCTTTTCCTTCATAAGGTTGTGTCACCTCCCCTGTTTCATCTACTCTTGGCAGTACCTCGTGTATTTGTTTAAGCTTCCTCGTTATGGGTCTTCTGGGCTTGAAGACAAATTGATCAACCTGATCATCAAACTTGAGTTTTTTCGAGGCTTTTACTCTCTTAGCCTTGTCTTTTCCTGACTTTATCAAATCTACTTGAACTAGGGGAGATTCTTCAATATCAATGGCTTGCAGTAAGTCATTTAAGTCTCCCTTTGAAACAGGGCTTTCTTCAATAATCACTGACTTACCTTTTTCTTTAGCTACCTGGCTCCTAGTCCTTCTTCTTTGAACTCCTTCACCTGTGCTTGATTCATGTGCACTTTCTTTGACCTGAGTTTTCTCTTTAAGGGACTACTGGGGTGTATCCTAGATAGTCAGTGGCTTGGTGGATTCTCTTACTTGTTTCCTTGCCTTCAACTTTGAAAACCTCTTGGATCTTGTTTCTGCCTGATGACCAGTTGTTGTTGGAAGATCTTTTGCAGCTTGAGGACTGAGACCGGTCTCTTTCTTGAAACTAGACATGAATATGAATGTGGGCGAGTCTCTACCTACTCTCTGGAGTTCATGCAGAACAATCAACTTAATTAAACCGTGGTGAAACAATGAGGTCTCACAGGCTTCTTTCCTTAGCTGGATCTTATCACACATTTTACTTAAGCTACGGAATAAGTAGAAAGGTATATCAATGGATATATTTCCTGTGAAATGTAGCATAAGCTTGAAATGATATGAATAAACCTTGTTATATCTGCCTTCATAGGTAAGGTACCTCTGTATATAGGTAAGCAGATTGGCATATGAGTCTTTGACATAATTTTTAGGCACAGACTTGTTTAAATCTAAGTCAATGTATTCTGGCTTCAGAAACTCTTTGTAGGGACTAATATCAAATTTGAAATTCTTAAACCAAGTTTCTTGTCCCCTTGGAATCTCTATAACTGTGGATATTACCTCTGGTGAGACTTGCAATTCGAGCATCCCAACCTTTGAATTTAGCCCTGTAAAATTCAAAGCAAATTCCTTGGTGATTTGTGCATGACCTCCCTATAGTTTCTCACAAAAATTCCAACATCCAACCTTCTTGAATGCTTCTCAACTTCTTTGTGTTTCAAGATAATGTCTACACCTTTAGGTTTGTTTCTCAAACCTCTGCCTGATCTGTGGTCTTTTCTTTCTGCCGATCCCTCCATGAAGGTTTGAAACACTGTCGCTGCTCAAACTTCAATCTCTGCCTTGCTTGAATGGCTTCCTAGCTTGATAACTGCCTCGCTTGATAACAATGCATTCAAATTTAAAACTTGCAGACTTGTTCCTCATGCAACGAATACAATCATCATTAAGACTATGAATACCTAGCTTTTCTTGGAACTTGCAATCCGTGTGTACCAATGTACCTAGCGGCTGTAATGAGGGAGATAAGCGGTTGGACATGATATGTGGAGTGTATATGTTGACAATGAATGATGCAACCATAACTGAACTTGACATATTTGACAGTTAGGAAAGATTCACTGTGGATTGCACGAATCTCCAATTTCGTAGCGCAGCCAGTGTAAAATCTGGGTTATGCGCTATGAAATCACCTAAAACATGTTGCGCTGCGAAACTGCTAAAAAGGATCCATGTGCTGTGAAAACACTTCAAAATGATTTATGCACTACGAAATCACCTAAAGAGCTTTGTGTCACATAGTAACCTTTGAACAAATCTGACATATGGTTATGAGACCGGTGATGAATGAGAATGCATAATTGACCTTTATTTATGGTATACCATCAAGACTCCTACGACTCAGACTCTAAGGCAAGAAAAAATCAAACTTAGACTAGCACCGAACTTTACCAAAAAACTAGTGTGAGAAATTTGGGCATTAGACTTCTTAAGTGATAACACCTTCTGTAGCGGATTTGGCACCAGATTCCCAAGAAGAGTTCACACAAGATATATCTTTTTAGAAGAGTTCCAAAACTATGAGATAGGGGCAACATGAACTTTCACAGATTGGGTTGAAAAAACAACTTCCAAGAAAAGATAAATGGTACACCCAAGAGAAGGTGGGTGAAACGTTTCCCCACCTCATTTAGTAGAAGCTTTTGGGGACCAAATTCCTCCCAAAATTGGGAGGTGTCATCTAGATTGTATCGTATATTGTTTTTGTAACAACCCTGGTAAAAATTCCATGTAAAAGTTAATAAAGGCAAAAATAAGACCTAGGTCATGCAAAACATATTCCAAGATGAATGGTGGGAAAAACATCCTAGTGGGTGTTAATTTCAGTTATTATGGAGAGAGTAATTTGGAAAAGGCAATGGCAAAGGCTTTGAAAAGGAAAAATGCATTATTTGACATTTATTTATGAAAATAATGGAAATTAGGAGAAAATGAAGGTGAAAGGTCATAGGTTGCATGTGAGGAGGAAGATGAAGGAAAATAATGGAAATTGAAGAAAATAGAGGCCTCATTGGTAAAAAGGTTTCTGAGGATTAGTGAGCAAGCTTGGTCAGTTGGTAGCTTTTGTCAGTTCAATTTGGAGCTCTCATTCTATTCTCTCTCTCTCGTACTCTTGGACACTTAGATTTTTCTTGGAGCACTCTTGGAGAGTGTGGAATACTTGGATGCTTGGAGAAATAAGGCAAAGGAAGAGTAGGAAAGTGCAAGAGGACATCACGATCAACAACTACAAGAGGACCCCCTATGTGATTTTGTTTACATGTACCGAGTTGCATGTATGTTTTCCTCACTAGTTTTTACATGCATGGTATATGCATGTGATTTATTAGTCATGATCTGTCATTGGCATGGAGGATTGACTGGATTGACAATGGATTTTCCTAGCCTTGCCATTTCTGGGATAGCCATGGTGTTGCAAGTTCATTTCTTTATTTTTCTGGCTCGTTCTCATGTTTCCTTTATCTTGGGTTGAGTTACTAGTTCTTGGAAGACTTGGTTGGAAAAACACTCTGGAAGCCCTCTAACAGCTTGGGTTGAGTTACTAGTCCTACAAGCCTTGGTTGGACAAATGCTCTAGAAGCCCTGTAACATATTGGTTTGAGTTACTAGTCCTGGAAGCCTTGGTTGGAATAATTATTTGGAAGCCCTTGGTGGGTTGAGTTACTAGTCCTGGAAGCGTTGGTTGGACAAATTCTCTAGAATCCTGATGACCACTGTGGGTTGAGTTACTAGTGCTAGAAGCCTTGGTTGGACAAATGCTCTAGAAAACAAGCGGTAGTTGTGGGTTGATTTACTAGTCCTGGAAGCTGGGTTGGAACAAACACTCTGGAGCCCTGGATAACTTGGGTAGAGACCGATCTGGTGATGGTTAGTGATGTCCAACCATGAGGTGGAATCATTGGTTGAGGGTTGAGGTGGTTTTTCCTCTGGAATCCCTGGTTCAATTTTGATGGATTTGTTTCATGATATCCCACATTCATGATAGGAATATGGCACTGGGGTGACTAGATGAAAGAAATATTTGGTTCAACCTAGTATACGGTTGGGTGGTTCGTGGAAGTCCCATACTTGGTCGGCCTATGAAATCATCAATAAGAGCTCTCTTTCTCCTTGGTATGTTATGGGTAAATATACTTGTTTATATGTGGTTTATATGGTTTTTATATCCTTGATATTTTGTTGTTTATATGTTGGTTATGGAAGCATTTTATGACTGTCATGATGTTTGGCTTATCATGTTTTTACTTGTAATTGAATGAACAATGTATCTATGGCCTAATAAATGTAATTGAAGCTAATGTGTTGAAGCATTAATTATTCTTAGTGACTTTTTAGATAAGTACCAAACCCCTATGCTCATTTCTGTTGTTAAGACCTATAAATTTCATGTTTGTGACATGTTTGACGAAATTCCTGTCATGGCTAGTAGGGGTCCAGTCTAGTCCTTGTCAATGTTTTCACAAATGCATATTTGTTCTATTGTGTAAATTCATTTATGAAGGTGTCATTGATTTCTAGGAAGTGACCTGGGCTCTGGCTCTAAAAGAGTGGCACAAATCTCAGAGTTACAGGCACAACACTAGGGAAAAAAGTCCCTGGAAGCTCCCTTGCCCTTGTTTTGGGAGCTTATGGAGCCTCCTAGATGCATAGTTGTCCATATCAAGGGAGTGTCTGGGGGTTTGATGCATTAAAACTTTAGTTGGTCTCAGGGGCTGGTTACTTAAGTGGTTGGGATGGCTCCTGGGAGTTTTGTTGCTAATATGGAAGGTCTATGTCATGTGATCCTCTAGTTCCACTTCCTTAACTGACACATAGGGAGTCGAATCATATCATAGTAACTTATCATCACATGTTTACCCTGCTTAGTTGGTTACATGAGTATATGTGGGAGGAGGGTGTTACAGAGTGGTATCACAATGGGTTGCACTGTCTTTGGGTCATATATGATACTATACAGTGATATCAGAGTGGGTTTCATTCTCTTTGGGTGGTTTCTGGTTTCCATTATTTTGGGTAATATCTGATACCACGGAGTGGTATTAGAGCATGGTTCACCCTTAAGATTGGATGGGTGGTGTGTTGGTCATGCATTCATGTTGGTCGCATATGTGTTCCTTATGCTTGTAGTCCATGTGCTTGTTGCATTTTCATAGTGTTGATCATGGTTGTAGTGATGTCGCCATGTGAAGGTTGATGGTGTTGTTGTGGGATGTGTCATCAAGAGTGTATGGTTGTATATGCATTTTTTATGCATGTCCATTTCTGGCAGGGTTATCAGGAATCATTCTTGTGGAGGAATGATTTCTTATGCGGGTGAATGGCATGAAGAGATTCATGGTTCATGAGGAATCAAGTGGGAAGAGTAGCCTGACAGATCTCTGAGGTCAATATAATGTGGATATGAATTGATACTATGTGATTATACTATGTCTATGTTTGTGTTATGGATAGGATAATGGTGAGAGATACATCAGCGGAATGAAAACAACCTAATCTGTGGCATGCTAGGATAAGCATGGATGGTAGAGAGACATTGGAAGCAAGGTCGCTTGGTAGAGGCAATGTGGTCTTGGATTTGCAGTGCTATTGTTGTGTATATGTTGTGCATATTTTATATTTAGTGATTGTACCTATTATGTTGTGTGCATATTGCATATGCAATGCTGCGTATAGATGGTGTTATGTACATGTTGGATATGTGGTACTATGTACATATTGTATTGTACGCATGCTGGATATGCAATGTTGTGTGCAAATGGTGTTGTGCACATGTTGGATATGCAGTGTTGCGTACATATGATGCTATGTACATGTTGTATATGCATTGATATGTACATATGGTGTTGTGTGCATGATTGTACATGTGGTGTCGTGTGCATATGGTGTTGTCTACATGTTGTACATGTGGTGGTGTGTGCAAGGGGTTGTTGTGTACATGTTGTGCATGTGATTTTTTGTACATGTGGTGTTGTGTACATGTATTGCATGTGGTACTATGTACAAGTGGTATTGTGTACACATTGTACAGGTGGTGTGGTGTACATGTGGTGTTATGTACACATTGTGTAGGTGGTGCCGTGTACATGTGATGATGTGCACATGTTGTGCAAGTGGAGATGTGTATAGGGGGTACTGTGTATATATTGTACATATCGTACTGGTGTACGTATGGTATTGTGTGAATATCATACATGTTGTTTTGCAGGCATGCAGTACTATGTATGTGCATTGTGTAGTCATGGTATTGTGACATATGTATTCATCATCTTGTACTATGTGTATGTATTGTGTTGTGTTGTACACTGGGTGTAGGTGTATGTATTATGTGTTGATGTACATTGTCTATGTGTATGTGATTGATGAGAAGCAAAGGCACTGGGTGCTTTCCAGGTGTGGCAACCGATCTAGTGTATGTACAGAAAGAATAAAGGTAGAAGTAAGGACCGATGAAGGATACATATCAATATTTTATTTCATTTTTATTATGCATGTGATTTATGATTCTCGTCTATGATGATTACATGTGATCTATGGTTTTGGTTTATGATGGTTACATGTGATTTATGATTTTTATCTATGATGGTTACGTTTTGATCTAACCTGATGTGATATGTTTATACATGATGATTTGGTCAAATATTCTAGTTCGACTTGTGACAGGAATTGAATAGAATTGCAAGTGTACCTTGTTGACAGGCCACCATTGACGTATAATTTAAATTATTTCAATTTATTTTGAATCTAATGAAAATTACATGCTTGGTACAGGAAAGCATGAAATTCTTAGTTGGGTGGTCGAAACTGACAACAAGCATTAGCAGGAACAATAAAAGGAATTGGAATAGGTAGCAGTATGCTGGTAAAGCACTTCAGGAGTAAGGTCATTGTGGGACACTGGTACCCAATAGTGTCCATTGATTTCCATGAGCATGCTATGACTGATATGAGGGTTTTGAGGCAGATATATGCCTTGGTTGTTGACCTTCCAATACGAGGAATCCTTGCCAAGGGATGGACAGTCCAGGATAGGGGATGTCAGGGAACTTGGAAGGTGAGTGACTACATGGAAGGGGTGACCGGATTTCTTGAGGAACTGTGTAGTAGAGAAGGGAAGGTTAGGGATGTATTTTCTTTGGTCATTAGCATTTCCATATGTAATCAGATGCACATTTGGAGTGTGCCCTAGAAAAATGATCCGGTAACTATTCACTGAGAGGACAAGTGGTGCAGGATTGTAGCATTGGAAATTGGATGTAGCTTTGACTTTGGTAGTGGATTATGGAATTCCTGGGAAGGAAGTGACTCACGAGCATTACTTTTGAGGGTGGAGGTGTAAGCCTCTAGATTCCCTTGTTGCTGTTACAGGAATCATATCCTTTTATTTGTTGGTTTAGCAAATGTGCATATGTGTATATGTGGTTATTGTAAATACCGTAATGATATATGTTATAAAGATCCAGTAAATGATATGTTTTTCATGTTTCAGTGATGGCCATTGTAAATACTACAACGAGCTATGTTACAAAGCTCCATGGGAAGTATGTTCGGTTGCAACAGTTGTGCTGGTTATAGGTGTCATTGAACACCGAGGATGGTGTTCCCCCAAGGGGGAGGGTTCTGTAACAGCCCTGGTCACAATTCCATGTAAACATTAATAAAGGAAAAAATAAGACCGAGGTCATGGGGCATGTATTCCAAGATGAATGGTGGGAAAAAAATCCTAGTGGGTGTTCGTTTCAGTTATTATGGCTGAAGGAATTTTACAAATGAAATGGAAAAGGCTTTGAAAAGGAAAAGGGCATTAGTTGGCATTTATTTATGAAAATAATGTAAATTAGGAGAAAAGGAAGGTGAAAGGTCACGGGTTGCATGTGAGGAAGAAAATGAAGGAAAATAATGGAAATTAAAGAAAATAGAGGCCTCATTGATAAAAAGGCTTCTGAGGATCAATGGGTAGGCTTGGTTAGTTGGTAGCTTTTGGCAGTTCAGTTATGGAGCTCTCATTCTGGTCTCTCTCTCTCATACGCTTAGACACTTAGATTTTTCTTGGAGCATTATTGGAGAGTGTGGAATATTTGGATGCTTGGAGCAAGAAGGAAAGAATGAGCAAGAAAGCGCAATAGGACATCGAGATCAAAAACTACAAGAAGTTTTGCTTGTAGGTACAAAGTTGCATGTATTTTTTCCTCGCTAGTTTTTGCATGCATGGCATATGCATGTGGTTTATTGGTCATGCTCTATCATTGGCATGGAGGATTGCCTAGATTGATAGTGGATTTTCCTAGGCTTTCCATTTATAGTATAGCCATGGTGTTGTGGGTTCATTTCTTTGTTTTTATGGTTGGTTCTCATGTTTCCTTCAACTTGGGTTGAGTTACTAGTTCCTGGAAGCCTTGGTTGGAAAAATGCTCTGGAAGCCCTATACCAGCTTGGGTTGTGTTACTAGTACTGGAAGCCTTGGCTGGACAAATGCTCTAAAAGCCTTGTAATAGCTTGGGTTGAGTTACTAGTCCTAGAAGCCTTAGTTGGACAAACTCTTTGGAAGCCCTTGGTGGGTTGAGTTACTAGTCCTAGAAGCCTTAATCAGGCAAATGATCTAGAAGCCTGATGATAGCTCTATGGGTTGAGTTACTAGTCCTGGAAGCCTTGGTTAGAAAAACGCTCTGGAATCCCAACGAAAACTATAGGTTGAGTTAGTAGTCCTTCAAGCTAAGTTGGAACAAACACTTTGGATTCCTAGAAAACTTGGGTAGAGACCGATTTGGTGATATTAGTGATGTCTGACCATGGGGTGGAATCAATGCTTGAGGGTTGAGGTGGTTTGGCCTCTTGAAGCCCTGGTTTGGTTTTGATGGATTTGTTTCATGATATTCCACATTCATGCATGGAATATGGCACAAGGGTAACTGGCTGAAAGAAATATTTCATTTAGCCTAGTCTACATTCGAGTGGTTCATGGAAGTCCCATACCTGGTCGACCTATGGAATCATCAATAAGAGCTCTCTTTCTCCTTAGTATGTTATGGGTAAATACACTTGTTTTTATGTGGTTTATATGGCTGTTATATCCTTGATAAATTTTTTTTATATGTTGGTTGCGAATGAGTTTTATGTCTGTCATGATGTTTGGCTCATATAATGTTTTTACTTGTAAATGAATGAACAATGTATTTATGGCATAATAGATGAAATTGCAACTAACATGTTGAGGCATCAATGCTTCTTAGAAATTTTTAGATAAATATCAGACCCCTATGCTCAGTTATGTTGTTAAGACCTATAGCTTTCATGTTTGTGACATCTTTGACGAAATGCGTGTCATGGCTAGTAGGGGTCCTTTTTAGTCCTTGCCAATGTTTTTGAAAATCTATCTTAGTTTTGTTGAGTAAATTAATTTCTGAAGATTTCATTGAGTTATGGGTAGTGATGTGGGCTCTAGGCTTGAAAATTTGGCACAAATCCTGGAGTCGCAAGCATAACAGTGGGGAAAAAATCGTTGGAATATCCCTTTCCCTTATTGTGGGAGCTTCTAAAGCCTCCGAGAGGCACCCTTATCCATAGCAAGGGAGCATCCAAGGGTTTGATGTAGTAAAACCTTAGTTGGTCTCAGGGGTTGGTTACCTAAGTGGTTGGGATGGATCCTGGGAGTTTTGTTGCTGGTGTGGAAGGTTTGTGTGATGTGTTCTACGGGTTCCATTTCCTTAACTCGTCACATGTTTACCTTGGTTGGATGATTACTTGGGTAGATGTGGGAGGAGGGTGTTATAGTTTTTCATCCATCTCAATGATTTTAGGGTGGAAAAATTGGAGGAATCATCTCATAGAACCATTTTTACCAGCAAGACACAGTTTGGAAAATTGGGGTCTAAAACCTTCTGAGAACATTTTGAGGCATCAAATGATCTTTTTCTGGGGTAAATTTTTTATAATTTAAACCCACGCCTTTTATCCTATTCTACACATAGAGAGCCTTCTAATGACAAAACAATTACCTCAACAAGATTCCATATGCAAAATTTATACCACTCAAAATTTAACCTTCCTATTGTTTGCCACCATAATTCAAGAGGATGCCATGTCAGCCCCCATTATTCATGGAAAAGGGGATAGCTACATGATAATGATGAAGAATACTCTTAAAGACTCCATATTGTAACTCTAGATTTTAAGAATTCAAACCTAATCACTTGTAGGTTGTCTGGTTATGTTATAACCAAGCCACTAGGAGGAAAATGGGTTCCATCCTTTTCAAGTACATTTGTTGCATATATGAGTAAAGTAATCAAGAGGGATAGGGAGAGATAACACATAGAAGATTTGTACAATACAATATCCCATGGGCCAAATCATCCAAATTTATGTAGGAATGAAATGAAAAATATATTCAAACAGAAACGCATAGATACTGCAAAAATTGAACTTCAATTCATTAATAATGAACACTGGAAATTGTTTACATGCATAATGGAAATAAACTTGCTTGGAGGATGGTAGCTTATCTCTGAGCAGATATGTGATGTATACATTCCTTTTAATATGTGTTACAATGATGATCGAATGCATTTTTGTTATTTCGAAACAAGGGAAAAACCTAAACATCCAAAAATCTAACCCTAGGAGATGAAGCACCAAAAGGTTGTAGCCCTCGTTGGGATTAGTTAGTACATCGACTTCACGGGGTCATAACTTTGGCATAGAATCTCCATTTGATGCATATGATACCTTGTTCTAAAGATCTATCTGAGGACTATAAATTTCTACTACAAACCCCTATTGTTCCCATTTTCAAAAAGAGATTGTTTAGGGCCTCAAAGCAGCTCCAGAAGTTGAGGACCCGAAAAACTGCCAAAAATAGTAAATTGTGCTACAATTAAGGAAACAAAAATAAACAATATTAGGGGTCCATGTGGAATAGGTGAGTGGCCACCAATATCCACCTAGATCAACACATTCTTTACTTCTTTATACTTACAACTATTTTATATTTAGAGAAAGAGAGTAGAGTGGCCTCACATTCCAGCTAGGTTTTCTCCTGAATGAGTTTCTCATGTTATATGCTGTTTCATTAATGGTTTGGGAGTTTTTTTTTATTATATATTTATTAAAAATTATAATTTTCATACATATGGAATAAATAATAATTTACAAATCTGGAAATCTAAGGAGAAATAAACCCTCATAGTGTAGATTTAAAATTTTTAAGTATACTTTTAAGTTTTTAGGTTTTAACCAACTATTGACGATGTTGGATACCGCCAACATGAAAGGGGGGTATACCCAATGAAAAGTACAAATTATACTTCACATCGTCTGGTGTGGGAGCCCTTCCGAAAATAAGGCCCGACTTCCATATGTTCTTAGAGATTTTTCTTAGCTACAATGGTCAACACGAAAGAGTAATGTACATGTACTTTCAGGTGAATGAGTATGCCTTGTGGAATTTTTAGCTACAAAATGTATCAAGGCTATTCTACCGAAAGGGAGATAAAAGTGAGCCTTTAAAATAAAAGTAATAGTACTAATATAGTAAAGTCACACCAGCATACACATATGGATGGATCGTTGATGAACTAGCAAAATAGTTCACATAGCAGCAATGATTGTTAAAATGCATACAACACAAGTTCAACAAGGTAAGTACCAAAGCCACTGAAATAGTTCAATTTCCTTAGTACAAATGAAAAAAAAATACATTGCAAACATTCAAAGAATATTCTTACCATATTTAGGACATACGCATGAAATTGTACTAGCTCAACAAGCTTCGAAAATTAAGAAAAAGCTATAAGATACATTAGTACAATGGACACCATTAGCTCCAATCGGGGAGAATTAGAGCAACCAATTTCTCATCCAAAACAACTATCTTACTCTCTAATGCCTAGTAGGAGGAGCCAAGGTGAAAATTCATTTGCATGAGCTATGAGGTTGTATATATATAAAAAAATGGGGTGGTCATTCACCTCCCTTGTGGATCTTGGACTACCCTCATGACATTCGACTTCTATATGACCTTTTGGCTCCTTTATGACTTTTCACATTCTATAGATGACCCTTGGACTTCCACTTTACATTACATTTCTCATATATTGAAATTATATAATCCAAAAATGATGTGACAAATGATGACTCATATACATCTTGACATGACACCTTGATAAGACATGACATGACATTGATGACATGGACTCCTTGATGATATGGCAATGTTAGGCCATTATTATTGTTTCTATCTTTGTGTCTTATTTAAATATGGTACATGTTCTTCTTCTTCCTCCTCCGTACGACTTGAAGGTAGGTATTGTTCAATATGATATTTGATCTACAACTTTTGTCGCAATTTGATGTTCCTTTGTCTTTGCTTGATTGATCAACTTGTTTTTGCAGATACAAAGGAATCTTCTAGAAGGGTCTCCTTCTTCATCTACTTCATCCTCATCCTATCATAACATAATATAATACATGCAACTGAATTCCATTCATGACAAGACAACCTCAATCCTATAAAAATCTAGTTTAGCATGCTTCATGACAACCACTGACCAAGATGGAACCAAGTGTTGGGCTGAGAGAATAGGTCAAGGATTACACAGTTTCACATCTCACGAGGTCAGGAGCCAATACTGTGTCTTGAGACTACGCAGTGCCCAGTCCAGGCAAGTCAAGATAACGCGACTATGAAGTTGAGGGGCTCAAGGGGGTAGGGTTGAGGTCTCCCATTGCGTAGTTCTGGAGGACATAGGCCTAGGGCTTGTGTAGTTACGCAGTTCAAGAATTCAGGCTCAAGGATTTATTCTTAAGACTAGGTAGTGAAACACAGAGGGTGACTAGAAATCAAGACTGCACAGTTCTGGAGCTCAAGGGTCACGGATGAAGATTGAGACTGCATAGTGCGTAGTTCTAGGAGGAAATATTTGTGCAGTGCGTAGTTCTAGGATGAAATAGCTTCGTATTACGCACTTCAAAGAGGTAAGGTATGAGCTTGAGGGCTAAGACTATGCATCGCACAGTTTAGGAAGGCTGAGTGAGGTCAAGCTGCTCATGAAGGCAGTTTTCCGGATTTGACTAAGTGTGGGATCAATAAGGCCAGAGAGAAAAATGACAAAACTTGAGCATGATAACACACTCATAATTATTGATGACACAACATTGATCACTCAGAACACATGAACAACATAATTCCCTCAATGTGACAACAATGAGAGAACTCTCCCCAAGTGTGACACTAAAGGTACTGTTATGAAACCAGCTCACAAAAAGATAGAAAAGAGAGATCCACGCCTTAGAATTCAGCCTCTTCGAGGGGGCAACCTCCTTTACATTACATAAATGAACAATTCTTGGATGATACAAATGAAAAACCTCCTTTCTATATATAGGAGTCTAAGGGTCCCAATATAATCAAAGCCTACCTAACAATAATATTGTAGGGCACAAAAATAACAATAGAGGGATTCTATGTGGCACAATAGTAACAATATGGGCACTACATGGGTACAACAATATAAATAAGGGGTATAACTACAATAGTAATGGGGTAATCACTAGTATTATAGGGACCCAACATGCCCCTCTCCTTCAAAAAAGTGTTGTCCTCAACGCTTGAGTAGTTCTGGATACTTCTGCATAAAATTCTCATCCTCCCATGTGGAATCTTCAGCGGATAAGTTCTTCCACTTGATAAGATACTCTGAAATTGATCGATTTCGTAGCTGTCGAGTTCTTGTTTCTATGACTGCTTCCGGTTCCAATATAATTTTTCCTTCCTCGTCAAGTTCTGGCAATATTGTTTGAACTGGGAGCTTGTCGCCTATAACCTTCTTTAAACATGAAACATGGAAAACTGGGTGCAATCGAGAAGCTGCAGGAAGCTCCAATTTGTATGCCATAGTACCAATCTTTTGCAACACCTTGTACGGACCATAATACTTTGGTGATAATTTATTATCCTTCTTAGCTTGCTTGAGGGACATTTGCTTATATGGTTGTAGCCGTAGGAATACCCAATCACCTACATCAAAACTTCTTTCACTGCGATGTTGATCTGCCTGTTGTTTCATTCTATTCTGTGCCAACACGAGGTTATCCTTTAAGAGTTGGAGGACTTGTTGTTGATGTTCGATGTGATGTTCCACTGCCTGAACCTTAGAATTTTCTCTTAAATATGATGTGATGGATGGTGGTTGATACCCATAAAGTGCCATAAATGGGGTCATTTTTGTTGCTGTATGGAAGGAAGTGTTATACCACCATTCAGCCAGAGGCAACCATTTGACCCATTGTGTCTGTTTATCAGATACAAAGCAACGAAGATATCCTTCCAAACATTTGTTTACTATCTCAGTTTGCCCATCAGATTGAGGATGATAAGATGAGCTATGAGCTAACTGAGTACCAAGACAAGAAAATAATTCTGTCCAAAAATTTCCAGTGAAAATGGGATCTCTGTCACTTACAATAATCTTTGGGTTTCCATGTAGCTTTTGAATTGTTTCCATAAATGCAGTAGAAACTGTACTGGCTTTAAATGGATGTGATAATGCACAAAAGTGTGCATACTTGGTAAGTCTGTCAACTACCACCATGATGACACTCTTTCCCTCAGACTTGGGTAAACCTGTGATAAAATCCATTGAAACCTCCTCCCAACGTTGGCTTGGAATGGATAAAGGTTGTAATAGACCCGGTGTCTTAATTGTTTCAACTTTATTTTGCTGGCAAACCAAACATTCTGCCACAAACTTTTGAATATCTGATTTAAGGCCATCCCAAAAAAATTCCTTCTTAACCCTGTGGTAAGTTTTTAAAAATCCTGAGTGCCCTCCTAAGGGAGAAGTGTGCAATTCCATAAGAATCTTTTGTTTTAGCTGGGAATTCTTACAGAGGTATAAGCGATCTTTGTACCATAACGAATCATTTTTCCAGCTAAATGTATCAGACGTACTGGAATCTTGTTGTAGCTTTCGAATAAGTGCCCACACTTCTTCGTCATTCTTCCATTCCTCCCTTGCTTCGTTTATCCAATCTGGTTGGATAATAGAAATGGCACACAACAATGCTTCCACATCCTCATCCTTTCTTGAGAGTGCATCTGCCACCACATTTTGCTTCCCTTTTTGTAGATGATTTCAAAGTCATAACCCAACATCTTTGTGACCCACTTTTGTTGCTCTTCAGAGGATAATCTTTGTTCTAAAAAGTATTTAAGGCTATCATGATCCGTTTTTACCTTGAAGTGTCTTCCCATTAGGTAGGGTCGCCATTTCTTAAGTGCATGGAGTATTGCCAACATTTCCTTCTCATAAATAGCTTTGCTTAAAAACTTTCCCTTGATTGGACGACTTTCAAAAGCAATGGGTCTTTCATCTTGCATTAGAACAGCACCAATTCCATTTCCTGAAGCATCACATTCCACAATAAAGGTTTTTGTGAAGTCCGGTGTAGCTAAGACCGGTGCTTGGCACATTGCCTCTTTAAGATGTTCAAAGGCCTTTGTTGCTTCCGGAGTCCATGAAAATGCATCTTTCTTCAATAATGTTGTTAGAGGTGCTGCTATTCTCCCATAATTCTTAACAAACTTGCGATAATACCCTGTCAACCCAAGAAATCCTCGCAGATGCTTTATGGATGTGGGGATTTTCCATTCCTTAATGGCTTTAATTTTGCTAGGGTCTACCTTAACTCCTTCATGAGATACAATATGACCCAAATATTCCACCTCCTGGACTCCAAAGAAACATTTGGATCTTTTTGCATATAATTGTTTCTCCTCCAATAGTTGTAGCACCCTGTCAACATGTTCAACATGATCCTTCCAAGACTTGCTGTAGATTAGTATATCATCAAAAAATACTAACACAAATTTTCTAAGGAATGGTTTGAAAATTGAATTCATCAAACCTTGAAATGTTGAAGGTGCATTGGTAAGGCCAAAAGGCATGACCAAAAATTCATAATGACCCTCATGAGTTCTAAATGCCGTTTTCGGAATGTCTTCAATCTTCATTCTGATTTGATGATATCCTGAACGAAGATCCAACTTGGTGAAGTAAATTGATCCATGCAATTCATCCAGTAATTCATCAATGACAGGAATGGGGAACTTATCTTTAATAGTGAGCTTGTTGAGCTCCCTATAATCCGGACACATGCGCCATGATCCATCCTTCTTGTGCACCAATACTACTGGAGCAGAGAAAGAACTTTGACTCGGTTGAATTATACCAGCCTCTAGCATTTCTGCAACCATACGTTCAATTTCACTTTTTTGGACATAGGGATATCTGTACGGCCTGATGTTTGGAGGAACACTTCCTGGAATCAGATGAATAGCATGATCATGATCACGCATAGGTGGGAGACCTTTGGGAGTCTCAAATACCTTGGAATGATTGTCCAGGACTTTTTGGAGATCTGGAGAAATAGATGATTCCAATGTGGAAACATCTAGCGAACATAATTGTGCAATTACACCTCTTTGCTCCTTTTTTAGAAGCTTTGTCATACCATTAGAGCTGATTATCTTTCCTGGTTTCCCTGCAATACCCCTTAATTCAACTTCCTTTCCTTCCACAGAAAATTTCATGAAAAGTTCTTGAAAATTAAAAGCTATTGTACCCAAGGATTGTAGCCATTGGACTCCTAGTACAACATCAGCACCTCCCATTGGAATGGAAAGCATTGGGCTAGTCAATACATATTCTCCCATGGATAGCTTGATATTATGGCACTTTCCAGAGCAATTTATTGTTCCTCCATTTGCAATCATCACTTGACACTCTGGTGCTGGATATAGGAAGCAATTCAATTCTTTTGCTACCCTACAATGAATAAAATTGTGGGTGCTTCCTGAATCAATCAACACTATTACCTTTTTCTTCTTGATTTGTCCTTCTATCTTGATGGTTTGAGGAGTGGTAATTCCCGCCAATGCATTACAAGATATGGTCGGATTTATTTGTTCTTCATCTAGGCTTTGTTCCTGGAATATATCCTCTTCTTTTGACCTTTCTTGCTCCTTTTCTTCTTCCTCTTCACAATCTATGTAGAATAATTTCTTCTCAGCACACTTATGACCTTTTGTGTATTTGCTATCACAATTGTAACAAAGCCCTTTTGCTCTTTTTTCTTCCAATTGTTGTGGTGTCAACCTTGTAGGTTGTGGAAGACTATGGGCAACAACACTTCCATCTTTATAGTTGTGAATGGTATGCTTCCTAGTTGCCATAATTTTGCTTTCCATTTTTCTTGCTAACCTGAATGCCTTCTCTAATGAATCAGGTTCCCAAAGGCGCACATCATGTTGGATATTATCCTTTAAAGACCCTATGAACACATCAATCCTATGCTCCTCTGGAATATCTTTTACCCTTATGTTCAATTTTTGGAACTCCTCAATGTGCTCCATTATTGAACCCTTTTGTTTGAGACTTATCAATTGGCTAAAAAAAGTGTTGCTTTTTGTATCCTCATAATGTGCTATCAATTCTTCCGTAAAAATTGCCCAAGTGATAAATTGTTTACGAGAACAAAGCCATTGATACCATACAAACTGATTTGGTTCCAAATATAAAGTTGCCATACGTACCTTTTGTGTGTTTTGCACATTATTGAGATCGAAGAATTGCTCCATCTGTAATATCCATGTGGCGGGATCCTTGCCATCAAACTTCCTCATATCGATTTTTGGAACATGGTGAGTCTTCGATCCAACATTAGCATCTATGGTATCATGATTAACATTTCTTTTGTTCTCATCATGAGTTTCCTTTACTACCTTTTCACCATTAGTGACACTTTCTTGTAGCAACTTCTTCAATTCTTCCATATCTGTCTTCAAATCTATCTTCAAATCTGCCATGTCTCTCTTCAAATCTGTCTTCAAATCTATCTTCAAATCTGCCATGTCTCTCTTCAAATCTGTCTTTGAATCATCCATCTTAGCTTCCATGCCCTTTATCTTAGATTCCACGCCACTTATCTTAGCTTCTGTTAGCTTTTGTGAGCGTGACATTTGTTGCACTTGTTCTTGTAATTTTGATATATCATGTAGCATTTCTTCTTCTTCTTCATGAGTCATGCTAGAGCTTTCAGGTTCCTTACTAGGTGTTTTCATTTTCTTTCCTCGGGGCATCAGTTACTGATAATAATTCTTTACTATGCCCTTTGAATTCCGTTAAACCAAGCTTACACAAAAATTTAAAAAAAAACTACACACCTTTTTTCACTTTATAGAAGCCTGATATTGAATCTGATGTATCTCTGTAATTTCGAATCATCCAGTTCTGAAATTGCTACCTGCAGTAGCCTTCTGCGTCCTCTTTCCAATGCCACAAGTCTGAGCCAAATTGGATTCTCCAAGGAAGAGTTATGTGAAATCTCCCACAGTGACTTGCTTTTAGACTGGTTCAGTAGAGCGAACTTGTACGACGTGCCACGATCCACTGTTTCAACCTTTGAATCTAAAACACACATACAAGAAACTAAATTCCGTCCTCTTTCTGTACCTTTTTACGAAATTTCAATCCGATCCTTAGAGAGAGAGTTATGACTATTTTCCCCAGGTCACCTGTTTTGAATGTAATTCAAGAGTCTGCAAAAAGGCCAAATTCCTTAGATCATATCTCCGAAAATATCGTGCAAAAATCTCTGAAATTGGGACCCAAGGTTCCGCACCAATTCTTCTCAAATGGGTTTTTTTTGTGACTTCTGATACGTCACAGAAAAAAATTTATAGCGAAAATTCCATGATGACCTGTTTGGAGCAGCGAAACCCTAGAATCCAAAGCTCTGATACCAAATGTTATGAAACCAGCTCACAAAAAGATAGAAAAGAGAGATCCACGCCTTAGAATTCAGCCTCTTCGAGGGGGAAACCTCCTTTACATTACATAAATGAACAGTTCTTGAATGATACAAATGAAAATACCTCCTTTCTATATATAGGAGTCTAAGTGGTCCCAATACAATCAAAGCCTACATAACAATAATATTGTAGGGCACAACAATAACAATAGTGGGCTTCTATGTGGCACAATAGTAACAATATGGGCACTACATGGGTACATCAATATAAATAAGGGGTATAACTACAACAGTAATGGGGTAATCACTAGTATTATAGGGACCCAACAGGTACACTTTGCGATGACCATGATGACACTTGTGCGCCAATGCTTGAAACTTTGGGAATGAGTATAATACATGTCCTGATAATAAATAGGACTCATTAACACCAAAGATTCCCTTTGAAATCAACCATAAATACGTTTATGCAATATGTGATGCTTGCGATGCCTAAAGACACCATTTTTTTTTTCTTTCAGACAAGACTTGAACACTTAAAGAAAGCACATGTGATAACTCTTTAATACTAGAGATGAAATCATGTAGAGTGAAAGTAGGCCCCAAAATTAGATATAGGCCAAAATTTTGGATGGTGTTGTAACAGTGACAACACTAACCTAGATCCATCGTAGTTCTATATATATCAAGATTTGAGAGGGATAAAATATCTCAAGGTGAAAACCTTTTTTCGAGCAAAAAAGTTGAGGAAAGGTTTAGACCTCCAAAGATTTGATACCTCTAGGAGTTTGATAGATCCATAGTTAAGATAGATATAGGTTGGTTTGAATCATGAATGACCATAGAAAATTTCTAGAATAAATGTTTAATACGATGATTATAAATATGTTAGATATGTCTAATATTAATCTAACACTTTTAATACAGGGATTTAATAAAAATTATGAATACAATTTTAACGGTTGAATGATGATACATGTAAACGATAAATGTAAATAATATTGATGTAGTAAATTACAAATAAGTTGCATTGTGATCAATCTAAATCTCTCTTCTTATTCTTCTTTTCTGAGTCACCCCTACTACTTTTTCCATATTTTCATATCATTCATATGAAAATGGAGGTTGAAATCATACACCATTCAGGGCTTTAACTCAAGATGTCGTAGTAAATTTCATACCCTATCTCTCATGCTTCCCAATATTAATTTTATCTTTTTCCAAAGTCAATCCTTGTGACATATGGATTGATAGGCCCCAAGGAATTTTCAAAGGAAATTGTTTCATTTTACCTCTTTCAATAGGTGTGATAGCAACTATTTAAGGTGATGTTTTATCCCATGGTATTCTCATATAATTATCAAATCTTACTAAAATGTATGTGGGTGGTTCTAGGGTGAAAATCAAGGGATATATACAATTTTTTCTACAATTCCAAGAGTACCAATTACGAATCCTACATTAGTCCATATTTTTCATGTACGCATCACTCAAGCTCCAATTGCAATAAGTAACTCAAGTTCCATTTTTTCCTCATATGTTTCCATGTAGTTTCTTTTTCCTTTTGTAACAACACTGGAAACAATGAGAAAATTATGTTTTCTTAAACAAAACTTATTATGATTGTTTACATCATCATTTGTCACAAACAAATGTATTTCCTTACTAAAGGAATCTATTGTAGAAGAATCCAAAGATTTATTTGTACGAGTCATTAATAATTTCCAGTCTTTTATAGTTGGCATTACATTCTTTACATTAATCAACAAATGATGAAATTGTATTTTCTCATTGCTTTGTCGATCTTGTTGAAACACAATATAAAGGGTTACAATTATTGTGAATGAGTTCCATAATTCGATTGCAATATCATCACATGCACATATAGGTTTATCCATAATAGCTAGCAACTATCCCAAATCATCGACCAAAATAATTGGCCTCCCACCGAAAGGAATGTTACCATTCTCTTGGAAATCCTATCAAACTATTGAATCAATGTTTTTTAATAGATTCATTCTAATGAAAATCATTTCATCTATCCAGATATATTTCACATACATCATTTCTTCTTGTAATGTAACTAAATGTGATCCTTGTAGAGGTGTTATCTTTGATCGGTAGTTGAAGTGAAAAATTAATTTTTTTGTAGATATATTAAAAGCTACAACCTTGGTAGGAACTAATAGAAGTAATGAAATCTTCTCAAGAAAGGACTCAGTTTCAAGTTCATTTTAAGTAGTTCCAATCAAATAAGAATTTCCTATACTTGTAGTTCCTTGGATTATCATGTGTAGTAGATAAACCCTTGATCTGCATTTGTAAAGGATAATATCCAATGATTTTCTCCACTTAACCTCAAAACTTTCAAAGGAATAAGTCTTCCCCTACTGGTCAGTACAAATGGAATTGAACTGTCTCTTGTCAAAGGTCAAATGAATAACATGATTGGAAGTGGATTCATAAAAAGAAAAGTTGTTCACATTATTTTTATGATCACGATATCTATGTCTAAATATCTCAAACTCATTGTAATCTATATATTTATTCTTATATAATCAAAAAATAAATTCCCACTTATTCTCCCTAGAACCTGTAGGTGGATTTCATATCATTCAATTTGTTCTCTCTTCTCTTTCTGTTTTGTTTTTCCACTGTCATTTTTTGTGCCTCTCTTTGTTGATATCCTCTTTTTCATTCAATTTTTTCTTCTCTTTCTCTTTATTTTTTTGTTCCACTCTCATTCATTACACCTTTCTTTGTCAATATGCTCTTGGATTTTCTATTTGATGCACTTTTTTTCACTCATTTTTTTCTTTCATCTCTTCTTGTTGTTGCTTCATTGTCATTTGTTGGAACAATATTTGTTGATAACACTCCTTAGTTTTCATTTCTTCTTCTTTTCTCTATTGACTTTCTATTTGTTGTTCATTTCTATTCATTATTTCGCCTTCAAGAAAATAAATTCAACACTAAGACCATGAAATTATGGTAAACATTTTAATGTTGATTCAATACAAATTTAGGATAGGGGACATGTTTTAGTGTTCATACATTATTCTAAACATTTAAATGTGGACTCAATAAAAATTCCTTTCAAATTTTATATTTTCCCATACTAGGTTTAGAACTCCACATGAAATTTTTTTATATCACATTGGATTAATATAAATAAATAAATATATACTCATGTAAACAAAAATATTTACCTAGATTTACTGCCTACAATAATTTAGGAAAGTATATCTATATATATATATATATATATATATATAGATATATATATAAGGTTTAGAATTCCATATGACAATTATTTATATCACATGGATTAATATAAACAAATAAATATATACTCATGTAAATAAATATATTTACCTAGAGTTACTACATACTATAATTTCCGTCAAAAGAGGTAGCACACTTGCTAGCAGTTACTACCTAACATACTTACCAAGAGTTACTACCCACCATTATTTATGCACTTCTTAGCACAAAAATAGATAGAAGTAAAAATTTGATGATTGCTTCACTTAACATCTAACAATAATTTTATAATTTCATATGATGCAATATATCTAACTTAATATCATGTAAGATATTTAGTTTATATTAAATCTATGATCATAATATCATATATAACTATAATATGATAATAGTTATAAATTCATAATTATATAATGTTGTCAATATATATATATATATAAAGTACAATATATTGATAAATCACACATACATGCTTCTAATAATTTGGATATTCAGACATGTTAATTTAAAGAAATGCCTATCATAAAGGAAATACTTTAACACAATGATAGAGGACAAACCTTAACACAAATTCCTTTGCACTGATAATTTTCCTAATATCATTGGATGTTTGGATTTCCTTCTCGATTTCCCGCAAAGAGAAAAAACCATATCGACAAAGAAAGGAGCAACAAATGAAAGTGGAACAACAAGAAAAAGAGAAGGAAGAACGAATTGAACAACTTGAAATCCACTTGTAGATTATAGGGAGAATGAGTGGAATATCATTTGTGGATTATATAAGAATAGATATATAAATTACAATGAGTTTGAGATGTTGGGACATACATACCATGATCGTAAGCATAATTGAAACATTTTTTTTTATGATGTCACTTCTAATTGTGCTATTCATTTCATATATGAAAATAAAAATTTTAATTCAATTCACACTAATCAACATGGAAAGTCTTATTCCTTTGAAAGTATCAAGTTTAAGAAGAAAAAAAATAACTTTTGGTATTACCCCTGGCCATTAAAATTCAGGGGTTGATCCACTGTGCATGATAATTGAAGGAATTGCAAGTAAAGGAAGTCTTATTTGATTGAAACTATTAAAAAAAACTTGAAACTGAGTCTTTTCCTGATAAGATTTCATTACTCCTATTAGCTCCTACAAGGGCTGCATCTTTCAACATATCTCCAACAACAATTCATTCTACACTTCAATTTCCAATCAATGACATAACACCTTTGCAAGGATCACATTTAATTAAATTACAAGAAGGTATAAGGCATATGAAATATATCTTGATAGATAAAATGAGTTTTATTTGAAGGAATCTATTAAAAAACATTGATGCAAGACTTTGACAAACTTTTCCAAAATATAATAACATTCCTTTCCGTAGGAGGTAAATTATTTTGGTTGGTGATTTGGGACAGTTGCCACCTGTTATGGAAGAACCTATATATGCATGTGATGATCTTGTAAGATAATTGTGGAACTCATTCACAATGGTTGTGACCCTTGATAATATGTTTCAACGAGATGGACAAAGCAATGAGAAAATACAATTTTTTCATTTGTCAATGAATGTAAGGAATGCAATACCAAATATGGAAGACTAGAAATTTCTTATGACTTGTACAAATACATCCTTGGATCCTTCCATAATAGAGACTTTTGATAATGAAACACATTTTTTTTGCAACAAATATTGATGTACACAATCATAATAAGATTTTTTTAAGAAATCTAAAATGGCCCATTACTTCCAGTGTTGTTGCAAAAGGAAAAATAAACTACATGGAAATATATGGGGAAGAAATGGAACTTGAGTTACTTATTGTAATTGGAGCTCGAGCGAGACATCAAACATATGGACTAATGTAGAACTTGTAAATGGCACTTTTGGAATTGTAGGAAAAAATGTATAAAATCCTGGTGTTTCACCCCCAAAACCACACACATATGTTTTAGTAAGATTTGATAATTATATGGGAATTCCATGAGATGAAACATCACCTAAAATATTTTCCATTACACCTATTGAGGGAGGTAAAATAAAATCACTTAATTTGAAACTTGCTTGGGGCTTAACAATGCATAAGCCACAAGGGTATGACTTTGGACAATACTACAATTAATATTGGGAAGAAAGAGATATCTTGTGTTAAATATCTCAATGATATATGATTTCAACATCCCTTTTCATATGAACAATATGAAAAAACTCAAAAAGTAGTAGGTATGGCTATAAGAAAAGTAGAAAAAGAGAGATTGAGATTGATCACAATGTAAACTATTTGTAATTGACCACATTCATATTATTTATATTTATCATTTACATTTATCATCATTCAACATTGTAAAATTATATTCATAATTTGTATATAATTCCTATATTACGATTATCATATTAATATTAGACATATATAACATATTTATCATAATCATATTAAACATTTATTATAGAAATTTTCTATGGCTGCACATGAATTTTTCATATATACTCTGACTGAGTGGCATAACTTTTGGATATAGACTTTGATTGAGGCAATTCTTGCATTTTTATAAAGGTATTTATGTGTAGAATAGGAAAAAAAGGTGAAATTTAATGTAGCCAAGTTTTACTCTCAATAAAAATCATTTGATGCCTCAAAATTCTCATTGAAGATTTCATATGCCAATTTGTCGAACGGGGTCCTGTTGGAAAAAATAGTCTAGTGAGATAATTCCACCAATTTTTCCACTATGAAAGCCTCAAGATAAATGAAAAAAAATATAGTGATCCAATCCAAATGAAACCAACCGATTTTTGGAAGCTTTTAGTCCCTAAAATCTTATATTGAATTAGGTGAGTAAATGTTTCCACCATTTTCTCTTCGGTGTACCATTTAGCTTTGCATGGAAGGTGTCCTTCCAATCCAATCTACCAAATGTCATGTTGCCCTATCTCATCATTGTGTACCTCTTATAAAAAACTATATATTCTATGACCTCTACTTGTGCATTTGGTTCCAAATGCTATATAGAATATAAGACCTTTTGATCTTCCTGATCTAACATGGAACGCTAATGGAGTTTCAGATTCTCTACATTTAACATTGAGTCTATACATATGTATGGGGCTATACTGAGCCTATAGGAGTTATGCCCCACCTTTTCTAGTATCTCAAAGGGAACATATCATAGAGCCATGATTTTCTTATCGGAACCCTATAGCCTCTCCCTATTCTATTGTAACCATACTCTGTCTCCCACCTTGAATGACTTCTATGTTTTTTGTTGATCATGCCTCACCTTATATTTTTATTATGACTTCTACAAAGTCTCTTATACCTATATATGGATCTCCTTGATTTTCTCAACAATTTTTTCAACCCTCAAAGCATCCTGTATAATATTCTCTATTATTCCTCCTTTCTTCCCATATGAAAAATCCAAAGATGAAGGTGGAAAGTATCCAAAACAAGTTTCAACTTGGGACTTTCTAGTAGAAGTGTGGATTTCTCTATTATAAGAGTGATATTTATATACCATATTTTTATCTCAGGTATTTATGTGCTTCTAATTGAAAGCCCTCAAAATTTGCATTAAAGTCCTATTGAATATTTCTCTCTACCCATTTTTATATGATGGAATGTTGTATACCTCTTCAACTTCATGTCCATCTTCTCCCCCAATCTAGTTCATAATGCATTGAGAAATATTGAATCCATGTATGAAAGATCCTCCATAATATCCCAATGTGCACTTAGACCTATCCAAAGAAGAATTTTGCTACTTTTTTCTCACATATATTCTTTTTACATGACATGAGAACAAACATCTGGTTGAACTTGTTAACTACCACGAATAGGCAGTCATGTCCCTTCCTAGTTTTTGGCAAAGCTCCCATAAATTCCATGAATTTTTTGTCCCAGGGATGAGTGGATATAGGCAAGGGATGATATAGGTCACGTTTCCTATTACTAGGCTTGCTTGTACAACAAAGCATGCATCTTCTTATGAACCTAGCTACATGTTTTAGCATCTTTGAACAATACACATACCTCTATAAGTTGGCCACTATCTTCCCTACACCAAAATTCCCTACAACGTTCGAGGTGTGAGGCTCTCTAATCAGTTGCAACTACTCATCTCTAGGAAAACATAACTTATCCATATTATAGAGTAACCCATCCTCAATATGGTAGTCAATGATGTTATCAACATCGTGCACATGACTACATCTCTACAATCGTTGAAACACATTGAAGTCCTCATCCTCTAAATATTCCTCTATATATGCATCACGTGTGAATGGATCCATGTGCAACAAAATTACCAAAGTTGTGATATTTGATGTTTGTGACCTTGTAAGTATGTTTGAAAACTTTTTTGTGATTCCCTTATTATACTTGATCACTAAATGAAACTATTGTAGAAACCCCATGTTGGGACAAGGTCCCTTGGGGTCAATTTTGTAACTATTTTTGTTAATTATGTAAAATCTCCACATTTTGTGGGTGCGGAGCGCGAAGTTTATACGAGTCAAAAGGGGTTTTAGTCCCTTAGTTGTTAGATGATAGCTTGTTTTGTGACCCACCGATGGTTTGAAAACCATGGTATTGTAATGGAAAGAGCTATATAAAGAAGTCTTAGCGAGTCATAGGATAAAAAAGAGAATAGAAGATCACTGTATGGGCAACCAGTCCGAGACAGGGAATTTTGTTTCCTGTACTTAGGCGAAGGGGAAGGCTCCTGTAGTTGTGTGTGCAGAGACCTTATTAAGTTCGAAAGCTAAGTGCGTGGGTCCATGTAGTTGTGTTCACAGGGAAGAAGAGTGCTGAACAGAAAATAATACATCTAATAAAGACTATTTTGGAGCCATAATTGTGTATATGTGTGTTTGTATTTACTTATGCAATTTCTATATATTTGCTCGATTATCTGAATTTTTATGAAGAATTGTTTAATTGATGTGAGAAAGTAGTAGATCTTCTCATTTACTTGATGTTATGAATGTTTAAAGTGATTCGCGAAGAGATAGATTATGTTTCTGCAAGTTACTGCAATTATCTATATTTTAAGGGTTAGGGTTCGCGAAGGTCGGAAATAAGCCCTAAAAGCCATAGGAACCCATTACATAGACCTCTGGATGTAGAAACCTAGTTATGTCATCCCCCAATATTGCTTCGAGTGAGACTGTAGTCTACGCTACGCAGGTTGTTACCGAAAGGGCCAACAATTTAGGATTTTGTTGGTTGGCGCAGCTAACTCTGAACCTAGTTCAGGACCCCTCAAGACAACAAATGGTTCTGTTGTTGGGACTGTGATCTGTTTGAGGAATGTGTGATGTCGAATAAGTGGTTCCCAACTAAGAAAACAATTGAGAAATGGATATATCGGAAGCTGCACGAATTCGCAGCTCAGGAAAATAGGAATCCACGACTGTCAAAGGAAGAGTGCCTGAATAGATATTTATATACATACGAGCACAAAATTTTCTTCTGCTTTTCTTCATTCGAATTAAACCAGTGGTTTTCGAAATTAGCAGATAATCAGGGGAAGTAGAAGTTGGAAAACCCTATTGTGTGGACTCCAGAGTTGGTAACACATATGGAAGGATCAAAAAAAAAGATCGCGAGGGATGTTCATTACTGGATCAATAGAATTTTGGGTGGATTCATCACTGAGGTCATGATCAATACATATGTAAGTGATAGGGAAGTTGAATGAAGATTCTTCAAAGGACCAAGACGTAAGTATCTGAAATCCTTGAAGACTTGGATTAAAATGTTGTTGTGTGAGAAAAGGGTTATGCCATTAAATCAATGTTTAGAAGAGATCTAAAGGGAGCTACGCGAAGTGTTAAAACATTTAGAAGAGATGTAGATTCAGGTGTTGAATATATTCCTCTGTTGGGAGTGCCTAATAGTGATGAAGAAAGTAGTAATCTGAGGACACCGCTAGGTGCGCTACAGGAAATAAGACAGGGTATCACGAGGATACCTAATCCATCCACTCCACCTCCACCACCACCTCCACCTCATACACCTACACCTACACCTCCACCTCCACCTACACCTCCACTATTCAATATGGCCAATGCAATGAAGATGCCCATATTCAGAGGTCTGGGGACAGAAGACCCTGAACAGTTTTGGTTTGTAGTAGATGTTGTGTGGAAGTCACAACAGGTTACAGATGATGATTTGAAGAAAGCACAACTAGTTACAACACTGCAGGATAGAGTATTAAGTTGGTATATTAAGTATTATTTGGGTCATCCAAATGTAACACTAGACGAGACAAATAAAGCAATCAATAATGAGTTCAAGAAGCCTAAGTCACAGGCTCAATCAATGACATAAGTCAAAGAGATCCAACAGAAGGTGAATGAGTCTGCGTGGGACTTTGATCAGAGGTTGAAATGTTTTTTGCAACAGTCTAATATGCAGATCATGGATGATCGACATAGGGATTGTTATATTGCGTTATTGTCACCCCATCTAAGATTTCCGTTGTCACAACAGAAAATTGGCACGCAAGCTGAAGCATTAGAGGTTGATGAGATTCAAAGCTTCGCCCATTCAAGATATGAATCTGGGAGTGCAGCAGATTCAATCACAGCTGGCTAGCCTACATATGGAGTTGTAGAGCCTGAAGAAGGGAAAAGAAGCCCAACCTAAGGCTCGTGTAGAAGTTTGGTACTTGAAATGCAAATGCCATGGTCACGATAAGGACCATTGCCCGATTTATTAGAATTATCTTATCGAGGGAGGCTCGGTCCCCCTAAAGTCATAGAATACCACTAGGCCAAGCATGGGAGTAGCACCATGGTGCGTTGTTTTTCCAGTTATTGGGTAGCATGTGACAGACAATTGTCACTTACTACAGAAGTTTGTATAGACCCCTCAGTAGCTATTTTGCAATTTCTACAAATTTGTATGTCATGATGAACGTCATTGCCGAAGTTATGAATTAATGATGGATCAAACTCATACATATACAATATAGGTAGAGACTCATCCTCAAGATTATGGTGCAACTGTGATGTGTGGAGGATTCCAAGGCCAAGGAAGAGGGTGAAGAGGAGGAGTCGTGATCTAGGTGGCTCCAGAGATGCACACAGGACAAAGAGGACTCAGGGAAACTCAAAAATCAAAGCGATTAGAATGCCTTCGAACTAGGACCAGAGCGTAGATCTCGTCGTCCTGATCACAGCGGTGTGAACAGTTCATCAATCCGAGTCCGTATGCGAAAGTTAGAAGCAGTCAAAGTTCGATGGACTTTTTGGTGACTGGGTAGGTTAAGGAAGCCACAATTTCGCCTTTTCCGGTGGAGGAAATCTGGCCAACTCCAGCCAGATTCAGGGAAAAATTGTTGCCTAGTTAAATTTTCTCCCTTGGCCTAAAAATTTGAATTTATGAACAACATTCTTCTACTAATAAAAAATTATTAAAAAAAGAGGTGGTGGTGGACCACCACCCCCACCACCTACGCCTTAACCATAACCATATATTTATGGGGTGGGCACGGGCCACCTTTGGTGGACCCGGCCAACACCCCCAAAACACTAATGTTACAAGAATACCATATAATAAGGGACTGGCAGGGGTCGAACCCGCCCGCCCCACGTGGCTTGTCCCCAAGCGGGTGGCCCCAAAACAAAACATTACCATATATACACGTTAAAATGGCCATGTGCCAACCTTAATACAACCACCGGTAGAGTATGGGGTGGGCCACCCAATGCAGACCCAACCCCCCTTGTAAAACACAAAAATTAAATGCGAGTTGTTATATGGTAAAAAAATGGGAGGGGCGGGGTTTGACCACTCGACCCCTCCTCAACAAACATTAACTTTAAACCAATTCAACCAACCGCTTTATGGATTAATTTGCTCATGATTTTCATATAAACCCATGATTTCTTCAGTGCACATGAGCAGAGGGAGGAACCATGAGTGGGCATGCATTTCAAGGCAATTAATTTTTTTTAATTAATTTTTATGCAGGTGGAACCATGACTGAGCAGAATTTTGCAGGAGGGCCAAATTTTCACTTTGTCAGATTTTGACAAATTTTATATGGATTCAACACCTCTCGATGCCATGAACGCAATGGCACTATTTGTTTCTATGTCAAAGTTCTGCATATTTCAGCCATTTTCAGTATGAGGATGGAACCATGATCGCTGTAAAAATAGGGAGCGGAACCATGAGCCTTGAAATTTTCCCGAGGAGGTAAATTTTCTCCATGTCGGAATATAGTCAAGTTTATAGCCGTTTTTCATGGTTTTCTGGAGGGATCTCAATGGCGAGGTCAGATTCACCTTTTGAGTTCCATATTTCCAGTCCACCCATGGAGCAGAATCTTTGAGGAATCTATGGGGAATCTAAAAGATTCCTTGAGCCCCAGATTCTCAACTTCTCAGAATTCAGATTTTGGACAGTCGATTTTGCACTATTCGACGCCACAAATCTGATGGTGCATTCAGATTTCTCATTCTCTCATTCTATTCTTCAGCCACTTTTCTAAGTGGAATGTAGGTGTCAACATCCATGTGCGAGCAATCATGCGATTGATGCCGTGAGATCGATGGTCCGAGCAGCTTCAGCAGTTTGACATCCGCTTCTTCAGATGGCCCTTGGTTGTGAGGTATATGTTGTGTTCATGTACTTCTTATTTATGCATTGTGCTACATAGATCCTTGTTGATGTTTGATGTGGGATATTGTTTCTTACTCATTTTTATGATTCCTGCTTGATGTGACGCGGAATTGTCTATGTGATGTACTTGTTGTCATGATTCATCATGTTGTGTTTTGAGATCCCTTTGTTGTATGTTTATGGGATACTCATGTTGTCATCATGCATGTTTGCATTGAGATCCCTTTTATGCCATGTTGGCAGGATGCTCATCATGCATGAGTTTGTGTCATACTGATAGGAGTCCTTTTGACTGAGAGTCTCTGTAGCGGAACATCTCTTGGAGCCACTCCTGCATGAGGGCATTTTCCTAGTATGATAACGACATCACCTCTTATGTACATCATCACTATTGACAACACTTAATGCAGCGGCCTACACCATCTTGACACCGGGGCCCAGAGACGTAGTCCCTCCTGGACGAACTTCGTTATCAATGGCTTATGTTTTTTTATGTTGCTGATGATTGTCATGTTCCTCTTCTTTACAACATGCACATGTATTTCATTTATGTTTCTTTTTAAAGATGCAATTTAACACATCACGAAAGTAAAAGGTCTTGGAAGGGTCCTTCGTCACACTCGAACCTGGATCAAGTGGTATTAGAGTGGTCTTTGCGTTGATGTGAGTTGCAGCGTGAACAATGGAATGTGCAGTGACAGAGGATGAAAAAGCGATGTACGAGACCATGCTCAAAATTTCCAAAAGAGTGGAGATAATGTATGAAACTCTACAGAAAGAGACAGAGGAAAAGGAGCCATTGCAGCTTTAGTTGCAAGCCACAGAAGAGGCCATGGAAGAACTAAAGAAAAGCAAACATAATCTTCGAACAGAGAACGTTGAATTGAAGATGCGCCTACATGAAGAGAAAGAGGAAAATCAAAGTTTGCTACGACAGTTGCAAGCAAAGGACGAGGCCATGGAAAAGCTGCAGTGTGACCCATGCGAGGTAAAAAGTAGTTCTCCATATTCATGTATGTGTCCTGATGATGATTTTGCTATTTTTGAAAATCATACCATAGGAATTGGCTCCAAACTATTGAAGAGAATGGGGTATGAAGGAAAAGTCTTGGGCGTTAATGGCCAAGGCATTGTCAACCCCATCAAAGTAGAGGAATTACCGTGTCGAACAGGACTTGGATATGTCAGAAAGGAAGTTGGGGAATGTGCCACGACAGTTAGCGAAACACCAACAACAGATGATGAGAAGCCCTCATCTGTTCTTTCAAAATCGACAGAGGAGGTAAAAGAAGTTGATTTCCTTTCAGTTTCATTGTCACGTAGTATGATTTCTGTTGGAGATATGGGGATCCCAATTACAGGGACAAAAATGAGGCTCCTTACAAGGACAAGGCACGAGGAGGAAAAAGAACTTGGTGTTAATAACCAAGGCATAACTCAACCTTTGGAGGTTATGTAGAGACCTCAATTTGCAGGCTTGAGAAACACCAAAGGAGAATGCTCAAAGGTGTCATATGGTTCGAGACATCGTCGAAATCATCAAGGAAAGAGAATGATGGGAACCCATCCCCATAATTCCATGGAAGTTTCCATGGCAAGGAAAGAGCTGAGGAAAGCTCTTATCGCCATACTTACACCAGAGACAACAAGGGAAGGTATCACCACTTTCGATATTCAATGTTCATTTCGATTATGATCATGTTGATAATAATGAACGTAAAACATGGCATCAAAAAACATGCACCTTTTGTGGATTACATAACCATATATTTTCTAAGTGTTGGAAAAGAATAGCAGCACACAAAAAGATGAGGCATGAAAGACCCTCTCAACAGCATGTAAGGGAACATGTTAAGCAGATCTGGAGGAAGAAAACCTATTGCAGTCATTGCGATAGAAATGGCCATCAAAGAGCCACTTGTTAGAGGCTCCATCCAAAGAGCTGTTTGGTCAATTTAGTGAGGTCTAAATTACTACTTTAAAATGTCAACCCGGGGTTCGTAAACTGACGAAGTGAAGTGTACTATATGTACTAGATAACCATTTCCTTAGTCTTTTGTCGTTTTTATTTTTTTAAGTTTGTTTTTGGATTTATCTTTCCCTAATGTGAGATGATGAAAAGGTGATAAATCAAGTGAAATATGGATGATTATGGTGATCTCTAAGTGGTTTTTCAAAACTTAAAAGGAAGAAAGCTTTAAAATAACTGCAATGAAATCAATTCTTAAAAAGAAATAAAGACATCAAACAATGAACTAATGACATCGGCCCAGTATCTTTGTTGCTAAATGAAAATGAAAGTGAAATCTACACTAAATTCAATTAAAAGTAAGAACAACTAATCCACACTATTTCAACTCTTCAACTCAATCTTCCTTGTGAAAAGATATCATGAAATGTTAAGCAATGTGAAACCTAAAAGAAGTTAAACTACATAAAAGAAACTAATCACACTACTTTAACTCTCTTTACCTTTTGCCTTTCAGCTTAATTTACCCTGTGAGAAACAATCATGAACACGTCAAGCAATGTGAGATCTAAAGAAAACTAAATCAAGCTATAATGAGTGATATTCTAGTTTCTAATAAAGTTATTTGATTATAGAAAGAAATCGTTAACAGATGAATAGCATGATATCTAAGAGCAGAAAATAAATGTACAACTTAAGGAAATGACAGTACTGGAAATCAAACTTCAGAGAACAAGAGTCAGCGACAAAGACAAGATGATCTCGTATGCCAATAGTTATAAAAAGAAAAGATGAAAAATTGCCCCGGGTTGCCTAAGAAAACCCGCAGAAAGCATTGATCAGTTGTAACCATAAAAGAGCAGCAATGAAAATGTAAATCAACAGAAATCAAAAAGCTTTGTTATGTACAACTAATATACATGATGAAATAAAACGCAGCATTTAAATGACAACTGTACAGCTAATATACATGAACAAGAAAAAAGTAATGCAAAAGTTAAAGGACAACTGTACAAGGCTTTAGTGAGTAAGGGCCCTCTACCACTTCAGCCGATTCAACGAACAGCTACAAGCTTAAGTTTAAACCAGTCTTCTCATATATTAAACAGCAACATAAAAGTGCAGTGTGGAAATACAACAACTTCGAATTACATTACAAGAGATTAACTTTTACAGCGTTCATGGACGCGTTATTTATAAGGAAAGAAAGCTAAAAAAATTAACTAAATCTATGCTATTAACCACGCTGCCAGAGACACATAAATCCTCTTCAGCCCGGATCTAGGTAACTGTCATCATGTTTATTAAATCCGAGAGGTATGGCTGTTGGATTCACGCTACCAGGATGTCTTCGTGGCTAAGGACTATGCCACGTAGCTTCACGTGCTCAAAAACAGAGCTACGTAGAGCCGTGCCACCGCTGAACACTTCCGTTGACTATCCTTTGCCCCTTATTTGACTGCGGGCTTTTATGGGTGTGCTGGATGATCTAGAGGGACACGTTCCATGTCCTTGACTCCTGTAACTTGCCCATGTGGTTCGTTTCTTCATAGGACACCTGTAGCATGGTGTTTGACAAAACGGATGCAGAATCCTGTGCTGGCTACAGAAACCTGGGTTAGCTGCGGAAACCTGTGTCGGCTGTGGAAACTGAGAAGCTTCCGCAGTTGTCTGAACAAAATTCTAAACCAAACAACAGTCATCAGCGTAGTTAGAAAACCATGTCAAAAGCTCTTTTTTAAAGTAAAATACAATGATTTAATCGACTTGGTGGATGAAATGAGTGGAAAAAGAAGGCTGAGAGGGTGTATAGGAAGGTGCAGGTTCGAGGCTCAATAGCAGCGCCTTAAAGACAAAGCATCAATGCGTGAACTAGGTGAAGCAGTTTTCTGACAAGCAAATGCGCCACAAGGAGGTGAATCATTTACGTTGATAAGTGAAAAATGGTTTCTAGACATGTTTTCATTTCATGGTCGTGCTTTTGTAAATCATTTTTTGCATTTTAAATTGTAAAAGTGATGATGTATTTTCCATCACTTGTTCAGTGACAATGATGTCTGGTCTTATTTTGAGTTGCAAGTTAAAACTCTGAAAGTGATGTCGTGTTTCCATCAATTGTCGAAAGAAAAAATAGTGTTGGCCTTATTTTTGTAAATCATGTGTTGCAGTGATGATGTGTTTTCATCACTTGTTGAAGCAACAATGATAGGTTGGCCTTATTGTCATAGCTGGGGTATTGTCTCCATCTTGTTGTAAACTTGACCACCGAGTATGTGTTATAAACTCATGGCAAGTGTGGGACGTTTGGGTCATTAGTTGGTCATGTCAATCAAGCATATAATTTGCAAATAATGTATTACAGGTTATGGAGGTTGCAGGTGTTGGCTCATCGCTTAAGGCTCCAAAGAAGAAAGGTGAAGGAGATGGAAGTGAGACCTTTTTAGGATGCTTGTGATGCAAAAATGGTATTGGGAAGTTGCAGATTATTTTTCATGCTTTTGGAGGACCAAAAGCTCCTCAGTGGGGAGGATTGATCCATGTGGCTCCAGAGACGCACACAGGACAAAGAGGACTCAGGAAAACTCAAAAATCAAAGTGATCAGAATGCTTTCGAACCAAGACTAGAGCTTATATCTCGTCGTCCTAATCGTAATGGTGTGAATGGTTCATCAATCCAAGTCCGTATGCGAAAGTTAGAAACAGTCGAAGTTCAGTGGACTTTTTGGTGACTGGGCAGGTTAAGGAAGCCATAATTTGGCCTTTTCCGGCAGACAGAATCCAGCCAACTCTGGCCAAATTCCGGGAAAAATTGTTGCCTAGTTAAATTATCTCCTTCGGCCTAAAAATTTGAATTTCTGAACAACATTCTTTTATTAATAAAAAAATATTAGAAAAAGGGGTGGTGGTGGGCCACCACCCCCACCACCTACGCCTTAACCATAACCATATATTTATGGGGTGGGCATGGGCCACCTACGGTGGACCCGGCCCACACCCCAAAAACACCAACCTTACCAGCATACCATATAATAAGGGACCAGTGGGGGTCGAACCTGCCCGTCCCACGTGGCCAGCCCCCAAGCGGGCAACCCCCAAAAAAACATTACCGTTTATACATGTTACAACGGCCATGTGCCAACCTTAATACAACCACCGACAGAGTATGGGGTAGGCCGCCGAATGTGGATCTGACCCCCCTTGTAAAACACAAAAATTAAATGTGAGTTGTTATATGGTAAAAAAATGGGAGGGGCGGGGTTTGACCACCCGACCCCTCCTCAACAAACATTAATTTTAAACTAATTCAGCCAACCGCTTTATTGATTAATCCACCCATGATTTTAATATAAGCCTGAGATTTCTTCAATGCACAGGAGTAGATGGAGGAACCAGGTGCAAGCATGCATTTCGAGGCAGCTAATTTTTTTAATTAATTTTTATGCAGGTGGAACCATGACTGAGCAGAATTTTACAGGAGGGTCAAATTTTCACTTTGTCAGATTATGACAAATTTTATATGGATTAAACACCTCACGACGCCACAAATGAAATGGTGCTATCCATTTCTCCATCAGAGTTCTGTATCTTTCGGCCATTTTCAGTATGAGGATGGAACCATGTTTGCTGTAAAAACAGGTAGCAGAACCATGAGCCTTGAAATTTTCCCGAGGAGGTAATTTTTCTCCATATTGGAATATAGTCAAGTTTATAGTCATTTTTCATGGTTTTCCACAGGGATCACAATGACAAGGTCAGATTCACCTTTTGAGTTGCAGATTTCCAGTCCACCCATGGAGTAGAATCTTTGAGGAATCTAGGGGGAATCTAAAAGATTCCTTGAGCCCTAGATTCTCAACTTCTCAGAATTCAGATTTTGGACAATCGATTTTGCACTATTCGACGCCACAAATCTGATGGTATGTTCAGATTTCTCATTCTCTCATTATATTCTTCAGCCACTTTTCTAAGTGGAATGCAGGTGTCAACATCCATGTACAAGCAGTCATGTGATTAATGACGTGAGATCGATGGTCCGAGCGGCTTAAGGATTTTGACATTCGGTTCTTCAGATGGCCCTTGGTTGTGAGGTATATGTTGTGTTCATGTACTTCTTCTTTATGCATTGTGCTGCACAGATCCTTGTTGATGTTTGATGTGGGATATTGTTTCTTACTCATTTTTATGATTCCTGTTTGATGTGATGCAAAATCGTCTATGTGATGTACTTGTTGTCATGATTCATCATGTTGTGTTTTGAGATCCATTTGTTGTATGTTTATGGGATACTCATGTTGTCGTCATGCATGTTTGCATTGAGATCCCTTTTATGCCATGTTGGTAGGACGCTCATCATGCATGAGTTTGTGTCATACTGATAGGAGTCCTTGTAGCGGAACATATCTTGGAGCCACTCCTGCGTGAGGGCATTTTCCTAGTATGATAATGACATCACCTCTTATGTACATCATCACTATTGACAACACTTAATGCAACGACCTACACCATCTTGACACCGGGGTCGGGAGATGTAGTCCCTCCTGGATGAACTCCGTTATCAATGGCTTATGTATTTTTATGTTGTTGATGATTGTCATGTTCCTCTTCTTTACGACATGCACATGTATTTCATTTATGTCTCTTTTTAAAGATGCAATTTAACACATCACGAAAGTAAAAGGCCTTGGAAGGGTCCTTCGTCACACCTGGACCTCGATCAAGTCGAAAGAGATTGTGGTCAAATCATCTGTTACAATTGTGGGGAAGCAGGTCATTTTGTGCATGATTGTCAGAATCTGACACACCCCTCCTGTTAGTATTGTAGGTAGTTTGACCATGTCATAGAATATTTCCAGATACTTATAGCGAAAATGTAAGAAAAGAAGACTTAGACCCAGCCACCTATGCAAAATATCCAAATGATGAGGTCAGAGCCTCATGAAGAGGAGCCTAGTGTTAATATCATTAAATGAAGTGGTATAGCTACCGACGAAGATAAGGGGAAGCAGCCAAAAGTAGATGGATGGGTATGCAAGGCTGCTGAGAAGGAAGTTGGGTTTGATTTAAGTAAATAAAAGGAAACCTTTATGGAGGCTAAAAAGAGCTTCGTGGAAGCTTCTACATCAGGAAGCCAGGAGAAGTTTGGAGGAAGAAATACTGCGTAGGACGTAGAACCTTCATTATTAGCATCATTTTTAAAGACTTGCATAAAGCTTCTAAGAGATAGGAAGGTAGTAGAAGGGCTACAGGAGCTGATAGATAATTGTACTGACAAAACTAAACCTCTACCCGAACAATGTGTTGTACGTAAGGTGGGAAAAGAAAGAAGCGAACCAGTCGCGAGATGAGACTGACTGTGCAAATCAAAGAATATGGGATAGATCAGTTAATTATCGATTTGGGGTGTGACACGAATGTTTTTCCAAAGAAAAAGTGGGAGAGAATGGGGAGACCTGTGCTGCAGTGGTCTCTGATCCAGCTATGAATGGTGAACCAACAGAAGATCATTCCTATGGGGAGCTTATATGGAGTAAGGATAGTTATTGAAGGAGCAAGTGCCCTAGATGATTTTGAAGTGATTGAGATAGTCGATGATAGTAACCCTTACCCAACGCTACTTGGCATTGATTGGGCCTTTGATATGGATGCGGTCATCAATCTCAAAAAGCGCAGAATGACATTCAAAAGGAAGGAGCTCATGGTTATCATTCCATTGGATCCCATTGAAGGTGCACAATATACTGAACCGGTCCACGATTATGGAGAAGAGGACGACATTGATCATATCTACAAGATCACTGCACAAGATGAGGACTGGATAAACCCAACTGTGGATGGACGTATCACATGGGATAGGGATAGTTCCTGCACTTCATATTCTGATGAGGAACTTGAGCATTGGCAGAACCGATTGCATGAAGTCTCATCGCCGCGCTACAACAGGCTTACAAAGTCACTTCAATGTATATCCACTGAGGTACGAAATTTACCTTATTATGATGGTTTAGAAGATGTTAATTTATTTCTAAATAAATTTGAAAGAGATGTACTAGAGGAGAATTAGTTCCAAGCTCTAGATATTTCACTGCGAGCTACGCTTGCCCGATGGTGGGGTACGCATATGGATAGCTTTGCCAATTGGAAAATGTTATTGCCTAGATTGACCTCAGGTTGAAGGGATGCAATTCTAGGGTAACCACAAACCAAGCTTAACCTAGTAGCTAGCCCTACCAGGCCGGTAGAGGGCTCTCTCCTAATGAATCTCAGTCAGGATGACTGGATGAGGTGAATATTTTAGGCTAGGTATAGTATCTCGAAGGTTTTGATTGAATTTTTTGGAGTTTGGTGCATTAGATGGAGCTAGGCAATTTAGGTCTGGGAAATTAGGTCAGAATGCAGGGTGTTCTATGGGGCAAGGTAGGTATAGGCTTTAACACTTGAAATTAAGTGAAATGAGGTGTCTAAGGCTAGTGAGGAGCTAATGAGGGCATGTAAAAATCATGTATCCTTCTCAAACAATAGAAAACATAGAATACTGAATGATTTCCCAAGGTAGAGCACTGCAAACAATGAATTCTATCTATCTATCTTGATATCATTCAATTAGAAGCAGTGAAATAGATGATGGCATACATAAAATATGTAAGCAAGTGATAACAAAAGAAAAAACTATGCTAAAACACCATACCATAGGGATCCCATAAAAATAGCTGCAATTCCTATTAATTTCCTTGCCAAACTGCTTACAACGGTGTACAATCAAGCTCAGAGCATCCAAGTGAGTCCAATTTCACCACATGACCAAGAAAACACATAATATAGACATCTAAACTACTCATCCTGACCTTCAGGGGTCAAATCCATGAGAAGAGGGGGTGTTTCAACCATTTCCCAACAAAGAACTGGAATATAGGCAGTCAAACAACTTGCCTCTAAAAAAGGGGAAACTGATTCATTTACCTCAAAACCACCTCTAACTAATGAATCTACCCTATAAAACTATTTTACCATTACATTTACATGTCATGTCATCAATTACATTAGTGAAATCATCCATGAGGAGAGATAAATCAAATTCACAGTCAAAACAGGCGAATATTGGTTTTTCTGAGCAAAATGGTCAAAAGCGCAATGCCACTAGCCAGAAGCATAGCGCCACTTTCAGGTCACTTTTGGAGGCCTTCCCGGAATCCAAATTGAGCCCATGATAGCTCATTGGAACGGTCTTCAAGTCTAGGTTCTGTAACACCTATAATTTTTTAACTTGGAGGTCATTTTCTCTGTCAAAACTTGAATCTCCCAAGACTGCTTCTGTGTGTCGAAAAAGAGGCAGAGAGGTCATTTTTTGGTAGTTTTTGGACCTTTTGGTGGACCAGATCTACTTAAAAATTCCTAAAACTTTCCATGGTGTATGTCCTCATCATGCTGAATCCAAATATGTAAACGTTTCCTCCAATGGATGCCCCAGGAAGAAGTACAGTGCCGGTGGCGCTGTGCTCCCGGGCAAAATTTCTGTGTTATAAATTACAAAATTCCAAAAATTCAAAAAAATTCCAAAATTTGCCCAAATTTGGCATGGAACACCACCATTAGCTACTTTGATGGACTAGGGAGGCTTCAGCCAACATTCTCAATCTATATTTCTTCTTTTTGCCTTCCAAAGCTCTCCTTAGCCTAGCTTTCATCCTCTTCATTCTCATGTTGCAAATTTTGTTCCGTGTCCTATGGTGATAGGCCATGTGCCTAATCCTTTGGTTATCTCTGTTGGCCCTCTGAAATAATAGATGGTGATATTGTAAAAGTTACTCCAACCAGTTCCACTTCATAGTCATGCAAGTGAGCTACAAAACGTCTAGCAGGCTCATGATGAAACTAGACCCCCTCCACTAGTTCACAAAATTCATAACATCCAAGGTGCCTAAAACATGAAACTGCTAGTGTACAGGCTTGTAATTCTCTTAAATTATTCGGCTCTTCTCTTATGATTTTTCCTCCCTTATGAGGCTTTCTCTGATACCTACGTCTCTCCACTGAACTATCACTTGCTCTCTCCTCATCATAATCAAAATCACTTCATCTATCCATTGAACTAACTATTTAGATTGCACAAATGTTGACTGTGTAGATTGGAAAATGTAAATGGGATGATGGGTATGCTCTAGGGTTTATAAGTGAATCTATGTAGTTATAAACAGAGCATATGCTATGAGAGTGAAGGGAGGGTTATGGAAATGAAAGATAGGTGATGAAAAGTAGATGAGTATGGAGGGAATGATGAATGAAAGGGTTTAGTTATGAAGCTAGATAGTGAAATGGACCAAGTGATTAGGGTTTTAATGGAAGAGGATTAGGGTTTAGTAGGGATGGGTATGGATGACTTTAGGAAGCTATGGGTAAAGAAAGAGAGGGAGGGGAAGGTGTAGGGAGTGATAGATGAGTGGTAGGATATGATAAAAGTGATGGGAATAATAAATGAAGGGTTTTATAGTGAAAACTAGGGTTTTATAGTAGGAAGTGAAAAATTATCTAAAACTTCATATGTGCAAACCAATCATCAAGTAGAGCAATGATACTTACTTGTGCAAGGTGGTTGTGGAGGTAATTTGGCAAAAAATTGAAGTTTGGAAGGTTTGTTGTTCTTGCTGCCCTAAGCGCAGCGCCACCCTAGGAGTGCAGCGCCCATTATATTTTACACTGTGATAAAATGCCATGAGCGCAGTGCTAGGTTAGGAGCGCAGCGCAAGGCTAGGAGCATAGCGCCAGGCTAGGAGTGTAGCGCCACTTCCCAGGAGCGCAACGCCTTTTACAGACAACGTTTGGAGGCACTCCCGATGTCCAAATTGGGTGTGGGATAGCTTGCTGGAAATCTTGTCGAGTCTACTTTCCATAACATCTTGAATTTTTCAATTTGGAGTTCATTTCCTTATCAAATTCCAATCTCCCAAGACTGGTCAAAATGTGTAGAATGAGGCTGCCAAAATGCAGAGTGCTATTTCAGTCAATGTTTGGAGGTCTTCCTGAACTCCAAATTGAGCTCATGATAGCTCATTTAAAATATCTTTGTGTCTAGTTATGATTTGACTCATCAACCAAGTGATTTGGTCAACCTGGCTAGGAGAAATCTTGATTTTCCCAAGGTCACTCCAGAAGTGCATTAACTCTCTTGTAGCAACTGTATTTTTGACATTTATCTAAAACCATGACACCTGTGTACAAAATGAAAGAGGTTTTTCTTCTTGGGTCTATGATGGACAAAAACCTCTCTCACATTTGTCAAATTCATCTTTTCTTGCTCAGAAACACAATTTGAAGAAAAACCTCCCCTTATGTGTGGTGAATGGCATTCCTTGGAATGACTTCTTGACAAATGATGGAGACCTGATGTTTGATGATATGAAATGGCCTCATACCTTCTGATATATCTCATTCCTCCTATGCTCAGATATCTCTGCTCCCATAGCCAACCCTAGCTCAGTGGGAGAGGAATTTAGGGTTTTAGTGCTTGTTTCTCTTTTGCTTTTGCAGGTGAATTGGTGCTCATGATGACTTGATTTTTGCAGTGGCAGGTGCTTGGAAACATCATCATATGCTTAGGAGCAGCTAGGAACCAATATTACATATGGAAACATAAAATTACATAAGAAATGAAGATAAAAACAAAATACTTTGTTTTCACCTCAAAACAAGTTTTGAGGTGAGAACTACCTTCGGCTTTCAAAATGATAAATTAGGACTTTACCAATCATTATTGGCCTCCTCATGTCTTTGTTGATCATTATTGGCATGTAATAACTGGATTTGACCATGGTGGGACCCTAAAACCTAATGAGACCAAACCCTAAGACCTAATGAAATGAATTGCAAAGTGAACATGAGCCATGACTGAAATATATGAAAGAGGATCAACAAGTACAATTTTGAGGGAAAAATTTGAAGAAAACCCTACCATCAGTGAATCCATGACCTAATGGAATGCAAACTCATCAGTATGGGACTCCTACTATGAAATGAAAAAGAGCAAATTTTGATCACTGATGGCAGTGTGAAACACTGACACTAACAGAAAGAGTACTGAAGAATGATGAAGTTGAGGTTTGGGTATGCTAATACCCACATGGTGGAGAAATACACAGGGAAGGACGATCCACACGAGAATTTGGCATGATGGAAGAAAACATGGGGAGGAGAACCAAAGCCGGAGTGGGTTCATATATTTTGTCATACTTTGGATACCGTCCTGATGAAATGGTATTTAGAGAACGAATTTAGAAATGGGACCGCAGAATGGGATGTGCTGAAAGAAATTTTTCTGCTAACTTTTAGCTTTGAAGATGGGTTTGCATTGCAAGAGATTAAAGCTGCTATATTCAGAATACCTGAAGAACCAGTTGAATGGGTACAACCAGATTGGGGTACACAACTGTGCCATGTTGTTGAATGCTACAATGTGACCACAGAAGATGGTGAGGAAGATCCCAGAAGCATCCGCATTCCTAAATCTGAAGGATAGCGCGAAGTAGAGTTACCTAAGGCAGAATTCCCTGATATATCAGAACCCTTAAATACCAAGTAGGTTAATATTGGATTAGAAGCGTAACCGAAGTTCACAAACATAGGAGACTGTCATGCGGAAAGAGTCAATTTTGCGGACAAAACTGACCTCCCTAGAAGCTAAGGCTTTCTAGTGACAAAGAAGACAAGTAAACACTACCTTTCTCTAAATATGCATTTAGAATACAAGTAATCAGGTGTTTATAACATACCTTTAGTCCAACGCTTTGTATTAGTCCAGCCTCGCCGATCCGGATGAGCTCCTCCTTCTCTTCGAAACCTGCATTCACTAACAAGCCAAAAGATTACATAGCACCTAAAAAACTTATAAAATAAAACATATTCAGCATATAGACCAAGGAGTATATGAAACAAATCATGTATAACAATCTGTTGAGAAAAGTGAGTTTATTTGTATTAAGTGGAAACAAAAGAAACCATTACAACCTGAGCCTTGGTGTTGTGCAGGTCCCTCCTAGGGTCCAGCAAGAGTTCTCCTTTAATTTTATCAGCTCACCCACTTCCAAATAAGGCTAGGAAAGGATGGGAATCTCTCCTCTCAAGCTCTATAAGGGAGTCCTAATTCCAGCAGCATCTACCCTTAGGAATGTTCAGCTTTCAACCTCCCCTCCCTCTGGCCCAATGCCTGTATTTATAGTGCTTTAGAGGAAGTTAATCAGGTCCACCATTAATGGGATAAGCCCCTCTTTGGATGGGATAGCTCCCCTCTTGATGGGATAAGTTCCTCTTTCATAGGGATACATGAACCATCTAGAGGTGCTTAATACACGTCAAACAAACTTCTAGAATGCTCTAGAAATGACCACAAGTAACGTTTTTGAAGTGAAACTTGCGCCTTTTGACCTTTACAGGAGTACGCACCCACCCCTTTACAGACAGAGCGTACAAGTACGTGGGTATTGTGAACTTGAGATGCGTACACGCAGGTAAGGCTAAGAGAAACTGCGTACCCAGAGTTATTTTACATTTTAAGGGCTTTCTCTCTTTCTTGGAGTTTGACATGAGGAGCAGAGGTTTGAGACTTGCCAAGGAGGATAGTATGACAGTTGATGGAGCCATACTAACTGCAAATAGTCATGGTGACAAATTTTAGTGTAACAGATTGCCCCCTAAAGTGTGAAGCCTGTAGTAGATTAGGGTTTCATATCATCTAGGAAGGGTGAAGTACTTTATCATTTCAAGGATTATTTTGTGGAGAGCCCAGTCGGAACCTGCAAATATTCAACACAAAATACATATATAAGATGATATCATCGCTGAGGTAGGCATTCCCATACTCAGATCAAAAACTTTAACTAACAAACTAACTACTGCTCTGATACATGAATGATTTCGCAGTACATCATAATCATAGACTTGTGTAGACACAGTATGGACGCAGCCATCTATTTATAGTTAGTCTACTATACAATGAATACAAAACTCCTCGCAGCCTGGATGGTGGAAACTAGATCCAGGGTCTTCATTTCTACTTCCCGAAATAGTACGATTCTATCCATGTGAATAAATGAGTTGATGTCGAGCATGGTAGAAACCACTTGATTACCAGTCAATGATGTAAACTGTTAACAAGTGTGAGAGAGACCACCAGTGATTTCAATGGTTCTCAAAGTACCCAGTACAATCCATGAGATGTGAATGAATGAGTTGATGTCGAACATTTCACGGAATCCTTCGATCGAAAGTCAATGATGTAAACCGTCGTCAAAGGCAAGAAACCTGCCATTGATGCATGCAGATTTCAAGGTACTGATGATTTCTAGGTCATCTTTCTAGATAATGTACTGATGTCGATAGAAAGCGACCCGTTGCAGGCAAGCCCACAACACGAAATCATAGATCAAGTTCAAGAAATGTAGCTGTAAGGACTGACTCAGGGATGGTCAAAATGGATGACAGGTATTTTGCAGATGAATGGTTTATTTGCAGTGACCTCTTGAACACATAACGACACAACAGATGGCTTGGTGACAATTGACCCAAAGTTAATACCCGGAACCGGCTGAAAATTTTCAATGTGGTTTGATCAACTGTTAGGCAAAGGATTTCCCAACCCAGGTGAATGAAAAAGTGTCGTGTTCAAGAGCGGTGATAAGGTTTCTTCTGAGACAAAGGATAACAAATAGGCTCATTTTTCTCTCTTTTCCCCCACCATTTCTGGCAAGTACCTCTTTATTTTTTACAAGATTGAGGAGGATAACATATGCTTGATTATAAGCTCATCCTTCGGATGAGTCCAACTTAGTTTAGATTCGAACCTTAAGAAGGAGTGGTCTGTTCCTGTTTGTAATCGAACAGCTCCTTTACTGTGAAATTTTAACGAGTCCAGTATAGGAGAAACTCGGCGTTTTTCAATTTTAGAGAGTCTGAAAAACTTAAGAAGACTCCAGGGTTGAACTTTTTCGTAAATTTATGTCTCCCAAGCCCGAAAAAGTATAAAATAATACTTGAGAGAACCACTTGATCTTTACGACCAAGGAGTAATTTCATAATTAGTGTCTTTGACCTGAAAAGTAAAAAGCGATCAAGGACACGTCGTTTTATTTCCAATATCGAATTTGAAATGACAAAAATCTGGCAATCTTTTCGTATTTTTACAGTCGGAAAAGAGCTGTAAGTGGACCGTCTTTTAATTCCGTTTTAACGAGCCTAAAAGAAAAACTCGACAATCTTTTCATATTTTGAGAGTCTGAAAAGGGCTTAAAAGAGAACTCCAAGGTGTCACTTTTTCGTAAGTTTTAATGAGTTCGAAAAAATGATAAAAATGTACTCATGGTTTTCACTTTTTCGTAAGTTTTAATGAGTTCGAAAAAATGATAAAAATGTACTCATATGGCCGACTTTCAATTTAATTTACGAGTAGGAAAAGATGGAAAGAACTCGGCATTTTCATTTGTTTTACGAGAATGAAAGATAGCAAAATAATCTCGAGATTTTCATGAGTTTAACGAGTCTTGAAAATAACTGAAATTGACTCGAAATAGGTTTCATTTTTACAAAAGCTTGAAACATAGAAAAACTATGCTTCAAAGTAGTTTCATTTTTACACAAGCTTGAAACAGAGAGAAAACTGTGCTTGATGCCCCCTAAGCGTAACTACTAGAGCGCATGCCCCCCAGCTTCATTTCATTCAACCAGTTGGATGAAATGAAGGTTGATTTACGAGATCATTTGAAAGACTCGACCTAAAACTGTAAGAAAATTATGCAAAAAATCTGAAATAACTAACCTAAGTATACAACTTAACATTTATGAGATTTAGTCAAACTCTCGACTCAAGTAGAGGAGGATTTGTTTCATTTTTTAACGAGCTTGACACAGGAAAAGAACTATGCTAGGATTCAGTTTCATGTTTACGCAAGCTTGAAACGAAAAACTATGCTTGTTATAAGCTCACACGCCCCCAGCATAATGACGCAAAACGAGGTACATGCCCCCCAAGCTTCATTGCATTCAATGAGGTGGATGAAATGAAGTTTTACTTTCGAAATCTTGGAAAGACTCGTGGGAGTTGTTTCATTTTTTAGTGAGGTGGACACAGGAAAAGAACTATCCTCAAAACCCTTGTTTCATTTTTTAAACGAGCTTGACACAAGATAAGGAACTATGCTCGTAACTACTCTCTACAATCTAGCTAACAAAAAACTTTACTCTAAAACCTTGATTCATTTTTTAACGAGCTTGACACAAGAAAAAGAACTATGCTCTAAAATCCTTGATTCATTTTTTAATGAGCTTGACACAAGGCAAAGAACTATGCTCATGACTACTCTCTACAATCTACCTACTTAACCTACCTTTGTTTCATTTTTTAACGAGCTTGACACAAGACAAGGAACTATGCTCAAGACTCTTTGTTTCATTTTTTAACGAGCTTCACACAAGACAAGGAACTATGCTCAAAAAGTTCGCATGCCCTCAGTATAATGATGCAAAGCGAGGTACATGCCCCCTAGGCTTCATTGCATTCAACCAGATGGATGGAATGAAGGTTTACTTTCAATATTTAACTTGAAAAGGGAGTTGTTTCATTTTTAAGGAGGTTGACACAAGAAAAGAACTATCCTCATACCTAATTCATTTTTTTAACGAGGTTGACTCAGTAACAGGAACTATCCTCAAAACCCTACTTTCTACAATCTACCTACTTAACCTAAAATCTACCTGATTCATTTTTTAATGAGTTTGACTCAGTAAAAGAACTATCCTCTAACACCCTGCTTCATTTTTTAACGAGGTTGACACAGGAACAAAACTATCCTCGTGCCTGATTCATTTTTTAACGAGGTTGACACAGGAAAAGAACTGTCCTCTGACCAACTGATTCATTTTTTAACGAGGTTGACACAGGAAAAGAACTGTCCTCATACTCACTGATTCATTTTTTAACGAGGTCGACACAGTAAAAGGAACTTTCCTCATGCCTGATTCATTTTTTAACGAGGTTGACACAGGAAAAGAACTGTCCTCTGACCAACTGTTTCATTTTTTAACAAGGTTGACACAGGAAAAGAACTGTCCTCATACTCACTGATTCATTTTTTAACGAGGTCGACACAGTAAAAGGAACTTTCCTCGTTCACTGATCATGGCTTCCAACTGGAAGAAAGACATGTCAATGGACATACCTTGATCATGGCTTCCAAAAGGTTTTCATCAGAAGGAAGAATAGTTCTCTGGAAGGAACACATGTCAAGGGACTCAAAAGGGATAAGAACATCGTGTTCAAATAATCCCATAGAGTTTTCCATGCCAATTACCGGATCTAAATCAAAGGAAGATGAGCAAACAGTGATAGGCTCACTTACATCGGTAACTGAAAACATGGGACCAGTTGCCACATAATTAACCCGTGGCGAGGTAGATACCACTTTAGAATCATGAACATTTAGGGGTGTCATATTATTGGTAGTTGAAACAAGACTAGGGAACGAAAGCTGATCTACAGTCACAACACTGCCATTGTGAGGGAAAGACATCACGCGAAAGAGTGTCGATACGACAGCTTTCATTGCATAAACATAGTCTCGCCCAAGGAGTAAATTGAAATCCAAGGGACCTCGAACTACCATAAGATCAATACAGACATTTTTACCTTCCAAGGTAATAGAAAACTTAGGAAGGATCCCTAAAGGTTCACTAATGGTTCTGTTAAAAGCTTTCAGATTCTGCGTAATAGGTGTAAGCTGAGGGGAACCCAAATCTTTCCAAACAGTTGAGGATAAAATACTAACAGAAGCACCTTCATCTACCTGAGTACGATGTATGTCCCTACCACCAGCCTTGACAATGATTTGGAAAGGGATGGAGGAAGGAAGACGAGGTTCTATCAATCTATTCCAATCAAAGGACAAGACCTCAGTACTTGGAGGGGGTTCTGTAGAAATAGGTGAAATGCCCCCCGGCATAGAAGAATCTGATGTAACAAGAAGAACCTGAGTGGTATGAAGTTCACTCTCTAAATGGAAAGTGGGATCGACCGAATGTGAAATTGAATCGACCACTTGATCAACTAATGGATCATCAACCTGAGTGACATGAGTTTCACTCTCCAATGGGAGAGTGTGATCGACTGTACTTGAATTTAGATCAATCACTCCGTTAGTTGACGGTAGGTTGGGAGAAAGTTTACGGTAACCAGTTGGAAATTCTAGCTGTGGAACATTAAGGTTTTCCAACAATGTTGAGGCTTCATCCATGTGAGGGAAAATGTGAGTTTGATGACTCCCTTTGCATAACTTACAAGGAAACTTAACTTTACCCTTTTTCCCAGGAACCTGACTATCACTGGTTGATGGATCAATGGAAAGTTGATGAGATTTCTCTGACCATACTTCCAAGACCTTTGGAATACCAGGACAATTGACAAGGAAGTGGTCACCCTTACAAAGCCTGCAAGGGTATTTAGGTTTACGATGCATGTCGGAGTTTTCCTCAACACAACTAACACTTACAGTCGTGGTTGGTTGGTTGACTTCTTTCTTATCTTGCTTCTTCTTCTTCTTCTTCTTCTTCTTCCCTTTCTTCTTCTTCTTAGCCTCCTAGTTACTAGCATCAAGGCTTTTACCAGGCGAAGAGGAAGAAATGGAGGAAGAAAAATTAGGCGAAGAAGGTAAAGGGTCAATAGAAGGTTGGTGATGTTGAGATGGTGAACTCTGTTGAGGTGAAGCATCCGGTTGAGATGGAACAATTGGAGTATTTTGGGCCAACGAAGTTGAAAATAACCATATCGGTAAACCTATTGTAAATCCAGGTAATGAAAAAGTAGCCATATAAGGAGGACCAACATTTCCAAAGTAAGGAAAAGTACTAGGATTCTCGTTAGGAGGGGTTCCTAGGTTGGTAAATTCCGGAACATTTGTCATTATATTCAACTTCAGTGAATTTTATTAACAATTTTTAAAACTAAAAATTAACAATTCACAATTCACACCTAACAATTAAAATTCACAATTCACACCTATGGTCTCTAAAAGTAAAAACAAACAAATTAACACGCGCTATCAAATCTAGGAGTCAAACCACACACAAATAGTAGCCTTCCGGACCGAAAACACTAGTTGGTGATGAAATCCAACATCGCAGAATTCAGTACAGAAGTGGCGGGTAGAACAGTTACCTCGGCAACCTGCTTAATGAATAGACTAGCACAAGTTCCTCCACTTTAACCGTCTCGAGTGAAGTGAACCCCCCAGAAAATCCAAGTGAGTCTAACCGACGTCTGCTCCAGGTACAGTGGGATCTTCCCTCCACTGTCACCTTGGGTAGAGCCCTAAAGATAATAGTCACTAAGGTCACCAACAGCAACAAATATACCTGGGGGAACAGTCTACAACCCGATAGCACGCAAGGGCAGAGTAACAAGCTCAATCCCCTTGCCGGCTCCTTGACAATAATCCAAGGTTTACCGACAAGTGACCCCAGGCTCCTCGACAATGGTTAATCCGATGTTTACTGTTTGTAGTACGTGTGTATCTGGCGTTGTTCCCAATGAAGGAGGATTGATTCCCTCACTGGTTCAGACACGGTCTCGTGCTTCTCCTTTAAGAGGAGCTTTCCCAGAGTACAAATGAAACAGTGGGATTTATCCTACCACAAGATAAGCTACTTGTTTGGTTTTGCTGTCTTGGAGAGTTAATTACTCCCTACTCCAAGACACTAACCTAAGCTATGTTGGTGTATCAGAGCCCTAGGAAATAAAAATATGACTAGATGAATTTTAATTAAACGATGTGTTATTAAGGCTGTTATTACTCAAATGGGTAAATGGATATGAAACCAATGGTGTTATGACCTGACTCAACTGAATGCAATCGAATATGATAATGTAATCCTTTCAATTTGATGAATCCTAACTAAAGTAAGGAGAGAGTTTCCATTCACTTCCAACAATGCAAAAAATTGATCACTAAGAGAAAATATAACAAATTCTCTAATGCACTAATTTCATCAAGAAAAACTAATGCAAATCAATTCCAAAATAGTTTTCTATTTTTTATTTTTGTGTAAATTCAAATCAAAGAAAACTGATCTAAATCTACGATTGATTCTTTAGAATGTAAATTATGCAATTGTCATCTATGCACAATTCACTTGAAAAGTATGCAAATGTAATCTATGCACATTTTTCATTCATATTCTGAAAATGAGAATTCTAATTATGCAAATGTGATCTATGCAAGAGAATTCTCAAACACAAGATGATTCTAATGTAATATAAGAACCAATCAAGTGCAAGTCGAGAAAATTGGGTGAGAGTTCCAAAGATCAAAAAATAAAAACACTCAAAGGCGATTAACACTCATACACAATTTAGCCCCCCCAATCAAATTTAGAATTTCTCAAAAAAGAGACTCAAAACACCCAATTGATAAAAGCTTAAAGCAAGAATGCCAATGAAATTAGCCAAGATGAAAGTTTCTGACAGGTGAACAGTGGATCTGGGCAGCAAAAATAAGCTATAAACAAAATCTAATAGGAGAAAAAGGAAAAAATGGAAATTTTCTAAGCTTTTGACAGGGGTACGCAGGCAACCTGTTTGCAGTGCGTGTGCGCTCTGTGCACAAAGTTGCAGTGCGTACAGGTACGCACTGTGCTTAACTCAGAGGGTGCGTACTGCTAGCAAAACCAAGAAAAACTAAAATCTAATTTAACCCTAAGCTATCCCACCCAAACACACAGTCAAACAGCCAAAAACCAGAAAACAAACGACTTTTCTCAGATCAAAGTTTCACACAAAGGAAAAATCATTCACATCAATGGAGTTCCCCAGTATGGTCGCCATTTTTTCATGCGGAAAGAGTCAATTTTGCGGACAAAACCGACCTCCCTAAAAGTTAAGGCTTTCTAGTGACAAACAAGACAAGTAAACACTACCTTTCTCTAAATATGCATTTAGAATACAAGTAATCAGGTGTTTATAACATACCTTTAGTCCAACGCTTTGTAGTAGTCCAGCCTCGCCGATTCGGATGAGCTCCTCCTTCTCTTTGAAACCTGCATTCACTAACAAGCCAAAAGATTACATAGCACCTGAAAAAATTATAAAATAAAACATATTCATCATACAGACCAAGGAGTATATGAAACAAATCATGTATAACAATCTATTGAGAAAAGTGAGTTTATTTGTATTAAGTGGAAACAAAAGAAACCATTACAACCTAAGCCTTGGTGTTCTGCAGGTCCCTCCTAGGGTCCAGCAAGAGTTCTCCTTTACTTTGATCAGCTCACCCACTTCCAAATAAGGCTAGGAAAGGATGGGAATCTCTCCTCTCAAGCTCTATAAGGGAGTCCTAATTCCAGCAGCATCTACCCTTAGGAATGTTCAACTTTCAACCTCCCCTCCCTCTGGCCCAATGCATGTATTTATAGTGCTTTAGAGAAAGTTAATCAGGTCCACCATCAATGGGATAAGCCCCTCTTTGGATGGGATAGCTCCCCTCTTGATGGGATAAGTTCCTCTTTCATAGGGATACATGAACCATCTGAAGGCGCTCAATACACGTCAAACAAACTTCTAGAATGCTCTGGAAATGACCACAAGTAACTTTTTTGAAGTGAAACTTGCGCCTTTTGACCTTTACAGGAGTATGCACCCACCCCTTTACAGACAAAGCGTACAAGTACGCAGGTATTGTGAACTTTAGGTGCGTACACGCAGGTAAGGCTAAGAGAAACTGCGTACCTAGAGTTATTTGACATTTTAAGGACTTTCTCTCTTTCTTGGAGTTTGACATGAGGAGCAGAGGTTTGAGACTTGCCAAGGAGGATAGTATGACAGTTTATGGAGCCATACTAACTGAAAATAGTCATGGTGACAAATTTTAGTGTAACAGAGACTATTGCGATGAAGATACAGTAGATAAGGTCACAAAGCTATTGTGAGAGTATCAGGACTTGTTTCTGTCAGGCCAGGAGGTAAAAACTCAAATGAATATGTTTATTCATTAATATTACTCATGGTTATATACATGAAGGAGTGACTCTTGGGCTTCACCTCTCGATGGCTCTTTATTTTCCATTATTTACAATTGTTCACCCAATCCCATGGATTAGGTGTCAACATTCCCCCCCTTAATATGAAGGGATGTTGGTGAGTCCAAGCATCATCCTAAATCTTTCAAGCTTTTCTCTTTCAAGTGCTTTGGTGAAGATGTCTACAATCTACTCATTAGTGGAACAATGGCATAGATGGATTGTCTTGACCTCAACATGATGTTGAATCAGATGGTATTTTATATTGATGTGCTTCATTTGATCATGGAACTTTGGGTTCTTGGCCAACTTTATTGCAAAGGTGTTGTCAATCATGAGTGAAGTTGAATGTACTTGTTTTACCTACAAATCTTCCAGATTTTTCTTGAGCCACACAATTTCTTTTATTTCCTCAGCTGCTACCACATATTTTGCCTCTATTGTGGAATCTGTTGGAATTGATTGTTTGTATGATCTCTAGGAGACAACCCCTAATCCAAGACTCATAGCATAACCTGAAGTAGATACCTTGGTTTCTTTTTCTTCATCAAAGTTTGAATTAGAGTATCCAATGAAGCTAAAGTTTCCCACCTATGTATACTTCAGTCCAAAGTCTTGAGTTCCCTTCAATTACTTTAGAACTCTTTTTGCAGAAGACCAATGTCCCTCACAAAGCTTTTTCATAAACCTAGAGAGGATTCCAATAACAAATGAAATGTCTAGTCTGGTAGTAGTAAGGTAGTTGAGAATTCGTACGAGTTGTCTATACTTTGTTGCATCCTCAAATTATTTTCCTTCATTGGATGTGAGCTTTAAGTTTGGTTCCATTGGAGTAATTAGAGGATTGCACTCAGCCATGCTAAACTTGTTCAATAGATCTCCAATGTACTTCTTTTAAGAGAGGAATATAGACTTTGGATGTTGAGTTACTTAAATTCCAATATAGTAGTGAACATAGCCCAAATCAGACATTTCAAAACCTTTCGTCAATTCCTTCTTTATGGATGCAATCTAGCTTTCATTTTTCTCGTAAACCCACTTGTAGCCAATTGGTTTTGTTCCCAATGGAGGAGCAACCAGCCTCCAAGTTCCATTCTTTATCAAGGCATTATACTCCTTTTGCCTCACTTCTTTCCTTTCATCATGAGAAGCGGCTTCTTTGAAGGAAGTTTGTTCAAAATCTGTAGAAAAATTTAGTTCACAATCATAAGAAACATCCATATCAACAAGTGAATTAGAATCATCTACATCACCTCCATTTTTCCTGGTTGAATTTCTTGTTCCTATCTTTCCAACCTCATCAGGATGAAAACTTTCAAGTGTCTTTGTCAGCCACTTTGGGGGACCTTTTTGATATGGTCCAAGCTGCTTTGTTGACTGAGTTGGGACTAAATCAAGATTGATTCTCCGAATTCTGTCAATCACATCACCCAAATTATCATCAGTGGTTGGAGTTTCATGCGGGGGAGAGAGTGCTTCAAAAGAAGATTCCACATATTGGTTCAATATAGGAATCCCCCCTTCAAGATGTGAAATCTGATTATCAAACTCTTGAAATGATTTTACATGTCTGAATCTATCCAAGAGATCAATTTTCTGCTCAACAACATTGTCATCTTTGGAAGATTCAAGAAAGATTACATCTCTAGATACAACAAACTTTTTATTAACTTCATCATAGAGACAATATGCTTTGGAGGTATTTGAATACCCCAAGAAGATACACTTACGACTCCTTGCACCAAGTTTTTTCTATGTACCTTTGGTATCAAGGAATAATAGGTGGAACCAAATACCCTGAGATGCTTTACCGAAGGAATGTGGCCATACCACATTTCATAAGGAGTCTTGTTTCTAACGGCATTAGATGGACATCTATTATTTACATATACAACACACAGAACTGCATCAACCCAAAACATCAATTTTACATTCTTGAAAATCATCATGGAACGTGCCATATTTAAGATTGCCCTATTCATTCTTTCAACTACTCCGTTCTGTTGGGGATTATAAGGCACAGTTGTTTGATGTTTGATCCCATGCTGGTGAAGATAGTTTTAAAATCATTTGAAGTGTATTCTTTTTCATTATTAGTGTGAATAGAGCCAATATGATATTTGGCATCATTTTCAATCCATGTATGAAATTTCTTGAATGTTTGAAAAGCATCTAATTTGTTCTTCAATAAATAAACCCAACACATGCTAGTGTAGTCATCAATAAATGTCATCATATATTTATTTCCATTTGTAGAAGTAACAGAAATTGGACCGCATAAATATGAATGAATAAGTTCAATTTTTCTATGTGCTCTGGAATGTGAATCATGAAAATACTGTTTGCTATGCTTTCCTAGAATGCAAGCATCACATTGCTTAAGTTTCCTAGGAATTGTAGGAAAACTAGTAACACCATTTTTCTTCAACAAGTGAAGGCTATCATAGTTCAAGTGTCCAAATCTAGCATGCCATAATAGACTTGAAGGAAATTTACCTTCATCATAATGAGAAATGTATGAGAAATTGTGTGCACAAGCAGAGGTACCTTGCAGCTTGAGAAGTCTTTCTTCTTCTATCGCCATCATGACAAGTGAGTGATCTGATGATTTCCTCACCTCAACCTTGCCATCAGACACATGAATGGAGTGTCCTTGCTGGCAAATGTGGAACAAGGACAGCAAGTTTCTCCTCAGCTGTGGGAGATATAAAACATCATGCAGAAGAAAGTCTAGAAGACTAGTCAATTTGAGGTTGATTGTGCCAAGCCCTGATGGCTTGAGTTTTCATTTGTATGCAAAGTACACTGCTCCATCAACACTGTCAGTAAATTCTTCAAAAAAATATTTTCTGAAATTCATATGGCAAGTTTCTCCTGAATCAAGCAACCAATCATTTTTCCAAGAATCAAGTGAAGCATACAAGTCTTCATTTACTCCAATATTAAAATGTGCCACAACATAGTGAGTGGATTCAGGTGCTTTAACTTTCTCTTTGTCATTGGTTTTACCTTCGGGTTTATTTATTTCCTACTCAATTTTGTCCCAAGGAAACTTGCATGTGGATGCATCATGTGATCCATCTCTATTGCAACGTATGTAATGAATATCAGACTTTTCTCCTTGACAGTGTCTTCCCCCCTGCCTCTGAAATTTCTTCTTCCTCTTCCTATTCGGCCACCTATTCCTCTGGAAGAATATTGAGCATGATTATTCTCTCTATGTTCAAGACACACATCTTCTTCAAAATACTGAGGAGCTGTATTCTTCCCAAAATCTTTATCTCTCTCAACAAAGTTATTCACAAGGGAGTCAAAGGTAATCTCTTTGAGGTTTCCATTTTCTTGCAATGACTCAAGATAATTTGAATAAGTGGGATAAATTTCCTTGACAAAAGATATTAGAGGAATGTCTAGTTCAACATTAGTGACATTGATATCATGCATAATAGATTTTACTTCTGATGCTAGAGCAAGAGGACCATCATTTTGTAATTCAAGACTGAACAATTTAATCATGAATTGGAAAACTTCAAGCGCAGAGTGTAAGTCATAGAGTTCCTTCAACTTCTGTAAGGCTTCAAAATAATTTGAAAATGGTGAAATATTGTGACTCACCTCTTCATTTACAGATGCTGCAATCAAGGCATAGGCCTTGCTGTTCTTGTTTCCCCAAATGGAGAATTCCTTTCCTGAGGTAGGCTTTGAAGGTTCATTATCTCCTTCTCCTACAAAAACTCCTTTCCACAACTCATTGAAAATAAGGGTGTGTTTGATCTTTTGAGACCACTCAGGATAGTCCTCCTTCTCTGTGAGAACCTATTATGCAACCAACTCACAAAATAGAAGAAAATATAGAGGAACGACTTCAAAATCAGCCTCTTCGAGGGGGAAACCTCCTTTACATTACACAAATGAACAATTCATGGATGATACAAATGACAAGGACTCCTTTCTATATATTGGATTCTAAGGGGTCACAAGATATTCAAAGTAGACATAACAATAATAATGTAAGGGCATAACAATAACAATAGTGGGATTCTATGGGGAAAAATAATAACAATATGGGGACAACATGGGCACAAAAATAACAATAAGGGGCTAAAACGACAATAATAATAAGGGAATACACTAATCTTATAGGGGCCTAACATGCCCCTCTCGTTTATAAAAATGTTGTCCTCAATGCTTAAGTAGTTATGGATGCTTCTATATAAAGTTCTCATCCTCCCATGTGGAATCTTCATCAGGAATGTTCTTCCACTTGATGAGATACTCTGAAATTGATCAATTTTGTAGTTGTCAAGTTCTTGTTTCTATGATTGCTTCAGGTTCCAATATGATTTTCCCTTCCTCATTGATGAGCCCCAAAAATGGACAATTATTTGGGCTCATTCAACCTCCTAATTTGACTTAATCCACCATTTTCATTAGTTTATTGCATGTTTTTTATTATATTTATGTTAATAGAGTGAATTTGGTTAGTGATTATGCCAACAAGTCTAATGGGTGCTTTGTGTAGCCTTCTTGGTCCACTTGGAGACAAAATTGAAGGTTTTAATGAGAACTTGGCAGCCAAATTCGTGGGAGAACAAGCTAGAGGATTTGTAGGAAGGTGTCCCCCTCATTTATGGACCCTTACCTCGAATTCTCCACCATCAGCTCGGAGTTCAAAGGCCACCAAATCAATGAGCACAAGGGCAGCCAAGCAAGTCAAGTAGGACTGATGTTAACTACAAGTCTTGGGCAGCCAAGTCCCTAAATTTTAGGAGGACTTTTGGGTCCTCAAATTGTATAAATAAGAAGGCTTAGGGCCTCATTTGGGGGTTAGCCAGATTTTGTTAGCCAGTGGATGTTAGCTAGTTAGCCAGTAGATAGTAGCTAGTGGTTAGTCATTTTGTAGCTGGTAGTTAGTCATTTCATAGTCTTGTTGTAGTCATTTTGTAGTTCGATTTTTAGGCAATAGATTAGCTTTGCTTTCAGCTCATTCTCAAGCTCTCCTTGTGGACAGTTTTGATGTAACTCTTCATTTCTTGATCAATAAAGATGAATCCAGCTTTGCACCAGCTCTAAATCTCTCTTAGGAGGCTGTAGCTCTTGGGGTTGGGCCCATCTCAAGCACCCAGTACCTCCTTTGTTTATCTTTATGTGTGTTTGCTGCGTTCTTAAAATAAAATCTTCTCTTTAAATTTAAGTCTTTCTTTGTTATTTAGGTTGCTCTTGATGGTTAAAGTAGCTTTTTATGTTTAGAATAGATTGGTAGGAGTTAGTCATGCATTCAGATCTTTTGGAATGTTCTTGCTCACGTGTTGTACGTGGTTCTTGTTATAAATAAAGCTGATGTCCATTCTTGTTACTGTCAGCTAGATCATATTAGGGTAGCATAACTAGATCTTTGTTTTCTTGCATGTCTTTGTTTGTTCAGTTTGAAAAACCACTTGCAGAGTACCTGTTATCCTTCTCTATATACCCATAATCCATCTGATAATCTGCTCCAACCCTTAGTCCATGATTCGTACCCTTCATTTGCCATACTTTCCCCACCTTGCCCTAATTCCTACATTCTTGTGCATCATCGCTTCCTCCATCCTTGAACAAATCCAATTGCTCCTTAGCCTCATCCACCAAGTCCTATGCCTCTTCACACCCCTATTTCACCTCCATACTCATTCCTCCATCTTTTTCCCTCCATCCATGCTCCAAAATCCCATTTCGAAACATCCTGTAGAAGAATTACAGAACATCCTGTAGAAATCCTGAACATCCTGTAGAACCCCTGCATACTTCCTTTAGAAGCTCATAAACATGGTTTCTTGGCAGCCAAACTTTGTGAGACTCTCTGGAAGGGTGTTAGGGACCCTTTAGACCCTCTCTGAACCTTCCCAACCTTTCCCAAGCGCTTCTCCTCCTTGATCCACCTCTGCACAGTGAAAAGCTAGTTAAAAGCACATGCATGATAATTCTAATAACTTAATAAAAAATACAAAAAGATGTTTTCTTCAGATAGTGATAACTTAGACACATGCATTTTACCTTCCTAGAAGTAATGGCATCTCTTTCAGTAGTTTGCATGCTCTCCTTTGCGTCAGTAGGACTAGCTGGTAGAATTAGGGTTTGCTAGGGTTTGCGTTCCTTTTTGGCTTTTATTTTCTTTTCGCAATTAGATTAGCTTCCTTCAAGTTAGCTTTCATCCATCAATTAAAAAGCTTCTTCTAAGAGCTCATAGAAGTTGGCTTAAGCTCCTAGCGGACTTGTGCCAGCTGACCAAGTGACAGCTGTGGCAAGAGCTAGTACTTGTGCATACAGCACCGTCGCTTCCAAGTTTGTTACGAACTACTGGGTTGATAAAATTAAAGAAGGGAGTTCCAGGAGTTGTAGCATTATTGCTACAATACTGGGGCCCACCATCTTTTTGGCGCCGTTTCCGGGGAAGCGTCAGAGTATTGGTGATTGTCACTTTTCTTCTATTTTCCACTACAATCTTCTTCTAAGTAGTTTATTTCATTTCCATTATGCAATTTCGTTTATGCAAAAGTAGATTAGCATTTCCCACTTTCATAGATTAGCATTTCTCGCTTTCATAGATTAGCATTTCAATTCTGCAATTTCATTTCTGCAAGCGTAGATTAGCATTTCAATTCTGCAAGCGTAGCCTAGCATTTCATTCCTGCAATTTCATTTGAGAAAAATAGATTAGTCCTTTCCTGCTTTCATTTCAATTCCGCATTTTCATTTTAGCAAGATAGTTAGTTGCAGTTCAATCTATTTCAGTTTTGCAAGTAGAAGTAGAAAAAAAGCAAAAATCAACCAAAAATATTTCATTCCATGCCTTGTAGGAGTAGAGATAAGTTAGAAAAATGATTGCACAACACCCCCCTTTACTTCACACAGCCAATCGTCTCTCTTCTTCGATGGTTGTGTCTAAGAAGAACCCCTGGGTGGACATTAAGGCATATTTAAAGAACCTCTAGGGGAGAAGAAGAAGAAAACATTCCTCTAAGCGAATGGCTACAAGCAGAAATGTTGGGAGCAACATCTTGTCCAAAGATGAATTTGAAAATTAGATCAAAGATTTCAAGAGTGATATGAGGCAGTTTCTTGCCATGCAACTGGATACCTTGCGGATCCAAAAGAAGCAAGAAGAAGCCAAGAGGGCTTTGGTCATTTTTTGTCCTAGTTGCACTAGAAAGCATCCTAGGAGCGAATGTCCATTGTACTCCATAGAAGTATGTTTTGTCTGTGAAGAATACCATCCTACAGATCAGTGCCCTTCCTTACCCAGATTCAAAGCTGCATATCAGAGAGCCAAAGGAGCCACTGAATCACTCTATTACATGAACCAAAGTTGGCCGCATGGACCTAGATCTTACCAGCAGGAACTGCAAGGGACACCCAAGACCTATTATGACCCCTATCAAGCCACTTTCATGCCTTCTTGGGGTCCCCCTGCTCATCCTTCCTGGTCTACACCTCCTCCTTGGTCATATCCTCCTTGTTCCTTCACAGATCCATATTATGCCCAACCAGCTGCTCATTCATTTCACTCTTATGCTCAGCCACAGCCTCAGTGGAATGCACCTTATCAGGAGTGGAGGCCCCAGTGCAACTCTCATCCCGCTTCTTTTCCTCCACCACCTGCTCATCCACAACCATCGCCTCCTCCTCCACCAAGGAAACCCCAAATGCCTACCCAACCACAATGCCATCCATCTCCATCTCAATTTCACACTTCCACTCAGCTACCCATACCACCAGTTCCAAAGCCATACAATGGAGTAGCTCAACCCAATTTCAAAGCTAAGGCACAACATGTGCAAATGACTCCTCTTGAGCTCAATGATGTTCACCAAAGCTTGGGAAGAGTGTTGCAAAACAGAGATTATATTGACAACATTGAAGGACCAAAAGAAAAAGAAGATTCCAAAGAGGAGATCAAAGAACCATGGGCTGCACTTGATGAAGAGAAGAGATCTAAATCAGAGATCGAGAGAGTTCCCTCATGGTTATCATCAAATCCTCCATGTATTCAAGAGAAAGATCAGCAAAAAGAGGAAGATGAGAAAGTCATGATAGAAGGTGACATGAAGAATGATCCATATCAGCAAGACGACCAAGGATATCAAAGCTATATTGAGATATGGTTTCAGAAGGTCACTAAGTTGCAGCAGTACTTTCTTCCTCAGTTATGTTTGATCCCTTCAAAGCTAGATCATTTGGTCTCTGAGATCTGGATACCTATCCAAGCATGCATTTCGAGCCTCCACATCATATTGTCTCTAATCTCGATGTGCACATGGCTCCATTGGAATTATTCTTATACTTGAGAACGATTTTGTTTTTCAAGTAGGGTAGGGTAGAAAAAAGAAAAAAAAAGAAAAAAAAAAAAGAAAAAAGAAAAAGAAAAAATGAAAAAAAGAGGAAAATAGAAATCTAAGGTGAAAACCTCCTCGGAGGCGCCTTAGATTGGCTCATTGATTGAAAACCTCCATGAGGCGGTCAATGGGTTGGAAAAAAAGAGAAAAGACAATAAGATCTTTGGGTGAAAACCTCCCTTGGAGGCGCCCAAGGCAGGCAATTAGGGTGAAAACCTCCATGAGGCGCCCTAGTTGTTTTTCAAAAAAAAAAAAAACAAAAGATAAAAATAAAAAGAAAAATAAAACTAATTCCATTGGCTAATTGCAGGTTGCAAGAAGGACGTTTCATGACAGGAGGAGCACTCAAATCAAGGTCAAAGGAATTTTTTTTGCCTTCTACAGGAAGCTCTGTATTTCTACAGGAAACATCCTGTAGAACCTTTGGATGAGCCAAATCCAATTTCAAAAGTGAATCTAATGGTGGGAATCTGTTGATTAGGCCTACAAGCACTTGTGTGTCCATCCCTTGCCTTTATCCATCATTTTTTCCACCTCCTTGTGCTTCTCATTGTGCTTCTACAGGAACTTCCTGTAGAAATTGTGGGAAACTAGACATGGATTTCAAAAAGTGGTTTGGCAAACATGGTAGCTTCCTCAAGGGTTCAGAAGTCCTCATGCAATTTTCCAACTCCTCCTCCATCATCTCCATACCTGCATCACAGCCCAAGCTCAGTTTTTCCTTCCATGCAAACATTTGCAAAAAGCCTTGAGACAAAAATCCATAGAGCAAAATTTGTTTTTGCCATAACTTGAAAACCATGCATCCATTTGACAAACCGTTTTATGGGGAATTGTACAAGGGTGATGAAAACATGCCTGAGCAGTTTCATGCCGTTCCGGTGCACGGTTTCCAAGAAATCAGCCTCCATCACCATCAAACATTTTTGCATTTTCTCCATATCCATGCATCCGTTTCAAAACCTGTTTCATGGGGATATGCATGTGAGTGATGGTAACCTACCCAAGCAGTTTCAGCCGATTCCGATGCATGGTTTCCGAGAAATCGAGCTCTGAAATCTTCAGCCATTTTTCATTTTTCTCGAAATCCGTGCATCCATTGATCACGAATTTTCTATGGGAGATGCATAATGATGATAGGAACATGCTCACCGAGTTTCAGATCAATCTAGTTTACCGTTTGAGAGCAATGGCGAAAACAAGTTCTGGTTTTGTGACCATGCAGCAGCAGCAGCTTGAAGGTGCAGATCTGAACGTGGAAACAATTGCATGCAGCTTAGATCTGGCCAGAGGACACCTGCACAAGGAAAAGCAATCAAAAATCATCAGCCAAGCCCTCATGCAATCAAAGGATCCAAGCATGCAGCAGCAAAATCAGAGCATGCAACAGCAAAAAGCTTCACAAGCAGCCGTTCGACTTCCAGGTACGTGACTGAAACCAATTCCTTTGTTGCATGAATGTAATTAGAGAAATGCGTGAACAATGAGATGGTTGTGATTAAAAAAATTGGTGGCCAGCTAACTGGCCACCCTCATCTAGTTCAAACAGCGCTCGATGGGTGACTACGACACGTGTGCTCAGCCATCTCAGGAAGAAAACTGGAAACTGGTAGTAAAACTCCAGCGTGATTGATGGACATGATTACAGGCGGAGAACAAACAGTCTAGTGAACGTGATGGACGTGATTAGTGGTGGTTTAAATGGTCTGCATGGGGCCAACGTGCACTTGGCCAGCTCACCCTCCATCAACGGAAGTCTCCATAAACAGCCAATCAAAATCTCACCTTCGTTGTTTCCAGTTTATCATCGTCCTTGCAGCTGCAACAAGCTCCATACCACCTCCATAGTAGCAAACCAATCTTTCTCGGCCATTTTTCAGAACCCTCCTGCTTATCAGCATTCTACAGGGAGCACTGTTTCGTTCTACAAGAAACGAGAGCCGCCTACAGGAAGGCGTCTACAGGAAAGGCAGAGAACAGCTCTGCGGAAGAAAAACCCAGAATTTTCGTTGAATTTGGAGCTCCAGACGAGGTAGGCTCGAAAAAAACTCCTCTATGCATGGTTTGTTTGTGCAAGGTGGTGAATTAAACATGGCATCAGATTGGACAATCAGTGAAAATCTGCCTGTGTATTGGAAATAGAAAGTTTGCCTGTGTGTTGCACTGAGTTTCTCAGTTGTGTCTGCATCAAGATTCTTCTCCACGTTTCCTGTTTCTAAAATTCTCTTATAAGGAAGGCATATGCAACTGTGAGAGCCAGCCTGTGCATGAAAATTTTAAAATTTGCATATCTGAATGTGCCCTGAGAAGAAAACTTGGTCTCTGTCCTCTGTCTGTAGAAGAAAAACTCTTCCTTTCATAACCAGATCGCTGAGAGCTGAGTCACAGCAGTCTTGAAACCAACATTCCCTATTTTCTTCTTCAGTCACTGGTTGAATGTGGGACAAAAATGAATGAAGGGATTCCAGACCAGATGGCCCATCATGGGCTCATCAAATTATTAGTAGAAGATGCCCTGCACACCTACATTGTCCCCATATCATGGGAAATCTTCCAAAACATATCTAGGGATGACAATATCAGAGTTTGGCCAAAGATATCACCCCATCCAGTAGTGAGGAAGAAGAACACATGGAAAAAGGTGAGAAAATCGATGGTGAAAAACCGCAAGACATCCAGGCACAGCAAGAACAAAGAGGAAAAGGAGAAATGGGCCAAATTGCTAAGCCTAAAACACAGGAAGAAACAACAGCAAAAACACCAAGGGAAAAGAGGATGCAGCGCAGAACAAAGAAGGTCGAGAAAGTCCAACTGAAGAGTGTCATAGCCAAAGAAACCACACAAAAACAAAAGGAGAAAACACAGTCAGCAAAACAGGTAGAAACAGGCACAGGGATTTCTATAGGAAGCGGGGAAAAAGAGCAGCAAGAGGAGAAATCACCCGAGATATTGGCTAGGGAGGCAGCAACTGTGCTTGATGCCCTAAGCACATCTCCAAAGCAAAAAGGGAGGCAAAAAAGGGGAACGTCCATGTACTTTAAAGCAAGAAGGAGCACATGGATAAAAGTGGGCAGACCCCAACCACAGTCAAAAGAGCCAATTATCATTGAGGACGCCACAACTAAACAAAAGGAGGAGTCTCCCCCAAAGATATCCATCACCTATGAATGACGAAGCCCGAAAACATCCACCTGGAGAGAAAGGATTGAAAGGATGGACTTAAAGACAACTCTACAGGAAGCTGAGATGGTTCTACAAGAAACTATTGCTAAGCTGAAAGAGACAAAGTACAGGAGGAGAATGAGCTGTTGAAACGGTAGTTACAGCTATAGGGAAGTCATAACGAAGATAGGCCCTCCATTTTGGGAGAACAACAGCAGCAAGAAGGGCCTCCAGCAGACAAGGAAACATCTGATGAAAAACAGAGAGAGGAAAAGCAAGCTAAGACAGTGCCGACTGTTTCTACAGGAAGACAGAGAACTGTTAGCAGACTGTTTCTACAAGAAGTTAGCATACTGTTTCTACAGGAAGCTAGCAGAATGTTTCTACAGGAAGCCAGCGAACTGTTTCTACAGGAAGTTTGAAAAGAGGGAAGCCAAAGGAGAAATCAGCCGAGATGTTAGCCAAAGAAGCCACCAGGGCCATCAAAGACGAGGAGAGAGATTGGTTGCTCAGAGGATGAGCAACACTTTCAGTAGGGGGGTGATGATGAGCCCCAAAAATGGACAATTATTTGGGCTCATTCAGCCTCCTAATTTGACTTAATCCACCATTCTCATTAGTTTATTGCATGTTTTTGATTATATTTATGTTAATAGAGTGAATTTGGTTGGTCATTATGCCAACAAGTCTAATGGGTGCTTTGTGTAGCCTTTTTGGTCCACTTGGAGACAAAATTGAAGGTCTTAATGAGCACTTGGCAGCCAAATTCGTGGGAGAACAAGCTAGAGGATTTGTAGGAAGGTGTCCCCCTCATTTATGGGCCCTTACCTTGAATTCTCCACCATCAGCTCGGAGTTCAAAGGCCACCAAATCAATGAGCACAAGGGCAGCCAAGCAAGTCAAGTAGGACTGATGTTAACTACAAGTCTTGGGCAGCCAAGTCCCTAAATTTTAGGAGGACTGTTGGGTCCTCAAATTGTATAAATAAGAAGGCTTAGGGCCTCATTTGGGGGTTAGCCAGTTAGTCATTTTCTTAGCCAGTGGATGTTAGCTAGTTAGCCAGTAGATAGTAGCTAGTGGTTAGTCATTTTGTAGCTGGTAGTTAGTCATTTCATAGTCTTGTTGTAGTCATTTTGTAGTTCGATTTTTAGGCAATAGATTAGCTTTGCTTTCAGCTCATTCTCAAGCTCTCCTTGTGGACAGTTTTGATGTAACTCTTCATTTCTTGATCAATAAAGATGAATCCAGCTTTGCACCAGCTCTAAATCTCTCTTAGGAGGCTGTAGCTCTTGGGGTTGGGCCCATCTCAAGCACCCAGTACCTCCTTTGTTTATCTTTATGTGTGTTTGCTGCGTTCTTAAAATAAAATCTGCTCTTTAAATTTAAGTCTTTCTTTGTTATTTAGGTTTCTCTTGATGGTTAAAGTAGCTTTTTATGTTTAGAATAGATTGGTAGGAGCTAGTCATGCATTCAGACCTTTTGGAATGTTCTTGCTCACGTGTTGTACGTGGTTCTTGTTATAAATAAAGCTGATGTCCATTCTTGTTACTGTTAGCTAGATCATATTAGGGTAGCATAACTAGATCTTTGTTTTCTTGCATGTCTTTGTTTGTTCAGTTTGAAAAACCACTTGCAGAGTACCTATTATCCTTTTCTATATACCCATAATCCATCTGATAATCTGCTCCAACCCTTAGTCCATGATTCGTACCCTTCATTTGCCATACTTTCCCCACCTTTCCCTAATTCCTACATTCTTGTGCATCATCGCTTCCTCCATCCTTGAACAAATCCAATCGCTCCTTAGCCTCATCCACCAAGTCCTAGGCCTCTTCACACCCCTATTTCACCTCCATACTCATTCCTCCATCTTTTTCCCTCCATCCATGCTCCAAAATCCCATTTCGAAACATCTTGTAGAAGAATTACAGAACATCCTGTAGAAATCCTGAACATCTTGTAGAACCCCTGCATACTTCCTGTAGAAGCTCATAAACACGGTTTCTTGGCAGCCAAACTTTGTGAGACTCTCTGGAAGGGTGTTAGGGACCCTTTAGACCCTCTCTGAACCTTCCCAACCTTTCCCAAGTGCTTCTCCTCCTTGATCCACCTCTGCACAGTGAAAAGCTAGTTAAAAGCACATGCATGATAACTTAGTCAAAAATACAAAAAGATGTTTTCTTCAGATAGTGATAACTTAGACACATGCATTTTACCTTCTTAGAAGTAATGGCATCTCTGTCAGTAGTTTGCATGCTCTCCTTTGCGTCAGTAGGACTAGCTGGTAGAATTAGGGTTTGCTAGGGTTTGCGTTCCTTTTTGGCTTTCATTTTCTTTTCGCAATTAGATTAGCTTCCTTCAAGTTATCTTTCATCCATCAATTAAAAAGCTTCTTCTAAGAGCTCATAAAAGTTGGCTTAAGCTCCTAGCGGACTTGTGCCAGCTGACCAAGTGACAGCTGCGGCAAGAGCTAGTACTTGTGCATACAGCACCGTCGCTTCCAAGTTTGTTACGAACTACCGGGTTGATAAAATTAAAGAAGGGAGTCCCAGGAGTTGTAGCATTATTGCTACAATACTGGGGCCCACCACTCATCAAGTTCTGGAAATATTGTTTGAACTTGGAGCTTGTCACCTATAACCTTCTTTAAGCATGAAACATGGAAAACTAGGTGCACTTGGGAAGTTGTAGGAAGATCTGATTTGTATGCCATAGTACAAATCTTTTGCAACACCTTTTATGGACCATAATACTTTGGTTATAATTTATTATCCTTCTTAGCTTGCTTGAGGTACATTTGTTTGTATGGTTGTAGCCGTAGAAATACCCAGTCACCTACATCAACATTTCTTTCACTGTGATGTTGATTTTCCTATTGTTTCATTCTATTTTATGCCAAAGTGAGGTTATCTTTTAAGAGTTCGAGAACTTTTTGTTGATCCTCGATGTGATCGTCCACTGCTTGAACCTTATAATTTTCTCTTAAATATGATGTGATTGACGGTGGATGATATCCATAAAGTTCCATAAATGGGGTCATTTTTGCTGCAATATGGAAGGAAGTGTTATACCACCATTCAGCCAGAGGCAACCATTTGAACCATTGTGTCTATTTATCATATACAAAGCAACAAAGATATCCTTCCAAACATTTGTTCACTATCTCTATTCTCCCATCAGATTCAGGATGATATGATGATCTATGAGCTAACTGAGTACCTAGACAAGAAAATAAATCTGTCTAAAAATTTCCAGTGAAAATGGGATCTTTGTCACTTACAATAATCTTTGGGTTTCCATGTAGCTTTTGAATTGTTTCCATAAGTGCAGTAGAAATTGTACTGGCTTTAAAGGGATGAGATAATGCACAAAAGTGTGAATACTTGGTAAGTCTATCAACTACCACCATGATGACACTCTTTCCTTCGAACTTGGGTAAACCTGTGATAAAATCCATTGAAACCTCCTCCCAACGTTGACTTGGAATGGATAAAGGTTGTAATAGTTCCGGGGTCTTAACTGTTTCAACTTTATTTTGTTGGAAAACTAAACATTCTGCCTCAAAATTTTGAATATCAGATTTGAGGCCATCCCAAAAAAATTCCTTCTTAACCATGTGGTAAGTTTTTAAAAATCCTAAGTGCCCTCCTAAGGGAGAGGTGTGAAATTCCATAATAATCTATTGTTTGAGTTGGGCATTATTACAGAGGTATAAGCGATCTTTTTACCAAAACGAATTCTTTTTCCAACTAAATGTAATAGATGTACTGGGGTCTTGTTGTAACTTTTAATGAGTTCCCACACTCCTTCATCAGTCTTACATTCGTCCCTTGCTTTGTTTACCCAATCTGGTTGGATAATAGAAATGGAGTAAAGAAATGCTTCCACATCCTCATCCTTTCTTGAGAGCTCATCTGCAACAACATTTTTCTTCCCTTTTTTGTAGATGATTTCAAAGTCATAACCCAACATCTTTGTGACCCATTTTTTCTACTCTTCTAAAGATAATCTTTCTTCTAAAAAGTATTTAAGACTAGCATGATCTATTTTTACCTTGAAGTGTCTTCCCATTAGGTAAGGTCGCCATTTCTTAAGTGCATGTAGTATTGACAACATTTCCTTCTCATAAATAGCTTTGTGTAAATAATTTCCTTTGATTGGACATATTTCGAAAGCAATGGGTCATTCTTCTTGAATTAAAACAACACCAATTCCATTTTCTGAGGCATCACATTCCACAATAAAGGTTTTTGTGAAGTCTGGAGTAGCTAAGACTAGTGCTTGGCACATTTCCTCTTTAATATGTTCAAAGGCTTTCGTTGCTTCCAAAGTTGAAGAAAATGCATCTTTCTTCAGTAATGTTGTTAGATGTGCTGCTATTCTCCCATAATTCTTAACAAACTTGCGATAATACCCTGTCAACCTGAGAAATCCTCGCAGATGCTTTATGGATGTGGGGATTTTCCATTCCTTAATGGCTTTTCTTTTGTTAGGGTCTACCTTAACACCTTCATGAGATACAATATGACCCAAATATTCCACCTCTTGTACTCCAAAGAAACATTTGGAGGTTTTTTCATATAATTGTTTCTCCTCCAATAGTTTGAGCACTCTATCAACATGTTGAACATAATCCTTCCAAGGCTTGATGTCGATTAGTATATCATCAAAAAATACTAATACAAATTTTCTAAGGAAGGTTTTGAAAATGGAATTCATCGAACCTTGAAATTTAGAAGGTGCATTGGTAAGGCCAAGAGGCATGACCAAAAATTCATAATGACCCTCATGAGTTCTAAATGTTGTTTTCAGAATGTCTTCGGTCTTCATTATGATTTGATGATATTCTGAACGAAGGTCCAACTTGGTGAAGTAAATTGCTCCATGCAATTCATCCAATAATTCATCAATGACAGGAATGGGAAATTTGTCTTTAATAGTGAGCTTGTTGAGCTCCCTATAATCTAGACACATGTGCCATGATCCATCCTTCATGTGCACCAATACTACTGGAGCAGAGAAAGAACTTTGACGAGGTTGAATTATACCAGCCTCTAGCATTTCTACAACCATACGTTCAACTTTACTCCTTTGGGAATAGGGATATCTGTAACGCTTGATGTTTGGAGGAACACTTCCTAGAATCAAATGAATAGCATGATCATGATCACGAATAGGTGGGAGGCCTTTGGGAGTCTCAAATACCTTGGAATGATTCTCCAAGAATTTTTGGAGATCTAGAGAAATAGATGATTTCAACGTGGGAACCTCTAGAGAGGGCGTGGGAACCTCTAGTAAACATAATTGTGCATTTACGCCACGCTGTTATTTCTTTAGAAAGTTTGTCATGATGTTAGAGCTGATTATCTTTCCCAATTTCCTTGTGATACCCCTTAATTCAACTTCCTTTCCTTCTAAAAAAAATTCAAGAAAATTTATTGAAAATTAAAAGCTATCATACCCAAATATTGTAGCCATTGGACTCCTAGTACAACATCAGCCATGCCCATTGGAATGGAAAGAATTGGACTATTCAACACATATTCTCTCATGGATAGCTTGATATTATGGCACTTTCTAGAGAAATTTATGGTTATTCCATTTTCAACCATTAATTGACACTCTAGTGTTGGATATAGGAAGAAATTCCATTCCTTCCCTATCTTACAATGAATAAAATTATGGGTACTGCCCGAATCAATCAACACTATTACCTTTTTCTTCTTGATATGTCCTTCTATCTTGATAGTTTGACGAGTGGTTATTTTTGCCAATGTATGACAAGATATGGTTGAATTCACTTCTTCTTTCTGTAGGCTTTGTTCCTAGTGTGTATCCTCTTCTTTTGATGTTTCTTTTTCCTTTTCTTCTTCCTCTTCACAATCTATGTAAAATAATTTATTCTCAACACACTTATCACCTTTAATGTATTTGCTATCACAACTGTAACAAATCCCTTTTTCTCATTTTTCTTCCAATTGTTGTGGTTTCAATCTTGTAGGTTGTGGAAGGCTAGGGGCAACAACACTTCCATATTTATAGTTGTGATTGGTAGGCTTCCTTATTTCCATAATTTTTCTTTCAATTTTCTTGCCAACCTGAATGCCTGCTCCAATGAATCAGGTACCCAAATGCGAACCTCATGTTGGATGTTATCCTTTAATGTCCCTATGAACACATCAATCATATTCTCTATGGAATATCTTTTACCCTTATATTCAATTTTTGGAAGTCCTCAATGTGCTCCACCATTGAACCTTTTTGTTTGAGATTTATCAATTGGCTAGAAAAGGTGTTGCTTTTTGTATCCTCATAATGTGCTATCATCTCTTCCATAAAAATTGCCCAAGTGACAATTTGTTTACGAGAGCAAAGCCATTGATACCATACAAACTGATTGGGTTCCAAATATAAAATTTCAATGTGTACCTTTTGTGTGTTTTGCACATTACGAAGGTCAAAATATTGCTCCATCTTTAGTATCCATGTTACGGGATCCTTGCCATCAAACTTCCTCATATCAATTTTTGGAACATGGTGGGTCTTAAATCCAATGTTAGAGTCAATAAAATCATGATTAACATTTATTTTGTTCTCATCATGAGTTTCCTTTACTACCCTCTCGTCATTAGTAAGCATTTCTTATAGCAACTTTGTCAAATCTATCTTCAAATATTCCATGTTTCCTTTAAGTTTTGCTTCTATACCATGCATCTTGGCTTCCACACCATTCATCTTAGCTTCCATGCCATTCCTTAAACCATCCATCTTAGCTTCCACGCATTTTTTTAAACCATCCATATTAGCTTCTGTTAATTTTTGTGAAAGTGAAATTTGTAGCACTTGGTCTCGTAATTTTGATATACCATATTTCATTTCTTCCTCTTCTTCATGAGTCATGCTAGAGCTTTCAGGTTTCTTACTAGGTGAGTTGGGATATTAATGTAGGAGGCACATCGTGGAGTATTACCACAGTGAGTAGGAATATAGGAAGTGGGCCAAAAAAAAACTATTCAACACACAACATCAGGTAAACAACGCGCATACCAAGTTAATTCTTCACCAAGTCAGTTTGCATAGTATTCAATTCAACGCACCAATGAACCATACTCACATATAAATTGTCATGCCAATGGAAACAATTCTAGAAGTGATAGGAACCATGGTTTCACAGTCATACAGTTAGAAATGAATGCACAACAGACCACGACCTTATCAACCTCAGTGCAACAATAGATTTAACTCAACGCTCAATTGCACAGTCCAACCTTCAATTCATTTCAGTGTCCAGAGCAATGTACACATACACACCAAACTGTTCAATGCAGAAAGCAGAGAACGCTCTCTTGATGGCAGGGAATAATGGCAAGTGAATAAGAGTTACAAGAGGAGAGGAAAGCTAAATTGGGGCTGGCTCTGATACCATGTCAAGCCAAGAGGTAACTCCTCAAAGGAATTTCATTTATTCATTAAGATTAATCATGGTTATATACATGAGGGAGTGAATCTTTGGCTTCACCTCTCGATGGCTCTTTATTTTCCTTTATTTAATCTTTACATCATTTACAAGTGTTCACCCAATCCCAATGATTAGGTGTCAATAGTTTCTGTTGGGCGCGGGATCCCCCAAGGGTAGTTTTGGGGCTTAGAGCCCAGATTTTGGTCCAATTTTGTAATTCCAATGTAAATACTCTGCATTTTGTGGGCATGGAGTGTGTAGTTGTTAAAGAGTCATAGGGTTGTCCACCCTTATTTTGATAATGTAATGTCAGCTATAGAATATCTACCCATGGTCTGTAGACCATGGGATTGTATAAATAGAGCGAAGCTCTAAGTAAATAGACATAAGATGGGTTGAATAATGAAGATATGGTGTATGCGAGATAGCTTTGAAGTGTAATTCTATGTTTTGGGTCGTAGCATAGGTAGAGGCTTTGTAGTTGAGTGCGCAGAGGCTTAGTAGTTTGCAGCTGAGTGCGTGGACCCCTGCAGCTGAGTGCACAGGGCGAGTCGAGTCTGTAATCCTCTAGAAGTATTAATAAAGAGAAGTTTCTATCATTTCTACGTCTTTATTTCCTGTTTATGCATCTGTTATATTAGGTATGATTTTCACTTCTAATGCTTATATGATGCGTGAATATGTATAATTGTATTGGTTGATTGAACACAAGTTAGAACATCTGTTTACGTGAAGCTAACTAAGTTCTATTGATAAGATAAGTAAGATACTTAGTGTAGTTTAGGAGATATCACAGTTCGCTGCCTTAGCAACGTGAAAGGACTTTAGCCCCTGGTTAGGGCTACACGAAAGCCGATTGTAACAAATCACGATGGTACTGAAGGATAAACCAGAGCGTGAAGCACCCTACGCAAAGGCAGGTATAGTTGGAATAAACCAACATCACAACCATCTCAAGGGTGTAGAAACTTGGTTCCAGCATCCGCCCATACTGCTTCGGGTGAGACTTCAATCCATGCTCCATGGACTAATGCTGAAAGGGCCAGTAGTGTAGGGATTTCTTTGGCTAACTAAAGCTGAACCTGGGTCAGGCCCCCTCAAGCCAAAAAATGGTTCCGTTTTCAGGAAGAGAATCTGCATAATAGACGTGTGATGTCATATCATTGGAATCCAACTAAAAATGAAATCAAAGGCTGGTTGGATAGAAGAATTCATGGGTTCGCAGTGCAGGAAAATAGAAACCCATGACTATCAAAAGAATAGTGGTTAGATAGCTACCTGTATATGGAGATCCACGAAATATTTTTCGCGTCCTTCCCTATTGAGCTATATGAGTGGATCACGAAGCGAGAATATAGCCAAGGAAGGTGGAAGATTGACGGTCCTATTGTGTGGATCCCAGAGCTAATGTGAAGGTTGGAAGCATTGGAGGATAAGATCATGCACGCCATCGATCATTGGCTCAATCGTATTATAGGAGGATTTTTATTGAGTTCGCGGTTGACACCTCAGTCAGCTACAGCAAGGAAAAGCGACGCTTTCTCAAAGGACTGCAAGGTAAGTACGTAAAGTCTTTGAATACTTGGATTAAAATGTTGTTGTGCGAAAAGTAGGTTATGCAGTTACCTTGATGTTCAGGGCTACGCGAAGCAAAAAGGTTTATAGGAACAAAGGAAATAAGGTGCCAAAAAATAGCCCCTTGATTTCACCTCTGCAAGGGGACGAGGAAGAGCTCACGAAGGTCTCTCCGCGAAGTTCTATTCATCTGATAAGACAAAGAATTTCATGAATCCCACCTCCACCCACACCACCACTGTCTTCACCGCCATCACCTCCATCTTCACCCGTACCACCCCCACCACCACCATGATTCAGTATGGCGAACATAGTGAAGTTGCCTTTGTTCAAAGGCTTGGGAAATGATGATCTAGACCAACTTTGGTTTGTAGTGAAGGCTGTATGGGAAGCTCAAGGTGTTATAGATGATCATATAAAGAAAGCAACACTGGTTAGCACCCTGCAGGATCTTGCGCTAACTTGGTATATTAAGTAGTCAAACGATAACCCAAATGCGAGAGTACCAGACATCGAAGCAGCACTAAATAGGGAATTTAGCAGGCTTAAATCTAAAGCGCAGTCGATTATTGGATTCAAAGAAATAACGATGGTACCAGGCGAGACGCCTGGAACTGGATCAGAGGCTAAAATGTACAATTGCAAAGCAAACATGAATCTGACAGATGGACAACGTCGCGAGTGGTTTGTAGCTTCGCTACTACCACACTTAAGGAGTGCACTATCACAGTAGAAAATAACAACTCAAGTAGAAGCCTTGGAGATTTCCATGAGACTGCGTGAGACCCATTGCAAGATCCTAATCTAGGAGTTGAGCAGATCCATGGGCAGCTCAAGAATATGTGCCTTGAGATGCAAAGCTTGAAGCAGGATAGGACGGTTCAACCAGAAGTGCGCGAGGAAGTATGGTGCCTGAAATGCAAGAGTTAAGGTCATAACAAAGACCACTGCCTGGCCTTTACAAATTACCTTGTAGGAGGAGGACCGATGCCTTTAAGGCAAGAAGCTTAAGCAGGACCCAGCACGACACCTGCTTTGTTGTGCGCTATCTGTCAAGTAGTCGGAAAGAATTCCATGGATAACTTCCACTTGTTACAGAAGTATATGCAAACTCTGCAACAATTGTTCTGCAACTTTTGCAGGCCGGTGGGACATGATGAGCATACTTGTAGGAGCTACAAATTGAAGATGGATAGAACTCCCACCTATAGGGTTCAGGTTGGAATGCGGCCCCTTGATCAGAATACAGGGATGGCGTGGACAGAATTTCAGGGGCACGGGCGAGGCCGAGGTGGAGGAGGACCTAGTAGAGGTCGGGGACAATTGATTTTCTATAATTGTAGAGGGCTAGGACACTATGCCCGTGATTGCACTAATCCAACGTGCTCGTCGTGCAAGTATTGCATGATGTTTTATCATGAGACAAAAGATTGTCCTACACTGATAGCCAAGATACGTGACAAAGGAGCGCTACCACCTTCCCACACTTAGAACCTGCAAATGATGAGGTCTGAGCCACATGAGGAAGATCTGAATGTAAAACTTATGCTCCGAAGTGGAATCGCGATAGGAGATGACAAGGGAAAACAATCAGAAGATAGTACCTGGGTTCAGAAAGCCCTAACAAAAGAAGTTGAGTTTGATTTGGAGCTCACTCGGGAAACCTTCCTGGAAGCTAAGAAGAGCTTCGTTGAGGCCTCCACTTCAAGAAGCAAAGATAACTCTGAGCTAGAGATGGACCCCTCTATGCTCACAACATTCCTAGAATCCTGTATGAAGCTACTACGCGATAGTAAGGCTGTAAAAGGGTTATAGGAACTCATCAATAGATGCGTTGGGACCGCGCCAGCTGAACCGCGTGTAGTCCGCAAGATCGGAAAGCATAAGACAAGGACGGGGCGTGAAATGAGACTAACCATGCAGATCAGAGAATACGAGATGGACCAAGTCATTCTGGATTTGGGATTAGACATGAATGTTTTACCAAAACAAACATGGGAGCGAATGGGGAGACCTGCACTGCAATGGTCTCTGATTCAGCTGAGAATGGCGAACCTGTTGGGTTGTGTTATATTATTTCCATGACTAGCCCACATAGTTAACTGGGGGGTTAGAGGGGGGGTAGAGCCCCCCCTTCGTTACGCCGATTGTGCAGCGGGGGGGTCATAAGGGGTTTGAGGGGGGCGGGTAGCCCCCTCTACGCGGTCCAGGGTAGCGCCCCAGGGAATTTTTTTTTGGACCTTATATTAGGTTGGGCAGACCTACCTATGGTTTGTGCATGGTTTTCGCACATGGTTTTGGACGCGATGGTTTTCAGTCCATGGTATTGGATGCTTTGGCATGTATAAATATGTATTGTAACATTGAAAGGAACATAATGAGAAATCAAGCTGGTAGTCCCGGTTTTGGGATCCAGGGGAAATCTCTGTGTATATGTGTTTTATGTGTTATGCTCTCACATTGTCTATTTTTTGTTCTTAGAATTCATATGCAGGTAATTTATGTACGGGTTTAAAACCTACATTTGGTATCAAAGTTGTTTTGGCTTCAAGGGGATGCCTTTGTTGCTGAGGGGTTTCACTTGGGCCTGTGGTAGACCCTGTTCAGTGGGAGATCTGCATGATTGATTCTGGTCGTGAAAGAAGATGGCGAGCAGTGGAAAGATAGAGATTGAGAAATTTAATGGTCAGAGTTTTGAGTTATGGAAACTCAAGATGGAGGCTCTGTTGGTGGATAAAGATTAGTGGATCCCGGTAGATCCAAGTACTAAACCAACGGGAGTGTTCGATGAAGAATGGAAGAAGTTGGATCGGAAGGGAAAGAGAAAAATATGATTGTGTATCTCGGATTCATTATTGTTGAATGTATCATGGGAAGCTATGGCGAAGGCTTTGTGGGACAAGTTAGGGACTTTGTACCAGTCTAAGTCTCTAGTGAATAAATTGTTCCTACGGAAAAAGTTGTATAACCTGAGGATGAAAGATGGAGACTCAGTGACAGAGCATCTGAATGCATTTAATACTGTGGTAAGTCAATTACTTCCTATTGATATTAAAATTTTAGATGAAGATAAGTGCATTAGTTTGTTGTGTTCTCTACCAAATTCATGGGATAGCCTGATTATTGCAATAGGTAGCAATGCATTTGCCTTGCAGTTTGATGAAATAGTCTCATCCTTGCTGACAGAGGAGATGAGACAGAAAAATATGGAGAGCCAAAATAGTGATACCTTGTCTGTATGAGGATGGTCCCAGAATAGAAACAAAAATAAGTCATCGAGTGGGAGATCTAAATCTTCAGGAAAGCTTGTAAAGGTGGTGTGCTACAAATGCGGAAAGGAAGGGAGCTACAAAAGGGATTGTAAATCTAAAGCTCCTGACAAAGGAAATGGATCCGATGATGCTCCTCTGTAGAGGCAAAAGCCACCTCAGATGAAGGTGGGGATGTGTACTTGGCTTCTTCAAGTACACATGTAGATCATGAGGCATGGTTGATTGACGCATACTTTCACTTCACTCCCCATAGAGAGTGGTTCTGCAAGTATGAGAAATACGATGGCGGTGATGTCTTCTTAGGGGATGATAGGAAGTCTAGAATCGTTGGTCATAGGAAAGTAAAGTTGAAGTTGCAAGGTGGAAGGATTAGAACACTTCCGGGTGTTTTGCATATTTCTGCATTGGCCAGAAATCTGATTTTTGTAAGCAAGTTGGATGATGCAGGTGTAAAACCAGTGTTTGAGAAGGATACCTGCAAGATGGTTCGGGGAGCACTGGTATTGATGCGGGGAGTTTGGATTGGAACTCTATATAAGATGCAAGGTAGCACTGTTGTTGATGGGTGCAATAGTTATGTGGTTCCTGAAAGTGGAGCAGAAAATCTAGTGGCCTCTAGAGAGAAGACCATGTTGTGGCATCAAAGGCTTGGACATATTGGAGAGAAGGGCCTTCGAATACTTCATGGTAAACATATGGTAGAAGGTATGAGTAATATATCTCTGGATTTTCATTTCTATGAAAATTCTGTATATGGGAAGCAGAATCGAGTGAGTTTCCCCTCTGGTGGTAAGAGGACGAAACATATATTAGAGCTTGTGCACAGTGATGTGTTTGGACCTATGAAGGTTCCATCACTGAGTAAGTCTGTGTACTATGTATCATTTATAGATTACTTCTCAAGGAATACATGGATATATTTCCTCAAGAAAAAATATGAAGTCTTTGATAGGTTTAAATAATTTAAGGCTCTGGTGGAAAACCAGGCAAAGAAGAAGATAAAGGTGCTCAAGACAGAGAACAATGGAGAGTTTTGCAGTAAGGAATTTGAAGAATTTTGTAAGAAGTGTGGTTTAGCACGGTAAAAGACTACTCCATATACAACTGAGCAAAATGGAGTTGCAGAAAGAATGAACAAGATGTTGATGGAAAGGGAAAGAAGCATGCTCAATGGTGTCGGGCTAGGATAGGAATTTTGGGCAGATGCGGTGGAGACTGCATGTTACCTGGTCAACAGGTCACCTTCAACAGTGTTGGAGGATAGGACTCCACAAGAGGTATGGACTGGTAAGAAAACCTCTCTTTCACATCTAAGGGTATTTGGATGTGATGCATATGTACATGTTCCAAAGGAGAAAATAAAAAAATTGGATAGTAAATCTGAAAAGTGCATCTTTATTGGGTATAAGGATGGTTTAAAGGTTTATAAGCTTTGGAACCCAGTAACAAGGAAGGTTTTGTACAACCGAGATGTGGTGCTCAGAGAGGTTAAAGATGTTATTAAACATGAAATCCAACCAAAGGAACCTAAGAAGATAGAGTTTGAACTAAAGGAGGAAGAATCGGACTCTACAACAGAACAGGAATCCGAAGATGAAGAGCTACAAACTCCAGGTGTGAGAAGATCAGTTCGAGAGAGAAGGCAGCCAGAAAGGTATAGTCCATCTGATTTCTATTCAAATTTTGCTTTATCTATTACTAACGATGATCCAAAAACTGTGAAGGAAGCAGTAGATTCAGAGGATGGCAAACTTTGGAAAGAGGCCATGGTTGATGAAATGGCATCTTTGCACAAAAATGAGGCATGCGATCTGGTGGAGCTGTCAGCTAGAAGGAAACCCATTAGCAGCAAATAGGTGTTCAAGAAGAAGACAAATGTTGAAGGAAAGGTGGAGAAATACAAAGCTCGGTTGGTAGCAAAAGGTTATTCTCAGGTTCTGGGAATTGATTTTGGTGATATTTTTCCCATGTTTCCAAGGTAGCTTCTAGTATATTACTTTTATCTGTTGCTGCTGCTTTTGATTTTGATGTAGAACAGATGGATGTGAAGACAACATTTCTTCATGGGGATCTGGAAGAGGAGATCTACATGAAGCAACCTAAAGGCTTTGCGGTGAAGGGTAAGAAAGAACTGTTATGCAAGTTAAAAGAAGTCTTTGTATGGGTTAAAATAGTCACTAAGGATGTGGTATCATAAATTTGATACATTTATACGGGGACTTGGCTTCACCAGAAGCAAAGCAGATCACTGCATGTATTTTAAATTCACTGGTGACCGTGTTATTTATCTGGTCTTGTATGTGGATGATATGTTGTTGGTTGGAAATGACAAAGAAATTATCCAAGATTTGAAGACCCAATTGTCCTCCAAATTCGACATGAAAGATCTTGGTGCCACAAACTATATTTTGGGCATGGAAATTAAAAGAGATCAGGTAAAGAGGAAGCTCTAGTTAAACCAAAGGAAGTATGTCGAGACAATACTGCAGAGGTTTAATATGAAAGATAGTAAACTGATGAAGGTTCATATTCTTGTAAGTGTAAAGTTATCTGCTGAACAGTGTCCCAAGACACAAGAAGAGGAAGAGGATATGTCCCATGTTCCATATGGAAGTGCAGTAGGTAGCCTTATGTATGTAATGGTCTGTAATAGACCATACATTGCACATGTAGTGGGAGTATTGAGCAGGTTTATGTCAAAACCAGGGAAGGATTATTGGATAGCAGTGAAGTAGGTTTTCAGGTATTTGTCTGGCACTAATGATTATGGTTTGTGCTACCAAGGAGGACCAGGATTGGACAGAGTTTTGGATATCCATGGATTTGTTGATGTGGACTGGGTTGGAGATAGGGATCAGAGAAGATCTACAAGTGGGTATGTGTTTAACCTATTTGGAGGTGCAGTCAGTTGGATAAGTAAGAAACAATTTGTAGTGGCACTATCAACTATAGAGGCAGAATACATGGAAGCCACTCATGCAAGCAAGGAATAAGTTTGGTTGCATAGATTGTGTTCAAGTATGGGGTTAGTACAGCGAGCTATAAGGATAGACTGTGACAGCCAAAGTGCAATTTTCTTGGCAAAGAACCCTGCTTACCATTCAAAGACAAAGCACATTGATGTTCAGTATCACTTTGTGAGGGATATGATATAAGACAAAAAGGTGTTGCTGGTAAAGGTGGACACTTTGAAGAATACTGCAGATGCATTGACAAAATATGTGAGCTCTGAGAAGTTCTCTTGGTGTAGAGAAACAATGGGCATTGCAGGTTGGATAAATGACTAAGCTCTCTTATGGCCCCCTGTGGAAAGAAAACAATAAGTGGGAGAATGTTGGGTTGTGTTATTCTTTCCATGAATAGCCCACGTAGTTAATTGAGCGGTTAGAGGGGGGGCGGAGCCCCACCTTTGTTGCACCGATGGCATAGCGGGGGGGTCACAGGGAGTTTGAGGGGGGGCTGGTACCCCCCCTCTATGGGGTCTGGGGCAGCGCCCCGGGGATTTTTTTTTTGGACCCTATATTAGGTTGGGCGGACCTACCTATGGTTTTGTGCATGGTTTTCGCACATGGTTTTGGACGCGATGGTTTTCGGTGCATGGTATTGGATGCTTCGGCATGTATAAATATGTATTGTAAAAATGAAAGGAACATAATGAAAAATCAAGTTGGTAGTCACAGTTTTGGGATCCAGGGGGAAATCTCTGTGTATATGTGTTTTATGTGTTATGCTCTCGCACCGTTTATTTTTTGTTCTTAGAATTCGTATGCAGGTAATTTCTATACAGGGTTAAAACCTACAGAACCAGCAGAAAATCATAACCGTGGGGCGATTGTAGGAAGTAACCGTCGATATTGAGGGAGTGAGTGCTCTGACAGACTTTGAAGTAAAGAGATTGTTGATGACAACAATCCCTACCCCGCGCTCCTGGGAATTAACTGGGCCACTGATATGAATGAGGTAATCAATCTGAAGAAGTGAAAAATGATCTTTGAGAAGAAATCACTGCGCGTAATAATACCCCTGGACTCTAATAAAGGATCGTGCTATACGGAGCCAGTCCGCGATTATGAGAGTGATGATGATTTGGACTACATCTACAAGATAACCTCGCGAGACCAAGAATGGGTGAATCCCACCATGGATGGACAGATTACATGGGAGCGTGAGAGTTCCTACACTTCAAATTCCGATGAAGAAGTAGAACGACGGCAGAATCGGTTACACGAGGTAACTACGCTGAATTGCAATATGATGACCCAGTCGCTGCGTTGTGTGTCGACAAAAGTAAGAGATCTACCTACTTATGATGGTCTAAATGAGGTAGATACCTTCTTGGATGCATTTCAAAGGGAGGTGCTGGAAGAGAAATGCTTCCAGTCCTTTGACTGGGTACTGCGCGCTACACCCGCAAGGTGGTGTGGTACGCACAAAGGAAGCTTTGATGATTGGCGTGAATGTAGGAGAATGATGCAAACACGATTTGGGAAGCCTAAGGTACGATTGACAGACAAGTATGATGGGCAGGATGATCCACGTGTGCATATGGCCAAGTGGATGCAAGGCTATGGAGAAAAGCCACAACCTGAGTGGGTGCACCTGTTCTATCATACCCTAGATGTTATACCAATGAACTGGTATATAGAAACAGAGCTCTGCCATGGGATAGGTGAATGGGATATCCTGTGCGAAGGATTCATGATGACCTTCAGTTTTGAGGATGGGTGGGATAGTATTGATGAAGTGCTACAAGAGGTAAAAGCAACCATATTTAGGATACCACAGGAGACTTTAGGCCCGATTCAACCTGAATGGGCTACGCAGCTGAGTCGCGCGTTGGAATGTTATAATGTAACTATTGAAGAGGAGGATGAGGATTCACAGAATATTAACATTCCAGAAACAGAAGGCCACCATGAGGTTCAAGGACCATAGATTGAGAACCCTGATATAACCATGCAGGTGAAAACTAAATAGGTGAACATTAGTACAGAGGGAGAACCCAAATTTGCGAAGATCGGAGACTATTGAGATGACATGATAGTAGATAATGTCGTTGAATTAGTCCATGAATATCAGGACTTATTCCCAACCAAGTTTACAGATTTGAAAGGAATAATCAGAGATTTAGGAGTAATGAAGATCACATTAAAACTCGACGCGAATCCAGTTAAGCAGAGGTCATACCACTTAAATCTGAAATACAAGGATAAGGTCCATGTAGAACTAGACAAAATGCTCACAACAGGCATCATTGAGCCTGTGGAAGAATCTGATTGGGGAAACCCCATGGTGGTGCAAGAGAAGAAGTAGAAGGATGAGATAAGGATATGCGTGGATCTTAGAAAATTGAATGATGCTTGTGTGCATGATCCATTCCCAACTCCGTTCACGGATGAAGTGTTAGATAATGTAGGTGGTCAGGAAGCATATTCTTTCACTGATGGGTTCTTAGGGTACCACCAGATAAAAATCGCGCCAGAGGATAGGAAGAAGACAACCTTCATGACTGAGTGGGGCTGCTTTCATTATACTATCATGCCATTTGGATTGAAGAATGCGTCGGCCATCTTTTTGCATGTGGTTGTCGCGACATTTAAGGAATATATTCATAAGCTCTTGGAGGTATATTTTGATGACTAGACTGTATTTGGGTTGGTTAAGTGCCATGTAGTGAGTTTGCGCTTGATGCTAGATACCTGTCGAAGATACCAAATCACGCTCAACCTCAAGAAGTGTCTGTTTCTCGTTCCTTTTGGGAACCTATTGGGGCATGTCGTTTGTAGACAAGGTTTGATGGTAGACCCCACAAAGTTCGTGGTGATTCTAAACTTGGAAGCGCCGAGAAGTGTGAAACAGCTGCGCGCTACTCTTGGGCATACAGGATATTACAGAAGGTTTATCAAAAGCTATGCCCAGATCACTGTGCCGATGGAAAAATTGTTGAAGAAGGATGTCACGTTTTGTTGGAATGATGACTGTAAGAAAAGCCTAGATATATTGAAACAAAAAATGGTGACTGCGCTGATTCTTGTCTTCCCAAACTGGAAGAAAGAGTTTCATGTCCATGTTGACACGTCATGTATAACGATGGGGGCAGTACTAACACAAGATGGTGGAGAGGGCTTGGATCACCCTATCGCATTCACAAGTCACAGATTATCCAAAGCAGAGAAGAAATATTCCACCACTGAGCGCGAGGGACTAGCTATGGTATATGCGATCCAGAAGTATCGATACTACTTGCTAGGAGGCCACTTTAATATGTATACAGATCACTCCGCACTAAAATACCTGGTCAATAAGCCTGTGTTGGGGGGTGCATCTACAGATGGATTTTATTTTTCCAGGAATACGATATTGAAGTTGTTATGAAGCCTGGACGATTGAACGCGGGACTAGACCACCTGTCGTGCATCGAGATAGGGGAGGAACCTACTAGTTTGGAGGAAGGATTGTTGTGGATGGAAATTTTGAAGATATAATACACTTTCTGACAAATGGAATTGCACCGAAGGGATACTCTATCCAGCAAAAGAAGGAATTAGTGGTGCGCACAATATATTTCTCTGTCATTGTTGGGAATCTATACAATATGGGGAATGATGAAATACTGTGAAGGCATGTACCTAAATTTGAACGAATAAGCATCCTCGTGGATGCTCATGGGGGCCCCGCGAGAGGACATTATGCAGGAAGAGCAACAACACAGAAGATTCTACGCGCAGGGTTCTGGTGGCCAACCCTTCATCAGAATTCAAAAGCATATTGTCGGGCATGTGATGTATGTCAAAGAACAAGCAGGCCATCATGAAGGGATGAAATGCCTTTGAATCCACAAATGATGTTGCAACCTTTCGAAAAGTGGGCAATAGATTTTGTAGGACCCATCAAACCTCAAGGAAAGACAGGCACAAGGTATATTATCACTGCGACAGAGTACTTGACTCGTTGGGCAGAAGCACAACTGGTGAAGGATTGCATGGGCGCGACTGCCGCAAAGATTCTATTTGAACATGTATTGATGCGATTTGGATGTTCGAAGATCTTGATGAGTGATCGCAGTACACACCTCCTGAATGAGGTGACCAACGCACTAACGAAGAAATTTCAGGTCTATCATCAAAAGAGCACACCTTATGACCCACAGGCTAACGGGACAATGGAGGCATTCAACAAAGTGCTTGAAAACACGCTGACCAAGGTATGCAATGCTCAGCGAAGTGATTGGGACCTACGCATACCTGCAGTGTTATGGGCTTATCGAACGACATGCAAGAAACTGACGGGACAGACACCTTTTAGGCTTTTCTATGGAGTGGAAGCCGTAATGCCTATGGAATACATCGTGCCTAGTCTACGCATAGCAGTGCTCACAGGTATGATGGATCGCAGAGCCCTGGAAGAGAGGCTCGCGCAGTTGGATGAGCTATAAGAAGAACAATTTTTGGCTAGATTGCAACAGCAGGTCCAAAAGAAGCGTGAAAAGGCATGGAACGATCGACATATTAAGTTGCGCACCTTTAAGGTGAATGATTTCATGTTGTTGTATGATAGTAAGTTTGATAAATTCCCCGGAAAGTTCAGGATGCACTGGTTAGGGCTGTATATTATTAAGGAGATTACCGATGGAGGCGCAATACAACTGGTCAAGTTAAATGGAGAACCCTTCCCAGGAAATGTGAATAGTAGTCACTTGAAGCCATACATCAGCGATCCAACGATGTGACTATATGAAAGTGGCACAGTCTTAGCGCTCCAGGCAGCTGAAAGGAGGCGTGAGACTATAAACTACACTGCCTGGGAACTGCGCGATGTCAGGATTGCTCACAGTAGAAAAGTGTCATAAGGTCAGTGACAATGTGAGGATAGCTGCGCTGGTGTGCAGGTCTACTGGAAAGTGACTGTTAAAGTCACTATTCACGATTTGATGCTTGGTTTGAGGCCAAATGGAGCGGGTGGCAGGCATTTAAGGCGAACTTTATGGGCTAGATTCTTGAAAATCTGCCGCCAATCTAGCATTAATGGACCGAATGTGGGGGGAACGGTCAAATTCAAATTCAAAAGGCCCTATAAATTACAAGTGGCTGTCCAGCGAACAACACTTGCCATTTTGAGAAAAAGATTTTGCGCTATCAACTGTGTATGGACCTTTCAAACTTTGAGGCTTTGAGAGCAAGTTTAGTGTTTGAAACATTGCTGAAGGAGACGCAGGACCTCCTGACTAGAATGATGTCAGTGCTCAAATAAGCCATGGGCACAGGAGTAGTGATAGCTGAGGAATCAGCGCAGGAAATTGTAGAAGTGGAAGCCCCAGAGAGCGCCAGAATAATCATTGAGGTCCCTAAATCACCGTGAATACCAAGACTTAAGAAGGATAAGTAGGCCATGATACCGGTGTGCGTCTCGCTCTGAAATCCACTAAGGACCAAACTCACATTGCAGGAAAAGGGGAAGGCCATTAATCTGGAGGCCGATGAGGAGGAAGAGTTTGAATAAATCCTGGTGTAGGAGGAGGATGTAGAGATGGAAGTCAAAACCCAGGGTACGGACCCTATCACCAGGCTGCCAGAATATGTTCCTCCGTGAAAGGGTAAAGCCAAGGTGCCAAAGGATATAGATGAGAGCAAGAGCTCTCTGCAAACTCCGTTGCTCCCAGATGATATTATTTTTGAGGGAGCGCACTTGGGATGGGTTCCCGTGTTAATATTTGAAGATTGGGACCTCGTAAACCATGAGAAGTTCACGCATTTAATGACTACGAAGCTAATGCTCTAGAGCATCGACGCGACTACTGGAACAATCCAATTAGAGCCGCGGAAATGGCTCAGAGGTGTTGAGAAAGCAGGGTTGCTAAACCTGCTCTGGGTGCCACATTACCACCGCGCCCCAGTGACCGTTTTCATCATCAGGCAGCTTCTCTGCTTGGTGCATGATGGGTGCTTGTGGCTAGAAGAGCCCATCCCCATCACAGACCATCTGATTCACCAGATTACATGCCTACCTTTATGAGGGGAGGATCCAGCAAACATTTCAGAGGGAAAAGTTGGCAAGTTGGCCCTCGTGGAGGAAATGAAGAAAAAGTTTAAGCTGGAGAAGAATAAGCGAGGGTATGCCATCTCCAGCATCAACAACCCTATAGTCAAGGTCACGACATAGATATTGGCAGGAAAGGTGATGCAGAAGTGCTGCGCGGATGAGGTGCCTGCACCAGTGGTTGCACTAGCAGCGTAATGCACAGAAGGGCTCCAGTTCAACTGGGAAAACTACCTATGCAGTGAGTTCCTTGCAAACTACCGTGAGGCACAGGAGCAGGGCAAAACGTTTTATTACACATGGCTCATATTGTCGATAGTACTGGTGGGATGGGAGTTGCCCGAAGATAGCCAGTTCCCTTCAGTCACGCAGGACCTTCCAGAGGCAGTGAAGTACACTTTGCTGTGGGCGACTAGGGATGCACAATGGATTAGAGAGAGCAAGATATTTTGGGTGCTCATGGAGATGAATATCAGGATGGGGATCAATCGCAAGCTGCGGTTATCGCCCATAGTCTACAACAGTTTGCAGAGCTTTGCAGAGTTCAAAGCAGATTTCCACCATGTCTTCATCAGGGCATGGAAGGACCCTACGAAGACGTGGCATGATTTACTGTACTTGGCAACTGACGATGTGATATTCGTAGTCCTTGAGTCTTGGCTGCCGGAGTGGCATGCCCTAGTTTACTCCGCGGTGGAAGCAGAGAAGTATGCCACACAGTGCAAGAAGGAAGAGACAAAACTTCAGATAGAATAGATGAGGGAAAAGCACAGGAAAGAAGAAGTAGTGGCTAAGGCCTAGGCAATGCGTGACGCTGCGAAGTTGGCAGAGCAGCAGAAAACAACAGACCAAGAGCGCGAAGGACAAAATTCACCTTCGCCCGAACCAAAGATAGACACAGAACAAGGTGGCGCAGACCTGCAAACGACGTCCACCCAACTCAAATGTCCGTGACCATGAGAATAGGTAGGCTGTGAAAGAAAACTGTTGGCTTATTGGGGCCTGACCCAGGTTTAGTCACGAGTTAGCCAAACAAATCCCAAAACTATCGGCCCTTTCGGCAATAGTCCGTGGAGTACGGATTGAGATCTGACCAGAGGTAGTATGGGAGGGTGTTGAACCAGGTTTCCACACCCTAGGGATGTCTTGATGAGGTCTGGCAAGTTAGCGATCCAATCCTACACACTGCACTACTTCTGCGCAGCTGTCTATTCCGTGAAACTACCTTTGCAAATGTTCTTTACCCCTTTACTGTGCTTATTATTATTATTATAGATATTGAATTAAATTAAGTGGGCCCGATACTTTCAGTTACCTTTCAACATAAACATATATGTGCGCAATCATAAACTGTAAACAAATGCATAAATAGAAACATAGGAACCAATACGCGATATTTCAAAACCAACTTATCTTTTATTAATCTTCTATTCCAGTACAATCCAATTCCACCCTGCGCACTCAGCTGCAGGGGTCTGCGCACATAGCTACAAACTCTACCAGGCTTCTACGCACACAGCTATAGAGCCTCTTCTACTACTACAACCCACGACTCAGACTTACAGACTCAGAGCAAATATCACATTCAACAACCCATAATACTTAAGATCAAGATTAACCAAGAATTGCCTTCTATCCTTAGAGCCTCACTCTATTTATACCTTCCCACGGTCCACAGACCATGGGTAGGCCGACTCACTTTTTGTTATCATACATTATTTTTGGGTGGACAACCCTTTGACTTGACTCATTACAATTTGTGCTCCGTTCACTTGGCGAAGCCGTTAGAATACCATTACCCAAAATTGCGCGCTTTAAACCCCAAAACCATTACGCGGGTGATCTGCTGCCCAACAGGACCCCAACACAAACATCGTGACTCACCCTCGAGTCACCTCACTGGTGTGGCGATCTTTGCTCGGAGTCCATCCAGCAAGTTCTGCACTTCGCGGATGTCTGCCACACATTCCTCCGCTGTCTGTTGAATCAATTGTGCGCAACTTTCTGATGCATCGTTGCCAGAGGCACCCTCTTACCTTTGCGCATATGTGTCCTACATCTGGGCCAACTTCCCCTCAATCATGGCGGTGACCGTGAACGCTTCCTCGAGCCAAGGCTAGATGCATGCTTTAAGCCCTGCTTCTTTCTGGCGTGCAGCATCCACCTGTTCCTTCAGAGCCTGGGCCTCCCTCATCTTGGGCAAGCACTGAGTGAGGGCGACCGTTTGCACAGTCACTTGGACATTGTCATAAGCCTGCTGCAACTCCCGCGCTTCGGTCTCTAACTGCTACAGCCTTGGGTCTTCTTGCAATGAAGTGAGTGTCCGAAGGGACTGATCCAACAATCCCGTGTAGTCCTGTATATCGCGCTCTATCACCGCCAACCTCGATTGAATGTCACGGTGGCACTGCTCTCTGACTTCCGAGGGTGTAGAGGGCTGCGCCTTTAGCCTTAGCTCCACGATCTGCAAGTTCAGCTCCAACTGAACCTTTGTGGCCTCCTCCTGGGTCTTGCGGACTCCAGCTGCCAGTTGGTGAATCTTTTCCGTGGTGGGGAGTGTCACTGGCACGGCCAACTCCAGAATGCTGCTACAGGCCTCCTCCACTGCATGTTCTAATCCCTGGTTTTGGGTGATCAGTTTTTCATGCTGCAGGCTGAGCTGTTCTAAATTTACCTTCTGCTCACTCAAGACTTGGAGAGCACAGCCCTCTCAGGCGCGAAGCTCAGCAGTTACCCCATCCTGTAGCTGGTATAGGGCTTCTCTGGGAAGGGCGGCCAAATTCAACCCCAGACCCCCCTCTCACCTTCGACTTCTGCTAAGACGGTGCCTTTCGGTAACACTAAAGTGTTTGTTATGCATGCATGCAACATCTACGCAGCTTTGGCTACACCTTCCACAAGGTGTGGTGTCATCACTCCTTGGGGTCGCACCTGTAATGCCTGCAACTACACTCTGAGCACCCCCAACACAGTTGTCTGCTTCGTCATCAACTCTTCTAGTGAATCCTTAGTGACATCGCGAACTAGTTCACTACTGTTTTTGACCTTGGGATTGACAACGCCTGAATTGCTTGAACTCTTGATGGATCGATCTTCACACCTTCAGCAGAAACAATATGTCCCAGAAGTTTGCCTTCTTCTAGAGAAAACTGTGACTTCTTTGGGTTCATAGAAATTCCAAACCGTCTGCATTTTAGAAACACCTTCTTCAAATGCTGCAAATGGTCCTTGTGACTGCTAGAAAATACTGTTATGTCATCAAGGTAAATAAGGACAAACTTGTCCTTCTCTCCCACAAAGGCTATGTCCATGGCCCTCTGAAAAGTAGCCCCAGCATTCATCAGTCCAAAAGGCATCTTGGAGTACATGAAAGTGCCCCAAGGAGTAGTGAAGGCGGTCTTTTCCTTATCTTCTGGATGTACAACAATCTAATTTTAACTTGAAAATCCATCTAAGAAAGACATGACTCTAACCCCTAAAACTTTTTGCAGCAAGTGTTCCATCTTAGGCAGGGGGTAGTTGTCTTTTTTAGAGCATTTGTTTAGATTCCTGAAGTCAACACAAAGCCTGATTTCTCCATTCTTCTTTCTTACAACCACAATGTTATCTATCCACTTTGAATACCTTAGGGGAACTATGATCTTGGCATCCAACAGCTTCTTGATTTTATTTTCAATCAAAGGAAATAAGAGAGGGTTGATAGGTCTTAATTTCTGCTTAAAAGGGATGGTTTTCTTCTCTAGTGGAATCTTATGCTGGATGATGTTGGTGTCATAGGTCTTAAGATCACTGTAATCCAAAGCAAAAATATCAACAAATTGTTTCATCAAGGTGCAATACTCGAAACTTTGGGCAGAAGACAAGTGAGTGGACAGATTTATGTACTTTGGATGGGCTAGACTCCCTACATTATGTCTTTGGGCTGCATACTCATTTTATTTTTTGGCAGGCTTATAAGGTACATCATTATGATCAAACAAATTCTCTAGGGGCACCAATCCTTTGGGTATATGGTTACTAGGCAACTAAGCAATGCTATCCTAACCAATCTCGTCCTTTAGCTTGGACTGGTTGCATTCTTCAATGGTTTTGCTTTCTTGGTCAATGTGCATTTCAGAAAATTCATCAATGACTTGTAAAAACCTATTAATTTCATCATCATCTTCAAAAAATTTCCAGTATTTGACATTGTCAGGCAGAGATGGTCTATATTTCACCTAAACTTCATAAGTCAATTTACGAGGAAAAGGAGGAATAAACGTGCTAGCAAACATAGCAAGGGAATCAACAAGTTGGTTCTTCATTAGGGATGTAAGAAATGTTGAAACTATTAAAATAACCCTTGAGCTTCCATAGCTCATCTCTATATGCTTTCAGCCTTGGATTCTTTGCTTGGAAAGTTTTTTTGACCTGCTGAATGATAAGGTCTGCATCTCCAAACACCTTCAGACCTTTGATGTTGATTTCTTTAACAGTGTTTAAGCCTAATATCAAGGCTTCATACTCTGCTATGTTATTTGTGACCTGAAAAGTTAACTTGAAAGATAAATGAATGCATTCTTGTGTGGGGGACACAAGGACTACACCTGCCCCTGTAGCTTGTGTTACACAATAATTTGTCACTGTCTCCCTGTCAGTCTTCCTACTGTGTCATGAGTCCAAGTTAATCATGTTCATGCTCTCTAATGTTGCCAAATGACCCACTTTGCCAAATTTTTTGCTATTAGTGCGACTGTTGTCGAAATAAACGTGCTGACGAGCGCTTCATAACAGACAGAATGCGCTGCCAGCGTGGAAGCACACGGCTTTCCTGCGCTGGTCGAATTTCATGTGACAACGCGTCTATTATTCATATCTGATCACGCTGACATGACCTTCTTTGTTATTCAGCTGCGATGTCAGCGCTACAGTCCAGTTATGGACCCACGCTGATCCAGTTTGGGTGAGTTTGTTCTAACAGCCGACCTTCCAGATGACTCCAGACCTGGTTGTTGGCCTTGTAAATGTCGCCCTCCCTTCTCTGGCATGTCTGTTTCGTCATTTGAGCCACCTTCCTTGGAGATAAGCTCATCCTCCCACCATTCATGGAGACTCCTTCCTATTTAAGCCTCTACCATTGCCATGAGCAGCTAGTTTTGGAATTGATAGTGCTTAGAGTGTTGCTACTAGTGTGTGATCTTGATAGGTAGTTGGTGTGACAAGTGTAGGATTGCTAGAAAGCTTAAGGAAGGTTGTGAAGTGTTTCTTTCTTCTGTAAAACTTGTGTGAGAGAGAGTTTTTGTCTTGGGAGATCTACCTCCAAGGGTGAATGCTTGAGAGACTTGCTGGCTGGACCCTCTTGAGAAGGATTCGACGTCAGAACTTTGGTTGTACTCTTCTCTATTATTTATTAATAATAGATGACTATCATTATGGTTCCACTCTCATTGTTTCATTTTTGATGTTGAGTTATATCTTTTCTGACTGATATATAATTGCATCTACTAGATTTTACGCTTGTTTTCGTGTTGTTCTTTGCATGTGCAGGTATCTAATCACGGAGATCGTGTGGATCGTGACCAGCCAAAGCAAAGGAACGAAGGCGACATCTCTTCGACGAACACTAGCGTTGGAATCCAAGTAGGTTCTCACCATCTACTTTTTATTTGCAATTAGGAAATTGCGTGATAGCATTGTGTGATTGTTGCTAGACCCGGTCTGGGCTAGTAGGGATCGTCTCTGTCCACAGAGAGTATTTACCTCTACAACAGCTTGTTTAGAGCAAGCTCCATCAAAGAACATGTCCCAAATTTGTGGGCCTTCTTCCTCTATGATCCGAAAAACCGGTTTCCTGAGATGCATGGGGGCCAACTGGGATTCTTAAATCTGAAGAATACAGGCTCCAAAATTAGTGTTTACAGCATAGATGGGATGATTAGTGGGATTCCTTTCATCACTGAATATATAAGCCAACTGAGCTTCTTTGTATAATCTCCTACTCTCACCTCCAAAAACTGGGACAGTAGCATAGGACAGATAATTTTGCAATGTTCCACCTAATCTCCTGATCCAACCTCTAGAAAGCAACATGCCAAACTTGGGGGGTACATCTGCTACCACAATATCCATCATCATGCTCTTCATGGCTAGCTGAGACAAGGTGATGGCTAGGTCCTTGATTAATCCCAAACATTTCACTTTTCTAGAGTTAAAAGAAAATAGGTCATGATAAGACTTGGTAATGTCAAGACCCAACTCACCCATGATAGCCTTGGGCATTAGATTATGGCTAGCTCCTGTGTCCAAAAGACAGTTGTGAAGGATTTTTTCATGAATAGTCAAAGAGACATAGAATGATGGGGAGTTGTCATCACAATTTTCAATCATTGGGCTGAGAACAACAGCTGGTTTGTCGTCTTGCAGATTTACATAGTCAATGGAGGCTTGGATGGCTTTAGGCTCAAGGGCCTCAAGGATAGATCTCTTGAAGGACTCATTCTTCACTAGTTTAATCAGAGGTATAGGTATGCTTAGCTTCTGAATTTCTGATTCAAAACTGAAAGGAGAAGGAGACTTGTCAAGGCCTCTTACCTCGTGAGCTAGAGCTTTGAGGATGATGGGATCAACTATCGGTCATTTCTGCTTATTAGCTTGCTGTATTGCAGGGACAACAACTCTCTGAACAGGAGTTTCCTTGGCATTATTCATCTTCAACCTCAGATCATATATGTGTTGATCATCAGTTTGCAGAACAGCTCCACCATCCCACTCTTGGCTGATCTGGTCATTGAATAATGACTTTTCATAGGAAACTAAGGTCAAAAAGGAGGCACTGCCTTTGTCTTCCAGACAATGGATCTCATCATCTTCTTCAAACTGCTCTTTTCCCATGACTACATTCTGGAAAGGGCTCTTCACCCTTTGGTCTTCATTGGCATCTTTTCTTATTTGTAGAATCTGCAACTACTCATTAGCTCTTCTATATGGATTTGGGTTTCTAGGAGCAAAGGTATTAGGAACTCTTCCTTTCCCAAGGTGCTGCTCAACCTTTAATTTGGAGATTTCAGAGGCTAATGACTCTATCATCTTGGTCATTTTATCTATCTTGGGATCTGAAGATCATGAAGATTTGCCCCTCTGTCTCCCTTTATCAACATTCCCCTTGAGCTTCTCTGCGGCCATGATGTTTGGTTCTACTTCCAAGGCTGCATCCTGCATATCAACCAAGGTAGCACATCGTCTCTCCCTCAACAATAGACAGAAGTCAGAATCAAAGGCACTGGCATAGGTGAGTTTAGCAGAGGTAGTGGTGGGTTTTACTTCAGCTGGTATCTTGTTGTACATGCGGTTAAACCTCTTATTAAAATCAGACAACAACTCACCATTTTCCCTCTTTAAGTTCCCAAACTCGGTGTGGTAGTAGAGTAGATCCTTCTTATCCCCCCAATGCTTTAGGAAAGCATCATCTAAAGCCTCAATATCTGCTATAGACCTTGGGGTCAGTTATCTAAACCATTTTCTAGCCTCCCCATATAAACTTTGGACAAAGACTCTCATCCATACATCATCTTCACTAATGTCGAGGTTATCAGCATAGCTATAGAATGATTCAAGATGTTCCTCAGCTGTAACACCTTCAATCCTAGTGAACTTAGGCATATACTTCTGATATTCTCCAGTAGGCATGGCATTCAAAGGAGTGGGCAGTACTAGAGGTCCATACCTAGCAGCTATGATTCTTTCCATTTTCGTAGGTGCTGCCATAGCTATGGTGGCTATAAGGATATTGGAAGTATGAATGATAGAGGGTTGAGGAGTGACTGGTGGGAGTAAAGGAGTATGATGGATAGGAGGAGAGGCTTCCTTTGGGCTTACAACGAAAGAAGAACCTAAAGAATAAGGAGCTCTATGAATCTCTGAGATTTTTTCTTCACTGCTAGTATTAGATGCTATACTCTCAACATGTATTTGTTCTATTATAGGATTTTCTTGAAGAGATATAGAATATTGTTTAGAGCTACTTGAACCTGATGCTCCTTTCTGCAACGCCTTTCTTTCTTTGATTATTTTTTCAAGGTCAGGTACTGGGTCAGCTCGTGGCTTCTGAGGATTTCTCCAAGTATGCCTCACAAACTGAGCCAGAACTATGGAGTGGAGTCGCCAAGAGGTTCATCCTCCAGTAGAGTCGCCAGATAGATGACTACAACCCAAATAGTGTCCAGGCTTTGTCTATCATCAAAGTTGGATCTGTGTCGTCCCCCAGGGAAGCTGAGCTTTAGTCTCCTCTCCCTGGCAACGGTTCCAATTATGTTAGCACTCCAGGAAGCTCTCCTAGGTTGTAGCTCAGAGATTCCTAGAAACATATAAATCTTCAATATCGTTCTCTGAACTATTGGAATGGATTGGGGTTTGGATCAAGTCAGATGACTATTTCAACTCTGTTTTCACTCAAGACATGCATGAACACCCTCAGCTTGACAAGGCTTTCAACCACAAATGCTCAATAGTTTATAGATTCAATGAATAGATGGAGAATCCTGACTATACTAGCAGATACATACATAAACACATATGAATGGCTAGCTACAGAAAGTAAATGAAGCTTACAAATCTAATTTATCAACGCAGAGATAAGATGACAATTATCTGTCATTCGACACAGAAGAAAACATGAATAGCCTATTCAAGTGCAAGCTTAGAACAAAGGAGAAGATGGCAATTGAACATGTAACAGCGAAAGAATCTTATATTACTGGAATGAAGATGAGACGTTGGGAGGAACAGAGTATTCATAGTCTCCAAAAGTTGAACCTGTCTTCCTTCGAACTTTTAGCCATTTATAGGCTTTTTACAGTACTCTCGAACTCTCTGAGGCTCGAGATGTCTTAATATATCCCTTCTATCTTCTAATTAATTGATGATGTAACTAGACAAACATGAGCTTAGATAGCTCTGTTTCTAACAAACACGGTAATCAAATTCTGGTAATTTCGCCACGCTATCAGGTGGTTCACTCGTGCCAGCGATGTTCCATGGTCATTTATGTTGGTTTGGCTACATCATCCTGTTGTTTTTTTCCTTTTCGGCCATGCATTCTGTTATTTCAGTTCACTATCCGACTGTCAAAAAAATTGACAAAGCCAACAAATTTCCTCCCCTGGTGACTGGTGGGAAGTCGGGTACGGGGCCCGTTGGATGGTGTGGATCGACGGTCGGGATGTTGGTCAGGCGGCGGAGATAAATCTGATCAGAGATTAGAGAATGGAGAGCATAGCAGAAAGGAGATGAACTGAGAGCGGACCCATCAATATTTATGAGCGTGGGTGTATAATTCTTTGAAGTCCATCTTATGGTTCAGCTGCGGGTTTTCCCGTGTTTTCATTTATATTGCAATAATTGTATGGTCCCATGTTTTTAAAGGCTTATGGCCAAAGCGGAGCAAGAGGAGACGTGGACCATTGGAGCTAAAATAGGGGACATTTCTGTTAAAATAGCAACGTTGCACCTCAGGGTTAACAGTTACCATCAAATCCTCCATGTGTTCAAGAGAACAATCATCAAAAAGAGGAATATTTTAAGGTTATGGAAGAAGAAGACATCCAAGGTTATCCAAATCAAAAAGTGGACCAAGGGCATCACAACTATATTGAAATATGGTTCCAGACAGTCATTAAGTTGCAGCAACACTCTCTTCTTCAATTGTGCTTGATCCTTTCAAAGTCAAATCATTTGGTCTTTGAAATATAGGTACTTGTCAAATCATATATTGCAAGCCTACACATCAGTTTATCTATCATCTTAATGTGCACATGGTTCCATTGGAAGTATTCTTATACTTGAAAGTATTTTTATTTTTCAAGTAGGGTAGGGTACAAAAAAAATAAAAAAAAATAAGAGGAAAAAAACAAAATCTCAGGTGAAAACCTCCTTTGAGGTGCCTAGGAAGACCTACTAGTTGAAAACCTCCTTTGAGGCACCTAGGCAGACCTACTAGTTGAAAACCTCATCGAGGTAGCTAGTAGGCCTAGAAGAAGAAAGAGAAAAAAAAATATGTGCTCCATGTATCTCTCTGGTGAATTTAGGTGCCCTCCAACATCTGCAAGCAACAAAAACAAGTTTGCACCAACAAAAGAAAAAATAGGTAAAACCTGGTCAAAATAAGTCAAATTTTGACTTTCTCCTCCTTTTCTCAAATGCTCCAACATGACCAAGGCCATGAAAATCCATCACCCTCATCTATTTCCACCATCCACTCATCATTTCCAAGCTTCTACCACTCATTTTCCTTATTGTCTTAAAAAACTACAGGAATACTCTGTTTTACTACAAGAAATAGAAATACATAGAGAAAAATACTATTTTTGCTATATATTTCAAACCATGCATTCATTTTCTAAGTTGTTTCATGGGGAGATTCATATGGATGATGGTAACATGCTCAAGCAATTTCAGCAAATTCGAGTGCACAGTTTTCGAGAAATCAGCCTCCATCACCTACAACCATTTTTGAATTTTCTTGATATAGGTGCATCCATTTAAAAATTTGTTTCATGGAGAGATACATATAGATGATGGTAACATGCCCAAGAAATTTTAGAAAATTCGAGTGCATGGTTTCCAAGAAATCTACCTCCATCACCTTCAGCCATTTTTATTTTTTTTGCAAGATTCTTGCATCCATTGGCCAATATTTGTTTATGGGAAGGTGCATAATGATGATGGAAACATGCTCAAAAATTTTTAGGTCAATCCATTCTACCATTTGGGAGATATGGACAAAACAAGTCTGCTACAAGAGGTTGTCATGAATTACTACAGGATCTCTACAAGAAGGCTGAGAAGAACCTACAAGAGGCAATATGATGGAGAAATGGATCAAAAGGCCAAGTATTCTTTAGGAGAGGTCCCCCAACACCTACACATCAACAAGAAGACAACCCATCAACAAAATGAGATAAAAAGAAAGGCAGTCAAGAAGATGTACATGAGTCATTAGCAACACAACAACATCAACTTAGCAGCAACATGCATGTCTCTCCAACAACAATCAGGTAGGTACAACTATGCAATATTCTTGATCTCTTTTCTTGAGCATATTATAGTTAGAAAAATTTTTCAATGCATGAGAGATGAGGTTTTATAAGCTAAGGATGTGTCAGCAGTCTCGGCCACCTTCAACTAGTTAATTTCAGCTCAGTCATTCACTCATGCAATGTGTAAAAGTAAAATTATGAAGGGTGATGATTTCGAGGAATGGGGACAACAGTTAAAAGAAGAAATTTTTGCAAATGCCAAGTCACCGCAGCACTCCAAACCCTCCATCCACTTCATATTCACTATCTATCCATCATTCATCCATCCCATTTCATAATTTCAAGAACAAACCCTACACTCTGTCTCACCCTGAAAATTTCTTGAAAAAACAAACAAAGCATCCTCTCCATTTTCACAAACCTACACTACTCCCTCTGAGCCCTAGCATCATCCTGCAAAACCTCTACATCATTTCTCATCACTCCCATATAGTTAAAAGACTCTGAAAGAGAAGGAATGGTTGCTACAAGAAGACATAATGTTGCTACAAGAAGGAAGAAAGGAACAAATTGTGCTAAAACCCAAAATGGCAGTGCCTAAGAGAGACCTAATCAAAACATAGAACTCCAAGGCCATTAGGCAATCATCTAGGCCACAAAAGAGAAGAAGAAGGCAACAAAAGGAAATAAGGCATTCACCATCAAAACAAAACTCAAATTGTAGTGATGAAAAGAGGCTTTCCAAGAGGTCTCTAATCTCTTTCTAGCTTTTTTCCAAGGCCTAAAAGATGTTATAGAAATGGGAGAAAGGCATGGAAGTCAAGTTGAGAGCCTACCCTAGGCTCAGACTATCATTTATGCTCAAAACGGGTTTCCTGTAGTTTTAACAGGGTTTCCTATAGTTTTGACAGGAATTACTACAAGATGTCCTAGTTCTCATCTAAAGGCATTTTGAAGGTTTCAGAGGTGTCCAAATGGTGGAAAAAGGTAGCAGAAGGTTAGAAAAGGATGTGGAAGACCTTGCCAAACTGAAAAATATTCAAGAACCCATCTTGAATAAGGGGAAGAAGGCAAGCTAATGGTCTCAAGAAACAATGATTTTTCTATGCACAAATAGATTTTTGGGCTTGTCCTTGCAGAACTTACAACCAAGATTCTTAAGAGAAAGGACTCAGGGATGCACAAGAGAGAGGCCACCAGGGCCATGAATGAGGCACAATGAGGTCACTAAGTTGCTCAGAGGATGATCAATACCTTTAGCAGGGGGTATGATGGGCCTCTAAAGTAGACATAAATTAAGGCCCATGCCTCTAAATTAAACATAAATTAAGGCCCATCTGACCATCCTTCATCACATTAAACCTTTTTTTTTTGCATTAGATGATGTATTTTTAACTTTAATATTTTCATTAGGAAGGTTTATGAATAATTTCATATTTGTGCCTAATATCATTTATTTTTTTGGAATATTATGAGAATATTGGGCAAATTATGAAGATTTGGAGGAGATAATTTAGGGAATTGCTCCCTACTATAGGAGGATCAATATTAAATCATAAATCAACAAGATATTATGGAATTATGGCATAGATTGTGGAACTCCAATGATTGAGAAAATCTAGGAATGTCTTCCCTGTCATTTAATGCAGATTCCTAGTATTGGGAACCAGATCCACTAATAAAGGGATTTTGGTGGGGAAAGCTTCCTCCTTTCATGGGCAATGATTCCTAGTAATTTTTTATAAGTACCAAGTCTAATTTTCCTCTAGGATTGGATTCTTATTAGTCTTATTATGGAGAGAACTCGTATTTTTGCAGCTCCACTGTCATTTCTTGCAGGGATGTAATTGTATTGATGAAAATAATGAAGATTGGTGTCATGTTCAGTTTCTAAATCTTGTTCCCCTCCATAGGAATCTGAGTTTCCTTGGGCTTGGCCATCCCAAAAGCCTCATATCCTTTTTTTATCATTTGTTTTTATTCTTTTCACTTCTTATTCACATGCATCTCTTGTTCTTGTTCTTGTTCTAGCTTCTTTCTATTTCTACATTTAGTATTAATGATTTATTGTTGTAGGATTGGGTTAAATGGTTAATGTAAGTTCTTTTGCAGGGTCACAAGCATAATTTCACCCTTGGAAAATATTTGGAAGGTCATAGTAATCATTGAGATGCTTGGATTAGTTTGCTTATTCCCAAATCTAGATTTCTGGAACTCCTTTGTTGCAAATAGTAGCAAATTTATGCTATTTTTAGAGCATTATAACGAGTTTCAATCAATTTTAATCCACTTGCATTAGATCACAAAAACATTCTAGTCAATAAAAAAAAATTACGCCATTGTATTTTCACTTGATTAGGTTAGGCATTTGATAGATTTACTAGCTCACTAGTTCTCGAATTTCTGGATTTTAGACTAGTAATTTTTTGTTATTTAATAAATATTTCCCATGTATAGATGAATTTGTGGATAGATGTAGACAATAATGTGTGTTTTTTGAGGAGCTTCTATATTGAAGGGATACCTCATCTCCCTCGCCTCATACAAGACATGTCGCTAAAATCCACTAAAATCTCAATATGAATTCTTGTTTTATAAGAAAAAATTGTCATTTCCATTGAGCAAATCAACCCATATTGAAGCCCTTGCTTGAGTTCTGGGTAGTGTCCACCACCTCCATGCCTTATTCTTCCATTATACATGTTTCTCAAGCTCCATTCGACCTTCTAGACCACTTCTTAAGCTTTCGGCCTGTTTTTTGTAATAAAACAGGGGATCATGTAGGAATAGTACATCATGTAGACATTCTATAGGAAATCTTGTAGCAGCCTATTTCGAGCCTGAATTGAGAAAAAAAATTATTGAATTTTGGATTATGCCTCTACTTGACCTCCAAGCCATCAAAACCATTGTACCCCTCTTCCTCCACACCTGTCTCCCTTGCCAAAAATAATTATTTTTATTTCTTAATTAGAACATCCATGCAACAGTTAATACTCCCTAGATTAGATTTCATGCTCAGTTAGTTTAAATCATCACATGTGATAAATAGGGTTAAGTAAGGTTTCTTTTACATTTAGTTCATGATCTTTATGCAATTAAAATATGTTTCTTTCCTTGTACTTTCTTTCTTGCAATAGGTTAGGGTTTCCATTTTGATCAGTTCATTTTCTACAATTAGTTTAGGATTTGATTTTAGTACATGCACTCCATTACATCATGATAGCAAAGGAAGGACACATTGTATGATACACATTGTATGTTCAAGTGAGCCATTCTCAAGTGAGCACAAAGCCAATGACATCATGTAATGTGCAGTCAGTCCTCACCTCAGAGCTCCGTGTTGTACCCCTGCTTGATGAGCCTTTACATTTGAACGATGTCGTAGAATGGAGAGTGCCTAGTTGCCCAAAGACGTAAGTGTTAACCTCACGGTGCTCCACCTATCCTCATTTCATGAGATACACCAGGGTGTAGCAGATGAAATTAAGGTGCGAGAGAAATGGGTTCTCATGCTGATAAAGTATGCACAGATCACCAGTCAACAGATGTGCAATGAAAAGCACAAAGATCTCTAGGACCGCAATGAGGCAACGGTGAGAAGGGCACAGTTGGAGCAGGCCATTTCAAGAGTATGCAGTGAGTTCCCTGAGCTCTAAATTTAGTTGGAGGTCACTTCTAAAGACAAAGTACAGAAGCTCGCAGATGCATTTAGAGAATCAAAGGCACAGGTGGATAAAGTGTATTTCGATTTGCAGCTCCAACTTAATGATATTCAATTGAAGATGTAGCCCACCACACCCCCGGAGATCTAAGAGGAGTGTGAGGCTGCCATTAGAACGGACAGGGAGAAGCTCGATATTCTAGTCAAGGAGTGTAGCCATTTGTTTGAATAAACTCTCGAACTATGGGCCTCGCTACAGGAGGACCCACACGTGAAGAAGATCAAAGTTTCCATTGAGTATAAGTACCTACAGTATGACAAGATAAAGGAAACAACATGCACCTTAGCCCCTATGCAACAGTTGACCCGGTTGAAAGAGGGGACATCCCTACAAGGTCATATCAAGGAGTTGTGAAAGAGGATGCAAATTATCACTGCACAAATGCATCCATGGGAGGAAGAAGCAAGGAAACTCTCACAGACTGTGGAAGGCATGCTCAAGAGTATGTAGCAAATGAACCGAACCATCGGCTTAGCAGCAGATGGGCCAACTACGGAAAATTTGGTGGAGGAAGTGCGACAAGTAGCCATACAATGCACGGAGGCACTTCACCCAGTGAAGTCTTTGTTCACCAGCTGGAAAGAAATGATCTAGAGCATACCAGTTGAGTGACTTAAGGACGAGTCACATAATTGTATTGGGGGCCTGTTGGGATGGGGTCCCTTAGGTCAATTTTGTTAAAATATTATAAGGATCCACATTTTGAGGAGTGGAGCATGAGTAGCGCAAGTCAAATAGGAGCCAAGGGGTTTTAGGAAGGCAAAAACCCCTTATATTTTAGTATTATTTTGAGATCATCCCATGGTTCGCAGACCATGGTATTGTAAGGGTAAAGGGTATATAAAAGGATATCTTAGCAAGCCTGAGGCAACTAACTTGATGGATGATATGTTTTTGAGTCTGTAATTGTAAATATTTCTATGTTTTGGGAGAAATGGGAAGGCTCCTACAGCTGAGTGCATGAAGACTTTGGTAAGTCTGCAGCTGAGTGTGTGGGCCTCTACAGCTGTGTGTGTAGGGTTTGGAAAGTTGTATAAGGAAGATCTGCAGTAATAAAATATATTTGAAGAAATTTTGTGTTTGTCTTTATGCACTTATGTATGTTTTATACTTATAGGCAACTAAATGATATTTATTTGCATTTTATCTTAATTCCTCCATGAAGATCCGGGTCAACTGTTAGATGTTATTTTATGCATGATTAGATAGTTATGCGAAGCTTATAACTCCCTTTAAATGAAAATCATTTGGGTTCCATGAATAAGGCTTCACGAAGGTCAGATCGGAACTAAAACTATACAAATCACCTTAAACCACATCGCATAGCCTTCTGGATGTAGAAGTCTCATTCTAGCATCCTCCAATACTGCCTCGGGTGAGACTGTAGCCTGCGCTATGAGGGTTGTTGTCGGAAGGGTCGGTAGGGTAGGGTTGTGTTGGTTAATGTAGGTAAGTTTGAACCTAGATCCAAGCCCCCTCAAGCCAACACCTATCTCCCTTGAGGTAATTAAAGAGGTCCTCAAACAATTCTCAAAAGACGAAAGTTTGGGAGTTGATGGTTGGATGGTCGAACTTTCCCTCCAATTTTTTGAGATTACAAGGCTCAATCTCCAATCAATGGTGGAAGAGTCTATAATTTTAGGGAAACTTTCAGTAGTCATAAATTCCATTTATATAGCTCTGATTTCTAAGATCTCTAATCCCAAAACCTTTCCTGATTATAGGCCCATATACTTGTGTAATGTAGTTTACAAAATTATCACACAGGTGATCTAAAAAAAAATTAAGATATATCTTGCAAAGAAAATGTCACCAAATCATTTTGGGTTCTCAGAAAATAGGAAGATTCATGATGCCATTGGCATAGCACAGGAGGCCCTACATTCTATTAAAACAAAAAATAAGAAAACTCTTATTCTCAAGATAGATTTGAATAAAGCTTTGGACAAGGTTAACTGGACATATCTTATATGTGTACTTCTTCAGATAGTTCCGGGACTAGAAATCACAAACTGGATAATGGGTTGCGTGACTTCAACAAATTTCTCCATATTAATCAATGGATGCCCTTTCGATAAATTTTCTAGCACTAGATTCCTAAGGCAAGGATGCCCACTGTCACCTCTCCTCTTTCTGTTGGTGATGGAAGGATTGAGCCACCTTTTACTGAAAGATAAATAGGAAGGTAAAATAAAAGGTATAAAAATCTAAAAAAATAGTATATCACATATATTTTGTTTGTGGGAGATGTCATACTTTTAGGAATGGGAAATATAGAAGAATGGTAGTCATTTCCCATATCAATGAATATATTTTTCAACGCAACTGGAATGGAGATAAATCTAAATATATATTCCTTTCATCATTACTCTGCCAGCTCATAAATCCTATCGACTATTCAACATTTCCTACCCTTGCAGAACAACTCCCTTGAAAATGGTATTAAATATCTTGGATACTTTATAAAACCAAATGATTATCATAAAGGGGACTATAATTTCTTTATTAGAAAAGTGGAACAAAAGATTAATTTGTGGTGCTACAATTGGTTATCTCTGGGAGGTAGAATGATACTTGTTAAAGTAATGCTAAAAAATATCCCTTTTTATTAGATATCATTAGCCAATATCCCCTCTATCCTTAACTCCATAAGGAAGATGATGTTTATATTTTTGTGGTTTGGAAAAAATTGTAAGGAAAGAATCCATCTAGTAACCTTGCCAGCACTATCTATACCCAAAAATCTCAGAGGATGGGGTTTTAAAAACCTGACCTGGTTTGCAAAATATTTGTCCCTAAAAAAATTGTGGAGAGCCCTACTTGGTGGGGGACTATGGAGAAATATTATAAAAGGAAAATGTTTAAAACATACGTCAATGGGAGAATGGATTAGACGATTTCCCAAAAAACAGGTCAATGGAGGTTCCATCGTATGGAAACCTCTCACTACATCTTTTCCCCTCATTTTTAATTGGCTATCTTGGAAAGTTGGGGAAGGAAAGCAAGTAATACTTGGTAAGGAACCTTTCATCAATGGTGTCTGCATCTGTAAGTTTTCTTCTGAATTAATTAACTATCTACATTCCAAAGGAATTGTTCACATACATAATATTAGATCTAGATATTCATGTATGCTCTCCAAAAACTATTGGTTGACCTCATCTGAGATTACTTATGAAGAAATGATACATTCTTAGATGGATCCAAACACAGATGGTGGAAACATTATATTTGGAAATGGCACACCCCATCCAAAATAAAATTCTTCACTTGGTTAGCCGTCCACAATAAAATTTTGATCTCAGAGAATCTCCAAAAAAAAGGATTTGTAGGGCCAAATAGTTGTAGTTTGTGTAGACAACGAGATGAAACTATGGATCATATATTCACAAAATACAATAGTGCTTACAAAATCTAGTTCACATTTATACAAGCATTGGGCATTCGCTCAATTCCAAGGTGGTCCTCCTTTGAGGAAGCACTTTAATTTTACGCCAAGAATTCCAACAATCTTTGTACTCTTCCCATCTTCATAGCTTGGGGCATTTGTCTTCTTAGGAATAGGATCATATTTAGGAATGGAAAATTTTCTATCCTTACTCAGTTATAAAAAATCATTTCTCTCTGTAAAGAACATATCCCTGTACAATCCAAAAAAGTATCTAGAAGACTAAATCTTCTTATGATACATATTTATTCTCCTATTGGATTCTTTTATGGGGCCCCACAAGGGAATATATGTGGAGGAGGTTTCCTAATAAAATTCCCATAGAAAAAACTATTCAATTAGAATTGGTACTAGATTTAGGACAAATACCAAAGAAGAACTCATAGCAACATGGACACTCTTGTAAATGAAAAAGCATAATAAGATCAATAACATTCTAATATTGGGCTATTTAAAATGTGTAATCAATTGGTTGACAGGAGAAACACAATTAGAAGTTTTAAACTTGGCATCTTGGAAACATATAATCAAAGAAATAAGAGGATACTTCTACAAAATTAAATTTCAACACATTTATATAGAATTTAACAAATATACAGATAGGTTATCAAAAAGTGATTTATCATTGGATCTAGGGCACATTATAATTAAATAATGTGAGGGAATTCAAGTCCAAAGAACATATTCTATACCAATAAAACACTTGGGATAACTCAAAAAATCTTCTAGCAAGTCAATGGGCAGACTCATCTTACGTGTTTTCTAGAAAAAGGAAAACCTTTATTAATAGTCCTGGAGATTAACTGAATTACAAGCTTCATTTTTTCTCTCTGGTTGTCCATCTTTCAATTCCTTTCTAAAAGTTTAATGTAACATCTTTTACATTTAGGATAGTTTGTTCAGTATGTGAAATTCTTAGGGACAACTACAGAAAAATATTTTGATTAGTAGTACTTTCTTCTCAATTTGATGCTAATAGGGAAAGATAAAATTGTATTGATATATTCAGAACTCCATGTTGTTCAAATATGAAATTACAGATAACAATATTCAAAATGTACTCTTTTTTATTCTTATGAATAACAAAAGGGTAGTTGTTTTCAATGAAAAAAAACTAGTATATTAAAGGGTAACACTATAAAAATACCTTTAACAATACAAAAATAACTATATTAGTTTATGTTTTAACACATTAAATCTAGCACTCTAAAGTTACATCTAATCATTATTAAAAGAATTTGAAGTTAATTGCATTTTTAAGCCAATTTAATTTGTATGATATCTTATAATCAATATATAAATTGGCCTAACATATTATAATCTAACCAAAAAAATTATTATTCAAATATTATTCTAATTTTGTAAGACGAATAATTATTTGTTATAGGTTTTGAGGCCATCATCGTAGTTTTATTTTTTATTTTTTATTGTTTCCCTTATGTTCCTTTTTTAGAAGTGGTCTATGTTTGCTAACAACTAAGTGTCCTTGTTATAACATATTTTGTCTCGCTTATCATCAAATGCATGTATTGGACATGGAAGTATCCCTTTCCCTGTGAAGACCTAACATTATCTTAACAAATCATTTTTCAAATCCTATACATGACCTACCCAAATCAAAAGCACATGTGTATTGGAGTCCTCCTAAAGCCTCTCATGTACAACTTTTTAAATTATGAAAAAATATTTAAATCAACTATTTTCAGGTGGGGTTTGTGGGTTATACTCAAAACTCACCTACAAGATTCTATAGCATGACCAACCAAACAAATTTCTAGTGGTATAAATACACACCTTCAGTGACCCTCACGGGAATCATTATACTTGGCATACATAATGTGCCAAAAGTTTCCCTAGATTAGGTATGTTGCTCATGTGTTTTTAAGCACTCCCCTATCTCAAGGAGACCTTAGTTTACTTTTTGTTTTGTTGAGCATCCCTATCTCACAACCATATTGGTATTATTTAGGAGGAGGCATCCAATGGGTCGAGAAGGAAGGATCTAGAGGAAGGGTCCAATTGTGCCAGTAGCCAAGATCATGTGACATTGTAACTACATTAATGTTAATACCTTCAACAAAAATAAACTTGTATTCCATCTCATTTATATTGTACATATTTCAAGTTTATCAATGTTTAATGAAATTGATTATGGACTAACATGATATATATGCTTGAAGAATTTATTTTATAGTTTCATATAAAATAACCTCATATTCACAATTTTTTTAAATCAAATAAATTTGTATTGGAATTATATATTAGTGGGTACTTCATTACATTTGTTAAAATGACTATGACCTTCATTAGCTTGTAGTATCTCCCATACTTCCATGCTACAAATAGAAGCTATATTGGATCCCAAGGAAAATGCCAATTGTTATCCCAAATAGTGGTTAAGGCATAAAATTCTCTAATCCAAATGAATGAAACCATTGTGGGCCTCTTTGAACATCCGTAGAATCCCATAATTAGAGGAAGAGTGAATTTGCATTCACTCGTGATTGTGTTGATTCATTATGAAATTGTGGTATCAATAATCTATGAACATCTAATTTTATTATATTTTAGTCAATGATTTTAGAGATATTGGAAAGAGTGATTGTAGGAATGTCCATTTTAATGGATAATTCCCTTAATTTTGTTACTAAAAGTTATGCTTCATCAAGTACAACTTACAAGTTATTCTGATAACAATAAACAGAAGCATCAAGTACCCAACCTAAAATTTGTGGTCATTTATTTGAGAAAGATCTAGGTCTTGGGGATCTCTAGACTCTCTTATTATATTAGCTGAGTTAGCTCCCTAGGAAGGTTGTACAAAATTTTCTTAAAATACTATTAGTGTTCATAGTATGAGAAACAATTCTCAAGAATGATGAATTACAGTAAAGAATGATTTAACATATATTTTGGTGGAAGAAAATAAGAAGTGTGTGGTCAATATATCTAATGATAGAATATAATAAAGAAAGATAATGTTGTAGTACCATGACTTAGGTTATAAAATTATGGAAAAAACGAATTCTCTCTGATTGAATTATATGTAGAATTGAGGAGACCATGAAAACCTATCCCATTTTAGCTATAGAAGGAATTCATGAAAAAAATTCTATGGTGTTATGGTGTTCCAAATAACCTATATGGGCAATTAAATAAATTTAGTATAAAATAAGAAGTAAAATGAATGATAATGAGCTTGATATAATTGATCTTAACACTAATGAGGAGACACAATATTTTTATGAACAAGGTTGTTTTGTAAAAGGATATTTGATAATTTACACACAAGTGTGTGATTTGAGAAATTTAGTAAAACTAACCTAAAATATTTGTTTTTAAGGATCTAATTCAAGACATAAAATATTCATTGATTGACTAGGATCATAAAATAATTCCATCCCTATATTCCCTCTAGTACCAAGGATTTATAAACTTTCCAATATTTATAAGACAAATGTTTCTCTATGACCCATCATTAAAACCAACATGTCTCTTATGCACCATATCAATAAGTATTTATAAAGCAAGATGAAACTATTTATTGGGTTCATAAATTCCTTCATAATATATTTTTCATTCCTTGTCGATAAAATTAAGGAGCGTTGAGTTATCAAAATAAACATTTTTATTCGCTTTGATTGTATGTCACTTTACATGATGATCCTTATAAATTAGGTCACTAAAGTTGAAAAGGGTATAAATCGCTAAGAGATTAATGGAATTGGTTAAAATTTATCTTACATCCATGATATTTATACATTGAGATGATATTTATGAACAAACTTGCATCTTTCCTACGTGGTCATCACTATCCCTAATAGTAGCTAAACTTGTCATAGATAGATTGAGGACCATGCTCTTAGTTCTTTCGTTTTTTTTGAACTAAAAAAAGATGAGAAACAATATTAAAACATACTAAATGTCCTTTGATTTTGAAAAAGATGCAAAGTTTGAAACCAATTATGAAATTCACACATGTCTACTTGAAAAACTCCTAATACTTACTCTACTATAGATTATATAATGGATTCCTATTATGCTAATAACTTCAATTTTTTTATTTAATAAAATATATGAAGTATTTCAACCTCTTCCATTCATATATTGGTTGGTACTGATTCTCATTCCAGAATATTCATATAATCAATGAGATAGTGTACAAAATCAACTTCCTATATTTCCCTTGACCAAAATTTACAAAAAACTACTAATTGGATGCCTTAGACTAAATATATTTGCAAACATTCACCACCAATTTCTTTACCATGTCACATTATGCTTTTAGGATGGAAATATAATGTTTTTCTTGGATCAAATACGCATTGTATTAGATATATATTATTGCCCAATATCATTTTTTTTGAAGTAATATAGAGAATAGATGTTTTATTTTTTTGGATCATTTCTCTTTGAGAATTAAAAATCCTAAAAAAATATGGCAAATCCCTATCCATAAGTGCTAATCTATAAATAGATGGACAATACACAAGGAAAGACCTATAGTATTAACCCCAAGGTTTCTTCTATGAAGGAAACAAAGAAATCAAAGGAAATATAAAAGAGAAAATGGTACCATATCCAAATAAGTACAAATTCCCAGGGGATAAACTTCATAATTTTTAATAGAGCACCCAAATAGCTAAAGTTTCAACCCCTCTAATTAGGAATAAATTTCCAAACTAAATGAGACTTTTCAAGCCTAGTGAACTAGAAACCCAAATGTCCAAAAGTTGTAAATCAACCAAAATAGAAACACTAAAAAAATACAATTATAAAATAACAAACCATGCTAATGAGAACCAAAATGAAAACCACTAGTTCTAGGTGATTGCTAACCTACAAGTTCGATTTCAATTGAGCTATATGAAACCTAGTGAAACATAACCCCGAACACTCAAAACTTGTAGGTTAGTGAAACCAAAAAAACCAAAAAAAGAAATTCAAAAGGACCAACGACACTAAGGAGAGTCAACTTTAAAGCCAAAACAAATTCTCATTGTGTTTATTATCCTTCCTTGGTAGTGGTATTAGTTAGTGAAAGAAATGAAACATATTAATTCATTAGCACTTTTTCATTGAGTGTGTGAGCTTGTTTAAGGAATGGTTTGGGAGGTTAATAAGTCATTAGCCCTAAGTTGCCCCACTTTAAAACAATAACCTCATTAGTAAGATATTATTCTTGATGTTTCTTTGTCCTAAAGACTTAGTGAAATAATATTTTTTTAAAATATAATGTCTGCTTATTTATATCATATCAAAATGGATATGATATTATACTCAATTAAGAAATATTTCTTGTTCATCATGTAAATGACTAGGTTTGAGTCTGCTACCATTGTTAGAGATTCAATTCATGCATCGAGTACCATAAAATATCCTTTTAATAATGCCTACAATTCTTCTTCATTATTATGTGTTATTTCAAATCCTTTGGCATTGGAAAATTCTATTTTTTCTTTCAAATCAATGAGGAATCCCCCACTGCGCATCTACCACCCCTCTTTTATTTATTTCCCTTGCAAGCCAAAATGGTCGGTAGAATTAAATTTCAATTGACCTTGTGATAAATATTGTATTGAAAAGTTTTTAGAGCATATTATCATTCTATTAGACCATATCAAAATTCCAATAGAAGTTGAGGAAAACAAGGTCCTTCACTTCCTATATTTTCTTATGACTACAACCCAAATCATTCATTTTCCCATCATTTATATAGAAACTAGATTAATAAAAAACAATGTGGATAGTCAACATAATCAAGTAAATTATTTAGAATTGAGGAATGATTTTTAGAAAACTAAGCATTGAATATGCTCAAAGAGAAACTAAGCATTAGAATAAATTGACCACTACTTGAAAAGGTGCACATGTTGAGCAATAGGAATTTGGAAAGAGCGCAATAATATGATTTGGCATGATAACAAATTAGTAACACATTATACAATGTTATTACACATCAATTTGTGACATGCATTAAATTGATGCCAAATCCATATCTTTCTCCATTTGAAGAAATTTTTTCATCAATCCTCGAGAAATATGGATGGAATATCTCTCGATGAAGTACAATAATCCTGGATTGCATACCTCAAAAGCCCTATTTTCGAAGATCGTCTCAGGTGTTAATATTACAAACTGCAAAGTCACATGTTGCATAATAAATGTGTTTTGATGCTATCACAATTCTCCTTCATTAAAAGTGCAACAATATTCTTACATGGGTAAAAAATGAAAAAGGTTATGAAGCTTCCATTATGGAAGCCTCACAAACGTATATTTCCAAGCTGCGAGGATATGGGATGAAATTCCTACCATAATGGATCTCATCCCTACCATAGTGGATCCCATCCCCTCTATTGTGGATCTAATTCCTACCTAAATGGATCTCAAACTTCCATCCTTGGCCTACAAATACAATGCACTCAAAGGAAAAGGGGTTATCTTTTTCACTCTTGAAACTATACTTCTACTCTGCTGAGGTATTTATTGAAGGCTTTTGAATGCATGGTTCAGATTGAGGACTATTGGGAGGAAGCTTTCAACGTTAAGGCTTGGTTATAATTCTCCCATTTTCTTCATCTTAGTACAAATGCATATTTATTTCCCAAATTCATTTTTATGGTGATTGTTATGAGATTCCTTGATCACGTTTATAGATCATGTTAAATCATTTATGTATCACATGATTTCATAATTTGTATGTTTGTGTCTTTGAAAATATTGTTTTGGAGCATCGAGAATGCGATCAAAAGCTATATCAAACAATAGCAAGGAAAATAATTTTGAAAAGGGTATGGACCATTAATCCAATCCTACATCTATGATTTAATGGTAATCTAGGGAGATATCTGTTATTTGCAAGGGTGATTTCTCTTCCAAACAAAATGGAAAATCCATTGGGGAATGAGTTGTTACTTTGTAGTATTCCTTGTTTTCTTAAATCCAAACCTTTTTGGAGTCTCTGGAAAACCCTATTTGATTCTAAAAACCCAAATCCCTTAGATCTTTTGAAATATTTTTAATTATTTTTTTGGTGTTTTCACAAGTTTGAATTGATAAGTGTTTGGAATCCTACATGGAGAATTTTCTATTAATGTTTCATGCTAAGTATCACAATCCATCATCAGGAGATACATAGAAGAATATTGTATTTATTTAGCTCACACATTTGGTCAGCGAAATAAATACAAGATTCTTTTGTGGATATCCTAATAATGGGCTATGATACTTAGCCTAAAATGTTGATAGAAAAATTCTCCACGCAAGATTCCAAACACTTTTGATTTTATTTTTATTTTTTTCTTGAATTTTTGCACTTGTCATGCCTTATTGTGAGAGATTGTGTGTCCGCATCATACTATGTTTGTTTAGAAATTGTGATTATCCTTGTTCATTGCATTGATATGTACTAGATACATATGTCAATATTGAAATTTTTGAATTTTTCCCAGGGTTTTCCCCATGTGATCTTTGATATGTTGATTATTGTGGTTTTTGAGTCTATACTCAGTGTGTTGTAGGTCAAACTTTTCAGTTCATGGTTTATTTGGCTACCTTGCTGTGGGATTCTTTATTTTTTTGTGAAAAGTTCCATTTTCATTCCTTTGACATAATTATTTTTTATTCGTTGATTGAGGTATTTACAATATTCATTTTCATTAATATTACTTTGTCAAAGATTTGTTTGTTGGAGTGTTTTATGGAAAGATTTTTTATTCCTTTCCATAGAATATTTTGTTTCAAAAAAAAAAAAAATCATGTATTGTAGTTCATGAGTGAAGTATTTTTTAGATTGCAATTTTAAGAAAAGTAATTTGCATTTTTAGAATAAATTTCCCCCTCATGGCTGGCGGGGCTAAGAACCATGTATCCTATAGTTCCTTTGATTTGCATTGAAAGAGTAGTTCATGTTTCTTGCTTTGAATGTTACAGTTGTGTCTTTGATTGAAACCTCTCACTCTTATTGTAGTTAGTATTCGTCAAATTTAAAATGGATTACATTTCCATATTCATTGCATTACATTTGGAGTCAAATCATAATATCATTGGTTTCTCCGTGGACCCTCTTGAGTAAACAAACAACCCAAAAATATGCTTAATATAATAAATCAAGCATTTTTATATTTCTATCATAGCTACACCTACATTATTTTAAGTCTATGCTCAGTTTGTTGTAGGTCAAAATTTTCAGTTTATGTTTTGTTTGGCTACCTTGTTGTGGATTTTTTTTTTATTTTTTTGTGAAAAGTTTCCATTTTCATTCCTTTGACATAATTATTTTTCATTTATTGATTGAGGTATTTACAATCTGCATTTGCATTAATATTATTTTGTCAAAGATTTGTTTGTTGGGGTGTTTTATGAAAAGAGTTTTTATTCCTTTCCATAGAATATTTTGTTTCAAAAAAAAAATCATGTATTGTAGTTCATGAGTGAAGTATTTTTTAGATTGCATTTTTAAGAAAAGTAATTTTCATTTTTAGAATAAATTTCCCCCTCATGGCTAGCGGGGCAAAGGACCATGTATCCTATAGTTCCTTTGATTTTAATTGAAAAAGTAGTTCATGTTTCTTGCTTTGAATGTTACACTTGTGTCTTTGATTGAAACCTCTCACTCTTATTTTAATTAGTATTCATCAAATTTAAAATGGATTACATTTTCCATATTCATTGCATTACATTTGGAGTCAAGTCATAATATCATTGGTTTCTCCGTGGACCCTCTTGAGTAAACAAACAACCCAAAAAGTTTCTTAATATAATAAATCAAGCATTTTTATATTACTATCATAGCTACACCTACATTATTTTAAGTCTAGGGATTTAGATTAGGTGTTAAAAGTTAACAATCCCAAGCTACGAAAAGACATAAAAGGTTGTGATAGGGAGAGAAATTCATTTACCACATATTGTCTATCAGAAGCTCCTCTTACACAAGAGTCAAGAATGAGGTCACATCAGACCCAACGAAGTAATCTACCCTGCTTAGTTTGTTACGGTGTTGTTGATCTGCATGCATCAAAACAATGTCGAAAGGAAATTGGGGTAACTTCAAAGGACTACCTATTTTTGAGGGATATATCATGGGGATTTAAATCTTTTTTGCTCTTCCCTTACATGAATGCCTGACATAAAACTATCCCCCCCAGGCTAGTTTGTTGTAGGTGGTGACCTTAGTGACCATAATCCTAGGGCTATTACATAAGGTGACAGTGAGGGGGATGTCCTTGCTATGCCTAGGACAGACATTGAATAGACTCACTCGGGACTTCTTAGAGGGTACTTTGCTGTATGTGAAGTTACTTGCACCAGGTCATGATCATTAACCATGTTTTTAGTGTAACTAGTTCCACCCAATCTATCGCTAGCCACTTTTCATATTGATCTCTACAATGGTAGATTCCATCACCAACTAGTGATTTCACTATAAAAAATTTATTGTATTTGTTTGTATTTTTGCTACATTCGATTTTGTAGCATTTGTTGTTTGGTTTATGATTTAGCATGCCTTAGGTTTAATTTGATGGAAATGGTTCTAGGGTTTTTCAATCAAGGAACCCCTTTTAAAGGGGATCCTAGTCCTTTTCCTTGCTTTGGAAATATTGGTCCTCCTTACATGGCTACATTATCCCTTCCTAAATTCATGATAATTTTATCGATATGGTTGTTTTCAACTTCCTTGGTCCTAGATACCTAATCTACTCCAAATCAATAGTGTTCTCCACCTCAACAATGCCAACCTGATGTTGACCCTTTACCTTCTTTGCATATCATGTCTTCTTCCCTTTCTTCTTCTTCGATAGGGGTAAGTATAAATAATAGTAACTGAGAGGCTAAGAAGAACAAGATTAAGAAGAATAAGAAGAAAAATAAGAAAGTGGAAACCAAATAACCATTGTATGAGTGTTGATAATGTTGAGGAACCCTTCAACATACATTGCAATCCCAAATACCCTTGCAATCTTTGTAAGGGTGACCACATTCTTGTAAATTGTCCTGGTATTCCTAAAGTATTAGAAACAAGGTCTACAGATTCTCATCAAATAACTATTGGCCCATCAACTAATTATTATAAGGTTCTAGGGAAAATGGGTAAACTTAGGCTTCCTTGCAGGTTATATGAAGCGATTCATCAAACTCACCTTTTCCCTAATATGGATGAAGCCTCAAAATTGTTGGAAAACCTTACTATTTCTCAATAGAAACTTCCAAATAATTACCGTAAGTTTTATCCCAACCCACCATCAGCTGATGAAGTTATTAATTTAATTCAATCATCGGTTGATCCCACACTTCCCTTGGAAAGTGAAGTTGAAGTGGTTGATTGAATTTTTGCATTGGTCGTTCCCGCTCTCCCGTTATAAAGTGAAGTTGATATTGCTTAGGTTCTTCTTGTCAATTTAGATCATTCCCGACAAGGTTGAAATTTCTCCCATTTCCGCAGAACCTCCTCCAAGTACTGAGTTCATTTCCTTTGATTGGAATAGACTAACAAAGCCTCATCTCCCTTCTTGTATTCATTTCCAAATCATTATGATTATTTTGATAATAACATATCACACTATTGTAGATTAAGGTTCTTCTATTAGCATTATATCCTCAACCTCTTGGAATGATCCAGCTGGATATTGGTGGCCACCCACCTATTCCACTTAGACCCCCACCATTGTTTCTTTCAGTTTTTCAGTTTCCTTATTTGTAGCACAATTTACATTTTTTGGCAGTTTTTCGGGTCCTGAACTTCCAGATCCGTTTTGAGGCCCTAAATGGTGTTTTTTGGGAAAACTGGGAGCAACATGGGTTATAAAATGATGTTGCTCACTCAAAAGTTGTAGTCCTCAGATTGTATTGATATTTCTAATGAGGCATTGTGCGCATCAAATGGATATCGTATGCCAAAGTTACGACCCCGGGAAGTTGATGTACCAATTTACCCAAACGGGGCCCATAATTTGGCGCTTCATCTCCTAGGGTTAGGTTTTCGGATGTTTAGGGTTTTCCATTGTTTCTCAACAATAAATAGGCCTTTGAGCCTCATTGTAACACAGTTCAGAGGCATGTAGCCGCCACATCTCTTCTCAGAGATAAGCTACCATCACCCGAGCGAGTCTTATTTCCATTTTGTCTGTAAGCATATTTCAGTATTTGATATTAATGAAATGAAGTGCTATTTCTACTACATATTTGTATTTATGGTTATATCTGTAATTTTTTGCATTCCTATTTAAATCCATATCAGTGGTATCAGAGCGGTCTGCTATTTCTTTGTTTTTCTTTGCATGTCCCCAACGAGGTCGGGATATAAGGAGTTAGGGCTTGAACTGGTCGAACCTTTGCAAGACCAGCCTCGCAAATCTTGATGGCCTCCCATGGTGGATGAAAAGAAGGATGAAGGGGCAGGAGATCCTATTAAAATCTTGCTCGAAGAAGCCCTTGAGTGACAAAGGAATGTGACGATGGACAACTTTGCCTAGATCCTTCAGCAGCTACCCAAGGGCGACGCATCTACTTTCGGCAGCTACTCTGGAAGCACCACACCCTTTAAGGTACAAGTTAACTTTGACATTCCCATATTTGAGGGTCAAATAGATGCAAATGGTGTAGATAAATGGTTAAATCTACTAGAAGGATATTTTTCCGTTCATGATTTTTCCAGCCAGGAAAAGATCACATTTGTACTTCTCAAAGCAGGCCCCCACGTCAAGGACTGGTGGGAAACCTACTGTGAGTAGAAGGATGAAAGTCTGAACTCACTATTTTTAGCCACACCCACTTGGAACTCGTTCCAGGATTCCATCAAGGAGCAGTACTACCTTGTTGGGAGCTATGAGGATAAATACATCAAGTGGACAACACTGCGACACGGAAGGGACCAAGATGTGTCAGAGTTTACCAATGTTTTTCATACCCTTTGCACAAAGTTAGGTATCAAGGATTCTCAAAAGCATTTCGTTCTGAAGTACCACGGCTACCTACACAGGTACATCCATGACGAGATGGAGTTCCTGGACATCTCCTCGCTCGACACGGCATACCGATATGCCGTTAAGATCAAGCAAAAGTTTAAACAGAAGAAGCGAGAATTTGGATATGTGAATCTGAAGCAAGGTAAAGGTGCCCCCAAACCGCAGAACAAAGGATAAAGCCAAGGTGGGGTGGCCCAGGAAAACCCACCAAAGCCGCAAGCAAAGAACAACACTGCAAAGCCGAAGAAGGACACAGGAAAGTGGTGTGGGTTCCATAAGAGCTCCATTCACAACACAAGTGAGTGTCGGGCCAAGAAGTCACTAGTGGCCTAGCTAAAGGCTTCGGAATCAGATGCATGTTCCGACTTTGAGTCAGAACCCAACAAGGGGAATGACAAAGGGAAGAAGATTATTGATGCGAATCCCAATGCCATCGTTGCCACCATAAAGATCTAGAAGGAGGAACCCGAAGATCCATAGGAGGAGGAGCACCTCTTCCACTCCCATATGTGGGTAAAGGGTTCCCCTCAACGGTTCATTGTCGATAGCGGGAGCCAAAAGAACCTCATTTCAGCATAGCTCATGAAGCAGTTGGGCTTACTGACCACAACACATCCACAAGCGTACACCATAGGGTGGCTTCACCAAGGATGAGCTCTTCGTGTGAGTTAGCAGTGCCGCCTTCCATATAGCATCAAGCCCTTCATGAATGAGGTATTATGTGACGTTTCTCCCCTTGATGTTTGTGATGTATTATTAGGCCAACCATACTTATGGAAGTGACATGATGTGTATGAGTTAAGGCCTCGTGCTGTTATTGTTACTTTGGGAAATAAGTTGTAGAGGATACTCGAGGTAGCACCGCCTACCTTCATCTCTTTGGTTACTACAAAACAATGCAATAAGCTCATTTCCAAAACCAGGAAATTTGTTTTTCTGATGATATGCCCTGAGGGAAAGAATAATATGGTGGCCATGACCTCCAGATAGGGCCCCTCCATTTGACAACAACAGATGGACAAGGTCATGGAGGAGTACGTGGACATCTTCACCTCCCCCGCAGGGGTGCCTCTGCATTGTCAGGTCAAGCACTCCATCACTCTGACCCCAGGTGTGCCACTTCCTAATGGACCAATCTATAGGCGCTCCATTCTGGAGAACGATGAAATCAAGAGGCAGATTCAAGAGCTACTGCAGAAAGGTCACATCTGGCTGAGTTCATTGCCCTATGGGAGCCCGATTATGTTGGTACAGAAGAAGGATGGGACTTGGATACTCTGTATTAATTATCGGGTGCTGAACAAGATCACTGTCTGAATTAGGTACCTGATCCCATGGATTGATGACCTTCTGGACCAACTGGGGGGGGGGGGAATATTTCATCAAGATCGACTTGAAATCAGGATATCACTAGGTACCAATCGAACCCTCTGATGTGTGGAAAACTGCCTTCAAAGCCAAGGAGGGCCTTTTTGAATGGTTGGTTATGCCTTTCAGGTTGACAAATTCTTCTGCAACCTTCATGAGGATGATGGATGACATCTTGTGTCCATTCACCAACTCATTTGTAGTGGTACACTTGGATGACATCCTGATCTTCAGCCAGAGCTAGGAAGAGCACCTCCACCACATCCGACAGGTTCTCTAAACACTGCGACAACACAAGCTATGTGCCAATTTGGAGAAATGCACTTTTGGCATGACCCAAGTTCAGTATCTAGGATACATTATTGATGAATGGGGGGTGCATGTGGATCCAGCCAAGATCCAAGTCATTCAGGATTGGCCAGCTCCAACCACTCTGACAGAGCTCCGCAACTTTCTGGGTCTTGTCAATTTCTACCACAGGTTCGTGCTGGGATTCTCTCATATCACTTGGTCCTTGAGTCAAGTCACCAAGGGAGGAGCGAAAGCAAAATTATTTTGGTCTGAATCTCAACAGAAGGATTTTACAGAGTTGAAACATCACCTTTTCTCTGCACCAGTGCTTACATTACCATACTTGCAACAACCATTTTAGATCGAGATAGATGCCTCCAACTATGCTATTGGGGTAGTCCTTACTGAAAAGGGGCATCTAGTGGCATATCATAGTGATACACTTTTAGACACAGTCTGGAAGCATCCCACTTATGACAAAGAGATGTATTCCATTGTGTAGGCCTGTCGAAAATGGAAGCATTGCATTTTGGGGAAGGAAACAGTCATCCACACAGACCAATGACCCCTGCCATTCATATAGACGCAAGTGAAGTTGCAGAATTATCACCATCAGAGGTGGTCCACATACCTACAAAAGTTCCAATTGAATATCAAGTATAAGAAGGGTAGCACCAATAATGTTGTAGATTGCCTCATCCAACCACTGATGATGGCGTTAACAACCATTCTTAACTCTTGTAGGCACGAGACTTCTAACTGGCCACTTCTCTACAAAAGCGACCTAGAATTCAGCCACACATACCAGATGCTCTTGGAGGGTCAACAATTTCCAGATTTTCACCTCCAAGATGCCCTATTATGCAACCTAGGACACCTTTGTGTTCCTTCAAGCGAACATGCCAAGATGATTTTGGAAGAACACTACAGTCTGGCTGCTAGGAATTTCGGGGTCGAGAAAATGGTGGCAGTACTGCAAAAGTATTTCTATTGGCCGAATCTTCGATAGGATGTCAGGAAGTACATCAAATTTTGCACTTCTTGTGCCATTGCCAAACCAACCATCAAGAAGCAAAGTCTCTATACTCCGCTACCTGCCCCTAGTCGACCTTGGGAATCTATCCCCATGGATTACATGTCGGGCCTTCCTTCTACTAAGCATGGGAGCAACTGTGTTTTTGTGGTCATTGACAGACTCTCAAAGATGGCCATTATAGTGGCCTATAAGAAGAATATCATAGTGGAAGCCACTCCTAAACTCTTCTTTGAACGAGCATGGGTGCACTTTGGGATCCCACAGTCTATCATCTCAGATTGGGACAGCAAGTTCCTCAATACATTTTGGTCCAGTCTCTAGTTGATGTTGGACACCAATCTCACTAAGTCTACAGCTTTCCATCCCCAAACTGATGGCCAGACAGAGGACATCAACAGGATGATCATACACATTTTGTGCATGTACAACTCAATGCATCCATGCACATGGGATGAGAGCCTCCCCTATGCCCAGCACATCTATAACTGGGCTCTCCACAACTCGACTGGTCGCAACCCTTTTCAGGTGGGCCTGGGATTCTAGCCACTATGTCACATTGATGTGGCCATGCCCATTTCAGCTATTCATGTAGATTCGGATCATGTCCAGTCTGAAACCGATAAGGCAAATAACTTCATTGAGCACATCCAACATATCCTCCAGCAGGTCCACGACATTTTGGAGAAATCCAATGCCAAGTACAAGAAGCGACGTGATCAACATCGGGTGCCACACAAGTTTCAGGTGGGCGACAAAGTATAGTTGCATTTGCAAAAGGAATGCCTTGCCGAAGCCTATCAAAAAATCAGACCACTCCGATATGGTCCTTACACCATTACCAATGATGTGGGAGAAAATGCATTTGAGCTCAACATTCCCCCATTCCTTGGCCTGCACCCAGCGTTTAATGTGGACCGCCTTCGACCATACTTCCCACCATTGCTAGACACATCAGACATTGCAGAACAACTCACACCTACAGAGTTAAATCCAGATTTCGTGTAACATTCCATAACTGATCGTATCATGGACACATAGATCAAGAACACTCGACAAGAAAGGATCGAACTATATCGAGTTGTTAAAGTAAGTCAACTCCTTCACCAAGGCAAGTGGCTCACCAGGGACCAAGTTCAACCAAATTTTCCTCATCTCATGGAGGAACTCAACGCAATGGGGACCATTTCTTCCTAACATGGGAGGAATGATCTACGTGGATATTGGTGGCCGCCCGCCTATTCCACTTGGACCCCCACCATTGTTTCTTTCAGTTTTTCAGTTTCCTTATTTGTAGCACAATTTACTATTTTTGGTAGTTTTTCGGGTCCTGAACTTCTGGAGCTATTTTGAGGCCCTAAAAGACATTTTTTGGGAAAACCAGGAGCAACATGGGTCCTACGACCCTGGGAAGTTGATGTACCAATTTACCCAAACAGGGCCCATAGTTTGGTGCTTCATCTCCTAAGGTTAGATTTTTTGATGTTTAGGGTTTTCCATTATTTCTCAATAATAAATAGGCCTTTGAGCCTCATTGTAACATAGTTCAGAGGCATGTATCCGCCACATTTCTTCTAAAAGATAAGCTACCATCACCTGAGCTAGTCTTATTTCCATTCTGTCTGTAAGCATATTTTAGTATTTGATATTAATGAAATGAAGTTTTGTTTCTACTGCATCTTTGTATTTATGGTTATATCTGTAATTTGTTGCGTTCCTATTTAAATCCAAATCATGGAAAGATTTGGGTTCCCCTCATCTTATGTCTGTTACTCAGAATCTATTATCCTTTAACAAAAGAGCTAGCAAAAATTTAGGGATCCATATTTAGTTTCCCATTACCTTGGAAGGAAAAATTATTTGTATTGATATTACAATAGTCCAAGGCCTCTTGGATTTCAATTTTCTCCTTATGTCATGAAAGTTGTCGTGTACACAATATTTTGTATATTGTCTTTCCCTTATAATGAAAATATTGTGACTTTTGACCATCTTTCATTTGTTCGCCTTGATATGAATTCTAACCATCCAACCTCTTTGAATGTTCCTTATACGCAAGTGGTATCCCCCCACCACATGTTAATTATGTGGAAACTTGTCCCATGCCTTCATTTACCAATGAAAAATAGCCTCTCACTGTATGTTTAACTTATTTTGACTTAGATCTAGTAGTTGACATGGTGAAACCTTCAATGGGGACATTGGAGTTTGATCTTCCTACCCCTATTGAGTCCCTTGACAGGTATTCCTTCTAGAGAATTGTTCTTCCATCTGATTAAGACCTCTTGGAATACATGATTGAGGTGAGTCCCTTGGCATGTATTCATTCTAAAGATTTTTCATCTTGGAATTCATGATCAAGATCATTATGAGCATAGTTCCTTTTCTATGTCAATCTCATTAAAAAATGAAGCAACTCGCATGAGCATGGATCATTTTCTATGTCAATATCGTTAAAAATTGAAGTCATCATGACCATAGTTCCTTTCCTATGTCAATCTCATTAAAACATGAAATAGATCTTCCTCCATAGACTCTCGGGGGCATGTGCGTCTACTCACCATGCTAGAATTAAGCCACTAGCCTCTTCCATTATGTTGAGGGAATGGTACCAACCTTCAAGCACAATTTCTGTTTGTTTCAAGCTTGTCTAAAAATGAAGCTACCACAAGAACATTTTATCTTTGTATCAAGCTCGTGTAAAATTGAAACTTATCTCAAGAACAATGTTCTCTCTATTTGAACCTTGCATAAAAATGAAACCTATCTCGAGCTTAGTATTTTTTCCTTCTCATGCTCGTAAATACATGAGAATAAGTTACCGAGTATACTTTTATCACTTTTTCAAGCTTGTAAAAACTATAAAAAAAAGGAATATTTTGGAGTTCTCTTTAAGCTCTTTTTAGAATCTGTAAATATGAAAATATTTCCAAGTGAACTTGTTTCTTTCACACTTGTAGAAGTATTTGAAATAAAACCCACCCAGTACAATTTTATTCCTTTTCTAGACTGAGTAGACTGGAATACTTTATTCAATAATGACTAAGTGAGTTCTCCCTTGTATTGTTTTACCCTTTTTCGGCCTCAACAGACTAAATTTATGAAAAATAACTGTAACAATCCCCATTCCACCACTCCTACCGGTGGAACAGGGTGGCACTAAGGATGCAACCCCTCTGGTTCTTTTATAGGAATGGGGTATTGGTTACAATATAATTATTTGTATGTTTTTTTTTATATATTAATATGTATTATATTTGTATCATTTATTAATTGTATTTTAGTTTTGTTTTTGTTATAATATTATGTTTATTATAATTTCCTCTTAAGAAATCTATCCCTACATCCACATCACAACCCATGGTTAGTTACACATTCGTCGATCTAATGAATATCCTTTCTTGGCATCCCAATATATAGTCTTCACCACGGTGACTTGCATGTCCGATAATCCTGGCTGGAACTAGTGAAATCAACATTTCAGGTCTGAGTTCTAGCTCCACATCTAGGGTCCCACATCTTCCCCACCTTATCTCGTGGTCTAGGAAGAACTCTTCCACCCTCCCACCTTTTCTGATGACATCATGAAAAAAGGGTGTCGCAATGTGGATATGGTCACTCCTTCCTCTTCCCTCTCTGCCTCTGATTAGTCCATGAGGGATAGTCTAAGATACTACCCCGGTGAAGTCACCCTCCCCACAACCAATCATGATAAGGTGTGATCTGAGTGAGCCAATATGGGCCTGCCACGTATAGGTCTCCCTTTTGGCCAATGGTATTGGCATATCTGATATGGTTATTGTAGAGTCGATAATATGCCATTATTAGTGTCACTTGTGAACGTTTATTTCACCCATTTCTACCATTCTTCATCATGACATTTATTATAATTTATCACTTAAATCCATTTTATTAATTATTTATACTCTCATGAATAAATATTATTTATTCTCCTTTATTTCTAATAAATTGATTATTATGCATTATTTTACCAATGATAGTGCTAATAAGTTGGTTATAACATTATTCACCATTTTTAGCCTCCAAAGTAACTTCCAGATTGAAGATTTGATTTTTAAATCAGCCAACTCAGAAATTCGCTGGTTTAAGAAGTGACAGTTTTGCGGTTAAGATTCTGAGCAAATGAAGACGAATTTGGAAAATCCGGAACATGGGTTTTGTCCAGAACGGGCCCAATTATCTTCATAGAGAACAGTTTGCCCAAATTCGGCTTGTACAGGGAGAAACACAGGGTTCTTTGAGCACGATTTTCTGAGATTTGCAGTTGCGGCCGCCCTCCAAAATCTTAGCTGCAAACCCAAATCCGCCTTGTTCTTGTTGATCAATGGGTTAGAATCAACCTAAATTTGTAAGAGAAATCATGATTGTAATTATCTATGCTCTGATCTTTCTCTATTTAATGAAACCAAAGATCAGAGGGCGAGAGACGACTGTTGTTGTAATTATAAGTTTCAGAACAACTTTGATCATGGAGTCTTGTTGAGATCTGATTTTGTATACTTTCGTTAATGCAATCAATATAAAGGATTTGGTGTTCAATTCGTCTCTGCATCTGAAGTAAGTTACGGCGGTGCCATTGGAAGCTACGGGCCCGGCTCCAACGGACACTTGCCGTTGTATTGTTATACGGTAAATTGTGTTTGGTTTGCTTATTTCTATTGTTTCAGCAATCTGATATATCTTTCATATGATAGACTATGCTTTATACTTAATATCTGAATCTGAATAAGTTCTTTAACTCATGTCTCTGTATTACGCGAAGTGAATCTATTTGAATTGCATCTATTTCCATAGCAAGATATTTGTATAAATGTTATCATCATTGGATTCATATAAAATAAGTACTTGCGAGGCTTGAAGACAATATTACTTTGTTCAAAAACGTAATCACATCATTCGATACTCTCAGATTGCTATATTAATGTAAATCATGTACATACGGGTGATAGTTGTTGTTTCGTAATTCATTAAGGATTGCTATTCCATTTGATTGCTGTTGTTCCATTTGATTATCGCTGTTCCATTTTACTGCTGTATCATTTATTGCTGTCCCATTTCCATTTTGCCATTCCGTTTTACTTTCTGCTGATTTGTTTACTTGCCTTTATTGCTTTGGTGTGAGAGAAGGTCTAAAGCTGTAGTGAGTCAGCAAGTCGCTGCTTAGCTCCCAGATCTTTAGTCCATGCTCTAATTTCCATTCCATTTACTTGCATTTACTGTTTTAGTGTGGGAGGAGGATCAAGGTTGTCGTGAGACACAGCAGACGCTATTATGCTCCCAGATCCATGATCCATACTCTAATTCCTTTTCCTTCATCAATTTCTAGAGGAATGAGTTATTGCAACTGTATCCTCGATTGATGGTTATTTGAATGAATGATTTAGTTTAGAACATTTCAGTTTCTTGCTTTAGATTTTGTTTCAAGCATTCATTTACTTGTGGGTTTTAAGCACTATACTGCGAAACATTACTCTTAAGAAAATAGCCGCCTCAGACAGAGTACACTCTTGAAATAAAAAGTCGTCCCTGGGTTGATAATTAATGTGAGGTAATTAGGAGTTCACAAGACACCTTTTTATCACTCCACATTTTGGCGTCGTTGCCGGGGAGAGTGTAGCTATTTATAAAGAGTAGTGTGAATCTGATAGGGAAGAGTTGGATCTTAAAAACGGAAGGTAAGAACCTGCGTACGGAGCATGTAAAAGCCCTGCTCCACTGTCCGCTTTCCTAACAGATTCGTTGTTGCTTTGTTGGGTAGAAATAGATGTTTGAATTTTTGTGTGAATTATTAGGAAAAATCAGTGTTGCGGGGGAGCGCCCCCCCCCTTCGAACCCGCTCCCGAAGCACGCTCGGGGTGGGAGCGGCTCGGGAGCGGGTTGGGAGCGCGCTCCCCAAATCGCTCCCATAAAAAAATTTGTGCTCCCTGGTCTGTGAGGGAGCGCTTCAGGGAGCGATCGCTCCCGCGCTCCCGGAGCGGTTTTTAATGCCCGGGAGCGATCGGGGAGCGATCGCTCCCTGATCGCTCCCGGGCATTAAAAAACGCTCCGGGAGCGAATTTTAAAAAACCGGGAGCGGTTCGGCAGAAAAAAATTCCGCCGGACCCGAAAAAACAAAAAAAATTAACTAATTTTTTTTGGTTTATAAGCCCAATGGGCCAAAAAAAAATCATTTCAATGAGATTGAGCTTGAGCTTGAGAGCTGAGGAAGAGCAAAGGAGCAAGGAGCAAGAGCTGAGGAGCAAGGAGCCAGAGCTGAGGAGCGAGGAGCAAGTGCCAAGGAGCGAGGAGCAAGCTTGCAGAGGTAAGTAACTTAATCATTTAGTTAGTTTAGTTGGTTAGGTAGTTAGTTTGGTTAGTTTAATTTACCTGTTTGAGTTTAAAGATCATTAATTTAAATTAAATTAATAAATTAAATGAATTAATCCCAATAAACTAAATTAATTTGCAGATTCAAGACTCAAACCCTACAAACATCAAACACGATGGACCTGGGGATTTTTATTGGCATTTTCCTCTTCCTGGTCCCTTTTCTGGTTATTATGGTGGTGGAGAGTAGGAAACAGAGGGGGCCTGAAACTGAAGAGGTGGATGAAGAAGCCGGAGGAAGTCAAATAGGTGAAAACCCGAGTGAGGAGGATGTGGAGGAGGGTGAACATGAGGGTCAAAAAACTAAACAAGACCAAACTCCATTGTGGAAATATGTTCAGAGGGCTGAAACAGGGAGAGGGGGTGGAACCACTAAATTTCATTGCCCCCATTGCAACACTGATTACACAGGCTCATACACCCGTGCTAGAAGACACCTTTGCGGGAAAAGGGCATGGGATGGAGAGAAACAAATAGGAATCAAAACTTGCAACGCGGTGTCAACAGCAGATAGAGCCAAATACATAAAGGAAGAGGAGGACGCCCAATACAGAGAAAAAAGATCAAGGGGTTTCTTTGAAAGCTCACAAAGAACTCCTTCAGCATCCTCCCAAGGCAGTGGATATGGACATGGAGGCTCAGGGTCATCATCTTTACGCCGTAGAACCATATCAGATTTCCTTGATGAGGGGTGTAGGAATGATGTGGATTCAAAAATTTACAGGTTCCTCTATGCAAATGGGATACCATTCAATGTTCTACGCTCACCTTATTGGCACGAAATGGTTTCTGCCATAAATGATGCCCCTAAAGGATACAAGAGCCCTGGGTATGACAAGGCAAGAACTGTTGGCCTTGATCATGAAAAAGCAAAAATATCACATTCTTTGAATAAAATGACAAGTTCTTGGACTGACAATGGGGTGTCCATTGTATCTGATGGATGGACAAATGTAAAAGGCAAGCCATTGATAAGTGTTCTTGCTGTGTCCCGAAGTGGTCCCATTTTTCTAGCTGCACATGATTACTCAGACAAGTTCAAGACCGCTATCAACATTGCAGAAGCATTGCTTGAAACAATTGAGCGTATTGGCCCATACAATGTCATCCAAGTCATCACTGATAATGCTCCTAATTGTAAGGCAGCGGGAGCAATTATTGAGGATAGATACCCGAACATATTTTGGTCTGGATGTTTGGTTCACACATTGAACCTTCTGTTGCATGATATTGTCAAAAACAAAAATGAACAATACCAATGGATTGGTGATTTGTACAAGAAAGGAAAAAAAATGATAAAATTTATTACAAATCATAGCAATACCCATGGCCTTTTCCGCAGTCACTCGAGATTGGAGTTGCTGAAGATTGCGAGGACTAGATTTGGTAGCTATTACCTCACCTTCAGGCGCCTTTTGAAGGTAAGAGAGGGTTTAGCTAGCATGGTATCAAGTCCAAATTGGCAGGTGTTAAAGGAAAGGGCTACAAATGTAGCTGACATTGCAGGTTTTGAAACGGTGGAGGAGGCCGCTCTTGATGGGCAGTTTTGGACAACTGTGAGACAGGTATTGGATTTCACCAAGCCAATTTATAACATGATTCGGTTTGCAGATACAGACAAACCAGTGATTGGCGAGGTGTATGAGCAAATGGATACCATGTTGGGGGAAATAAAAGACATTGTTAATAACAGAGATCCCGACTTGTACAATCTGATTCACGATTGTGTGTGTGAACGGTGGAAAAGGCTTAACCTTCCACTACATTGCTTGGCGTATATCCTTACGCCAAAATACTACTCAGATTCTTGGTTGGGAAAACCTGCAGCAGGGGGTGGTGTTAGGACCAAACCCCATTTAGATCGAGAGGTAACTAAAGGATATTTGGATGCATTAGAAAAGTTGGTGCCTGACAGGGAGGAATGTGCAGCTGTGCGCCTTGAAATAGGCAGATACTTCACTGGCAGTGGTTTGTATGGTAACTTCCATGCAGTGGACGACAAAGATAAATTTGATTCTCTCACATGGTGGGAAACATATGGCAGCGACGGACTTTTGCGAAAATTGGCATTGAAAGTTCTTGCACAAGTTGTAAATTCTTCTTCTGCAGAGAGGTGTTGGAGCACCTACAGTTATATACATAATGTGAAAAGAAACAGGCTCAACGAAAACCGAGCAGAAAGCTTGGTTTATGTGCACTACAATTTGAGGTTGTTGAGCCATTACTGTGATCGGGCTAATGAAGATCCCACATATAAAATTTGGGACAATCACCCTGAGGACGACAATTTGGAGGATGGCATTGTACATATGGAAGAACTAGAAGATGAGCTTGTACGGGATGAAGCTGAAGCAGCTGCAGCAGCCATGCCACCTCCACCTCCACCATCCAGTAGCAGTTCTCGGGGCCCGAGTCTTGTTCCATTGCTGTCGCCACCTCCATCGACACCCTCGCGTGGAGGCTCTAGTTCTGGTCGTCGGTCTGGGCAGGAGACTCCTAGAAGACCACCACGACCTACTTATACTCCTGGAGACTCTCGTGGCAAGGGCCACTTGTAGATTTACAGTTTACTTGTCTTTTTTAGTTTCTATTAGACTTGTCACTTTAGTTTTCATAACTGTTCAGTGTTGAGTTTTGAGTCCTTGACTCTTGACTCTTGACTCTTTCATATCATTATGACATTATGATATTTTTTGTAAACATTATATCACTGTGACAATGAAAATTTGAAGTTTGAAGTTGGGCCTTGGCAATTATAACTCATTGGTAATGATTGTGAATTATGAATATGATGCTTTGTGAAAGACTAAAGTTGTTTCATTTCATCTCATTATTCATGTTTCATTTTATAAATTTTTAACATTTCATATCATGTTAACAGTTAGAAGTTAGGACTTAGAAATATCTTCGATATTACTTCTTGTAATGGTTAAACTTGGCTTACAAGTACAACTTGTTACTTTGGTGATCAATGATGATAAATGTTATTGAATTGAATGTTATTTTAATTTATTATTTTACTAAGGTTGATGACGATTATAATTTCTAGATGATTGATGTGATATGGTTCAATGATCAATTTATGTTTTTTTATGTTTTTTATGTCTATTTCATCATTCTACATGTTTTTGTTGACATATATGTATCAAAAATTAAAAAATATAAAAAATATATATATTTTTAAAAAATCGCTCCGGGATTCGCTCCCAAACCGGGAGCTTCTGAAAATGGTCGCTCCCGCTCACGCTTCCGCTCCCGCTCCCAAGTAACACTAGGAAAAATAGAAATTAAAAAAAAAAAAATGAATCACATGATCTCACGCAAGTGGTGATGTAAGCACCACCCATTTCACTAACTAATTAACAGGAACATTTGAAGAAGGAGCCTTGAAGAAACACATGAAGAACATCTTCTATTATGGTAAGAAATGGCTCACGTTTCTACTTTTGAATTTCCTATCAAAGATCTAGGAGTGACACAAATGCACATAATTCCCCATCTTTACCAAATTTTCATGGTTTAGCAAATGAAGATCCAGATACATTTTTATTTGAGTTTGAAATACTTTGTAGAGGATATGATTATTGTACTAATGATCAAAGATTGAAAGTGTTTCCTCTTACTCTAAAAGGAGCAGCTCTCCGATGGTTCATGAGCCTAGGTGGGAATTGCATCCAATCATGGGAGGACATGAAGAACATATTCTTGAAAAAGTACCAAGACTATTGCAAAGCCAATGAAAATATTTTCAGTATGATACAAGGGGAAGATGAAAGCTTGGAGGATTATGTAGATCGATTTCAATACAACCTTCAAAAATCAAAATATAAGCATTTGGAAAAAGAGATCTTAAAAACACTCCTTCTTAAAGGAATCAAAGATGAATTTTTAGAACTTTTAAATCTGATAGGAAAAGGTGATGTTTTTCAATTATCATATGATGATGTTTGTGAGTTGTGCATAAGGTATTCAAGAGGAATCTCCAAGGCTGGTAAGAATCCTAGAGATGTTTTTTCTTTGTTTTCCAAATCTGCTACAAGAATAGGAGACATAAGAGCTGAAATCAATGTGTTATTTGAACATTTTAAAGTTGATTTTATTAGCTCTCTAAATGAAAAATTGGATGTTTTGCAGGTTCATAAAAATGAAGAATTTGATGAAGTGTTTTGTTCTCATGACCGAAAGGAGCATCTCATAGATATTCACTCTTCCTTATCTACGATGGAAGTAGCATATCAAAGAGATGAGAAAGCTGCAACAAGGCCTACAGGTATGGTTCAAAACACTTTTTCTCCATTGTCATACTTGCATAATCCATTATGGAATACTAATGTGTTAGGGCAGCCATGTCAATTTCAATTTAACCACCTATCTTGTTTACAAGTTGGGCATGGTTCATCTTATGATGGCATGACTACTCTCCCTCATCTTGTAGCACAAGCACATTCTCCATATTCTCCACCAGCTCTTTCACAACACCTTGCTTGCCCATCAAAACAATTCACACAACCCAATCAGCCACATCATCAAAATGCTCCATACCATACACATTTTCCTGCTCAATTAATTCCACACCCTCACCATAATAAACCAGTACAACATGCTTACAATGTTGAGCTGGCAAATTTACCAACCCTTCCCACCCATTCTATCTCACATGTGTTATTAGAGAAAATCTACAATGAGATTCAGAATGTTTCAAATGCAAAAATTGTAGAAGCTATGGAAGAAAATGAGGTTTCTTTTACTATGCATCAACAAGCTATTTTAAAAGCCCAAGAACTTCATGATATGATGGCTATGCGAAATCAAGAAAATAAAGGATACATTGAAGATTGGTTTCACTCCATCACTTGTTTGCAACATTGCTCCACACTTCAACAATTTTTGACATCATCTTTTCAAGGGAAGTTGGCTTCTCATACCCTAATTTTCATTAATATGCATTTTTCAAAGTTGGGTATGTGCATACATGAAGCCTTATTTCGAAAATGGCTTCACTGGAAGTACTCATATACGTAGTTATATTCATTTTTCAAATCAAAATAGGTTAGGGTAGAAAATAAAATAAATAAGGGAATAAATAAATGCATTTTGTTTTTCCATGTAAAACTAGGGTTTTTGTTGCAACATGCTATGCAAATCAACATCCGTGATAATTTTTTTATAATTTGTGTATGTAGATGAATCATAATTGAAATAATAAGTTCTACAAACACTCATTTTCATTTTTATCACCAATTTGAAAAAATGCTTGAATTTCATTTTTTTTTGGCTTGCGGGCTTGATGAACTTTCTGGAAAAACAGTTGGAACAGTCATGTTTTGAGGGACCAAAAATGAATATTTTTAAAACCTGTTTCTATTCTAGGTATCCCTTGATGTCTACTTTCTAACCCAATTTGAACCACTCAATTTGGATTTGAAACGAAAAAGTTAGAACCAAAACATTGACAGGGTGTCTAGCAGGCAGCTCAGGAACAGAGTTGGGACAGTCAGTTTTTGGAGGCCTAAATGACAATATTTTTAAACCCTGTTTCAATCCTAAGTATCCCTTGATGTCTACTTTCCAATCCATTTTGAATCACTCAATTTGGATTTGAAACGAACAAGTTAGAGCCAAAACATTGACCGGATGTCTAGCAGACAGCTCAGGAACAGAGTTGGGACAGTCAGTTTTTGGAGGCCTAAATGAATGAATTTTTAAAACCTGTTTCTATGGTAGGTTCCCCTATGAATCTAGTTAACAATGCAATTGGAATCACTCATTTTTGATATCGTATGGGGAAGTTATGATCAAAATACTGACTGTCTATCGTAAATCAGCACCCTTAAAACTATGTCTTTCCGGTTGTTCCTTACAGTATTTGACCCATCAATTCTTCTTCTCTTCAAAACTTGTTTCTATTGGAGATAAATAAATGAATTTAATTTCATTTCCAATTTGAATCATTTGAATCCGACATCAAACGAAAAAGTTACGCTTGAAATATCAACTGTTGGTCTAAACCGGGTAATCGACAATGACTCTATTATGCAGGTTGTTCTAACTAAAATTGACATATCATATCATTGAATCTTTAAAACCTGTTTCTAATGGAGATAAACCTTCGAATTAGCTCTCATTTGGCTTTGGAATCACTCAATTTGGACGAAAAACAAAGAAGTTGTGATTAAAACACTGCTGGTTAGTATGGTCGACCACTGCTCTCCCGCAGGTAACAAATAAACTTTACTTTGTTATTTTCTCCAAGGATTTGTTCTACAGAGTAACTACTTGTTGTTTTTTGCATAATTCTTGGATTAGGGGAGCCCGATCACCTCTCTTTCTCCATGATTGAATGTTTTATTGCAGGTAGATACTCGTTTTTTACAGGTCTTGGGAAAATAAAGAAGGTCAATTTATGGACGAGTGAATTTTCAAAGAAATTTTTATAAAACAAAGGAATTTTATCCAAATCATTACCCAACAGGATTCATAATAGAACAAATGAAGAATTGATTTCCATTTGAAGATTCATGTCATGTCTTTGCTGCCAAAACATTTTTCGAATAGATCATTTTTTTGACATAACATCATAGCTGTTGCAACTCAATTTATTTTACATATTGTTTTTAAATAAAATGTTGTTTTTTTCTAATTTCTTTTATATTTTGTGTTTCAGGTGTTGCTTCATTCAAAGTGCAACTCATCCTCAGCATCAATGCAGTGAACAGCTAATTCATTCTTTGCGTGTTTTTGCTATTTTTGCTGTTCCTTTTCGAAATGGAACAGCATTTGTGTGATTTTGCTGTTCCTTTTCGAAATGGAACAGCACTTGCGTGTTTTTGCTGTTCCTTTTCGAAATAAAACAGCATTTGTGTGTTTTTGCTGTTCCTTTTCGAAATGGAACAACATTTGTGTGGCTTTGCTGTTCCTTTTCGAAATGGAACAGCACTTGCGTGTTTTTGCTGTTCCTTTTCGAAATGGAACAGCACTTGCGTGTTTTTGCTGTTCCTTTTCGAAATGGAACAACATTTGTGTGTTTTTGCTGTTCCTTTTGGAAATGGAACAGCATTTGTGTGTTTTTGCTGTTCCTTTTGGAAATGGAACAGCACTTGCGTGTTTTTGCTGTTCCTTTTCGAAATGGAACAGCATGTGTGTGTTTGTGCTGTTCCTTTTCGAAATGGAACAACATTTGTGTGTTTTTGCTGTTCCTTTTCGAAATGGAACAACATGTGTGTGTTTTTGCTGTTCCTTTTCGAAATGGAATAGCATTTGTGTGTTTTTACTGTTCCTTTTCGAAATGGAACAACACTTGTGTGTTTTTGCTGTTCCTTTTCGAAATGGAACAGCACTTGCGTGTTTTTGCTGTTCCTTTTCGAAATGGAACAGCATTTGTGTGTTTTTGCTGTTCTTTTTCGAAATGGAACAACATTTGTGTGTTTTTTCTGTTCCATTTCGAAATGGAACAGCATTTGTGTGTTTTTGCTGTTCCTTTTCGAAATGGAACAGCATTCGTGTGTTTTTGCTGTTCCTTTTCGAAATGGAACAGCATTTGTGTGATTTTGCTGTTCCTTTTCGAAATGGAACAGCACTTGTGTGACTTTGCTGTTCCTTTTCAAAAAGGAACAGCACTTGCGTGTTTTTGCTGTTCCTTTGCGAAAAAGGAACAGCACTTGTGTGTTTTTACTGTTCCTTTGCGAAAAGGAACAACACTTGTGTGTTTTTGCTGATCCTTTGCGAAAAGGAACAACATTTGAGTGTCTCTGCTGTTCCTTTCTTAGAAGAAACAGCATTTGTGATTTTTCGAACAACATTTGCATTTTCACGTTTTTTGTATGTATTTTTTGTTTTTTTTGGTGTGCATTTTCTTTGATGTTCCTTACACGAAACACCGCTTTGTGAGTGTTTTTGCTGTTCATTCAAAAGAGCAACACTTTGGGAATATTTTTGAGGGCAACCCTTTCCTTTCTCTTGTGGGATTATTCATAGTCAGCTCAACCACATTCTCCTGATTCTCTTTCATGGCATGAAGTACACTATTTTTATGAGGACAAGAATTATGGATTCTTTTGAAGCAAGTATTATCATTTACGTTATGATCTTTAACAGGACAACTCCTTGGTGTTAGATTCTTTTCAAAAAGGGACACAATTATTTATATATTACTTTACTGCATTGTTTTTGCTGTACATGATATTGATTGATCATCTTAATACCATGCTGGTTCCACCCTTCCTGGTTATAATCTTCTCTGTCTGTAATAAATGAGATTATGGGTATATTTTTTTATATTGACATGTTCAACTTCTTCCGCCATCCCTGCTCTTCAGGAGTATTGAGCCTCCCTCATTTTATCATAAAAATATGTAATAACAACAAAATTTTGTTCGCAGATGGAGGATAGGGGGTCTCATTACGAGCCAGCCTACCATGTTCATAAGGTTGTAATAAAGTGACATTCCCATTATGACCACCACACCAGGGTTATGATCCATTGGATAGCCAAATTATCCTTGGAACAGGAGGTCTCATCACGAGCCGGCCTGATCACTTTTGCTACCTCCTAGTGAATGGCAGTGTGGTTATCTGGTTACCACGCCAGCACATTGATCTCTTCTGTAGAACAGCACTAAAACTCTCCATTTATAAATTGAGGATCCTGGCTCATGCGGGTTAAAAAGCAACCCTGCCGAGGCTATGGACGCCTGCTGGCAGCAGTGGCTCTGCTTATGGTATTGAAGTTATATCTTATCGTCAATTATTATTATAATACCTTTTTCTTATTTTCTTTTTATCAGAGAAGTTATTTCCTTAACTTTTTCCCTGTTTGAACCTTTATGCATGAGAAAGTGTTTTATGATCAATCACATCATTTTCAGCTAGAATACCGTCAGCAAAGCATCTTTTTAGCATATTGTTGTCCTTTTTCGTTTTGCATAAACTATCATCACTCCAAAGCGTCCTATCTCTTATTCATAACTATCTTTACACACTTTGCTCTCAATATAATCATAATTTTCACCGTCCTATCATTCATAAGTGTACTCTGCCTCCCTTACTGATATATTGTTCATTCCATTGCCTTGCCGTCAGCACCACCCCTTTCATATGCTTTATGGTTATGGAACCCATTTTCCAATTGGAGGGGGGAATGTATGCATTATGGGATTGCATGCGATATGATTACTACACTCTGCCATAACTTGTTGATTTGACAACAATTTTTTCTAACTGAAAGTTTTGCATGCATCTTATCTATTTCTATTCAAAACTAACATTATGGATTCAAGAACATTGTATGCAAAATAGTGCTTTGTTTACAGGAGAACAACAAGTATGCAGGGGAAATTCTATTCGTAGCATGACCACACTATTGCACTTCACAGTAGAGGCTCGTGAACGTGAACAATTCTTCAGATATGATGTGCTTCCCTGGATTCCACCTTTTGCATCACTTTTAGCACCAACTCTGCCTACATCAGCTTCAACAACTGCCAGTATTTATATGTCATTCCACATTTTTGGAGGTAAAACTTGAGGTAAAATTGCATAGTTTTCTAATTTATTATAAATTTAGGAGAATCTAATGAAAATCCATTTTGAGCATTATTTACCATCCTTCATTTCTACCACTTCCCATTTTTCAGCAGCATATCATTTCCGAGTATGGGGGAGTGTTCCTTCATTTCTTTCCTATCACCACGCCATTCATATTCTTTATCCTCCATTGCTATTCTTATTCACTCTCACCACCTCCCTTATTCCATGTTGTTTTACACCAAGCATAGAATTCAACAGCTGGTAGTAACCACCTCTCTTTGTTTTCTAGCATCGCATGAGGACATGCTAATTTTTCAGAGAGGGGGAGGAATTGCTATGCATGATGGATATTTTCTACTTTCTTCCTTATTTAAGGCATACAATTTCATTTTTTGATTTCCACATATTTTTAAAACTATGAACCCAATTCTTGTAATTTTTGGAAAGCACATACCTATCATTAATACAAATCCACACAATTTCAAGAAGTAGTGGTTCATAAAATTTCGGAAATCATGCACTCTCACCTACAGCCATTTTGTTTATATCTCATGATCCGTGCATCAAAACAATCTGATTTTTGGATCATAAAGGCATTCATATATTATAAATTTACTTGCCAAATTTCAACAAAAGCTGGTTTGTAAGTTTTTGAGAAAATGGTTCATGAAGTTTGCTGTTACATATATCATATTTTGTTGCAACTTCATATATACATATAATTGAATGTTAATGTAAAAATTGTTATGCCTTCATCAAGATTACCAAAAGTGAATATTCATTAATTAAGGAAGAATTCATTTGTTCTATCCATTTCATGAGCTGAGATGAACATAATTTTTATTGCTTGGTTAACACATGGTTTTTGTCAGAGAAGTTATTTCCTTAACTTTTTCCCTGTTTGAACCTTTATGCATGAGAAAGTGTTTTATGATCAATCACATCATTTTCAGCTAGAATACCGTCAGCAAAGCATCTTTTTAGCATATTGTTGTCCTTTTTCGTTTTGCATAAACTATCATCACTCCAAAGCGTCCTATCTCTTATTCATAACTATCTTTACACACTTTGCTCTCAATATAATCATAATTTTCACCGTCCTATCATTCATAAGTGTACTCTGCCTCCCTTACTGATATATTGTTCATTCCATTGCCTTGCCGTCAGCACCACCCCTTTCATATGCTTTATGGTTATGGAACCCATTTTCCAATTGGAGGGGGGAATGTATGCATTATGGGATTGCATGCGATATGATTACTACACTCTGCCATAACTTGTTGATTTGACAACAGTTTTTTCTAACTGAAAGTTTTGCATGCATCTTATCTATTTCTATTCAAAACTAACATTATGGATTCAAGAACATTGTATGCAAAATAGTGCTTTGTTTACAGGAGAACAACAAGTATGCAGGGGAAATTCTATTCGTAGCATGACCACACTATTGCACTTCACAGTAGAGGCTCGTGAACGTGAACAATTCTTCAGATATGATGTGCTTCCCTGGATTCCACCTTTTGCATCACTTTTAGCACCAACTCTGCCTACATCAGCTTCAACAACTGCCAGTATTTATATGTCATTCCACATTTTTGGAGGTAAAACTTGAGGTAAAATTGCATAGTTTTCTAATTTATTATAAATTTAGGAGAATCTAATGAAAATCCATTTTGAGCATTATTTACCATCCTTCATTTCTACCACTTCCCATTTTTCAGCAGCATATCATTTCCGAGTATGGGGGAGTGTTCCTTCATTTCTTTCCTATCACCACGCCATTCATATTCTTTATCCTCCATTGCTATTCTTATTCACTCTCACCACCTCCCTTATTCCATGTTGTTTTACACCAAGCATAGAATTCAACAGCTGGTAGTAACCACCTCTCTTTGTTTTCTAGCATCGCATGAGGACATGCTAATTTTTCAGAGAGGGGGAGGAATTGCTATGCATGATGGATATTTTCTACTTTCTTCCTTATTTAAGGCATACAATTTCATTTTTTGATTTCCACATATTTTTAAAACTATGAACCCAATTCTTGTAATTTTTGGAAAGCACATACCTATCATTAATACAAATCCACACAATTTCAAGAAGTAGTGGTTCATAAAATTTCGGAAATCATGCACTCTCACCTACAGCCATTTTGTTTATATCTCATGATCCGTGCATCAAAACAATCTGATTTTTGGATCATAAAGGCATTCATATATTATAAATTTACTTGCCAAATTTCAACAAAAGCTGGTTTGTAAGTTTTTGAGAAAATGGTTCATGAAGTTTGCTGTTACATATATCATATTTTGTTGCAACTTCATATATACATATAATTGAATGTTAATGTAAAAATTGTTATGCCTTCATCAAGATTACCAAAAGTGAATATTCATTAATTAAGGAAGAATTCATTTGTTCTATCCATTTCATGAGCTGAGATGAACATAATTTTTATTGCTTGGTTAACACATGGTTTTTGTCAGAGAAGTTATTTCCTTAACTTTTTCCCTGTTTGAACCTTTATGCATGAGAAAGTGTTTTATGATCAATCACATCATTTTCAGCTAGAATACCGTCAGCAAAGCATCTTTTTAGCATATTGTTGTCCTTTTTCGTTTTGCATAAACTATCATCACTCCAAAGCGTCCTATCTCTTATTCATAACTATCTTTACACACTTTGCTCTCAATATAATCATAATTTTCACCGTCCTATCATTCATAAGTGTACTCTGCCTCCCTTACTGATATATTGTTCATTCCATTGCCTTGCCGTCAGCACCACCCCTTTCATATGCTTTATGGTTATGGAACCCATTTTCCAATTGGAGGGGGGAATGTATGCATTATGGGATTGCATGCGATATGATTACTACACTCTGCCATAACTTGTTGATTTGACAACAGTTTTTTCTAACTGAAAGTTTTGCATGCATCTTATCTATTTCTATTCAAAACTAACATTATGGATTCAAGAACATTGTATGCAAAATAGTGCTTTGTTTACAGGAGAACAACAAGTATGCAGGGGAAATTCTATTCGTAGCATGACCACACTATTGCACTTCACAGTAGAGGCTCGTGAACGTGAACAATTCTTCAGATATGATGTGCTTCCCTGGATTCCACCTTTTGCATCACTTTTAGCACCAACTCTGCCTACATCAGCTTCAACAACTGCCAGTATTTATATGTCATTCCACATTTTTGGAGGTAAAACTTGAGGTAAAATTGCATAGTTTTCTAATTTATTATAAATTTAGGAGAATCTAATGAAAATCCATTTTGAGCATTATTTACCATCCTTCATTTCTACCACTTCCCATTTTTCAGCAGCATATCATTTCCGAGTATGGGGGAGTGTTCCTTCATTTCTTTCCTATCACCACGCCATTCATATTCTTTATCCTCCATTGCTATTCTTATTCACTCTCACCACCTCCCTTATTCCATGTTGTTTTACACCAAGCATAGAATTCAACAGCTGGTAGTAACCACCTCTCTTTGTTTTCTAGCATCGCATGAGGACATGCTAATTTTTCAGAGAGGGGGAGGAATTGCTATGCATGATGGATATTTTCTACTTTCTTCCTTATTTAAGGCATACAATTTCATTTTTTGATTTCCACATATTTTTAAAACTATGAACCCAATTCTTGTAATTTTTGGAAAGCACATACCTATCATTAATACAAATCCACACAATTTCAAGAAGTAGTGGTTCATAAAATTTCGGAAATCATGCACTCTCACCTACAGCCATTTTGTTTATATCTCATGATCCGTGCATCAAAACAATCTGATTTTTGGATCATAAAGGCATTCATATATTATAAATTTACTTGCCAAATTTCAACAAAAGCTGGTTTGTAAGTTTTTGAGAAAATGGTTCATGAAGTTTGCTGTTACATATATCATATTTTGTTGCAACTTCATATATACATATAATTGAATGTTAATGTAAAAATTGTTATGCCTTCATCAAGATTACCAAAAGTGAATATTCATTAATTAAGGAAGAATTCATTTGTTCTATCCATTTCATGAGCTGAGATGAACATAATTTTTATTGCTTGGTTAACACATGGTTTTTGTCAGAGAAGTTATTTCCTTAACTTTTTCCCTGTTTGAACCTTTATGCATGAGAAAGTGTTTTATGATCAATCACATCATTTTCAGCTAGAATACCGTCAGCAAAGCATCTTTTTAGCATATTGTTGTCCTTTTTCGTTTTGCATAAACTATCATCACTCCAAAGCGTCCTATCTCTTATTCATAACTATCTTTACACACTTTGCTCTCAATATAATCATAATTTTCACCGTCCTATCATTCATAAGTGTACTCTGCCTCCCTTACTGATATATTGTTCATTCCATTGCCTTGCCGTCAGCACCACCCCTTTCATATGCTTTATGGTTATGGAACCCATTTTCCAATTGGAGGGGGGAATGTATGCATTATGGGATTGCATGCGATATGATTACTACACTCTGCCATAACTTGTTGATTTGACAACAGTTTTTTCTAACTGAAAGTTTTGCATGCATCTTATCTATTTCTATTCAAAACTAACATTATGGATTCAAGAACATTGTATGCAAAATAGTGCTTTGTTTACAGGAGAACAACAAGTATGCAGGGGAAATTCTATTCGTAGCATGACCACACTATTGCACTTCACAGTAGAGGCTCGTGAACGTGAACAATTCTTCAGATATGATGTGCTTCCCTGGATTCCACCTTTTGCATCACTTTTAGCACCAACTCTGCCTACATCAGCTTCAACAACTGCCAGTATTTATATGTCATTCCACATTTTTGGAGGTAAAACTTGAGGTAAAATTGCATAGTTTTCTAATTTATTATAAATTTAGGAGAATCTAATGAAAATCCATTTTGAGCATTATTTACCATCCTTCATTTCTACCACTTCCCATTTTTCAGCAGCATATCATTTCCGAGTATGGGGGAGTGTTCCTTCATTTCTTTCCTATCACCACGCCATTCATATTCTTTATCCTCCATTGCTATTCTTATTCACTCTCACCACCTCCCTTATTCCATGTTGTTTTACACCAAGCATAGAATTCAACAGCTGGTAGTAACCACCTCTCTTTGTTTTCTAGCATCGCATGAGGACATGCTAATTTTTCAGAGAGGGGGAGGAATTGCTATGCATGATGGATATTTTCTACTTTCTTCCTTATTTAAGGCATACAATTTCATTTTTTGATTTCCACATATTTTTAAAACTATGAACCCAATTCTTGTAATTTTTGGAAAGCACATACCTATCATTAATACAAATCCACACAATTTCAAGAAGTAGTGGTTCATAAAATTTCGGAAATCATGCACTCTCACCTACAGCCATTTTGTTTATATCTCATGATCCGTGCATCAAAACAATCTGATTTTTGGATCATAAAGGCATTCATATATTATAAATTTACTTGCCAAATTTCAACAAAAGCTGGTTTGTAAGTTTTTGAGAAAATGGTTCATGAAGTTTGCTGTTACATATATCATATTTTGTTGCAACTTCATATATACATATAATTGAATGTTAATGTAAAAATTGTTATGCCTTCATCAAGATTACCAAAAGTGAATATTCATTAATTAAGGAAGAATTCATTTGTTCTATCCATTTCATGAGCTGAGATGAACATAATTTTTATTGCTTGGTTAACACATGGTTTTTGTCAGAGAAGTTATTTCCTTAACTTTTTCCCTGTTTGAACCTTTATGCATGAGAAAGTGTTTTATGATCAATCACATCATTTTCAGCTAGAATACCGTCAGCAAAGCATCTTTTTAGCATATTGTTGTCCTTTTTCGTTTTGCATAAACTATCATCACTCCAAAGCGTCCTATCTCTTATTCATAACTATCTTTACACACTTTGCTCTCAATATAATCATAATTTTCACCGTCCTATCATTCATAAGTGTACTCTGCCTCCCTTACTGATATATTGTTCATTCCATTGCCTTGCCGTCAGCACCACCCCTTTCATATGCTTTATGGTTATGGAACCCATTTTCCAATTGGAGGGGGGAATGTATGCATTATGGGATTGCATGCGATATGATTACTACACTCTGCCATAACTTGTTGATTTGACAACAGTTTTTTCTAACTGAAAGTTTTGCATGCATCTTATCTATTTCTATTCAAAACTAACATTATGGATTCAAGAACATTGTATGCAAAATAGTGCTTTGTTTACAGGAGAACAACAAGTATGCAGGGGAAATTCTATTCGTAGCATGACCACACTATTGCACTTCACAGTAGAGGCTCGTGAACGTGAACAATTCTTCAGATATGATGTGCTTCCCTGGATTCCACCTTTTGCATCACTTTTAGCACCAACTCTGCCTACATCAGCTTCAACAACTGCCAGTATTTATATGTCATTCCACATTTTTGGAGGTAAAACTTGAGGTAAAATTGCATAGTTTTCTAATTTATTATAAATTTAGGAGAATCTAATGAAAATCCATTTTGAGCATTATTTACCATCCTTCATTTCTACCACTTCCCATTTTTCAGCAGCATATCATTTCCGAGTATGGGGGAGTGTTCCTTCATTTCTTTCCTATCACCACGCCATTCATATTCTTTATCCTCCATTGCTATTCTTATTCACTCTCACCACCTCCCTTATTCCATGTTGTTTTACACCAAGCATAGAATTCAACAGCTGGTAGTAACCACCTCTCTTTGTTTTCTAGCATCGCATGAGGACATGCTAATTTTTCAGAGAGGGGGAGGAATTGCTATGCATGATGGATATTTTCTACTTTCTTCCTTATTTAAGGCATACAATTTCATTTTTTGATTTCCACATATTTTTAAAACTATGAACCCAATTCTTGTAATTTTTGGAAAGCACATACCTATCATTAATACAAATCCACACAATTTCAAGAAGTAGTGGTTCATAAAATTTCGGAAATCATGCACTCTCACCTACAGCCATTTTGTTTATATCTCATGATCCGTGCATCAAAACAATCTGATTTTTGGATCATAAAGGCATTCATATATTATAAATTTACTTGCCAAATTTCAACAAAAGCTGGTTTGTAAGTTTTTGAGAAAATGGTTCATGAAGTTTGCTGTTACATATATCATATTTTGTTGCAACTTCATATATACATATAATTGAATGTTAATGTAAAAATTGTTATGCCTTCATCAAGATTACCAAAAGTGAATATTCATTAATTAAGGAAGAATTCATTTGTTCTATCCATTTCATGAGCTGAGATGAACATAATTTTTATTGCTTGGTTAACACATGGTTTTTGTCAGAGAAGTTATTTCCTTAACTTTTTCCCTGTTTGAACCTTTATGCATGAGAAAGTGTTTTATGATCAATCACATCATTTTCAGCTAGAATACCGTCAGCAAAGCATCTTTTTAGCATATTGTTGTCCTTTTTCGTTTTGCATAAACTATCATCACTCCAAAGCGTCCTATCTCTTATTCATAACTATCTTTACACACTTTGCTCTCAATATAATCATAATTTTCACCGTCCTATCATTCATAAGTGTACTCTGCCTCCCTTACTGATATATTGTTCATTCCATTGCCTTGCCGTCAGCACCACCCCTTTCATATGCTTTATGGTTATGGAACCCATTTTCCAATTGGAGGGGGGAATGTATGCATTATGGGATTGCATGCGATATGATTACTACACTCTGCCATAACTTGTTGATTTGACAACAGTTTTTTCTAACTGAAAGTTTTGCATGCATCTTATCTATTTCTATTCAAAACTAACATTATGGATTCAAGAACATTGTATGCAAAATAGTGCTTTGTTTACAGGAGAACAACAAGTATGCAGGGGAAATTCTATTCGTAGCATGACCACACTATTGCACTTCACAGTAGAGGCTCGTGAACGTGAACAATTCTTCAGATATGATGTGCTTCCCTGGATTCCACCTTTTGCATCACTTTTAGCACCAACTCTGCCTACATCAGCTTCAACAACTGCCAGTATTTATATGTCATTCCACATTTTTGGAGGTAAAACTTGAGGTAAAATTGCATAGTTTTCTAATTTATTATAAATTTAGGAGAATCTAATGAAAATCCATTTTGAGCATTATTTACCATCCTTCATTTCTACCACTTCCCATTTTTCAGCAGCATATCATTTCCGAGTATGGGGGAGTGTTCCTTCATTTCTTTCCTATCACCACGCCATTCATATTCTTTATCCTCCATTGCTATTCTTATTCACTCTCACCACCTCCCTTATTCCATGTTGTTTTACACCAAGCATAGAATTCAACAGCTGGTAGTAACCACCTCTCTTTGTTTTCTAGCATCGCATGAGGACATGCTAATTTTTCAGAGAGGGGGAGGAATTGCTATGCATGATGGATATTTTCTACTTTCTTCCTTATTTAAGGCATACAATTTCATTTTTTGATTTCCACATATTTTTAAAACTATGAACCCAATTCTTGTAATTTTTGGAAAGCACATACCTATCATTAATACAAATCCACACAATTTCAAGAAGTAGTGGTTCATAAAATTTCGGAAATCATGCACTCTCACCTACAGCCATTTTGTTTATATCTCATGATCCGTGCATCAAAACAATCTGATTTTTGGATCATAAAGGCATTCATATATTATAAATTTACTTGCCAAATTTCAACAAAAGCTGGTTTGTAAGTTTTTGAGAAAATGGTTCATGAAGTTTGCTGTTACATATATCATATTTTGTTGCAACTTCATATATACATATAATTGAATGTTAATGTAAAAATTGTTATGCCTTCATCAAGATTACCAAAAGTGAATATTCATTAATTAAGGAAGAATTCATTTGTTCTATCCATTTCATGAGCTGAGATGAACATAATTTTTATTGCTTGGTTAACACATGGTTTTTGTCAGAGAAGTTATTTCCTTAACTTTTTCCCTGTTTGAACCTTTATGCATGAGAAAGTGTTTTATGATCAATCACATCATTTTCAGCTAGAATACCGTCAGCAAAGCATCTTTTTAGCATATTGTTGTCCTTTTTCGTTTTGCATAAACTATCATCACTCCAAAGCGTCCTATCTCTTATTCATAACTATCTTTACACACTTTGCTCTCAATATAATCATAATTTTCACCGTCCTATCATTCATAAGTGTACTCTGCCTCCCTTACTGATATATTGTTCATTCCATTGCCTTGCCGTCAGCACCACCCCTTTCATATGCTTTATGGTTATGGAACCCATTTTCCAATTGGAGGGGGGAATGTATGCATTATGGGATTGCATGCGATATGATTACTACACTCTGCCATAACTTGTTGATTTGACAACAGTTTTTTCTAACTGAAAGTTTTGCATGCATCTTATCTATTTCTATTCAAAACTAACATTATGGATTCAAGAACATTGTATGCAAAATAGTGCTTTGTTTACAGGAGAACAACAAGTATGCAGGGGAAATTCTATTCGTAGCATGACCACACTATTGCACTTCACAGTAGAGGCTCGTGAACGTGAACAATTCTTCAGATATGATGTGCTTCCCTGGATTCCACCTTTTGCATCACTTTTAGCACCAACTCTGCCTACATCAGCTTCAACAACTGCCAGTATTTATATGTCATTCCACATTTTTGGAGGTAAAACTTGAGGTAAAATTGCATAGTTTTCTAATTTATTATAAATTTAGGAGAATCTAATGAAAATCCATTTTGAGCATTATTTACCATCCTTCATTTCTACCACTTCCCATTTTTCAGCAGCATATCATTTCCGAGTATGGGGGAGTGTTCCTTCATTTCTTTCCTATCACCACGCCATTCATATTCTTTATCCTCCATTGCTATTCTTATTCACTCTCACCACCTCCCTTATTCCATGTTGTTTTACACCAAGCATAGAATTCAACAGCTGGTAGTAACCACCTCTCTTTGTTTTCTAGCATCGCATGAGGACATGCTAATTTTTCAGAGAGGGGGAGGAATTGCTATGCATGATGGATATTTTCTACTTTCTTCCTTATTTAAGGCATACAATTTCATTTTTTGATTTCCACATATTTTTAAAACTATGAACCCAATTCTTGTAATTTTTGGAAAGCACATACCTATCATTAATACAAATCCACACAATTTCAAGAAGTAGTGGTTCATAAAATTTCGGAAATCATGCACTCTCACCTACAGCCATTTTGTTTATATCTCATGATCCGTGCATCAAAACAATCTGATTTTTGGATCATAAAGGCATTCATATATTATAAATTTACTTGCCAAATTTCAACAAAAGCTGGTTTGTAAGTTTTTGAGAAAATGGTTCATGAAGTTTGCTGTTACATATATCATATTTTGTTGCAACTTCATATATACATATAATTGAATGTTAATGTAAAAATTGTTATGCCTTCATCAAGATTACCAAAAGTGAATATTCATTAATTAAGGAAGAATTCATTTGTTCTATCCATTTCATGAGCTGAGATGAACATAATTTTTATTGCTTGGTTAACACATGGTTTTTGTCAGAGAAGTTATTTCCTTAACTTTTTCCCTGTTTGAACCTTTATGCATGAGAAAGTGTTTTATGATCAATCACATCATTTTCAGCTAGAATACCGTCAGCAAAGCATCTTTTTAGCATATTGTTGTCCTTTTTCGTTTTGCATAAACTATCATCACTCCAAAGCGTCCTATCTCTTATTCATAACTATCTTTACACACTTTGCTCTCAATATAATCATAATTTTCACCGTCCTATCATTCATAAGTGTACTCTGCCTCCCTTACTGATATATTGTTCATTCCATTGCCTTGCCGTCAGCACCACCCCTTTCATATGCTTTATGGTTATGGAACCCATTTTCCAATTGGAGGGGGGAATGTATGCATTATGGGATTGCATGCGATATGATTACTACACTCTGCCATAACTTGTTGATTTGACAACAGTTTTTTCTAACTGAAAGTTTTGCATGCATCTTATCTATTTCTATTCAAAACTAACATTATGGATTCAAGAACATTGTATGCAAAATAGTGCTTTGTTTACAGGAGAACAACAAGTATGCAGGGGAAATTCTATTCGTAGCATGACCACACTATTGCACTTCACAGTAGAGGCTCGTGAACGTGAACAATTCTTCAGATATGATGTGCTTCCCTGGATTCCACCTTTTGCATCACTTTTAGCACCAACTCTGCCTACATCAGCTTCAACAACTGCCAGTATTTATATGTCATTCCACATTTTTGGAGGTAAAACTTGAGGTAAAATTGCATAGTTTTCTAATTTATTATAAATTTAGGAGAATCTAATGAAAATCCATTTTGAGCATTATTTACCATCCTTCATTTCTACCACTTCCCATTTTTCAGCAGCATATCATTTCCGAGTATGGGGGAGTGTTCCTTCATTTCTTTCCTATCACCACGCCATTCATATTCTTTATCCTCCATTGCTATTCTTATTCACTCTCACCACCTCCCTTATTCCATGTTGTTTTACACCAAGCATAGAATTCAACAGCTGGTAGTAACCACCTCTCTTTGTTTTCTAGCATCGCATGAGGACATGCTAATTTTTCAGAGAGGGGGAGGAATTGCTATGCATGATGGATATTTTCTACTTTCTTCCTTATTTAAGGCATACAATTTCATTTTTTGATTTCCACATATTTTTAAAACTATGAACCCAATTCTTGTAATTTTTGGAAAGCACATACCTATCATTAATACAAATCCACACAATTTCAAGAAGTAGTGGTTCATAAAATTTCGGAAATCATGCACTCTCACCTACAGCCATTTTGTTTATATCTCATGATCCGTGCATCAAAACAATCTGATTTTTGGATCATAAAGGCATTCATATATTATAAATTTACTTGCCAAATTTCAACAAAAGCTGGTTTGTAAGTTTTTGAGAAAATGGTTCATGAAGTTTGCTGTTACATATATCATATTTTGTTGCAACTTCATATATACATATAATTGAATGTTAATGTAAAAATTGTTATGCCTTCATCAAGATTACCAAAAGTGAATATTCATTAATTAAGGAAGAATTCATTTGTTCTATCCATTTCATGAGCTGAGATGAACATAATTTTTATTGCTTGGTTAACACATGGTTTTTGTCAGAGAAGTTATTTCCTTAACTTTTTCCCTGTTTGAACCTTTATGCATGAGAAAGTGTTTTATGATCAATCACATCATTTTCAGCTAGAATACCGTCAGCAAAGCATCTTTTTAGCATATTGTTGTCCTTTTTCGTTTTGCATAAACTATCATCACTCCAAAGCGTCCTATCTCTTATTCATAACTATCTTTACACACTTTGCTCTCAATATAATCATAATTTTCACCGTCCTATCATTCATAAGTGTACTCTGCCTCCCTTACTGATATATTGTTCATTCCATTGCCTTGCCGTCAGCACCACCCCTTTCATATGCTTTATGGTTATGGAACCCATTTTCCAATTGGAGGGGGGAATGTATGCATTATGGGATTGCATGCGATATGATTACTACACTCTGCCATAACTTGTTGATTTGACAACAGTTTTTTCTAACTGAAAGTTTTGCATGCATCTTATCTATTTCTATTCAAAACTAACATTATGGATTCAAGAACATTGTATGCAAAATAGTGCTTTGTTTACAGGAGAACAACAAGTATGCAGGGGAAATTCTATTCGTAGCATGACCACACTATTGCACTTCACAGTAGAGGCTCGTGAACGTGAACAATTCTTCAGATATGATGTGCTTCCCTGGATTCCACCTTTTGCATCACTTTTAGCACCAACTCTGCCTACATCAGCTTCAACAACTGCCAGTATTTATATGTCATTCCACATTTTTGGAGGTAAAACTTGAGGTAAAATTGCATAGTTTTCTAATTTATTATAAATTTAGGAGAATCTAATGAAAATCCATTTTGAGCATTATTTACCATCCTTCATTTCTACCACTTCCCATTTTTCAGCAGCATATCATTTCCGAGTATGGGGGAGTGTTCCTTCATTTCTTTCCTATCACCACGCCATTCATATTCTTTATCCTCCATTGCTATTCTTATTCACTCTCACCACCTCCCTTATTCCATGTTGTTTTACACCAAGCATAGAATTCAACAGCTGGTAGTAACCACCTCTCTTTGTTTTCTAGCATCGCATGAGGACATGCTAATTTTTCAGAGAGGGGGAGGAATTGCTATGCATGATGGATATTTTCTACTTTCTTCCTTATTTAAGGCATACAATTTCATTTTTTGATTTCCACATATTTTTAAAACTATGAACCCAATTCTTGTAATTTTTGGAAAGCACATACCTATCATTAATACAAATCCACACAATTTCAAGAAGTAGTGGTTCATAAAATTTCGGAAATCATGCACTCTCACCTACAGCCATTTTGTTTATATCTCATGATCCGTGCATCAAAACAATCTGATTTTTGGATCATAAAGGCATTCATATATTATAAATTTACTTGCCAAATTTCAACAAAAGCTGGTTTGTAAGTTTTTGAGAAAATGGTTCATGAAGTTTGCTGTTACATATATCATATTTTGTTGCAACTTCATATATACATATAATTGAATGTTAATGTAAAAATTGTTATGCCTTCATCAAGATTACCAAAAGTGAATATTCATTAATTAAGGAAGAATTCATTTGTTCTATCCATTTCATGAGCTGAGATGAACATAATTTTTATTGCTTGGTTAACACATGGTTTTTGTCAGAGAAGTTATTTCCTTAACTTTTTCCCTGTTTGAACCTTTATGCATGAGAAAGTGTTTTATGATCAATCACATCATTTTCAGCTAGAATACCGTCAGCAAAGCATCTTTTTAGCATATTGTTGTCCTTTTTCGTTTTGCATAAACTATCATCACTCCAAAGCGTCCTATCTCTTATTCATAACTATCTTTACACACTTTGCTCTCAATATAATCATAATTTTCACCGTCCTATCATTCATAAGTGTACTCTGCCTCCCTTACTGATATATTGTTCATTCCATTGCCTTGCCGTCAGCACCACCCCTTTCATATGCTTTATGGTTATGGAACCCATTTTCCAATTGGAGGGGGGAATGTATGCATTATGGGATTGCATGCGATATGATTACTACACTCTGCCATAACTTGTTGATTTGACAACAGTTTTTTCTAACTGAAAGTTTTGCATGCATCTTATCTATTTCTATTCAAAACTAACATTATGGATTCAAGAACATTGTATGCAAAATAGTGCTTTGTTTACAGGAGAACAACAAGTATGCAGGGGAAATTCTATTCGTAGCATGACCACACTATTGCACTTCACAGTAGAGGCTCGTGAACGTGAACAATTCTTCAGATATGATGTGCTTCCCTGGATTCCACCTTTTGCATCACTTTTAGCACCAACTCTGCCTACATCAGCTTCAACAACTGCCAGTATTTATATGTCATTCCACATTTTTGGAGGTAAAACTTGAGGTAAAATTGCATAGTTTTCTAATTTATTATAAATTTAGGAGAATCTAATGAAAATCCATTTTGAGCATTATTTACCATCCTTCATTTCTACCACTTCCCATTTTTCAGCAGCATATCATTTCCGAGTATGGGGGAGTGTTCCTTCATTTCTTTCCTATCACCACGCCATTCATATTCTTTATCCTCCATTGCTATTCTTATTCACTCTCACCACCTCCCTTATTCCATGTTGTTTTACACCAAGCATAGAATTCAACAGCTGGTAGTAACCACCTCTCTTTGTTTTCTAGCATCGCATGAGGACATGCTAATTTTTCAGAGAGGGGGAGGAATTGCTATGCATGATGGATATTTTCTACTTTCTTCCTTATTTAAGGCATACAATTTCATTTTTTGATTTCCACATATTTTTAAAACTATGAACCCAATTCTTGTAATTTTTGGAAAGCACATACCTATCATTAATACAAATCCACACAATTTCAAGAAGTAGTGGTTCATAAAATTTCGGAAATCATGCACTCTCACCTACAGCCATTTTGTTTATATCTCATGATCCGTGCATCAAAACAATCTGATTTTTGGATCATAAAGGCATTCATATATTATAAATTTACTTGCCAAATTTCAACAAAAGCTGGTTTGTAAGTTTTTGAGAAAATGGTTCATGAAGTTTGCTGTTACATATATCATATTTTGTTGCAACTTCATATATACATATAATTGAATGTTAATGTAAAAATTGTTATGCCTTCATCAAGATTACCAAAAGTGAATATTCATTAATTAAGGAAGAATTCATTTGTTCTATCCATTTCATGAGCTGAGATGAACATAATTTTTATTGCTTGGTTAACACATGGTTTTTGTCAGAGAAGTTATTTCCTTAACTTTTTCCCTGTTTGAACCTTTATGCATGAGAAAGTGTTTTATGATCAATCACATCATTTTCAGCTAGAATACCGTCAGCAAAGCATCTTTTTAGCATATTGTTGTCCTTTTTCGTTTTGCATAAACTATCATCACTCCAAAGCGTCCTATCTCTTATTCATAACTATCTTTACACACTTTGCTCTCAATATAATCATAATTTTCACCGTCCTATCATTCATAAGTGTACTCTGCCTCCCTTACTGATATATTGTTCATTCCATTGCCTTGCCGTCAGCACCACCCCTTTCATATGCTTTATGGTTATGGAACCCATTTTCCAATTGGAGGGGGGAATGTATGCATTATGGGATTGCATGCGATATGATTACTACACTCTGCCATAACTTGTTGATTTGACAACAGTTTTTTCTAACTGAAAGTTTTGCATGCATCTTATCTATTTCTATTCAAAACTAACATTATGGATTCAAGAACATTGTATGCAAAATAGTGCTTTGTTTACAGGAGAACAACAAGTATGCAGGGGAAATTCTATTCGTAGCATGACCACACTATTGCACTTCACAGTAGAGGCTCGTGAACGTGAACAATTCTTCAGATATGATGTGCTTCCCTGGATTCCACCTTTTGCATCACTTTTAGCACCAACTCTGCCTACATCAGCTTCAACAACTGCCAGTATTTATATGTCATTCCACATTTTTGGAGGTAAAACTTGAGGTAAAATTGCATAGTTTTCTAATTTATTATAAATTTAGGAGAATCTAATGAAAATCCATTTTGAGCATTATTTACCATCCTTCATTTCTACCACTTCCCATTTTTCAGCAGCATATCATTTCCGAGTATGGGGGAGTGTTCCTTCATTTCTTTCCTATCACCACGCCATTCATATTCTTTATCCTCCATTGCTATTCTTATTCACTCTCACCACCTCCCTTATTCCATGTTGTTTTACACCAAGCATAGAATTCAACAGCTGGTAGTAACCACCTCTCTTTGTTTTCTAGCATCGCATGAGGACATGCTAATTTTTCAGAGAGGGGGAGGAATTGCTATGCATGATGGATATTTTCTACTTTCTTCCTTATTTAAGGCATACAATTTCATTTTTTGATTTCCACATATTTTTAAAACTATGAACCCAATTCTTGTAATTTTTGGAAAGCACATACCTATCATTAATACAAATCCACACAATTTCAAGAAGTAGTGGTTCATAAAATTTCGGAAATCATGCACTCTCACCTACAGCCATTTTGTTTATATCTCATGATCCGTGCATCAAAACAATCTGATTTTTGGATCATAAAGGCATTCATATATTATAAATTTACTTGCCAAATTTCAACAAAAGCTGGTTTGTAAGTTTTTGAGAAAATGGTTCATGAAGTTTGCTGTTACATATATCATATTTTGTTGCAACTTCATATATACATATAATTGAATGTTAATGTAAAAATTGTTATGCCTTCATCAAGATTACCAAAAGTGAATATTCATTAATTAAGGAAGAATTCATTTGTTCTATCCATTTCATGAGCTGAGATGAACATAATTTTTATTGCTTGGTTAACACATGGTTTTTGTCAGAGAAGTTATTTCCTTAACTTTTTCCCTGTTTGAACCTTTATGCATGAGAAAGTGTTTTATGATCAATCACATCATTTTCAGCTAGAATACCGTCAGCAAAGCATCTTTTTAGCATATTGTTGTCCTTTTTCGTTTTGCATAAACTATCATCACTCCAAAGCGTCCTATCTCTTATTCATAACTATCTTTACACACTTTGCTCTCAATATAATCATAATTTTCACCGTCCTATCATTCATAAGTGTACTCTGCCTCCCTTACTGATATATTGTTCATTCCATTGCCTTGCCGTCAGCACCACCCCTTTCATATGCTTTATGGTTATGGAACCCATTTTCCAATTGGAGGGGGGAATGTATGCATTATGGGATTGCATGCGATATGATTACTACACTCTGCCATAACTTGTTGATTTGACAACAGTTTTTTCTAACTGAAAGTTTTGCATGCATCTTATCTATTTCTATTCAAAACTAACATTATGGATTCAAGAACATTGTATGCAAAATAGTGCTTTGTTTACAGGAGAACAACAAGTATGCAGGGGAAATTCTATTCGTAGCATGACCACACTATTGCACTTCACAGTAGAGGCTCGTGAACGTGAACAATTCTTCAGATATGATGTGCTTCCCTGGATTCCACCTTTTGCATCACTTTTAGCACCAACTCTGCCTACATCAGCTTCAACAACTGCCAGTATTTATATGTCATTCCACATTTTTGGAGGTAAAACTTGAGGTAAAATTGCATAGTTTTCTAATTTATTATAAATTTAGGAGAATCTAATGAAAATCCATTTTGAGCATTATTTACCATCCTTCATTTCTACCACTTCCCATTTTTCAGCAGCATATCATTTCCGAGTATGGGGGAGTGTTCCTTCATTTCTTTCCTATCACCACGCCATTCATATTCTTTATCCTCCATTGCTATTCTTATTCACTCTCACCACCTCCCTTATTCCATGTTGTTTTACACCAAGCATAGAATTCAACAGCTGGTAGTAACCACCTCTCTTTGTTTTCTAGCATCGCATGAGGACATGCTAATTTTTCAGAGAGGGGGAGGAATTGCTATGCATGATGGATATTTTCTACTTTCTTCCTTATTTAAGGCATACAATTTCATTTTTTGATTTCCACATATTTTTAAAACTATGAACCCAATTCTTGTAATTTTTGGAAAGCACATACCTATCATTAATACAAATCCACACAATTTCAAGAAGTAGTGGTTCATAAAATTTCGGAAATCATGCACTCTCACCTACAGCCATTTTGTTTATATCTCATGATCCGTGCATCAAAACAATCTGATTTTTGGATCATAAAGGCATTCATATATTATAAATTTACTTGCCAAATTTCAACAAAAGCTGGTTTGTAAGTTTTTGAGAAAATGGTTCATGAAGTTTGCTGTTACATATATCATATTTTGTTGCAACTTCATATATACATATAATTGAATGTTAATGTAAAAATTGTTATGCCTTCATCAAGATTACCAAAAGTGAATATTCATTAATTAAGGAAGAATTCATTTGTTCTATCCATTTCATGAGCTGAGATGAACATAATTTTTATTGCTTGGTTAACACATGGTTTTTGTCAGAGAAGTTATTTCCTTAACTTTTTCCCTGTTTGAACCTTTATGCATGAGAAAGTGTTTTATGATCAATCACATCATTTTCAGCTAGAATACCGTCAGCAAAGCATCTTTTTAGCATATTGTTGTCCTTTTTCGTTTTGCATAAACTATCATCACTCCAAAGCGTCCTATCTCTTATTCATAACTATCTTTACACACTTTGCTCTCAATATAATCATAATTTTCACCGTCCTATCATTCATAAGTGTACTCTGCCTCCCTTACTGATATATTGTTCATTCCATTGCCTTGCCGTCAGCACCACCCCTTTCATATGCTTTATGGTTATGGAACCCATTTTCCAATTGGAGGGGGGAATGTATGCATTATGGGATTGCATGCGATATGATTACTACACTCTGCCATAACTTGTTGATTTGACAACAGTTTTTTCTAACTGAAAGTTTTGCATGCATCTTATCTATTTCTATTCAAAACTAACATTATGGATTCAAGAACATTGTATGCAAAATAGTGCTTTGTTTACAGGAGAACAACAAGTATGCAGGGGAAATTCTATTCGTAGCATGACCACACTATTGCACTTCACAGTAGAGGCTCGTGAACGTGAACAATTCTTCAGATATGATGTGCTTCCCTGGATTCCACCTTTTGCATCACTTTTAGCACCAACTCTGCCTACATCAGCTTCAACAACTGCCAGTATTTATATGTCATTCCACATTTTTGGAGGTAAAACTTGAGGTAAAATTGCATAGTTTTCTAATTTATTATAAATTTAGGAGAATCTAATGAAAATCCATTTTGAGCATTATTTACCATCCTTCATTTCTACCACTTCCCATTTTTCAGCAGCATATCATTTCCGAGTATGGGGGAGTGTTCCTTCATTTCTTTCCTATCACCACGCCATTCATATTCTTTATCCTCCATTGCTATTCTTATTCACTCTCACCACCTCCCTTATTCCATGTTGTTTTACACCAAGCATAGAATTCAACAGCTGGTAGTAACCACCTCTCTTTGTTTTCTAGCATCGCATGAGGACATGCTAATTTTTCAGAGAGGGGGAGGAATTGCTATGCATGATGGATATTTTCTACTTTCTTCCTTATTTAAGGCATACAATTTCATTTTTTGATTTCCACATATTTTTAAAACTATGAACCCAATTCTTGTAATTTTTGGAAAGCACATACCTATCATTAATACAAATCCACACAATTTCAAGAAGTAGTGGTTCATAAAATTTCGGAAATCATGCACTCTCACCTACAGCCATTTTGTTTATATCTCATGATCCGTGCATCAAAACAATCTGATTTTTGGATCATAAAGGCATTCATATATTATAAATTTACTTGCCAAATTTCAACAAAAGCTGGTTTGTAAGTTTTTGAGAAAATGGTTCATGAAGTTTGCTGTTACATATATCATATTTTGTTGCAACTTCATATATACATATAATTGAATGTTAATGTAAAAATTGTTATGCCTTCATCAAGATTACCAAAAGTGAATATTCATTAATTAAGGAAGAATTCATTTGTTCTATCCATTTCATGAGCTGAGATGAACATAATTTTTATTGCTTGGTTAACACATGGTTTTTGTCAGAGAAGTTATTTCCTTAACTTTTTCCCTGTTTGAACCTTTATGCATGAGAAAGTGTTTTATGATCAATCACATCATTTTCAGCTAGAATACCGTCAGCAAAGCATCTTTTTAGCATATTGTTGTCCTTTTTCGTTTTGCATAAACTATCATCACTCCAAAGCGTCCTATCTCTTATTCATAACTATCTTTACACACTTTGCTCTCAATATAATCATAATTTTCACCGTCCTATCATTCATAAGTGTACTCTGCCTCCCTTACTGATATATTGTTCATTCCATTGCCTTGCCGTCAGCACCACCCCTTTCATATGCTTTATGGTTATGGAACCCATTTTCCAATTGGAGGGGGGAATGTATGCATTATGGGATTGCATGCGATATGATTACTACACTCTGCCATAACTTGTTGATTTGACAACAGTTTTTTCTAACTGAAAGTTTTGCATGCATCTTATCTATTTCTATTCAAAACTAACATTATGGATTCAAGAACATTGTATGCAAAATAGTGCTTTGTTTACAGGAGAACAACAAGTATGCAGGGGAAATTCTATTCGTAGCATGACCACACTATTGCACTTCACAGTAGAGGCTCGTGAACGTGAACAATTCTTCAGATATGATGTGCTTCCCTGGATTCCACCTTTTGCATCACTTTTAGCACCAACTCTGCCTACATCAGCTTCAACAACTGCCAGTATTTATATGTCATTCCACATTTTTGGAGGTAAAACTTGAGGTAAAATTGCATAGTTTTCTAATTTATTATAAATTTAGGAGAATCTAATGAAAATCCATTTTGAGCATTATTTACCATCCTTCATTTCTACCACTTCCCATTTTTCAGCAGCATATCATTTCCGAGTATGGGGGAGTGTTCCTTCATTTCTTTCCTATCACCACGCCATTCATATTCTTTATCCTCCATTGCTATTCTTATTCACTCTCACCACCTCCCTTATTCCATGTTGTTTTACACCAAGCATAGAATTCAACAGCTGGTAGTAACCACCTCTCTTTGTTTTCTAGCATCGCATGAGGACATGCTAATTTTTCAGAGAGGGGGAGGAATTGCTATGCATGATGGATATTTTCTACTTTCTTCCTTATTTAAGGCATACAATTTCATTTTTTGATTTCCACATATTTTTAAAACTATGAACCCAATTCTTGTAATTTTTGGAAAGCACATACCTATCATTAATACAAATCCACACAATTTCAAGAAGTAGTGGTTCATAAAATTTCGGAAATCATGCACTCTCACCTACAGCCATTTTGTTTATATCTCATGATCCGTGCATCAAAACAATCTGATTTTTGGATCATAAAGGCATTCATATATTATAAATTTACTTGCCAAATTTCAACAAAAGCTGGTTTGTAAGTTTTTGAGAAAATGGTTCATGAAGTTTGCTGTTACATATATCATATTTTGTTGCAACTTCATATATACATATAATTGAATGTTAATGTAAAAATTGTTATGCCTTCATCAAGATTACCAAAAGTGAATATTCATTAATTAAGGAAGAATTCATTTGTTCTATCCATTTCATGAGCTGAGATGAACATAATTTTTATTGCTTGGTTAACACATGGTTTTTGTCAGAGAAGTTATTTCCTTAACTTTTTCCCTGTTTGAACCTTTATGCATGAGAAAGTGTTTTATGATCAATCACATCATTTTCAGCTAGAATACCGTCAGCAAAGCATCTTTTTAGCATATTGTTGTCCTTTTTCGTTTTGCATAAACTATCATCACTCCAAAGCGTCCTATCTCTTATTCATAACTATCTTTACACACTTTGCTCTCAATATAATCATAATTTTCACCGTCCTATCATTCATAAGTGTACTCTGCCTCCCTTACTGATATATTGTTCATTCCATTGCCTTGCCGTCAGCACCACCCCTTTCATATGCTTTATGGTTATGGAACCCATTTTCCAATTGGAGGGGGGAATGTATGCATTATGGGATTGCATGCGATATGATTACTACACTCTGCCATAACTTGTTGATTTGACAACAGTTTTTTCTAACTGAAAGTTTTGCATGCATCTTATCTATTTCTATTCAAAACTAACATTATGGATTCAAGAACATTGTATGCAAAATAGTGCTTTGTTTACAGGAGAACAACAAGTATGCAGGGGAAATTCTATTCGTAGCATGACCACACTATTGCACTTCACAGTAGAGGCTCGTGAACGTGAACAATTCTTCAGATATGATGTGCTTCCCTGGATTCCACCTTTTGCATCACTTTTAGCACCAACTCTGCCTACATCAGCTTCAACAACTGCCAGTATTTATATGTCATTCCACATTTTTGGAGGTAAAACTTGAGGTAAAATTGCATAGTTTTCTAATTTATTATAAATTTAGGAGAATCTAATGAAAATCCATTTTGAGCATTATTTACCATCCTTCATTTCTACCACTTCCCATTTTTCAGCAGCATATCATTTCCGAGTATGGGGGAGTGTTCCTTCATTTCTTTCCTATCACCACGCCATTCATATTCTTTATCCTCCATTGCTATTCTTATTCACTCTCACCACCTCCCTTATTCCATGTTGTTTTACACCAAGCATAGAATTCAACAGCTGGTAGTAACCACCTCTCTTTGTTTTCTAGCATCGCATGAGGACATGCTAATTTTTCAGAGAGGGGGAGGAATTGCTATGCATGATGGATATTTTCTACTTTCTTCCTTATTTAAGGCATACAATTTCATTTTTTGATTTCCACATATTTTTAAAACTATGAACCCAATTCTTGTAATTTTTGGAAAGCACATACCTATCATTAATACAAATCCACACAATTTCAAGAAGTAGTGGTTCATAAAATTTCGGAAATCATGCACTCTCACCTACAGCCATTTTGTTTATATCTCATGATCCGTGCATCAAAACAATCTGATTTTTGGATCATAAAGGCATTCATATATTATAAATTTACTTGCCAAATTTCAACAAAAGCTGGTTTGTAAGTTTTTGAGAAAATGGTTCATGAAGTTTGCTGTTACATATATCATATTTTGTTGCAACTTCATATATACATATAATTGAATGTTAATGTAAAAATTGTTATGCCTTCATCAAGATTACCAAAAGTGAATATTCATTAATTAAGGAAGAATTCATTTGTTCTATCCATTTCATGAGCTGAGATGAACATAATTTTTATTGCTTGGTTAACACATGGTTTTTGTCAGAGAAGTTATTTCCTTAACTTTTTCCCTGTTTGAACCTTTATGCATGAGAAAGTGTTTTATGATCAATCACATCATTTTCAGCTAGAATACCGTCAGCAAAGCATCTTTTTAGCATATTGTTGTCCTTTTTCGTTTTGCATAAACTATCATCACTCCAAAGCGTCCTATCTCTTATTCATAACTATCTTTACACACTTTGCTCTCAATATAATCATAATTTTCACCGTCCTATCATTCATAAGTGTACTCTGCCTCCCTTACTGATATATTGTTCATTCCATTGCCTTGCCGTCAGCACCACCCCTTTCATATGCTTTATGGTTATGGAACCCATTTTCCAATTGGAGGGGGGAATGTATGCATTATGGGATTGCATGCGATATGATTACTACACTCTGCCATAACTTGTTGATTTGACAACAGTTTTTTCTAACTGAAAGTTTTGCATGCATCTTATCTATTTCTATTCAAAACTAACATTATGGATTCAAGAACATTGTATGCAAAATAGTGCTTTGTTTACAGGAGAACAACAAGTATGCAGGGGAAATTCTATTCGTAGCATGACCACACTATTGCACTTCACAGTAGAGGCTCGTGAACGTGAACAATTCTTCAGATATGATGTGCTTCCCTGGATTCCACCTTTTGCATCACTTTTAGCACCAACTCTGCCTACATCAGCTTCAACAACTGCCAGTATTTATATGTCATTCCACATTTTTGGAGGTAAAACTTGAGGTAAAATTGCATAGTTTTCTAATTTATTATAAATTTAGGAGAATCTAATGAAAATCCATTTTGAGCATTATTTACCATCCTTCATTTCTACCACTTCCCATTTTTCAGCAGCATATCATTTCCGAGTATGGGGGAGTGTTCCTTCATTTCTTTCCTATCACCACGCCATTCATATTCTTTATCCTCCATTGCTATTCTTATTCACTCTCACCACCTCCCTTATTCCATGTTGTTTTACACCAAGCATAGAATTCAACAGCTGGTAGTAACCACCTCTCTTTGTTTTCTAGCATCGCATGAGGACATGCTAATTTTTCAGAGAGGGGGAGGAATTGCTATGCATGATGGATATTTTCTACTTTCTTCCTTATTTAAGGCATACAATTTCATTTTTTGATTTCCACATATTTTTAAAACTATGAACCCAATTCTTGTAATTTTTGGAAAGCACATACCTATCATTAATACAAATCCACACAATTTCAAGAAGTAGTGGTTCATAAAATTTCGGAAATCATGCACTCTCACCTACAGCCATTTTGTTTATATCTCATGATCCGTGCATCAAAACAATCTGATTTTTGGATCATAAAGGCATTCATATATTATAAATTTACTTGCCAAATTTCAACAAAAGCTGGTTTGTAAGTTTTTGAGAAAATGGTTCATGAAGTTTGCTGTTACATATATCATATTTTGTTGCAACTTCATATATACATATAATTGAATGTTAATGTAAAAATTGTTATGCCTTCATCAAGATTACCAAAAGTGAATATTCATTAATTAAGGAAGAATTCATTTGTTCTATCCATTTCATGAGCTGAGATGAACATAATTTTTATTGCTTGGTTAACACATGGTTTTTGTCAGAGAAGTTATTTCCTTAACTTTTTCCCTGTTTGAACCTTTATGCATGAGAAAGTGTTTTATGATCAATCACATCATTTTCAGCTAGAATACCGTCAGCAAAGCATCTTTTTAGCATATTGTTGTCCTTTTTCGTTTTGCATAAACTATCATCACTCCAAAGCGTCCTATCTCTTATTCATAACTATCTTTACACACTTTGCTCTCAATATAATCATAATTTTCACCGTCCTATCATTCATAAGTGTACTCTGCCTCCCTTACTGATATATTGTTCATTCCATTGCCTTGCCGTCAGCACCACCCCTTTCATATGCTTTATGGTTATGGAACCCATTTTCCAATTGGAGGGGGGAATGTATGCATTATGGGATTGCATGCGATATGATTACTACACTCTGCCATAACTTGTTGATTTGATGATCCAGGTGGATATTGGTGGCCACCTGCCAAGTCCACCTAGACCCCCACCATTGTCCCTCTTGACATTTTTAGTTTCCTTAATTATAGCACAATTTACTATTTTTAGCAGTTTTCGGGTCCTGAACTTCCGGAGCCGTTTTGAGGCCCTAAACGATGTTTTTTGGGAAATCCCGCTTCTTGCGATTTTTTAGATAAAAAATCGTTGTTTGCGTTATAGTCCTCAGAAAGATCTTTTCAATGGGCTATCATGCGCGTAAAACGGAGATCGTATGCCAAAGTTACGACCCCGGGAAGTTGATGTACCAATTTACCCAAACGGGGCCCATAGTTTGGCGTTTTCATCTTCTAGTGTTAGGTTTTGGAATGTTAAGGGTTTTCCATTGTTTCTCAATAATAAATAGGCCTTCGAGCCTCATTGTAAAGACAGTTCGGAACAGTTCAGAGGCATGTAGCCAACACATCTCTTCTCAGAGATAAGCTACCATCGCCCTAGCTGGGTCATTTCTATTTGTAAGCATATTTCAGTATTCTCCATTAGTGAAATGAAGTATTATTTCCGCTGCATCTCTGTTTTTATGGTTATCGCATCTCTGTATTTATGGTTATCTCTGTAATCTATTGCGTTCCTGCTTAAATCCGGATCAGTGGTATCAGAGCGGTCTGCTTTTTCTCTGTTTTTCTTTGCATGTCCCCGACGAGGTCGGGATATAAGGAGTTAGGGCTTGAGCTGGTCGAACCCTTGCAAGACCAGCCTCGCAAATCTCGACGGCCTCCCATGGCGGATAAGAAAGACGAGGGAGCAGGAGATCCCATCAAAATCTTGCTCGAAGAAGCCCTCGAGCGACAACGGAACGCGATGATGGACAACTTTGCCCAAATCCTTCAGCGGCTACCCAAAGGTGACGCATCAGCTTCCAGCAGCTACTCTGGAAACGCCACACCGTTTAAGGTACAAGTTAATTTTGACATCCCCATCTTCGAGGGTCAAATAGACGCAGATGCCGTAGATAAATGGTTAAATCTGCTAGATGGGTATTTTTCTGTTCATGAATTTTCAAGTCGGGAAAAGATTGTTTTCGCTCTTCTCAAAGCAGCCCCCCACGTCAAGGACTGGTGGGAGACCTACTGCGAGCAGAAGGATGAAACTACAGGCTCGCTATTCTCAGCCGCACCCACCTGGAATTCATTCCGAGATGCCATCAAGGAGCAATACTACCCTGTTGGAAGCTATGAGGATGAATACATAAAGTGGACCACGCTGCGGCAGGGAAGGGATCAAGATGTGCCAGAGTTCACCAATCTTTTCCATACCCTTCGCACGAAGTTGGGTATCAAGGATTCGGAGCAGCATTCGATACTCAAATACCGCGGCTGCCTGCACAAGTACATCCAGGAAGAAATGGAATTCTTGAACATCTCATCGCTCGGCATAGCATACCGATATGCCGTCAAGATCGAGCAGAAGTTTAAACAAAAGAAGCGAGACTTTGGATCTACAAATCCAAAGCAAGGGAAAGGTGCTCCTAAACCGCAGAACAAGGGACAAAGCCAAGGCGGGGCAGCCCAAGACAACCCGCAAAAGCTACAAGCAAAGAAAAGTGCCGCAAAGCCGAAAAAGGACACAGGAAAATGGTGTGAGTTCCATAAGAGCTCCACTCACAACACAAGTGAGTGTCGGGCCAAGCAGTCACTGGTGGCTGAACTAAAGGTTTCAGAATCAGATGCATGTTCCGACTCTGAGTCAGAACCCGACAAGGGGAATGACAAAGGGAAGCAGATCATTGATGCGGATCCCAACGCCACTGTTGCTACTGCCAAGATCCAGAAAAATGAACCCGAAGATCCAGAGGAGGAGGAGCGTCTCTTCCACTCCCAGATGTGGGTAAGGGGCTCCCCACTACAGTTCATTGTCGATAGCGGGAGCCAAAAGAACCTCATTTCGGCAGAGGTCGTGAAGCGGTTGGGCTTATCGACCACAGCACATCCACAACCGTACACTATCGGGTGGCTGCACCAAGGACGGGATCTTCGCGTGAGCCAACAGTGTCGCCTTCCATATAACATCAAGCCCTTCACAGATGAGGTATTGTGTGACATTGCTCCACTTGAAGTTTGTGATGTATTATTAGGACAACCATACTTGTGGAAGCGACATGCTGTGTATGAATCAAGGCCCCGTGCTGTTATTATTACTTTGGGAAATCAGTTGTACAGGATACCAGAGGTAGCACCGCCTACTGCCATCTCTTTGATTACTGCAAAACAATGCAGTAAGCTCATTTCAAAAACTGGAAAATTTGTTGTCCTGATGATACGCCCTCAAGGAAAGAAGAAGACGGTGGCCACAACCTCCAGACAGGGCCCCTCTGCACGACAACTACAGATGGACAAGGTCGTGGAGGAGTACGAGGACATCTTCACCTCCCCGTAGGGGTTCCTCTGCACTGTCAGGTCAAGCACTCCATCGATCTGACCCCAGGTGCACCGTTACCCAATGGACCAATTTATCGGCGCTCCGTTTTGGAGAACGATGAAATCAAGAGGCAGATTCAGGAGCTTCTGCAGAAAGGCCACATCCGTCCGAGTTCATCGCCTTGCGGGAGCCCAATTGTGTTGGTACAGAAGAAGGATGGGACTTGGAGACTCTGTATTGACTATCGAGCGCTGAACAAGATCACTGTCCGTAATAGGTACCCGATCCCGCGGATTGATGACCTCCTAGACCAACTAAAGGGGGCAAAATATTTCAGCAAGATTGATCTGAAGTCAGGATATCACCAGGTACCAATCGAACCCTCTGATGTGTGGAAGACTGCCTTCAAAGCCAAAGAGGGCCTTTTCGAATGGTTGGTTATGCCTTTCGGGTTGACAAATGCTCCTGCAACCTTCATGAGGCTAATGGATGACATCTTGCGGCCTTACACCAACTCATTTGTAGTGGTATACTTGGATGACATTCTGATCTTCAGCCAGAGTTGGGAAGAGCACCTCCACCACATCCGACAGGTTCTCCAAACACTGCGGCAACACAAGCTATGTGCCAATTTGGAGAAATGCACTTTTGGCATGACCCAGGTTCAGTATCTGGGATACATTATTGATGAACAGGGGGTGCATGTGGATCCAGCCAAGATCAAAGTCATTCGGGATTGGCCACCTCCGACCACTTTGACAGAGCTCCGCAGCTTTCTAGGTCTTGCCAACTTCTACCGCAGGTTCGTGTTGGGTTTTTCTCATATCACTTGGCCTTTGAGTCAAGTCACCAAGGGCGGGGCGAAGGCAAAATTCTTTTGGTCTGAATCTCAACAGAAGGCATTCATAGAGTTGAAAGATCGCCTCTGCACAGCACCAGTGCTCGCTTTACCAGATTTACAACAACCATTTGAGGTCGAGACAGATGCCTCTGACTATGCCATTGGGGCAGTCCTTACTCAACACGGGCATCCTGTGGCATATCACAGTGAAACACTTTCAGACACGGTCCGGAAGTATCCCACTTATGATAAAGAGATGTATTCCATTGTACAGGCTTGTCGGCAATGGAAGCACTATATTTTGGGGAAGGAAACGGTCATCCACACAGACCACCGACCCCTACAGTTCATACAGACCCAAGGGAAATTGCAGAATGATCGCCATCAGAAGTGGTCCACATACCTGCAACAGTTCCATTTGAATATCAAGTATAAGAAGGGCAGCACCAATAATGTTGCAGATTGCCTCAGTCGACCACCAATCATGGCGTTAACCACCGTCCTCAACTCTTGTGGGCACGAGACTTCTGATTGGCCACTGCTCTACAAAAGCGACCCGGAATTCGGCCACACATACCAGAACCTCTTGGAGGGTCAGCATGTTCCAGATTTTCACCTCCAGGACGACCTGTTATGCCACTTGGGTCACCTTTGTGTTCCTTCAAGCGAGCGTGCCAAGATGATTTGGGAAGCACACTATAGTCGAGTTGCTGGTCATTTCGGGGTCGAGAAAACAGTGGCAGTGCTGCAAAAGTATTTCTATTGGCCGAATCTTCGACAGGATGTTGGGAAGTACATCAGATCATGTACTGCCTGTGCCATTGCCAAACCGACCATCAAGAAGCAAGGCCTCTATACCCCACTGCCTACCCCTAGCCAACCTTGGGAATCCATCTCCATGGATTACATGTCTGGCCTTCCTTCCACTAAGCATGGAAATGACTGTGTTTTTGTAGTCGTCGACAGGTTCTCGAAGATGGCCATCATGGCGGCCTGCAAGAAGAACATCACAGCAGAAGCCACTGCTAAACTCTTCTTTGAACGAGTTTGGGTGCACTTTGGGATTCCACAGTCTATCATCTCAGATCGGGACAGTCGGTTCCTCAGTACATTTTGGTCCAGTCTCTGGTCAATGCTGGACACCAAACTCACTAAGTCCACCGCCTTCCATCCTCAAACTGATGGCCAGACAGAGGTTGTCAATAGGATGATTGTACACATTCTGCGCATGTACAACTCAAAGCATCCACGCACATGGGACGAGAGCCTCCCCTATGTTCAACACAGCTACAACCGAGCTCTTCACAGCTCCACTGGCCATAGCCCTTTTCAGGTGGGCTTGGGATTCCAGCCATTATGCCCCATTGATGTGGCCATGCCATTTGCAGCTACTCACGCAGATTCTGCTCATGTCCAGTCTGAAACAAACAAGGCGACCAGCTTCATTGAGCACATCCAACATATTCGCCAGCAGTTCCATGACATTCTGGAGAAATCAAATGCCAAGTTCAAGCAGCGACATGATCAACATCGAGTGCCACACAAGTTCCAGGTGGGTGACAAAGTCTGGTTGCATTTACAAAAGGAACGCCTTACTGGAGCCTATCGGAAACTGAGACCACTCCGATATGGTCCCTACACCATTACTAAGGCTGTGGGAAACAATGCATTTGAACTCAGCATTCCCCCATTCCTTGGCCTGCACCCAGTGTTCAATGTGGACCGCCTTCGGCCATACTTTCCACCATTGCTAGATACATCCGACATTGCAGAACACCTCACCCCCACAGAATTAAATCCAGATTGCATGGAACAAGCGGCAACTGATCGAATCATGGACACACAGATCAAGAATACTCGCCAACAGAATATTCAACTGTATCGAGTTGTCAAAGCAGGCCAACTCCTTCACAATGGCAAGTGGCTCACCAGGGACCAAGTTCAGCAAAAGTTTCCCCATCTCATGGAGGAACTCAACGCAATGGGGACCATTGCTTCCTAAGGGGGGAGGAATGATCCAGGTGGATATTGGTGGCCACCTGCCAAGTCCACCTAGACCCCCACCATTGTCCCTCTTGACATTTTTAGTTTCCTTAATTATAGCACAATTTACTATTTTTAGCAGTTTTCGGGTCCTGAACTTCCGGAGCCGTTTTGAGGCCCTAAACGATGTTTTTTGGGAAATCCCGCTTCTTGCGATTTTTTAGATAAAAAATCGTTGTTTGCGTTATAGTCCTCAGAAAGATCTTTTCAATGGGCTATCATGCGCGTAAAACGGAGATCGTATGCCAAAGTTACGACCCCGGGAAGTTGATGTACCAATTTACCCAAACGGGGCCCATAGTTTGGCGTTTTCATCTTCTAGTGTTAGGTTTTGGAATGTTAAGGGTTTTCCATTGTTTCTCAATAATAAATAGGCCTTCGAGCCTCATTGTAAAGACAGTTCGGAACAGTTCAGAGGCATGTAGCCAACACATCTCTTCTCAGAGATAAGCTACCATCGCCCTAGCTGGGTCATTTCTATTTGTAAGCATATTTTAGTATTCTCCATTAGTGAAATGAAGTATTATTTCCGCTGCATCTCTGTTTTTATGGTTATCGCATCTCTGTATTTATGGTTATCTCTGTAATCTATTGCGTTCCTGCTTAAATCCGGATCATTTGACAACAGTTTTTTCTAACTGAAAGTTTTGCATGCATCTTATCTATTTCTATTCAAAACTAACATTATGGATTCAAGAACATTGTATGCAAAATAGTGCTTTGTTTACAGGAGAACAACAAGTATGCAGGGGAAATTCTATTCGTAGCATGACCACACTATTGCACTTCACAGTAGAGGCTCGTGAACGTGAACAATTCTTCAGATATGATGTGCTTCCCTGGATTCCACCTTTTGCATCACTTTTAGCACCAACTCTGCCTACATCAGCTTCAACAACTGCCAGTATTTATATGTCATTCCACATTTTTGGAGGTAAAACTTGAGGTAAAATTGCATAGTTTTCTAATTTATTATAAATTTAGGAGAATCTAATGAAAATCCATTTTGAGCATTATTTACCATCCTTCATTTCTACCACTTCCCATTTTTCAGCAGCATATCATTTCCGAGTATGGGGGAGTGTTCCTTCATTTCTTTCCTATCACCACGCCATTCATATTCTTTATCCTCCATTGCTATTCTTATTCACTCTCACCACCTCCCTTATTCCATGTTGTTTTACACCAAGCATAGAATTCAACAGCTGGTAGTAACCACCTCTCTTTGTTTTCTAGCATCGCATGAGGACATGCTAATTTTTCAGAGAGGGGGAGGAATTGCTATGCATGATGGATATTTTCTACTTTCTTCCTTATTTAAGGCATACAATTTCATTTTTTGATTTCCACATATTTTTAAAACTATGAACCCAATTCTTGTAATTTTTGGAAAGCACATACCTATCATTAATACAAATCCACACAATTTCAAGAAGTAGTGGTTCATAAAATTTCGGAAATCATGCACTCTCACCTACAGCCATTTTGTTTATATCTCATGATCCGTGCATCAAAACAATCTGATTTTTGGATCATAAAGGCATTCATATATTATAAATTTACTTGCCAAATTTCAACAAAAGCTGGTTTGTAAGTTTTTGAGAAAATGGTTCATGAAGTTTGCTGTTACATATATCATATTTTGTTGCAACTTCATATATACATATAATTGAATGTTAATGTAAAAATTGTTATGCCTTCATCAAGATTACCAAAAGTGAATATTCATTAATTAAGGAAGAATTCATTTGTTCTATCCATTTCATGAGCTGAGATGAACATAACTTTTATTGCTTGGTTAACACATGGTTTTTGTCTTTGGGTTGCATGAGGACATGCAATATATTCAGTTTTCGTTGCATGAGGACATGCAACATATTGAGTGTGGGGGTGTGTAGAGTCGATAATATGCCATCATTAGTGTCACTTGTGAACGTTTATTTCACCCATTTCTACCATTCTTCATCATGACATTTATTATAATTTATCACTTAAATCCATTTTATTAATTATTTATGCTCTCATGAATAAATATTATTTATTCTCCTTTATTTCTAATAAATTGATTATTATGCATTATTTTACCAATGATAGTGCTAATAAGTTGGTTATAACATTATTCACCATTTTTAGCCTCCAAAGTAACTTCCAGATTGAAGATTTGATTTTTAAATCAGCCAACTCAGAAATTCGCTGGTTTAAGGAGTGACAGTTTTACGGTTAAGATTCTGAGCAAATGAAGACGAATTTGGAAAATCCGGAACATGGGTTTTGTCCAGAACGGGCCCAATTATCTTCATAAATAACAGTTTGCCCAAATTCGGCTTGTACAGGGAGAAACGCAGGGTTCTTTGAGCACGATTTTCTGAGATTTACAGTTGCGGCCGCCCTCCAAAATCTTAGCTGCAAACCCAAATCCGCCTTGTTCTTGTTGATCAATGGGTTAGAATCAACCTAAATTTGTAAGAGAAATCATGATTGTAATTATCTATGCTCTGATCTTTCTCATTTAATGAAACCAAAGATCAGAGGGCGAGAGACGACTGTTGTTGTAATTATAAGTTTCAGAACAACTTTGATCATGGAGTCTTGTTGAGATCTGATTTTGTATACTTTCGTTAATGCAATTAATATAAAGGATTTGGTGTTCAATTCATCCCTGCATCTGAAGTAAGTTACGGCGGTGCCATTGGAAGCTACGGGCCCGGCTCCAACGGACACTTGCCGTTGTATTGTTATACGGTAAATTGTGTTTGGTTTGCTTATTTCTATTGTTTCAGCAATCTGATATATCTTTCATATGATAGACTATGCTTTATACTTAATATCTGAATCTGAATAAGTTCTTTAACTCATGTCTCTGTATTACGCGAAGTGAATCTATTTGAATTGCATCTATTTCCATAGCAAGATATTTGTATAAATGTTATCATCATTGGATTCATATAAAATAAGTACTTGCGAGGCTTGAAGACAATATTACTTTGTTCAGAAACGTAATCACATCATTCGATACTCTCAGATTGCTATATTAATGTAAATCATGTACATACGGGTGATAATTGTTGTTTCGTAATTCATTAAGGATTGTTGTTCCATTTGATTGCTGTTGTTCCATTTGATTATTGCTGTTCCATTTTACTGCTGTATCATTTATTGCTGTCCCATTTCCATTTCGCCATTCTGTTTTACTTTCTGCTGATTTGTTTACTTGCCTTTATTGCTTTGGCGTGAGAGAAGGTCTAAAGCTGTAGTGAGTCAACAAGTCGCTGCTTAGCTCCCAGATCTTTAGTCCATGCTCTAATTTCCATTCCATTTACTTGCATTTACTGTTTTAGTGTGGGAGGAGGATCAAGTCTGTCGTGAGACACAGCAGACGCTATTATGCTCCCAGGTCCATGATCCATACTCTAATTCCTTTTCCTTCATCAATTTCTAGAGGAATGAGTTATTGCAACTGTATCCTCGATTGATGGTTATTTGAATGAATGATTTAGTTTAGAACATTTCAGTTTCTTGCTTTAGATTTTGTTTCAAGCATTCATTTACTTGTGGGTTTTAAGCACTATACTGCGAAACATTACTCTTAAGAAAATAGCCACCTCAGACAGAGTACACTCTTGAAATAAAAAGTCGTCCCTGGGTTGATAATTAATGTGAGGTAATTAGGAGTTCACAAGACACCTTTTTATCGCTCCACAGTTATAAGTTAGGTCTTCATGTGACTTCGTTACACCATCGTCAATCATGGTCTCCTTCCAGGCTTAGCTTCAGATCTTCTGCAGTCATCATTGTTTAGTCCCACGTTCCTACATGGATTTTATGAGTTGCTAGCCCTTACAGGAACTACCTTCTTGAGATTACATCTGAAAAACTCCTCTTGAGTCCACTGGAGTTTTTAAATACCAAAAGGAACTTGAGGAGATTGGTACCCCTTACTAATATGCAGGCCAAGGTGTGATATCAAGCTTGTAGGGATGCATCAAATGGCATTGCGGGGCTTGTTGAGTACTACCAGGACTGTTATAAATGCAAGGCTACTAGAGTCTCTCATGGAAATTATGGGTTACTACAGTGAGAAGAGGATGTCATCCTCAAGATTGACACCTACTACTTGAGTTGGTTTACATAATTGTAACCCTTATGCATTCATACGTCCACCAAGATCTATATGCACGGGCATTTCCTATAGGTTTTGTTTATTGTAACTTTTATCTCATAATAAAGGACTCATATGTTAAAGGTTATAATGCTTGGCTGTGGTTCCTGGGCCATTTTTAATGTTTAGCATTGTAAACTATTTTTTAATATGCATGTTAATAATACAGTAAAATATTTCATAACAACCATTCCATGCCAAGGTGCATTACACCTCTATTGCTCACATTTATGAATATTATTTTAGTTCTGTAATTGAAACGCATTCAAAATACAATTATCAAGACCATTTCAATCTAGAAATGTATACACATATTCATTAACACAACAAAAACATAAAAAACTTATCTTGGAGTATCCTGGGTGACTAAGTCGGGACAATGTCTCTCCACCCAACCTTAGACAACTACAACCAATATTACTTGCATCTATCACCCTCGAGCTAGATTCCAAAGAGCGAGGTCTTCCTTGAGAAATAACAATAACTTCTAGCTGAAATAGGGACTCCAAAGGACCTCTCTCCTCCACCCACCCACCACTTAGTAGTCAATAGAACACAGGGAGCCGGGAGGCCCACTATCTCCACCCTAAAATAACAAGGGGATTGTCAGGCGGAAAGAGCCGATTGTGCGGACACAACCAACCTCCCTAGGAGCCTAAGACTCTCTAGTGACAAACAAGACAAACAAGAGCAATCCTTCTCTAAACATGCATTTACTATACGGGAAATCAAGTGTTTAGATCCTACCTGTAATCCAACGCTGTTGTAGCAGTCCAGCTCCGCTGATCCAGATGAGCTCCTCCTTCACTTTGAAACCTGCATACACTAACAATCAAACGATTAAATAGCACTTGATAATCTCATAGAATAAAACATATTTAACACATAGACCAAGGAGTACATGAAACAACTCATAAATAACAAGTTATTGAGAAGAATGGACTCATTTGCATTAATAGGTAACAAAAGGAACAAATACAACCTGAGCCTTGGTGTTGTGCAAGTCCCTCCCAGGGTCCATCAAGAGTTCTCCTTTACTTTGACAAAGCTCACCCACTTCCAAATAGAACAAGCAAAGATGGCAATCTCTCCTCACAAGCTTCTAAATGGGAGTCCTAATTCCTGCAGCATTTACCCTTAGAAATGTATAGATTTCAACCTCCTCTCCTTCTGGCCCAATGCCTGTATTTATAGTGCTCAAGAGGAAGTTAATCAGCTCCACCATCAATGGGATAATCCCCTCTTTGGATGGGATAGCTCCCTTATTGATGGGATAAGTTCCTCTTTGGTAGGAGTGCATGAACCATCTGGAGGCGCTCAATAAACGTCGAACAACCTTCTAGAATGATCTAGAAATGACCACAAGTGACTTTTTAAAGATGAAACTTGCGCATTTTAACCTTTTCAGGGGGACGCACCTGCCCCTTTACATACAGAGCGTCCAAAGACGCAGCTTTTGTGAACATTGGGTGCGTCCCCGCAGGTAAGGTTGAGAGAACCTGCGTCCCCAGAGATAAATACATTTAGAAAGACTTTCTCTCTTTTTGGAGTTTGACATGGAGAGCAGAGGCATAAGACTTGCCTAAGAGGGTAGCATGACTGTTGATAGAGCCATCCTAACTGTGAATAGTCATGGTGACATTTTTTAGTGTAACAGATTGCCCCCTAAAGTGCGAAGCCTAAAATAGATTAGGGTTTTGTATTATCTAGGAAGGGTGAAGCGCTTTATCATTTCAAGGATTATCTCGTGGAGAGCCTGGTCAGAACCTGCAATTTTCAACACAAAATACATGTATAAGATTATATCATCACTGAGGTAGGCATTCCCTTACTCAGATTAAAACTTTAACTAACAGACTAACTACTCTGATACAGGAATGATCTTGCAGTACATCATAATCATAGACTTTTGTAGACACAGTATGGGCGCAGCCATCTGTTTATGATTAGTCTACTTAGATAATGAATACAAAACTCCTCGCAGCCTGGATGGTGGAAACTAGATCCAGGGTCTTCATTTCTACTTCTCAAATTGGTACGATTCTAGCCATGCGAATAAATGAGTTGATGTCGAACATGGTAGAAACCACTTGATTACCAGTCGATGATGTAAACTGTTAACAAGCGTGAGAGAGACCACCAGTAATGTCAATGGTTCTCAAAGTACCCAGTACAATCCATGAGATGTGAATGAATGAGTTGATGTCGAACATTTCATGGAATCCCTTGATCGAAATTCAATGATGTAAACTGACGTCATAGGCGAGAAACCTGCCATTGATGCATGCAGACTTCAAGGTACTGACGATTTCTAAGTCATCTCTCTAGATAATGTGCTGATGTCGATAGAAAGTGACTCGTTGCAGGCAAGCCTGCAACACGAAATCATTGTTCAAGTTGAAGAAATGTTGCTGTAAGGACTGACTCAGGGATGGTCAAATGGATGACAAGTATTTTGCAGATGAAAGTTTTGCTTGCAGACCTCTTGAACACATAACGACACGACAGATGGCTTGGTGCTGAATAACTCAAAGTTAATCCCCGGAACCCGGCTGAAGACTTTCAAAGTGGTTTGATCAACTGTGAGGTAAAGGATTTCCCAACCCAGGTGAATGAAAAGTGTCGTGTTCAAGAGTGGTAATAAAGTTTCTTCTGAGACAAAAGGTAACAAATAGGCTCATTCTTCTCTCTTTTCCCCCACCATTTCTGGCAAGTACCTCTTTATTTTTAACAAGCTTGAGGAGGATAACATATGCTTGATTATAAGCTCATCCTTCGGATGAGTCCAACCTAGTTTTGATTCGAACCCTAGGAAGGAGTGGTTCGTTCCTGTTTGTAATTGAACAGGTCCTTTACTGTGAAATGTTTAACGAGCCCAGTATAGGAGAAACTCGCCGTTTTTCAATTTTAGAGAGTCTGAAAAACTTAAGAAGACTCCAAGTTGAACTTTTTCGTATATTTGTGTCCCTCAAGCCCGAAAAAGTATAAAATAATACCTGGGGGAACCGCTTGATACCTGGGGGAACCGCTTGATCGCGCGACCAAGGAGTACTTTCATAATTAGTGCCATTGACCTGAAAAGTAAAAAGCGATCAAGGACACGTCGTTTTATTTCCGTATCGAGTTTGAAACGACAAAAACCCGGCAATCTTTTCCTGATTCTACGGTCAGAAAAGAGCTATAAGGGGACCGTCTTTTAATTCCGTTTTAACGAGTGTAAAAGAAACGCTCGGCAATCTTTTCATTTTTTAGGAGTCAGAAAAGGGCTTAAAAGATGACTCTGATATTTTGGTTCGTGAAAAATGACAATTTTCCCTCTAAGTCCCTTTGTCCTGCACAAAAACAACACATTACTCATACCTGTTTAAGATAGGCAAAAATACATCCTTCCATGGTGAAAAATGAACAAATTCATCCAAAAAACCTATAAAAAGACTTTTTACCATGTCATTTTTACCATTTTACTGTTGAGGTTGAAAAAAGGGCTTTTGGCAAGAAACTTCCCGTGGTCGCTGCAGAAAATCCGACCGTCAGAATCGAACGCCGTCTCTTCCAGGTATTTTACAACATCCTACTCTTCAATTCCATCCAATTAAAATTGTATTTTAGGTTTTAGTTTTGTTTTTTGGGGGGGTTTAGGTTTCAAAATGCGCTCTGCGGTGGACGCAGGTGCCCTTCGGGTGACCTGCGTCCCCCGACTTTTTCCTATACAGAAAAATGGTTGGGGGACGCAGCCCACCTTCAGGCCAGGTGCGTCCGGACGCCCTGTGTTCTAAACGCGAGGTGCGTCCTCCGTGGAAGGCGGAATTTGAAACCCCAATCCTCACAAACAACCATTCAAATTTCCCCAAATTAATTCTAATCATTGTTTCTTGGTGTGTAGGGCACTCACCATGTTGGATTGGAGAGAAAGAGAGCACAAGGACGTTGATTTAGCTGCAATTGAACATCAACCTTCCATTGATGCCCTAAAAGCATGCGGGCTATATAAATACTGGGCCATACCTGGCATGAGGGCTCAGGTGAGATTCTTAGAATGGCTGGTTGAGAGATGGAACGTTCAAGAGCAATGCTTTTACATAGGAGGGCACCAGCTCGAGATAGAGCCCTCTGATGTATACTTTCTCACTAGCTTGCCAAATAGAGGCGAGCAACTCAATCTAGCCGGGACTAGGCCGGGTGGCCAATCCCTTGTTAGTCTCTGGGAAGATTGGTGCACACCCAATGCACACCATTCGAAAGGCGTAGAAATCAAACACATCTCTCTGCGTGAACTCAAAGTTATAGCTTTCACGGTTACCAGGATTTGCAGCGCAGCCGCTTTACACATTGCTTTCGGGTCCCAAATGCAGATGGCAATTGACTGTTACCAAGGCACCATTTTCAACTGGTGTGATGCTGTGTCGGCTAATGTGAAGAGCCAACTGACTAAGGCAAAGAACGGACGACTGAAAACTTTTGGATATGGGCCTTTAGTCGTGAGCTTTGCCTTAGAGAGAGTTCCGATGCTGATCCCTCAGCAACTCACTGTTGATATCTTGGGTCCTCGGGAGCCAAAGCTGATACGATGGGTTACGGTGATGGCCCGGCATCCTGACGAGGGCGCGGCGGTTGTTCGATTCTCTGATAGTTATTTTCACTGGTTAGAGGACCAGGTTTTTTCGATCCAGGACTTTCCGTATGCCGGAGTAGATTTTCGACATGATCCGGACATGGTTCTTCCACAGGGAGAACAATGGGATGACAGAGGTACTTTATTTTTCACAAGTTTTCAAATTATGTATTTTTTTTTTGTTTTTTATATATATCGTCTCAAAACTGACAGTAAAAATTTTCAAAATGCAGATGTTGGTCCACAGCGCCCAGCCAACCTCCGGCCTTTTGAGAGGAGACATCCAGTTGCACCGGTACAGGCCCCACAGGACGCGGCTGCAGAGGTACTAGCTGAGTTGGAGCATGATCTAGAGCGTCTGACGGCGGATATGCCTGAGACTACTATGGATGATATTCCTATCAGGCTTCAGCGCTATGTAGTCGCAGTCCCTGGACCGTTTAGGAGATTTTTGCGTAAGGTAGCCCGTGCAGTGGTGTCGTATAGGGAGCACCACCAGTGATTGGCTAGTCACTTTGTAGACACATGTGACATTTTTGACTTTTTGTACTTTATCATTTTTGCCGATCATAAGGTGTTTTTCAACCTATGATCGAAGACGATGTATATTTTTTGACACACTCCTATCTATATATATCACTATTACCGGCTTATCTTGTTTAACATATGTGATGAAATGTTTTTAAATTTACTTGCATGATTATCGTAAATGTCTGTCCAACATTCGAGAAGCAATTGCATCTGCTAATGTATTTAAAGACCTTGGAATATGCTGATATTCAATGTAATCAAATTCACGTTCCAAGAGACGCACTCTCAAAAACAACCTTAATAACACAGGATTTCTAATGGCATAAACTCTATTAAGCTGTAATACAACAAGTTCAGAATCTAACCTCACTATCAAACGTCGAATTCCAAATGAAATAGATTCGGATAATAATTCAACCACTGCACTGTATTCTGCAATGTTGTTCGTTGTTTGACCGAGGCTTACCCCATGCATAGAAACTAACTCGTCAGAGGGCGAATAGATAACCCAAGCTGCGGAAGAGATATTCCGTGTACTACGACAAGCACCATCAGCAAATCCAATGTATGTTTGGAGAGGCGTCGACATCTGCAATATCAAGAGTAAAACCAAGATAAGCCAGAATAACGACGAAAAAACACACTCTCTAAGCTAAGCACACTGACTAACTAACAAACATACTAGCTAGAAAGAAAACCTAACCTAACTAAAAATCTCCATACCCACCATTTAAGCATAATACCTCTTTAGGTAAAGTCCATTTCTGGGTTTACCCAAAGAGTCCCCATCAAAATCAACCAGCTCATAAGCCCCTTTTGCTAGCTTTCGCTTTACAATGTAGGGTCCATGCCACATAGGAACGAATTTTCCAGCACCTAGCTTATCGTTAGCTTGATCATATAATAGCACTAGGTCTCCCTCCGAAAAACTTCGAGGGGTCACATTTCTATCATACTGAGCTTTCATTCGCTTCGCGTGAGTCTCGATTGCCAATGCAGCGTCACGTCGAGTCTCATCTAATTTAGCTAAGTACAATAAACGTTTCTCCTCTTCGGAAGTAGCTGGGAGTAATTCGACAGCCATTTGAAGTGATGGGATTTCGCATTCAATGGGTAACACAGCTTCCAAGCCATAAACTAGCTGGAAAGGAGTGAACCCTGTTGAAGTTTTCACTGAGGTTCGGTATGCCCATAGCGCCGAAAATAACATGTTGTGCCAATTCGACCGATGAATACCAATGGTTCGTCGGATCATGATAACCAGAACTTTGTTGATAGACTCAACCAAACCGTTGGCTTGCGGATAATAAGGAGTAGAGCTATCGTGGCGCAAACCAAGCTGGCTTGTAAGCTCAGTCATCATGATGTTTCGAAAATGGCTCCCATGGTCAGTAATGATTGCTTGTGGGACACCAAACCTAGTTATAATATGATTGAATACGAAAACTGCAGCTGTTTTTCCGCTTGCGTCGAATGTAGGCATCGCCTCGGCCCATTTAGTGAAATAATCAACCGCGAGGATGATATACGCATGCCCCCCGGCCGAGTGAGGGTTACAAGTAATAAAGTCGATACCCCATTTGGCGAATGGACCAACGGCAATTATAGGGTGGAGAGGAGCAGGTGGTGCGCGCATCTTTCGATCAAACACTTGACAGTTGTGGCACTTCCGGACTGCAATGATACAATCTTTAAACATAGACGGCCAGAAATAGCCAGCGCGCAACACCTTCTGAGCTGTGGCATACCCAGACATATGACCGCCACATGCTCCAGAGTGACAATCATTCAAAACCTTCTCAGCCTCTTCGTGAGTTAAACAACGTCGAAAAACTAAGTCTGCCCCTCGGCGATAAAGTGTATCTCCAATAATTTTGTATTGCTGGGATTGAAACCGAATTTTTCGACGTTCCGCTTTGGAAGCTTCAGGCCGAAAGGTTTGGGTTTGGAGATAGATGATTATATCTCCGTACCACGGATCTAAAGTACTGATAAGAAACAAAGATTCGTCCGCAATGGACTCCTCTGCCACAGTCTCTGTGTCAGCACACGGGAAATCACACATCAATTCCGCAAAAACTAAGGATTTCTTAGACTTGGACTTCTCGAACTCCAAGTCGAACTCTTGCAGGATAACGATCCATTTAGAGTACTTGCCCCCTAGCAGTTGTTTTGTCAAAATATAAATCATAGGGTTGCAATCCGAAATAACTGTAGTTTTACGGAGAAGAATGTAGTGACGAAAACGCTGGACAGCTTGAACGGCTGCCAGGGCCAATTTCTCCACATGCGAATATTTTAACTCAGTGGGATTTAAGGTCCTACTAAGATAATATATCACATGTTCCGCTCCGAATTCATCTTCTTGAACTAACACCATTCCAATGGTGGAATGCGAAGCTGCGAGGTATAAGAAGTAGTCCTGGTTGTAGTTGGGAGGATGCAACAACGGTGCATGGGTCAACGCGTGTTTAAGTGCATCAAAAGATTGTTGGGCAATCTCGTCCCAAAAGAATTGTGCGTTCTGTTTCAACAACCGTGTAAAACCTTTAGTGACCTCGGCGTAGTTTGGGATGAATCGGCGTAAAAAGTTCGCTTTCCCTTGCAAACTTTGGAGTTGGCGCAAACTCGAAGGAGGAGGCAATTTGATGATAGCTTCGACTTTCGAGGGATCGACGCGAATGCCGGCTTTTGAAACAACAAATCCCAGCAATCGACCTGTTTCTATACAGAAAACACACTTGTGGGGATTCAACCGAATTCGATAATGCCTACACCTCATAAAGATTGCTCGTAAGTGGACAAGGTGATCAGCTCGATGTAAAGAATGAGCAGGCAAATCATCGAGGTACGGTTGCACAATGTGCTTGATGTCATGAAATGCGTAAGACATCGCCCGTTGAAAAGTGGCCCCGGCATTCTTAAGCCCAAAAGGTAATTTGCAATAAGCAAATGTCCCCCATGGACAAATGAATGTCGTTTTTGGTTGGTCGGCAGGTAGAATATTGATTTGATTATAGCCCGAAAAACCATCCATAAAGGAAAACATTTCACTTCCGGCACAATCATCAATAATTTGATCGATATAAGGCGTAGGATAGTTGTCTTTTGGACAAGCTCGATTTATATCCCTATAGTCGATACAGATTCTTATTGTTCCTTGTTTCTTGTTGACCGGAACAATATTCGATACCCAATCCGTTAACGGGATCGGATAAATGAAACCTGCTTTCAACAGCTTTTCGACTTCTGCTTTAATCGCAGCCGCTTTTCGAGGGTGAATCTGACGCAACCGTTGCCGGACGGGTTTAGCATCCGGGTAGGTCTTTATTTCATGAACAACAATGGCAGGATCGATTCCTGGCATTTCCTCGTAAGACCAGGCAAACACATCGCGGAATTCTTGGAATAGGGCCTTGTAAGTTTGGATTTCTTCTTCTGTACATGCGGCACCTATATGAATGTTTTCCTCAATTCCGGGCTTCACTGAAATATCAATGGGAATAGTACGAGAAATATTCCCTAAATTCAACTCTGAATCAGAATGTTTCGTTGGATCCTGAGCGTCTTTGACATATTCAGCGGTAAAGATAGATGAAAAATCATTTTCAAAAGCATCATCCTTAGGTAAAAACGAAGATCTGTGATGGAGATCTTCCCATGGTAGATCGTCTACACTTAGGATTTCGCGAAGTTGTTCGTCAGATGACACGACTTCGGGAAACGCTATCCGTTCTAAGGTTGAGGTGAAAAGTGATTCTTCACTGACCACATTCATTTGGTCGATTTTGGTTGAACGCGAGTCGGTAAAAGACATGACAGCTTCATAAGCAATTTCATATGGACTCAAAGGCATAGCATCACCGAATGAGTCTATCTCAGATTCAGATGGGACAATCCAAGGATCATCATAAATAATGTTTTCTGATGTAATCATATGAATTTTTGCAAATGAAGGATCTATGCTGAGTGGAGGGAGAGGAAAAGTTCCCAGTAAACCGGAATCTTTAACTAAACCTACGCCAACGTCCCTATAAGGGATTGTCGTCTTACCGACATGCTGGATACTCTCTGAAGAGGCTGGGTCGGATGAAAAGTATGTCAGCTGATCAATAGTCACGATCTTACCGTTATGTGGAAACTTAATTACTCTGAAGACCGATGAAACGACCGCCGTCATAGCATATGACCAACTTCGACCCAAAAGAAGGTTGTAGTCTAGAGGGGCATCAACCACTTCCACATCCAGACTAACGGTTTTACCTTCTACCCCTATAGGCAATTCCTGTAGAATACCAAACGGACGGAACCCACGGCCATCAAAGGCCTTAAGGATGGTGGGGGATTGGTTCAACGAAGGAGAACCAAGAGATCTCCAACATTGAATCGACATAATACACGTAGAAGCTCCCTCATCAATCACAGTCCGATGAATAGGCCTGTTTTTGACTATCACTGGAATTTGGAAAGCCATTTGATGGGGGAGACGTGGTGTACTATTTTCTAGATCGAAGATTATCAGGTTCGGGTCCTGAACATCAACAGCTCCGATAGCCGACAAAAGTAATTTTCGTTGTGCTGGGCATGATTGCAGCACTTCTAACGGCGACATTGCTGAGGGTGAAAATGCTAAGTCCTCAACAATGTTGTAATTCTGGGCTGCTCTCGCATGTGGATTGAAAGCAGACCTTCGAAGTACACCCTTGGCGGGCGGTTTAATTACTAAGTCCGGGTTAGGTTTTTCGATCTGTAGTGGATCGGAACCAGGAGCTGAGGTTGATGGGTTAGAATGAGAAGATTCTGCTTCTTTACCATCAACAGGATTCTTACTACCATAATCTTGCGATCGAGTCGCAATCCTCACATGAGACATCATCAAAATGGGTTCTTCACTGGCATTCGAGGAAGAACCTATCATCTTATTCTCCTGCTCTGGAAATGGATTTTTTAACACAGCAGGAGTGGGAGAACCTTTGACTATTTTCACAACCTCGGCCCGATGAGGGCAATCTCTCGTAAAATGATCCTCTTCACAAATAAGACAAGGATATCGAGGTTTGCGCTTTTCGTCATTGGTTTCCGACTTTTCCGTTTTCTCCTTCGGAGCCTTGTCTGCTTTAGCCTTCTTCTTTCCTTTCTTCTTTCCACCGTTTTTTGATTTGGCCGTAGATGACTCTACAGCGTGAATATCGGCGGTAAGTTCAGGAGAAGACTCTCCTGTCGGGGAATCAGGCAAAGTGATAATAGGAGTAGTTGAAGCCTTGGAAGACTTCTTCTTGCTCTTTGTATTCACGATACCAATCATACCATCAGCGGCATGAGATCCCGAAGGAGCAGCAGCGATTTGATTCGACTTTGGAAGATCCAGAATCTTCTCGTGTAACGTACCCGACTGAGTATAAACTAAGTCAAGGTATTGCGCCTGAGCAATGACTTGCTCCTCAGTAACTACTTCGGCCTTAGCTACATCTTCAGTAATCTTCGGTAATAATGATTTAACAAACCATTCAGCTAAGATTTGGTCCGGGATAAAAACTTTCACTAGCTTCCTTCGACGTCTCCACTCATGAATGTGATCAGAAATATACGTGGACGTCGATTGTTTTAGTGAAGTTAATAACTCCGTGCCGTTATCGTATCTGACCGGCAACTGAAAGTGAGTTAAGAACGAGGTAGCTAACTGGCTAAAATTGTAAAAAGAGGCCCGTGGTAACTCAATGTACCACTTGGCCGCGAGACCAATGAGTGTACGCTGGAAAAGACGTAAGCGGATCGAATCATCCGAGATAGAATTTGAAGCACACCAGAGGTGGTAAGTCATCACGTGATTGGACGGATCCTCTCCAGACTTACCTTCGAACTTGGGTATATCACTGGGCAACTTATTTGGCATTGGCGGCCAGAACTGAAGATATTGAATTGGATCATTCGTTAGGCGCGTCAAGTCTGGTAAATCCAAAGTTGCGATAAACGGTAACTGCCGGTTAGGATCTCTAAAACTCTGGGTCACAATACCGGCCCCAGGAGGAGGATATCCAGGATAACTAGGAACAAGAGTCGCATTTGGGATATTATATCCCCCTGGAAAACCAGGATTAACCGGACCGTACTGGGGTTGTTGAGGTTGTTGATAAGTGTACCCAGGATACGGTTGATACTGGTAAACCGGTTGTTGGACAGCTTGCCCATGTTGGTACTGTCCCTGGTACGGAGGTTGAACAAATTGAGGTTGAGTAGTGACAACCGTACTTATACCAGGCTGACCTGCAGGCATCTGGACCGTGGTTTGAATCATAGATCCAGACAACGGTAAAGATGTCTGAGGAGTGGTTACAGAGACAGTAGAAACCGGAGCCGTCGATACTCCAGAAGTAAGTATGGTAGATGCGGCGGTAGTTGCAGCAGCCGTTTGAGATGGAGTACTAGGTGCGATTGGCGGCTGAGTAACTACCGAAGTTACAGAAGTTTGAACATTTGATTGGACAAGTTGCGGTTGCTGGGGTGGACCAGAAACTACGGGTTGTCCAGCTTGAGGTACCGACTGTATACTTGGCTGCAACACCTGTTGACCCTGTGATGGATCCCACACTAACATTCCAGGGTATTGACCCGTAACAGGTTGAGGATACTGAGATCCATAACCGGATTGAGGATAGGATTGATAATTGTAAGGTGCAGTTCCTATACTTGGAACATATGATTGACCTTGAGGTGGTTGATAACCTTGACCTGAGTATTGACCTTGAGGTTGATAACCTTGAGGTAAATACGGATACTGGGGTTGACCTTGACCTTGAGGTTGGTACCCTTGAGGTTGATACCCTTGGGGTTGATACCCTTGGGGTTGCCATCCTTGAGGTTGCCATCCTTGAGGTTGATATTGATACTGAGGTTGACCCTGGGGTACATATTGAGGCTGGGGTTGACCTTGAGGTATGTATTGCACCATAGGCGCGTACTGACCTTGAGGTTGTCCCCCAGACACAAATGATGTACCTTGAGGTTGCCCCCCAGGCGTTAACTGAGGTTGCCCCCCAGGCGGTAATTGGCTTGAGGTTGGGAAACGGGAACTGAACCTGACATCATGTAAATGTCTCCTACACCCAATGGTATATTACCACTGTTTCCAACTAATAACCCATGATCAACGGGTTGAGGAGATGCCCCCGCAAAGGTACCAGAAAGAGATTGATACCCAGTGGGAACAGAAGGACTGTCGTGTAAGAAAGATTCAGGACTTTGAGTAAACATGGACGACTGACCAGACATATTTACAGGAGTATGAATACCTCCAGGTGGAAAAGGAGTACGAGGTGTAGAAAAACCTAGCCCAAAGTTGTCTAAATAATTGGTTAACGAAAGGTACCAAGTAGTACTTCTAGGAGGACTGTAAAAGATAGATTCACGCTCCCTTAGATCAATAGTAAGTTGATCTTCAAGGTTAGAGACGCCTATTTCTTCCTCTGGAGCAAGTTCTTCAATAGCAATCAAACCAGTAGGAAGATTTTCGGTGATAATTTTTTCTATTCTCGGTGAATCAGGAACACTAGAAGTCGGAGTAACAGGTTCAGATATTTCTGGTTCTTCGCCTGTATCACTAGCAGACGAAAAACTACCAACAAGCTCAGAAACTATAACAGCTTCGGGATTATACCCTGTCTCTAAGCCTTGGTAATCTGAATGGACTACCAAGGAAGATTCTCCTTCTTCAGGTGAACCTACTCTACTGCCACTAGGAGGAGTTACAAGGACCTTTAAACCTTCTAGATTACCTGGGTCGTCTCGAGGAGGCGATCCCCTAAGCCTACGGGATCTTCTCAACAATTCGGCCACAAAAACAACTTCAGGAGACTGGCCCCGAAGTCTACGGGACTGTCTCGATAATTCCGCCACAGCTAAAAAGTTTTAACTACTACACACGAAAACAAAATAAAAATTCAAATCAAACCACCTAAAGTCTCTAAAGAACCAAACAAATTTGAATCACACGCCTAAATAATCTAGGGCGTCAAACCAAGCACAAACAGTAGCCTTCCAGACCGAAAGCGCTAGTTGGTGATGAAGCCCAACATCGCTGGATTCAGTACAGAAGTGGCGGGTGGAACAGTTACCCTGACAACCTGCTTAATGAATAGACTGGACCAAGTTCCTCCACTTTAACCGTCTCGAGTGAAGTGAACCCCCCAGAAAATCCAAGTGAGTCTAGCCGACGTCTGCTCCAGGTACAGTGGGACCTTCCCTCCACCGTCACCTCAGTAGAATCCTAAAGATAATGGTCACTAAGGTTACCAACCGCAACAAATGCACCTGGGGGAACAGTCTAAACTCCGACAGCACGCAAGGGCAGAGTAGCAAGCTCAATCCCCTTCCCGGCTCCTTGACAATAATCCAAGGTTTATCGACAAGTGACCCCTGTTTCCTCGACAATGGTTAATCTGAGGTTTACCGTTTGTAATACGTGCGTGTCTGGCGTCGTTCCCAACGAGGGGGGATTGATCCCCTCACTGGTTTGGACACGAGCTCATGCTTCTCCTTTAAGAGGAGCTTTCCCAGAGTACAAGTGAGACAATTGGATTTATTCTATCACAAGATAAGCTACTTGTTTGGTTTTGTTGTCTTGGAGAGTTAATTACTTACCTACTCCAAGACACTAGCCTGATCTAAATTGGTGTTTCAGAGCCCTAGTAAATAAAAAATTACTACATCGATTTTACTTTAAGCATTAATTTTATGGTTTTTCTTAAAGACAAAAGGTAGCGGAAGTGAAACCAATGGTGTGTAGACTCAACTCAAACCACTACAAAGATGCACCTAAGATGATTTACGCTACTTTCCTTTTTCAATGAAATTCTTAACTAAGAGAGTTGAGAGATGCAAATTTTATAGAATGCACTTTCTTAGAAAAGACAATCAAAGAAACAATTCTCTTTATCTTTTCAAGCATACAAACATGACCACTCCTTACGTGCACGAAAAAACTCTTTTTCTTTCAAAACTTTTCAAAACTACTTGAAACAAAACTTTTCAAAGGAGATGTTTTTGTATTTTCTCTTTTTAATTAAGCATATAAACCTATCTTAACAAAAAACAATCTCAAAAGCTATAAAATCTATGAAAACTGGACTCACAAGCAAATCAAAAGGGAAATTACTCTAAGCAAACCTAACAAGGCAAAAGCTCACAAAGATGATTCTAGGTTGTTTTACTTGACCAAAATCAAATCAAGGACCAGCTAATGCAAAATCAAAAGACTAGTCAAAACAAAACTCAAATCTTTTTGTTCTTTTTGTAAAATGGAATTCAAGACTTAAACAACAAGCACTTCGAAATTTGCCCAAAGAGACAACTCAATGGTAAGTTGCTCACACAGGTAGACTTTACGACAGGTCTGACTTCTTAGAATGCTGACAAAACAAGAGAGATCTAAGGCTTGACAACTTCTACCGCCAAAGTCACTACAAGACCTACTCAAAAATCAAACCCTAGGGCTTACACTTCGATGAAATCCACTAAAACACTCAATGCTATCGAAACAAGTTCAGGTGAAGATCTCTGACAAGGGACTAATGAATCTGGGCAGTAAAAACTAAGAAAAAACAAAATCTAAGAGCAAAAAATGCAAAAAATGGAATTTTCTCAAATTTTAGCAGGGGACGCAGGCGACCCATTAGAACAGGTGCGGGCCCGCTCTGTGCGCACAGCGACAGTGCGTCCAGGGACGCACTGTGCAACACTCAGAGGGTGCGTCCTACTGAAAAACTCAAGAAAAACCAAAATGAATCTAATCCTAAGCTAACCCACCCAAAAACAAAGTCACAGAGCCAAAAACCAGAAAAATAAACCAATTTTCTCAGAGCAAAGTTCATACAAAGGAAAAGACTTTCACATCAATGGAATCCCCAGCGGAGTCGCCAATTTGTCAGGCGGAAAGAGTCGATTATGCGGACACAACCAATCTCCCTAGGAGCCTAAGACTCTCTAGTGACAAACAAGACAAACAAGAGCAATCCTTCTCTAAACATGCATTTACTATACGGGAAATCAAGTGTTTAGATCCTACCTGTAATCCAACGCTGTTGTAGCAGTCCAACTTCGCTGATCCGGATGAGCTCCTCCTTCACTTTGAAACTTGCATACACTAACAATCAAACTATTAAATAGCACTTGATAATCTCATAGAATAAAACATATTTAACACATAGACCAAGGAGTACATGAAACAACTCATAAATAACAAGTTATTGAGAAGAATGGACTCATTTGCATTAATAGGTAACAAAAGGAACAAATACAACCTGAGCCTTGGTGTTGTGCAAGTCCCTCCTAGGGTCCATCAAGAGTTCTCCTTTACTTTGACAAAGCTCACCCACTTCCAAATAGAACAAGCAAAGATGGCAATCTCTCCTCACAAGCTTCTAAATGGGAGTCCTAATTCCTGCAGCATTTACCCTTAGAAATGTATAGCTTTCAACCTCCTCTCCTTCTGGCCCAATGCCTGTATTTATAGTGCTCAAGAGGAAGTTAATCAGCTCCACCATCAATGGGATAATCCCCTCTTTGGATGGGATAGCTCCCTTATTGATGGGATAAGTTCCTCTTTGGTAGGAGTGCATGAACCATCTGGAGGCGCTCAATACACATCGAACAACCTTCTAGAATGCTCTAGAAATGACCACAAGTGACTTTTTAAAGATGAAACTTGCGCATTTTAACCTTTTCAGGGGGACGCACCTGCCCCTTTACATACAGAGCGTCCAAAGACGCAACTTTTGTGAACATTGGGTGCGTCCCCGCAGGTAAGGTTGAGAGAACCGGCGTCCCCAGAGATAAATACATTTAGAAAGACTTTCTCTCTTTTTGGAGTTTGACATGGAGAGCAGAGGCATAAGACTTGCCTAAGAGGGTAGCATGACTGTTGATAGAGCCATCCTAACTGTGAATAGTCATGGTGACATTTTTTAGTGTAACAGGGATCTAGACAGTTCCCTCTCCACTCTTAAAGAACACACAATGGTTCCACCCACTCAATGGAGTCTAGAACACATTGACAATAATAAAAAAAGAAGGTTTCAAAAGTTCTCCCTCCCAGAATCCAAGGACATAATCATCCACCCACACCACTAATTTCTCCTCACCAAGGAGAAACCATCTTTCCACCCATATTTCCAACTGAAAAACAACTCACTGTCTAATTGCCTTATCTTCTCTTTTGGCCTCATTCTTTTTCAACTCAAGTGCTTCCACCTTATTACCCCCCTTCAAATTCCTCATACTCCTTTTTGTTTTCTTGTTGCACAAGGGTTGGCCCCTTGTCCTTTTCGGCTGCACTATCAACTTTCATTATTTTTTTCTTTCTTGCCTTGTGAGTGTTCCTTAAGGTAGCATGTCCTATGTACCTCTATTCATCCCATATTAAATACGTAGAAAGTAAATTATGGATCACCAACCATCTCATTAAATGGTTGTCCTAAAACAATTCATATTTATTACACAAGAAACTCATAGCAACCTCAAGCAAACAACCTCCCCAACCTCTAAAATCCATCCCCCTTTAACTCAGCCCATTGAATTTTTTTTTCTATGAAGTATTTACAATGTATGTTACAATAAAACCATGGTTGGGGCTGCCATAGACCCCTCTCCCTTGAGGGAACAATTCCCTTGGTGTTCTCTTGTCCATTTGCAACACCAAAAATCAAATAGAACGACATACTGTGTTATGTAGCTTTATATACACAACTCTATACAATATTTATATTATATGCACATTTTCCTCAATAAACAAATAAAAATGGGTATGTGTCCTTCATGGAGTCATCCATTTCCCAAGTGGCTTCCTCTACCACAAAGTCTTTCCATTGCACTTTGACTCGTTCTATGGCTCGATTTCATTGATGAGAATCCTCATAACTAGGATGCATAGTGGATCTAGCGAGACCTCTCTGTATGGTTTCACCTGTATCATAGACCAATCAATCACATGATTATAATCTTGCACATATCTTTTAAGAAATGATACATGGAAAATATCATGAACTTTAACTGATCATGGTAAATCCAACTTATATGGCATTGATCTTGTCCTTTCAAGGATCTCAAATGGTCCACAATATCATTGTGCCAACTTGGCACATGCTCCAATCTTTAAAGAACTCTTCTTGATTTTAATTCTTAGATATACATGTTCCCCAACTTGGAAACTGTTGTGCACCCTATGCTGATTTGAATAAAATTTATACCTATCTTGTGCCACTTTCAAATTTTGTTTGATGCACTGAACTTGCTGCTCCATCTCCTTAAGCATATTAGGCCCAATAATGACCTTATTCACTGGAGAAATCTGACTAACAAGAGTGTTGCAATTTCTCCTATGCAGTGCTTGAAATGGACTCATTCTTATGGATTCTTGGTATCCATTGTTGTAATCAAATTCCACAAGTGGTAGGTATTCTCCCCACTTCTTAGGTTGGTTCATTACATACATCCTCAACACATATTCAAGGATCTTATTTATCCTCTATGTCTTCCCATCTATTTGGGGATGATATGTTGTGCTAAATTCTAACTCAGTCCCCAAGCATGTAAAAAGTTCCTTCCAAAATCTTGAGGTAAATTGGAATCTCTATTTGAAATAATTTTTTTTGGAATATCATATAGTCACACTATCTCCTTTATAAATATTTGTGCCACTTCACTAGTAGAATTGGTAGAATTTACTTCCACAAAATGAGCTACCTTGCTCAACTTATCAACTTCTACCATCATTTCATCATTATGCCTACATATTTTAGGCAATATTGCCATTAAAACCATGGAAATGACCTCCCATTTCCATTTCAAGATGGGAATAGGTGGTAACAATCCTACTAGGTGCTTACACTCTACCTTTACCTGCTAGCATTCCATGCATCTTTCCACAAAATCAGCCACTTCCTTCTTCAAATTTGGCTGCAAGGGTAAATTTGCCTCTAAGGGTAACATAATCAATAAATTTTAATGGTTTTAAGGGTATTATGATACCCTATATTGCCTAAATAGGGCTTAACATGGAACTCTTTCATTATCAAGATTTTTATTTCCCTTTTGCTAGGCACATAAATCATGCTTTTAACCCTAATTAGGCAGTCATCTGTGAGGTGATATTCCTTATCCTCACCACCTTGCAACAATTTTTCCTTCATTTGTTGATATTTTTAATCTTTTAGTTTAACATTTTTGACCTATTCTACTAGATATGTTGTATAAGAACTCACAGCTTCCAACTGACTAACTTGAACTCCTATACTAACATCATCAACCGCCTTATTTTATTTTCCCTTCATGTACTTAATTTCAAAGTCAAGTTCACTAAGCGTAGACAACCCTCTTGCCTACATAACATTCAACTTGGGGTTTCCAAAGAAATATTTAGGCCCACTATGATCTATTATAAGTATGAATAACCTTCCAAGGAGGTAATCCCTCCACTTCCTCAGGGCATGAACTATGGCAGCCAACCCTAAGTCATGAGTCACATAATTCACCTCATGTCCATTCAACTTCTTGGACTCATAGCATACTACCTATCCTTCCTGCATCAAGACACCTCTGAGTCCCTCCTTACAGGAATCTGTGCACACAATGAATCCCTTCACAGGATTTGCAATTCTCAACACTGATGTGTTGGTGAGAAACTCCTTTAACGACTCAAATTTTTCTACACATTGGGTAGTCCACTCAAATATATTTCCTTTCCTCTGCAAGGATGTGATAGGACTACATATCTTGGATAAATTTCTAATAAATATCCTATAATAGCTTGTCAATCCCATGAATGGCCTAACCTCATCCACATTCCTTGTAGTTGGCTACTCCATCACGGCCTTAATCATTTCAGGATCAACAAATATCCCATCCTTGGAGACAATGTGCACCAAATAATGAATTTGTGGTTCGAATAATTCACACTTTTTAAGTTTTGTAGAGAGCATATGCTCCCTTGGTAATTGTAGTAATACAACTAGATGCTTCACATGTTCTTCTCTATCTACAAATAAAATAATAAACTTTCCCAAGTAGGGACGAAATACATTATTCATCAAGCACATTAATGTGGTAGGGGTATTGGTAAGCACAAATGGTACCACTACGAACTCAAAGTGTCCATACCTTGTCCTAAAAGTAGTCTTATGAATATCCTCTTCCATGATCCTTAAATGATGGTATCCTGACCTTAAGTCAATTTTGGAGAATATTTCTATTCCCCTTATTTGATCAAACATATCATTAATTCTAGGCAGTGGGTACCTATTATTAATGGTTACCTTATTTAACTGTCTATAATCAATTCATAATCTAAGGATTCCATACTTCTTATTTACAAACAATACAGGTGCTCCCCATGGAGACACACTCGATCTTATGTAACCCTTGTCAAGCATTTCCTTTAGTTGCAATTTTAACTTCACCAACTCAAGGGTACTCGTCATGTATGAAGCCTTAGATGTTGGTGTTTCTCTACATACAAACTCAATAGATAAGTCTATCTCTCTGTGAGGTGGTAATCTATGGAATTCCAATGGAAAGATATCTGCATACTAAAGTAGAATTGGGTACCTTCTTAGCAACTCAACTTCCTCCTTCTCAAGGTCACTTCCATCTTTTGCATCTTTGGCAATCTGTACTACAAACAATGTGCATCCTCTCTATTGTTGTGCTTGGCTTGCATAGTAGTGATCTACCTTACTAATGTAGGATTTCCTTTTCCCTGTAGAACTTTTCTTTCTCCCAGCTCCTCTAAGTTCTAAATCTCCTTCTCAAAATAGTTCACCTTAGTCTTGTGGATGTACAACTAGTCCATGCCCAGTAATATATTGAATTCACCCAATGTTAATACAATGAAATGTGCAATCGTGTGCATGCTACTGAGTTCAAATTCACATTACCTTACCTAGTGATTGATCTTCCTATTTTTTGCAGTGGCTAACTGAACTAGCCATGATTCTTCATGCAATTCCCTACCTATATTGCATTTGTCAACATGCTCTGGGATGAAATAGCTATAATTAGAACCTAGATCAATTAAAATGGAAATGGTTTGACCATGCATCTTATCTTCCATCTCAATGATGGATGCCTAGTGGTCTTCCTGGCAGTTGTCCACTATTTCATAAATTCTAGGTACACTTAGAGCTACCTCGCCCACTATGCAGGATTCTTGAGCATTATAAATATTTTTCTCAACATTTTGTTGATGTGGGAAATCTTGTTTCTTGTGTCTTTTACCACACGTCTATCATATTAGTGGCTCTCTACCCTCAAAATTGACTCACTCAATTGTTGGCTATTGCACATTCTTCTTAACAACAACATTATATTTCTGTTGAAATTGTTTTACAAGGTTGGGTGCTTATCTTCCCTATTTTTTGAGCTCTTCTTAGGCAAATTATTCTTTGGCTGGAAGTTTCCTTTAATCTCTGATTTTCACTTTTCTTATTCATAGCGATGTTTAAATTTTTAATGGGATCCTTTAGGGTCTAAGGTTCCAACAACAACCTTTTTTTCTTGAATTCCATAGGAAGTGCACAAATAAACCTCTGGATATTGACCTTCTCGTATCTAATATGTGACACATACATCAATAATTAAAAGAACTTAGTGACATATTCATCATCTAACAACTATCCCATATTGAATTCATCGAAATATTTTTATTTTCCATCATAATAACATTCAGAGAGATATCTCTCTCTAAAGAGTTTCTCGAATTTTTTCCAAGTCAACTCCTTCTCGTCTATCTCTCTAAATTTTTTCATATCTTCCCACCATATGTTTTCCTTTCCTTTCAAGTTGTAGTTGGAAATCTTAGGTTTCAAGTTTTTGAAATATTCATGAATCGTGAAAAATTTCCTCATGCCCAACAACCATTCTTCTACCTCCTCTGACTTCTTCATTTCCTCATTAAATATGGATGTATTTTCTTTCTTAAATTCCTTAGGCATGTAATCCTTTTCTCTCTCATTTGGGTGATGATGGTGGTGGTGATGAGAGTGATGGTGGTGCCTCCTGGTGGTTGAACTAGATGGCATGCTAGCATGATGTACATGAGTGTTAGTTCCTCCCCTTCAGGTTCTTAGTGGCTCATTTCCTAGCATAATGTCTACACTTACATACTTATGCCTCTTTTTGGATCTACAACCCTCTACCCCATTGGTATTCTCTTATGAATCTTAAGGGCCCTTCTTGTCTCTATGATTGGTGCTCATGTCATATTTTCTCTGCCTCTACAAATATGAGAGACTTTATGGTATGACTACATTTATCTCAACCCACCTTTATTGAGCTCTTACCATCCTCTCATTATCATCTTTGAAACTCCTAACCTCAACCCTTAAGCTCCTTAAGGTGTCCATACAATTTGGAGAGTGATTCCCTCCCGTTTGGTCAAATGATATTTCTTCTTCATGAGATCAAATCCCATCACTTCCATCTCATGACTAATATAAACTGCATTGTACCATCCCAATCCTCATTCTATTTTAATGTTTCCTATGGTTTCTTTTCTTGTGTTGTTAGTCACACACAGAGTTAAAAAATAAAAATGATCAAATAAATAACCATAGTCATGACAATATATTTCTTTCTCATGAAGTTGTCACAATAACCCTATCATTTTAGAACAACCACATTAACCTAATCATGATATTAAATAATTTCACAGACATTAATCACCATTCAAGCCAACAGAATATCGTTCAATTGACACAAGATCATGCTATCACATAGCTACCACAATCCCTAATCATAACAAAACAAAAATTATCCCCCTACAATCCATAGGCTTGCAATGTCCATGATTTATCACAACTAGTAAACTATTCAGTCACACCAAATGCTTAACTTTCTGCTGGTCCAAACAGGTCATAGAGTGAATGGTATCCCTTTTGGGCTGCTATTAATTTATTAGACTAGCTTTTAGCACCTAAACATTTTACTTAGGTAATTTATAAAAATCATTAATTTCCCATGATAGAGCCCTTCCAGTCCAATTGTTGAACCTAGATGCTAAGATACCACCTATAAAAATCCCTATCCCACCACTCCTTCCAGTAGAATAGGGTGTCATTAAGGATCCAATACCCTCTGGTTCTACTAGAGGAATGGGGCATTGTTACAATATAATTATTTATATGTTTTTTTTTGTGTATTAAGATGAATTATATTTGTATAATTTATTAATTGTACTTTAGTTTTTTTTTTATAATATTATGTTTATTATAATTTCGTCCTGACCCATTGATCCCTACATTCATATCACCACCTATGGTTAGTTACACATTTTTCAATCCAACAGATCTCCTTTCTTGGCATCCTGATATATGATATCCACTATGGTGACTTGCACACCAGATAACCCATGTCAGGATTAGCGCAACTAGGGTTCCAGATCTGAGTTTCAGCCCCACATCTAGCAGCTCACATATTGCCCGCCCAATTCGATGGTCCAGGAAGAATTTCCCCACCTACCACCTTTTACGATGACATCATGAGAAACGGGCATCACAACGTAGATCTGGTGGGAATTCCTTTACCATCTCCACCTCTAATTAGTCCATGAAGGATAAATCAAGATACTACCCCAATTAAGTCCTCATCCCCACAACCAATCACGATAAGGCATGATATGAACGAGCCAATTGGGTCCTGCCACATATAGGTATCCCTTCTAGCTAATGCTATCAATGTATTTGATCTACTTATAAGTTAGGTCTTCATGTGACTCCTTGGCATCATCGTCGATCATGGTCTCCTTCAGGGTTTGGTTGTAGAACTTTTTTAGTCATCATGGTCCAAGCCCACATTCCTATGTGGTCTTTATGAGTTTCTAGCCCTTACAAGTGCTACCCTCTTGAGGTTGTGTCTAAAAATATCCTCTTAATTCCACGAGAGTTGTTAAATACAAAAATTACATTGAGGAGATCAGTATCCCTCATTGATATGAAGGCCAAGGTGCAACCTCAAGCTCTTAGGGTTGCTTGCCAGAGTCTCTCATGGAAAGTTTGAGCTACTATGGTTAGAAGAGGATGCCGTCCTCGAAATTGACCCCGCTCCCTAAGCTTGTTTACAAACTTCTAAGCCTTATGCAAGTATACATCCACTAAGACCTATATGCACAAACATTGCCAATAGGATGTCTTTATTGTAAGTTTTATCTCATAATAAAGGACTCATCTGTTAATGGTTATAATTCTTGGCTCTGGTTCCTGATCCTTTTATGAGGTTTACCACTATACATTATTATTTAATATGCATGTTAATAGCACATTCAAATATTTCATAACAAGCATTCCATGTCAAGGGTGCATTACACCTATGCTATGCACATTTATAAACACTATTTCAGTCTCATAATTGCAACACATTGACATTACATTTATCAACAGCATTTCATTCTAGAAATACAAACACATATTCATTAACACAACAAATACATAAAACACATATCTTGGAGTATCCTTGCTAACTAATTTTGTGACAAGTACTCTCCACCTAGCCTTAGACAGCTATAGCCAATATTACTTGCGGTTGTCACCTCGAGCCAGATTCCAGAGACTGAGGGCTTGCTTGAGAGAAAACACCAATTGCCAGTAGAAATAGGGGCTCCATAAGACCTCTCTCCTCCACCCACCAGCCACTCAACAGTCAATAGAACACATGTAATCTAGAGGCCCACTTCCTCCACCCTCAAATAATAGGAGAATCCATAGAGTTCCCTCTCCACTCTTAAATAAAAGACAATGGTTCCACCTACTCATGGAAGTTGAGAATACATTGTTAATCAACAACATGAAAGTTTTAGAGGTTCTTCCTCCAGGAATCCAAGGAAGAAATCTCCACCCAAATCACTAAGGGAATCTAGAGAAGACCATGTTCACCCTCTGTCATTACAAGGACTCCATAGGCATTGCTCCTCACCAAGGAGAAGCCATATGTTCACCCATCTTTCCAATCGAAAAAAAACTCACTGTCTTCTTGTCTTCTCTTCTCTTCTAACATTTTTCTTTATTATCTAGAGTTATTCTAACTTATATCCCTCCTTCAAACTCCTCCTCCTCCTAGTTTTTGTTTTGCTACACAAGGGTTGACCCCTTTTCCTTTTTGTCCACACTATCAACCTTCATTAATTATATACTTCATTCCTTGGGAGTGTTTCTTAAGGTAGCATGGCCTATGTACCTCCTTGCAACCCATATTAAATTCATGGAAATTCCATTAAGGCTCACCAACCACATATTTTAATGGTTGTCCTAAACTAGTTCATATTTATTACACAAGAAACCCATAGCAACCTCAAGAAAGTAGTCTCCCTAGCTGCTAGAATTTGTTTCCCTTGAACTCAACCCATTTAATTTTCATTTATATTAAGTATTTACAATGGATGTTACAAGAGAACCATGGTTGCGGATTTCACAATAACATTATGGAGTTTCCTTTTCATTTTTTTCAAACTCTCTAAACATGAAGAAGAAGTCAAGTTATCCCTTCATTCAACTCATAAAATGTAAAAAATGTAGGACTCATTCATAATGATGAGAATGAACCACTCCTTCCTAGGGTTTTTTAAAAATACTCTGGGGGCCTCATCCAAAGGATGAGCTTATACTTCAAGCATATGTTATCCTCCTCAACCTTGTGTCAAAATAAAGAGGTATTTTCAGAAATGGTCTGGGAAATTGGAAAAAGAGGTATATACAATTTGTATTTGAAAAGGAAATAAGTCACTCTTGAATATGCCACTTTGTCACTCTTCATGTCTGTAATGGGAAATGTACTTATCTCTCTATTGTCATGCCTCATTGAAAATATTCATATTGGCCTTTGGTCTTGTTTTGAGCCAAGTGTTGCCAATTTGTTGTCAAGTCATCAATATGTTCAAGAGAAGTTCAATCGTAGCTAAATAATTTTGTAGTCCTTAAAGCCTTCTATAGCATCACCCATCCCTGATTTAATCCTGAATCACTCCTATTTTGTTCTACTTTAAATATTGACACCTATTTCATGTCATTGATGGGCGATACATCAAGGCCCTACTATGAAAAATCACCTCCTATCGACTTCAGCGCATTATCTAGGAAGTTTATTTAGAAACCCTTTTTAGTACCTTAGAACTCGCATGCCTCAATGGAAAGTGTCCTTGATTTCGACAATAGGATTACATCATCTAACTTCGATTGAATGATCCTATGGGTGTTCGACTTGAAATCACTTACTCACCCTCTGTAGAATGTACTAGAGTACTTTGAGGTCCATTTTGATCATTGGTGGTTCCTCTCACATCTATTAATGATTCTCATCATTGACTGGTAATTAGATGTTTTCTTCCATGTTTTACTAGAAGACATTTATTCACATGGTTATATTTGTACCATGGATAGATAGAGATGAAGACCCTAGATTTTTTCTGATACATCCACGTTGCATGGAGTATTGAGTATTCACGACTATTACATATATCCATGATGTATGTCTGGTGGCTATGTTCATACTGAGTTTTTTGAGCATGGATCCATGAAGTATGTATGGTTTTTATGAACTTGACGTGCGAGAAAACTAGAATACCATAAATACAAAAAAATATAGCCTAAAACAAAGAAATATCACAAGAAATGAGACAAGCTGCACATATATTTATTATTCAAAAGCATAATACAATGTTCAGTTGCCTCTTCAAGGGGGTAATCTCCAACATAGCATAGCTCAATCAAAATAAGACTTGATACTTCTTCCCTTGCTATCTAAGACTATTTATAGCCTTCTGACATCCAAACCTTAACTACTAGTGGTCCCTTACATAACTCGGGTTAAGAAATTTATTTATTAACTATGGTATGTTAATAACTAATTGTGGTTCATTTTCTATAATGCAGGTCAACAACTTACAATTATTATTAATGCGGATAACTGCTTACAAGATTTATTGACTCAACTAACTAGACTTTGACAAGGTTTATTACATGAATAATGGAGTTAGGGTTGAGCCCTAACATGACCTCCCCCATCAAAATTAGCCTTTTCCTCAAGGTTGAAGCTTGGAAACCACTGAATAATATTGGTCAGTTTCCATGTCGAATCTTCTAGGGACGTGTGTTTCCACTTGATGAGGACTTCTTTGATTGTGCATCTGCGGAGATGTATTTCAATACTATCAAGGAGTTTTTCAGGTTGAAGCCATAATGAACCTTCCTCATCCAATTTTGGCATACTGGTTTGAAGTGTGCAATTGTTCCCCACAACTTTCTTGAGGCAGGATGCATGGAAGAATGGGTGGATTTTTGAAGTAGTAAGCAGGGCCAATTTGTAAGAGACTTCTCCTATACGTTGAAGAACTTGATAAGGCCCATATAATTTTGGGGTGAGTTTCTAGCGGCCCTATTCTTTGATAGAGGTGTACTTATAAGGTTGGAGTCATAGGAACACTTGGTCACCTACTTAAAATGATCTCTCTTAATGGTTTTGGTCAGCTTGTTGCTTCATTCGATTCTGAGCTTGATGTAGATTATCTTTGATATGAGTGATCATGGAGACACGGTTTTGTAGGAGTTGATAAATTCAGTGTGCTTTGGAATATTCAAGAATATAAGAAGCTGGTGAAGGTGGGAGCTGGACATGCACTACCTATTGAAAATGCAACAAGATGATGGATCTTAGAGGAAGGGAGTCGCCTTCACTAAGTGAGCCCGCAGGCGAATTATGGTGCAAAGTCTATTTTTAGACTATGTCTATTTTTAGACATATGGATCATGGTCTATGAGTTGTAGAATGTTGTTTATGGATGATTGGTCATGTTGGGAAAAATAGATGGACTTCTATTTTTGGATCACAACATGAGTGATCAGAGTCTATTTTTAGACTGCTAGTCAAAAATAGAAAAGTCAAATATTATTGTCTCATAATAATATTTAGACTCTAAAATTTATCTTATTCTCTTGGAGCACTTCAGTTTGAGCTACAGATGTGGCACATGTAGCTGTCAGAAGGAAATATGCTTTCTTTGTGGGTCAGTTAAGCTATTGCATGCAGGACATCAGTTAGAACTCATGCATGTTAGTTCTGTGGAGTTGGATGTGGAGTTGATGGAGTTGTGTTCAGTTTGACTTGGTTAAACTAGTTGTATTTAGTCTAACTGATCAATAGACTAAGTTTTGAGTGGTGTGAATTAGTTATTAGTTAATTCACTAATTATTAAATCATAATGCAACTGAAGAATACATCAGTTAACTCAGTGCATGTACAGTTTAGTGGAGACAGGTGTTAGAGGTTGAGATTGCTATCAGTTGTGCATGAGATTTTGCACATGCATGGATTGAGTAATGCCAATGAAAATTGCGCAGTATGGGGCCAACACCAAGTGATTATAGCCTCTGCTCACGTGCTTCCCAGTGTGGGTGATTATCTTGAGGTAAAAACGAGTTTGGTTCAACCATTCTCATTCATTCTCAGCAGGTATTGTGCAATAGAGGCAGGCAAGCAGCGAAGGAGATTTGGAGATCAGATCTGAGTTGTATTGTGTGTAACAGGTGGAGCTAGTACTGATTACTTGTGAGGAGTATTACACTATGTATTGTTACATGTTCTCAATCAATATAATATACATATAGTTGGGGTTTTTAGCAAGATGCTTTCCTCGGGAAAATACTGTGTTGATATGTGTGATTGATGCTTCTATGTGCGCATGTTATTGTTTCTGCTTCTGTAAATTGATGACCAACGTAGAGGAGGTTATGTATTATGCATGTATTCCGAAATAGTGTATAATCGGGATAATCTCTGTGAATAAGTGTCATATTATTCAAAATTTCTACATGGTATCAGAGCTGTTGATCATCAGATCTATTATTCAGGAAGTGGTTACATTTTATTTCTTCAGGCAGAGTCTGTAATTAGGGCAGGTAGCCTCTGGATTCATCCTTCTTTTGGAAGGTGAGATATCCGGTGAATGCCCATACAATCAATCTCTGTAAAAGAAATACTTTGTTCTCATGAATTTTAGATCAGAAGCAGTTGAGTTTTGAGCTGGTGGAATTCGAATTTGCAGCAGTGTTTTCTTGGTGTCGAAGTTGAAATGTATTTCAACGGATTGCGATTGGAGTATGCTCTTGAGGGAAGCTCAAACTATATTGCATGGAAGGATAGGTTGGAGGCGGTGTTAGATGACAATGGGCTGAAGAAGTTCATAGAGAATGATGTCCCAAAGGCTACTGATGCTGCTCAAGTTGATGCATGGCAAAAGAAGACAACAAAGTGTCGAAGGATTCTGTTGGAGGGCGTGAAGGATCACATTGTGTCCAGCCTGCATGGTAAGACTTCTCCATACTTGATGTGGAAAGCATTAACAGATCTATTCCAAAGCAAGAGCGATCAGAGGAAGCTGGCGCTCAAGGATAAACTCAGAAACATCAAATGTGAGAATGGAGACAGTATGCCCCAATATCTCACGAAGTTCACCCAATGCCAGGATGAGCTGGGAAGTGTGGGGGTAAATGTTGAGGATGAGGATATGGTGAGTCTAGCACTCCTTGGCCTTCCTAAGAGTTGGCATAACTACCAGGACTAGGTGAATGGAAGGGAGAAACTGTCAGGATGGGAGAGACTTTGGTCAGATCTTGTCCAAGAGGAGATTAGATGGTGCAACAGACACAGTTCTTCATCTATGCATGATGAAGAGAATTGTGCCTTAGCGAGTAAGGTGAAGAAGGGGAAGGAGAAGGGTTCTCTTTCCGAATCCAGTTCTTCCAATGATGGGAAGAACGTTGACAAGTCGAAGGTGAGATGCTTTCGTTGTCATGAGTTGGGCCATTATGCTACTAATTTCCCAAAGAAGAAGTCCAAGAAGGGATCCGGGGAAGGATCTGAAGGTGAGGCACTTGCTTCACAGTTTGAGTTGGACTTCACACTCTTCGCATGCATGGTTTCATCCATGGTGGGAAGTGGTTGGTTTCTTGACAGTGGAGCTTCTTTCCACATGACTGGTGACAAGAGTTTGTTCAGTACTTTGGAGGACAAAGATCTCCAGATACTCATAGCGATGGGTAATGATGAGAAGTATAGTGTCTCAGGTGTAGGCACGTTATTTTTCAGAGGGAGCATGGAGCTCACCTTACCTTGACCGATGTCATGTATGTACCGGGACAGAAGAGAAACTTGGTGTCGATCGCGATGCTGGAAGACAGAGGATATGATGTTGTCTTCAGTAAGGGAAAGGTTTTCCTTAGACACATCATCACTAGACAGGTGAAGCAGATTGGTTCATGGGTCAAGAACCTGTATGCTCTTGAGGTTCAAGATGCATGCAAAGCCTTAAGTATCAAGGCAACTAATGGAGACTTGGTGGTTGAGAGGGAGCATATATTACCTCTTAACATGCAGAGCCAGAAGAAGTCTCAGACGATTGTGGAGGAGCCACGATTGGTGCAGTAGCTTCAGGAGGTTGTGGAGCGGCCACAATAGGGGAAGCTGAGAGGAGATCGAGTAGAGACATCTACTCATGCAGAGACCTCCAGTAGGGGGAAACTTTGAGCCAGCTGGGCTGAGGGATCACATGCAGCCATACCTCCAGGTAGGAGGTGGGGTGATATAGAGTGATCGTCCCAAGGAGGAGGGGCAAGATCCTTGAGGTACCCAACCTCTTGGATGAGACCTTGCTACGAGAGACCCGATATGGAGTAGCAGGAACTGACTGATTGGGTAGAGACAGATGCGGATGGGGCAGCAGAGAGAGCGACAGTACAGGGAATCCCAGGACAACGCATAGCATGCAGGCTGCAACAATGCGAGAGGCACAAGTGTTTTCCACAGTGCTAGGTGGCACAGAGAGGTGTGAAATGGTGCGAGATGCATGGAGATGTTGCAGTAGCATAGATGTCAGAGAGGGAGGACTTGTCAGTAGCAGGTAGAGCTTCAACATCAGGTAATGTTCCTAGCCCAACAGAGTGGTCAATTGGGAGTGTTTTTGTTCCAAGTGTTGTTGGAGCAAATGTGTTGCAAGCAGAACATTCCAGAGTTACAGGATAGGGGTTGCTGATAATCCATATCTTGTTGAGAGGGAGTGTTGAAAATGCAACAAGATGATGGATCTTAGTGGAAAGGAGTCGCCTTCACTAAGTGAGCCCGCAGGCGAATTATGGCGCAAAGTCTATTTTTAGACTATGTCTATTTTTAGACTTATGGATCATGGTATATGAGTTGCAGAATGTTGTTTATGGATGATTGGTCATGTTGGGAAAAATAGATGGACTTCTATTTTTGGATCACAACAGGAGTGATCAGAGTCTATTTTTAGACTGCTAGTCAAAAATAGGAAAGTCAAATATTATTGTCTCATAATAATATTTAGACTCTAAACTTTATCTTATTCTCTTGGAGCACTTCAGTTTGAGCTACAGATGTGGCACATGTAGCTGTCGGAAGGAAATACGCTTTCTTTGTGGGTCAGTTGAGCTATTCCATGAGGACATCAGTTAGAACTCATGCATGTGAGTTCTGTGGAGTTGGATGTGGAGTTGATGGAGTTGTGTTCAGTTTGACTTGGTTAAACTAGTTGTATTTAGTCTAACTGATCAATAGACTAAGTGTTGAGTGGTGTGAATTAGTTATTAATTAATTCACTAATTATTAACTCATAATGCAACTGAAGAATACATCAGTTAACTCAGTGCATGTACAGTTCAGTGGAGACAGGTGTTAGAGGTTGAGATTGCTATCAGTTGTGCATGAGATTTTGCACATGCATGGATTGAGTAATGCCAATGAAAATTGCGCAGTATGGGGTCAATACCAAGTGATTATAGCCTCTGCTCACGTGATTCCCAGTTTGCGTGATTCTCTTGAGGTAAAAACGAGTTTGGTTCAGCCATTCTCATTCATTCTCAGCAGGTATTGTGCAATAGAGGCAGGCAAGCAACGGAGGAGATTTGGAGATCAGATCTGAGTTGTATTGTGTGTAACAGGTGGAGCTAGTACTGATTACTTGTGAGGAGTATTGTACTATGTATTGTTACATGTTCTCAATCAATATAATATACATATAGTTGGGGTTTTTAGTGAGATGCTTTCCTCGGGAAAATACTGTGTTGATATGTGTGATTGATGCTTCTATGTGCGCGTGTTATTGTTTCTACTTCTATAAATTGATGATCAACGTAGAGGAGGTTATGTATTATGCATGTATTCCGCAATAGTGTATAATCGGGATAATCTCTGTGAATAACTTTCATAGTATTCAAAATTTCTACACTGCCTCATAAGGCATCATCTTGGTCGCTTCATGATAGTTAGTATTATACCACCATTCAGCTAAGGGAAACCACTGTACCCATTGAGATTGCTGGTCTAAGATGAAGTACCGCAAATAGGTCTCCAAACTTTTGCTGAAATCTTTTGTTTGACCATCAATTTGGGGATGATAGGTTGTACTCATTCAGAGGTGTGTGCCTTGTAAGTTGAAAATTTCTTGCTAGAAAATTGTTAATGTAAGTGGGGCCTTAATCAGACAAAAAGAATTCGGCATTCCATGGAGTTTGAATATTTGGTGCATGAAAACCTAAGCCACAAATGTTGGTGTAAATAGGTGCGGGAGAGTGTAAAAATGAGAATATTTGGAAAGTCTATCAACAACCACAATGATGAAAAATTTGTCGCTAGACTTTGGGAGACCGGTAATGAAATCCATGGAAACATCTATCCAAATGGAAGTAGGGAGTGGCAAATATTGCAAGGTTCCCAGTAGCTTTATTTTTCCCCCTTTGTTTTGTTATCATAATTCACATTCAACTATAAAATTAAGAATGTCATGCTTCATGCCAGTCCAAAAGAAAGAGTGACATGTGTGTGCATAAGTCTTCTGAAATCATGAATGTCCAACAATGGGAGAGGAGTGTAGCTCTTCCAAGATGTGGGGTTTAAGGGTGGAGATCGAGGCCAACACCACCCTATCCTTATAGTGGAAACCTCATCCTTCCAAGAGTAATCCTCTGAGGAATTAGGATATGCTCATAATTTGTTAATGAGTTGGGACATATAAGGGTGGGAGAACCATTCATCATGGGCTTCTTCAATCTAGTCTGCTATGGGTAGAGAGAGGGATAACAGGGTGCCATCATCCTCAAAATAGTGCAATAAGGAATCAACCATTACATTGTCATGCCCCTTCTCATAAATTATCTCATAATGATATCCCAACATTTTTGCAGGCCATTTATTTTTCTATGGCAACGATAGACATTGCTCTAGAAATTATTTTAGGCTATGATGGTCAGTTTGGATTTGGAAATGACGCCACAATAAGTATGAACACAAGGTGTCTACTACATGTAAGATGGCCATCATTTCTTTCTCATATGTAGATTGACCCAAATGTTTGTCAGTGAGTTGTTGACTAGTGAAACCCAATGGTCTACCTTCCTACATTAATACTACACTAATTCCCATACCTGAAGCATCATATTCGATCACAAAATATTTTGTGAAGTTTGGTAAGGCCAATGATGGAGTGGAGAACATGCCCTATTTGAGAGCCAAGAAGACCTATTAAGTCACGTCAGTCCAGAGAAATGAATTTTTCTTAGGAAGATTAGTGAGGGGTCTAGCAATGCATCCATAATTGTAGATACATTTGTGATAGTAGCTCATGAGACCCAAGAATCCCTACAGAATCTTCAAGGTTTTTGGTTGGGGCCACTCTTGCATTGCCAGAATCTTTTTTGGATCAACCCTCACTATGTCACAACCCACAATGTGTCCCAAATACTCTACTTCTTCCATGTCAAAGGAGCACTTGGATAATTTGACAAATAATTGTTGATCTTGGATCAATTGCAATATATGGTCAACATGTTGAAGTTGCTTGTACCATATTATTCTATAGATGAGAATGTCATCGAAAATGACCAAGATTTGTTTTATGAGATATGGCTTCAGAAGGTGGTTAATTAGGGTCTGAAAATTAGATGGAGCATGAAAAAGACTAAATGGCATGACTAGGAATTCATAATGGCCTTCATGAGTTCGGAAGGCTATCTTGGGAATGTCAACTTCCTTCATTCGTATTTGGTGATAGCGTGAGAAGAGGTCTAGCTTGGTAAAACAATTAGCACCATGCAGCTCATTAACTAGATCATCAACTACTGGAATATGGATTTTGTCCTTAATAGTGAGATTTTTAAGGGCCCTAAAGTCAGGACAATGCGCCATTATCCATATTTCTTTATAACCATGACCACTAGAGATGAATAAGGGTTGTTTTTGGAATGAATAGTGTCAGGTTCGAGGAGTTCCTTGATGATTTTTTCAATTTCATTATTTTGTGCAAAACGATATCGATATGGGCATACATTTGGTTGCTGGGAACCCAAGAGAAAAGGGATGTTATGATCATCTTCACCCTTAGAGGGTGGGAGCTCCTTAACTTTTTCAAAGACCGGTTAATGGTGATCTAATACCTATTGCATATCAGGATGAATATGAGGAGGAGTCGATTCAATCGCCTAGATGGAATTAAATTGGGCTACTACCCCATGATGGCCCTTTTTTAAAACCTTATCCATTCAATGTGATTTGACTATAGTAGGAGCACCTGCATAGAGTCCCATCAATGTATGAGTGTGGTTGTTCTACTAAAAGCTCATATATAACTCTTGGAAATCCATTTTGATAGGGTCCAATGTGCAGAGCCATTCAACATGAAGGACAATGTCGCAACCACCCATTTCAATGTCAGACATGGGGCTTTTATGGTGATAATTTCCCATATGAAGCTTAATATTTTCACGTCCTTTTCATTTCATGGTCCCCCCATCAGTGATAAGGACATGGAAATTAGATACCTCCTATACAAAACAATGGAAATATTTTGCTACTCTCTTATGGAAAAAGTTATTTATACTGCCACTATCAATCAACACCACTACTGGCCAATGTTTAATAAAACCTCATATTTTGAGTGTCTAGGGTGACAAAATTACATCCAATGCATGGAGTGATATAACCAACTCATCTGGTGTAGCTGTTAGATCATTGTCTAGATTGGTTTGGGGTACACCCACTTCTTCCTCAAGAACTTCAATGGATGGAGCTTCATCAGTTGAGATGTTTTTAGTAGCATCAATTTGAAATAATTTTGGTTCCTTGCATTTATGTCATCGGGAGTACTTTTCATCATAGTAGTAGCAAAGTCCTTGTTTCCTTATTTTGACCATTTTTTACTGTGACACCTTTTGAACCTTAAGTGTTTGGGTGGGGCCCATAGCTTGGGTGGAACGTTCCTTTTCGATTAAATTTGGATGATTGGATTGGGCCTTTAAGGTGACTTCTACATGTAAGGCCATGTGTCATGCATCTAACCAAGTCGTTGGGTGATGCATTCAGACATGGGCTTGGATGGTTTCCTTTAGGCCACTGATGAAACATTCTAAGTAAAATGTATCTCCTAGTCCTTTAGTTCTGATGGCCAATTGTTCAAAAGATACAATGTAGTCCCTTAATCTATCTGTTTACATGAGCTTAGTGATATGACCCAAAAATTGAGATTCCTTATCAAAGAGAACACAAATGGATTTTGAGAACATGTTCCAAGTTGGCTTCCCTGGATAACATTTTTGATGCCATTGCGACCACTGCCATCTATTTTGGTCCAAGTAAAGGGCTCCCACATGTAGTTTAGTTCCATCCTCCCATATATTGTTAAGGAGGAAGTATTGTTTCATTTGTGCCACCCATATTACGGGGTTAGAGCCATCAAATTTGTATATGTCCAACTTGGGTGTCTAGTGGCTCGAAGATTGGTTATCTCCATGGAAATGAATGTGATGGTTGGATTCTCTTTTTATGTTTTCATCAACACTATTTTCTTCCCTCGTGGGTTTGCGAGGCGTTTTCATAGCTTCCAATACTTTTGTGAGCTGGGAGGTAATGGACACATGGAAGTCATTGAATTTTTTCTCAAGGTTTTCGACCTTCTCAGCAACCCTTTCCACAACCATAATTTGAGACCTAGTACTAAGCATACACTAACCCTGGTCAAAATTTGAGCTTATTTAAGAGTAGTATGCTTGGAAAGAGGGCAAGCTTAGGAGTCTAGTGACATGGGTCACTTGAAGGTGCGTTAGGAAAAATTTGGGACCGCCTCAAAATTGGGGGCTTACAAGTGAATGGTACCACTACGACCATCTTGTCATCCTAAACCTTATGGGCTAGGTCTCTTGCAAGCATCCCAAGATGGCACCAGACTCCCAGCCGATCAATACTACAGTGACTCAATTCCAGAAAGCTTGATACTGCCAAATATCCTACGAAAATTGGGCCTAGACTGTAGTATAAGAAACACGAAGGTCTTGTTACTGCAAAATATGTTGCGAAAATTTAATCTAGATTATGGTGGCCAAAACCCTCACTGCACAAAGCCTCTTATCTTCACTGTGAAAACCCCATCTGTTGAATCTGATTTGTATGGTGACGACAGAACCGTAACTACTATATCTGATCTAGACAATGATAGTCAAACCCCAAAAGCTAGATTTGATCTGGAGGAAAAGGGAGGGGGTGATCTTTAGATAGATGAGGGAACTATGGTCTCAAAGGAGCATCAGGTGCTATAGATTGAAATATACGTAGGGGTCCAACAATATTGCCCAGCCTAATCCTTCAGGGTGTTAACTAAGGAGGATCGATCATACCCTTAGTCATACTACCCAACTAACATATTGTATGTGTGATTCATCTCCCTACTTTTTGTTCTCATTGTACTGTAGCAGCAAGACGACCAAAAACTTATACAAGCTTAGGTTTCAGGTTACTCTAAGGGGGATTCCGATATACCCAAGTGTACGTGGAACTGTAATCCATGCATGGTTTTGTCTAATGCACTAATACTTGAATGGTTACCCACAGGGGTTATAAGGGAGTCCAACAAGTGTGACCACCTCTTGTAGTTCTTGCGTGCATACCTCCTCAAATTCGCAGGTTTATGCACTCAACGACAGATCACGTGGTTTAAAATTAGAGGTAAAGTTGGCCCTAGAAAGTGCTCTAATACCACTTGTTATGCAATTGACCTGCAAGAAAACCATAATACCATATATACAAAACATATAGCCCGAAACACAGAAATATCACATGAAATGAGACAAGCTGCAAAGATATTTTATTATTCAGAAGTAGAATACAATGTTCACTTGCCTCTTCAAGGGGGAAACCTCCAATAGAGCAGAGCTCAATTAAAATAAGACTTGATACTTCTTTCATTTCTATCTAAGACTATTAATAGCTTTGTGACATCCAAAACCTTAACTACAGGTGGTCTCTTACATAACACAGGTTAACCATTTATTTATTAACTATGGCCCATTTATAGCTAATTGTGGTCCCTTTTCTATAATGTAGGTCAACCACTTATAATTATTATTAATCCAGATAACCGGTTACATGATTTATTGAATCAACTAACCAACTATGACTCTGATGAGGCTTACTACATGAATAAGGGAGTTAGGGTTGAACCCTAACAATGGTGGTCATGACTTCATTTTATTGACATGGATCTTTCTACATTTTCATACTTATTCTGAGTATGGGAATGTCTACCATAAAGATGTTCATATGATAATATTCTACTATAATCTCTTGGTTCTTGCCTTACATGCTTCCATCCAGTTGTTCCTTGATCCGAACTTTCACATGATAAAGCACTTCCGTTATTATACATTTTTTGATTTTTTACTTTAGAGGGAAATCTGTTACACATAAATTTGTCACATCCATGTAAATGATGCCAAATTTGGATCTAATGGCATCCAAAAAAATGTTGTCATCAATCTCTGAGAAATATGGAAGAAACACCTCTCCATGAAGCATAATAATCCTGGATTACATACCTCAAAAACCCTATTTTTTAAGACCGTCACATGTGCTAGTATTACAACCTACGACATCACACCTTGCATAATAATTGTGTTGTGATGTGGTCACAATTTTCCTTCATTAAAAGTGTGATGGTATTCTTACATGGGTAAAAAATAAACAAAGGTTACGAAGCCTCATGAAGGTAATTTTCCAAGTGGTGAGGATATGGCCTCAAATTCCTACCATAATGGATCTCATCCAACCCAAATTGAATCCCATCCCCTCCATTGTGGATCTAGATCTATAATGTCCCTCATAAACACCCCCCCCCCCCCCCCCCCCCACCAAAAAAAATGAAAGATAATCAAATAATATTATCTCACTATATTATGCATTCTTTCCTAATCATTTTTTATGTCTATCAAAAATGGAACTGGACATTCTAGATTGTACAACTAAACTATAAATAACCTGCATTACTCCTTGTTTCTAGTATCCTATAGTTGAGTATTTTTCCTTCTGACATTTGATATTTATTTTTTCTTTTAAAGACTTATAGATATTGTTGATTTCTTACTCAAACACAAAAACTATCCACCATATAATGTTGTGATTCACCATATTTGTAATTCATTACACTAGTTATTTACTAAACTAATGTATACACTCCATGTCTATTTACTATTATCCACCATATAATGTTGTAATTCAGCATATTTGTAATTCATTACACTAGTTATTTACTAAACTAATGTATACACTCCATGGCTATTTTCAATAAAATATGGTTCTAGAACCATTTCTTAACAGATTTTTACATGTAATATCCTTCCTAACTTCTTTATTATTATTATAAATATTTGCTCCATGGCTATTTACTATTATCCACCTTATAATGTTGTAATTCACCATATTTGTAATTCATTACACTAGTTATTTACTAAACTAATGTATACACTCCATGGCTATTTTCAATATTATTATTATAAATATTTGCTCCATAGCTATTTACTATTATACACCTTATAATGTTGTAATTCACCATATTTGTAATTCATTACACTGGTTATTTACTAAACTAATATATACACTCCATGGCTATTTTCAATAGGCTATTTTCAATTTTTCAATAAAATATGGTTCTAGAACCATTTCGTAACAGATTTTTACATGTAATATCCTTCCTAACTTCTTTATTATTATTATAAATATTTAACAAGACTATGGAAACAAACTTGCATTATAATCAAATCACTTTCACAATATTGTCGAGCATATTACATGCATGACTTTTTTAATTCCAAACAGGTAACAATAATCTATATAAATGGTCCATCTCACACTTCCATTGTTAAATGTGGTATTATGTCAGATGTGTGTGTGTCTCACCATTGTGGTAAAGTCTACTCAAATAATTATTGAACACTCTAGATCATTCTACCAATTTATGTGTCACTTTGCTGGAGTATCCATGTGTAGTTTTGACCTACCAATTTATGTGTCACTTTGCTGGAGTATCCATGTGTAGTTTTGACCTACCAATTCTACGCTCGAGATTGAATCTTGTTTAATCAATAGTGGTAAAGGATTTTGTATTTTTTGAATTTTTAATGACTATCATGTGTTTACTGAGCTTCATTCATTTCACTTATTTTCCCTCCTTCACTTTCGTCACTCTGCAACTATGGTTCTAAAGTTATTTTTCTTGGTGTTCTCCCACAAGTTCATTGATAGAAGAAGTTGTAATTAAAAAATGCAAGAATGATTCCTTACCTGTTACGTTGAAGGGTTTCCTTCCTACTCTGCAGTGACTTATTGTAATGTTAAACAAGTTTTGATAACTTTTTTGGTATTCCCTTGTTACTTACATTATTTTCCTATGATTTATACATTAGTACTATGTTTAAACAAGTTTTAATGTTTTCCTTTTTTGATACTCACAAGATTACAAAGGATTATCACCCTGTCGAAATTCCTATTTAGCATTTTCCTTTCAAAACTCCTGCAAAACAATTGTGTGATCCATATAATTTTTACTTGGGCGCAAATAACATTTGGCTACAATGTTATAAATTTTCTTCAAACCCATACGTCGTCAACTTAGGTGAGTATTCTCCTATTTCTAGTTTCACAACTATTATAACTTAGTCTTGGATTTGTGAGAGGTAGGCAGCCTAAAGCCATTTCATAGTTTCTCATTTTTGTAGTGTATTTGTTCCTAATTGTTACCGTTGAAAAGGGTATTCAAACCCTCCGTAATAAATGTTTCTTATGTTGTATGATTATTCCTGAATTTTTAAGAGATAATTTCTATAAAGGAAATCTTGTGGATTCCAAGGTTCTCGGTTTGTTTGTTAATTGCAACCCAGATTCAAGGTTCTTGGGTTTTTAATTAGAACCCATATTCTTTAGTTTTATTAATTATGTTTTCTTTCTGAATTATTTTTGCAATTTCTTAATAGAGGATTACTATATGGGTATTCTCAAAGACATTTTGTTTCATTCTATGATTTTCATGCGCCATGCTAGGGTTTATACCCTTACTACCTTCTATTTTTCTTTTCTAGTTTATATATGGAATTGAATGGCTATAAGAAGCCACTCTTGTAACCCACTGAGTTAACTGTGTTGTTTCATAAAGGTTTTTGTCATTAACTTTATATTTATTCTATTTGTTGTTATAATATTTTCTTCATACCCTAGCTTGGCTTTTGTTTGATGTTTCGCTTACAATTCAACGTTGTGAAGCTTCTTATAATTTGGGGTTTTCTCTTTTTATTTTCAAGCCCTATATTCTTGAATGTAGCAATGTTCTATTGAAATTTGTGAGTATTGTTATTTTGAGGACCATACTTTAATTTGTAACTAGAGCTTTTCCCGTCCAGATTATCAAATATAAGATTTTCGTTTGGTGCAAAATAGCAAATATTTGCAGGCATTACTTTGGTAATAGTTTTTAATTTTAATATGGACATTTTTGTTCTTCATAATAAACCATTGTTTGCATTTTCTGTTCACCTATACTCTATGCTAACGTATGTCGTTGCTCCTTTTTTTCACTTCACTGTATAAAATTTACTTATTTTCTCTATTATAAATAAATAAATAATTTTATTTTAAGTACAATGTCTAATTAGTTGTCTCCATTGTACAGGAAAGGAAAGGGGATGCTTAAGCCTTTATTTCTAAATCTCAAGTAATTTTTCTTTTACTCTTCTCTTTCAATTCTTCATTTTCCTGTACAACCTCATCACTGGTTACTTACACTATTTGTGTTTGGTTTTTATAGGTACTAGTTCAAATACTCTCTTAGCATATTTTTTTGAGAATTTTCAAGTTGGATGAGGTTCTATTTTTCGACTTATTTGTTTTATTTTCTAGGTCGGGGTCTCCAAGCCCTTGGTCTCTACTCTGCACTGATGAGAATTTTCTATGTTTGAAGAACAACCTCCAAATTGTTTTATTATTATTTGGGAAATATGTTTTTACATATAAATTTTAATGGATTATAATTCATATAGTCCCTTCGGGACCGAGTTTTCTAAAATAGACCATGAGTCTTTTTTAAAACTATTCGTTTCTAATGAACAATTTTTTTTTGTTTTTATTTTAAAGATATACAACATATATTTATGTTCTTAGCCTTTAAATCTCTGGTCACATGAACTATAGAAAGGGAGTTGTAAGTATTTCACTTGGAGGTATCAGTCTTTGGTTTTTCTAATCCTATTGATGCAAAGGAAGCTGACGTCGTATAACATTTATCTACATGCTTTTACCCAATTAGCCCAATAAATTTTCATTCCATGACCTAGATACTTGAGAGGATGAATGATGCCACAGGACTGTAATAGAGAAACCATAGCTCTAGAGTTTTGATCATTGTTTAGATATTTTTCTTACATGAGGACATGCAACATGATCGACATGGGGGATTGTTAGACCCCCAACTTGTATTATTTAATACACCTTTTTTCCCTATGATTACTCATGATTTTATCTAATTTCTATCATTATTACTATCATTTTACAAAATTGTTGGGATATTATATTAAAACTGGAACATGATCATGTAATTACTTATTATTTAACATAGTCCCTTTGTTTTGATAAGATTTACATCGAATTGTTATTAATAAAGGTTTAATTGTGCATAGGTAACAAAGATCCTGCATCCTTGTTGTAGATGTCCAAAATTTTGGCTTGCACTCAAATTTCATAGCCTTCCTTAGTCTTTTCCTTGATTGTTGCAAACAATCAAGCTCATCTCATGAGCTTTCTTGAATTTCTTTGGCCTCTTTTGCTTATTGGATTAACTGTTGTCTTTCGGCATGTTTGACTATTGTATAATGTTTGAGAGCCTTTCCTAGTTGTTTTGAAAGTCAATATTTATGTATATGAGTTGTCCCAACCATATAAACATTTGTCACATTCATACACAATATCTTGAGCGTTGTCGCACAAGTGTCGTCACGGTTGTCCTAAAGTCTATCTCAAGCGTTGCACTTGTCGCACCTTGTCATGAGGTAGTCACATAAAGGGGAATTCTTTTCTTGTGTGTTATGATGATCTATGTTTTCATGTCATCAAAGCATGCTAAATGTGTGAAAAAAATTCAAGTTTATCACAATTCCATCTCTCTTCCCCCACTTATCGAGTTTTGGAAAATCTTCCCGACCCGGCAACTTAGCTTCACTGGGCCCCGATTGAACTGCGTACTGCATATACTTAGCCATTTTGGATGCGACCCTGCTACCTGGTGTTGGCTTAATGGGTTCTGACCCAGGTTTAGAGTTAGTTGCACCAAACAAATCCCTACATTATTGGCCCTTTCGGCATCAATCCACAGAGCGTGGACTGAAGTCTCACTCGAAGAAGTATGGGGGGATGCTGGAACCAATTTTCCAAACCCAGAGATCAGTGTGTCCCACTTACCTCCAAGGGTGATCCCGTGAATGGTAGAGGGTAACCACCTCGTGTCTATAACAAGCGAGCACAACTGTTATTTTCAATTACCTCCTCATCTTCCACATCAACCAGTATTCCACGTCACCCCCTGTCACATCACCTATTACACTTGTCACCTCCATATTTAATTCCAATTTCCTTTAAACTTTTCTCATTTTCCCATAAAATCATGTTTTTCATTTTCACAAAGTACATTGTTTGTTCTGTTTCCACACATCTACAAGCATGTCCATGTCTGCTAGCTTATCACACTTGGATTCGAACGTCAACATTCAATATCCAAGTATTTATATATTGTGTCCACCCACTAAGTCCCTTTAAAATGTTAAAGAAATCTTCTTTAACTCTCTTTGCAACACACATTCCCCTCATGGACATAGAGAGGGATATCTTTGACCCTGTTTTCTCCTTAAATTTGATGGAACTCTGCAAAAATTTCCTAGCAGGTCAAACTGATTCCCCTGTATACACTGCAGTAATAAAATCAATTCTTTCTCTGAAATAATTCCCCATGCGTATTTTTATCTTGATTTTATCACTTGGTTAGCTTCTGCAATGTGTCCCTAGAAATGTTTTATGATGAATGAATAAGGAGAAAATATCTTTTGGGCCTCTTCTCTTCTAATCGATCAAGCCCTAGACTTTCCCTCTTCAAAACATTACACTGCTTATATAGAAGAAACCTTGGTAGAAAATTTTCGAAATTTGTCTGTTAGATAATATACCCAATTATCTTTATATCTTATTCCTTCAAGATAAGTTTTATCTGTTGAACCAACTCAGCTTCCCTTGGAAAATTTTGATGAACATACAAGTATTTGTTGGGGTTTTGGGAAGGGATGATACTTCTGTGATTGACCATGTTGTGCTAGGAATGTTCAATTTAATCATGCAACCTTAAATTTTTCTTAATATTCCAACATTCTGGGAAGGGTTGATAAACTCTCAGTTGTCAAATTTAAATCTTACTAGTTGCTTTAGGTTTCCATCATTGGTGTTTTATTTTTTCCTTTATGTTCATGTGGAAAAATTTATGCATTTAGGCTTGAACATAATGGATGTTCATAAGAGGAAACAATTAGTAGTAAACTAGACTGATACTGTGAGAAGGCTCCCAAATTATGAAGGTCTTGAATATTTCACTGCCTCTTTCATGTCAATCATTTATTCCATCATAAACAGTTATGTGCCACCATGTCTCTTACCAAAAGCTCAAACCTTCTTACAACTTAGAAAAGATATCAAAGTTGGAGATTGGTTTCAATTCAAAGATCATGTTGAGATTAGATTGTATGGAGCAGAGGTTGCCCCTTACAAGCTTCCTTCTTTTGTGCCAATGAGATTGTTTTCTCTGGAATTCATTAGGAAAAGTATAAATGTGGATCAAATTCATTTTGTACCAGCAAAGAAAGGTCATTTATTCAAGTTTCCCAAGACTGTTGGGCCTTTCATTGTAAATAATAGATATGCTATGGAATAATTTGAGAGAATACTTTGGGATATGAAGCTCCAACAAGGGGGAAAATGGCCTTATGATCCTCACCATATCATTTCAAACAGAAGGGTAGAGAACTCTTATGCTCCCTACACCCATGAGTCCAGACCAGATATTGAGAAATTGGCCAATGGTGGTAAATCTGAAATAGGAAGGGGAATGGAGATTGAAACTCCCCATCCTATTGAAAAAGGCTTGAAGAGGGCAGTTGAAGAGATAATTGATTTAGATGAGGAAACTAGTCACAACTCTAAGAAGCCAAAATTGCATGAAAAAGAGAAGGAGTCTGAGCCTCTGGTTGGAAGTTCATCTACTGTATCTGGTTTTCAGTTGCAATTGGGAGAAGTGACATGCACACCTTCTTCCCTGTCCCAGAAGAATCCTCACAAATCTCTGTTTCAGTTCTAAAAAGATGTATAGCCAAATTGAAGAGAAGAATAAGAAAATCAAAGAAAATGTTGTGTCCCGGCTGGAAGCTTAGTCAATTTTTGAGTATCATACTAGATTATTGTTAACCATGGATTTAGAAACAAATTAGCTTAAATTATAATTTTCTCGCCCATCTACTTTAATTATCTCTTCATCAATAGGTTTCATAACTGTAAATATAAATGTTGATGCAAGGGAGATTCCAATACTTGATAAGATTAACTTGCATAGCCAAACTGGAGAATTAATTTACAGTGACTTCAATAAAGCATCCCTAGTAGCAAATAAAACAAAAGCTTTATTGGGAAAGGTTGTGAAACAGTTAAAGTTGGAAAAAGAAAATTCCAGACCCTTGTTTACTCATAATTAATAGTTGAAAAATTTAATTGTCAAAGTTGTTGTTAATCCTTAAGATATATATGTTGTATAAAACTTTTTATAAGGAGTAGAAACAGAAATCCAAGTGCTTAGAAAAAAGTTGAAATTGCCTACTGTAGAGCATGTCGTGGCCCCAGAGGTGGCCCAAGTGGAGAAAGAAAAGGATATTTTGACTAGAGAGCTGCTCGAAAGAAACAATGAAGTGACGACCTTAAAAGAAATGAATGCTATCTTACATCAGAATCCAGATACTCATGTATGCAACATCCTAGTACGACCAGATTCAGAGGATCCAACTAGAAAATTGACTAGAGTTATGATAAAATTAAATATTTCAGAAGATGAAATGAAAAAGATGCAAAATATCTTGGAGGACACACAAGAACTCTTGAATATTGAATAAGAACAACTAACTATGACAAAGGATAATGCATCAAAATATCAAAAGGATTATCAAACAACCTGCAATGAAATTAAGGAATTGAGGGAAAAAGTAAAAGGAAATATGTCACTTATACAGGCCAGAGAGATAATCTGGAATGATATTATTCAGCAAGTGAAAGCTATCTAGGACAACATGTTGATAATGGCAGAAGAAAAAATGATTATTAGGGACATGGGAAGCATCATTGCTTCTCATAAAGAGAAAAGCCAGCAACGTGCTCAGCTAGCAAAAAATATGATTGATTTTCTTAATTCCAAGTCTTCTCAGGAATTAAGAAATATGTAAGTCAAAGACAAAACAAATTTATTGCTAGAAATCAATAAGATGGTGTAGAAAAACTTGTACAGGAAAACAACAAAGGCTAAACTTGGTGAAATTAGAGAATCAGTTCTGAAGTTTAATACAAATTTTGATAAGAGAATGAGGGAAGGATTGCCCTCCTGCTGGGACCAACAGGGAAAATCCTTCCCTAGGAAACTTATGAAACTTTGTTGGTGGAAGCTAAAAGAAAAATTGACTCTTCTCATGAGAAAACAACAGTTCTCAAAGGGGAAACCATTGTCAATTATCTTCATAGGGATTTTTCAGCTACTGTGGTTGGTTAAAACCCTTTTTATAGAAAATTCTTGTTATAATAGAATCACTAATTTCAAAATTCCCCATACAAGGTTGATTAAATGTCCAAGTTCAAATCTCACTATATGGAATAAATGCATAGCATGGATGTCTCAACAGTAGCAGCCACATAAGCTAGACCTTCAACAAGTTAGGCTGCACAGGAGTCACAAGTCATCTAGTGAAAGATAGCCACCTGGCTTTATTTTATCAAGTTTTGAAATATTATATTTGTAATAATTACACAATTTTGGTTCTCTTTTTTGTAAAAGTTCAAGTCCTCAAAAGGAATGAATAGGACTAAAGTAGTGGTTAAAGTAGTTTGTTAGCTTTGTGGTGTTTAACAATTTTTATAACTGTCTCCATTCTAATGAAACTATAAAAGAAACTTGAGAGAACCATTTCAGGTTCCGATATTTTAATTTAGAAGATAAGAATTTTCTATTCAATGTTTTGACCATTTCTTGGAGAATAATAAATATTTTCAAGTTGATTCTAGGCAGGCTTTCGAAACAGTGGTGCATTCATGTTCTTTGTAAATCATTTACTTTCTTTCTTCTATGGAAAAGAGTAATGCAACTGTTAGTTTTTTTCATTATACATATTTACTAAAGTTATAGTACATGTAATCTTAAATTAAATAACCTTAATATGCGCTCCTCTTTTCTGCAAGTTCATTTCTCAGTCTTTCACATTTTCCTCTAAAGTTTGAGACAAAGATTATGTAATAAGCAACCTTTCATTTTGAATTTTTCATTATTTATTTCCATCATTTTGTTACACCTTCGAATCAGTTTCATTGTCAGTGAGACCAACTTGAGAAGTGTCTTCACCCAAGACAATTTCTTTAACATTACTTGTAGACCAGTCTTTTGAATTATCATAATGGGGTAGCAAGTTAAATGTGTTATCTTTCTGAATAGATGTCTTAGGAACTGACCTCTACTCAGCCAGGGGTTGTCTCTAGGGTTACAAAATATTTTGGCATCATTGCCAAAGAACAGAGATAGAAGTTAGTTTTCCCTTGGTTGTCTTTCATAAATCATTTTTTTTTGAGAGAAAAGAAAGTATGTTGGCTATGATTTCTCACCAAGATTGACTAAAAGAAGTAGCCTTGGCTCAAAGAAGGCCTCACACGTGGTCATACACCTCAAAACAAAAAGCCCTAGTTCTTTCTGATCTTGAAAAACTGGTTTCTTGGAGGGTTTGGAGAGAAAAGTCTCCATCATCTCCAAGTCCCACTCTCTCAGCTCCTTGTACTAGTTCCTTATTACAATATCCCAAAGTTCATCTCTTAGAAGATATTAAAAGAAATTTGGATTTTTCTCAAAGCAGTTTTGTTTCTCTCCCAACCCTCTTTCTTGAGCCTACTCTTGAAGAGATTTCTTTTGAGTCTGTTTCATTCTCTTTTCCACCTATTTCAGAGATTGAAGAAATTAAAACAGTTGATTTTTGTGTGGAATATGAGACTGTCCTTGTAGTTTCTCAACCAACGCCCATATCTGGCATTACACCTCCTCATTTTGTATTTTATGTAAGGAATACCTTTGATCCTATTTTAAATCAAAGTATGGCGATCTCGACATTTCTTTTGAATCGATATGCTCCTTTAAATATGCCTCAACACATGAATTCTATGCCTCATGATTATTTGAAGCTACTACCAAGGTTTACAGGGGAGGATGAAATCACAACAGAGAAACATGTAGAACACATTTGTGATTTTGCAGAAAATTTGAATGTGGAATATCTAGATGTTGTTATGAGGTTATTTGTCCTATCCTTGGATGGAGAAGCTAGAAAATGGCTCAAGACCTCCCAACAAATTTAATTAACACAGATGAATTGGAGAATTATTTTATACAGAGATGGGGAGAAAACAAATATAATGGATATTTATTAACTGAGTTTAATGTAATAAAGACGAAACCAGATGAATAAGTGGTAGAATTAATCAAGAGGTTTCATATAATATACACGAGTCTTCCTGCAAAAATAAAATCGCCTCCTTCTTTTGCAAAAGTGGTGTTTGCAAGAGCATTTGAACATTGATATTTTGGATTTACTTTGAGGGAAAGAAGGTCTCCTACTTTAGACCAAATTGAAACACTAGAAATTGAAGCCAATTTATTTGTAGTAGGGAAGATTAAGCAAAAGGATGAAGAAGTTGATAAAAAGAAAGGGAAGGAAGAAGAAAAACCTTCCAATCAGCCTAAAGATTCACATGACAAAAAGTTGGATGAGATGAAAAAAATCATCAAGAATTTGTTAAACAAATTGGTGAAGTTGGAACTCGATAATAAAAATCCTCCTAGATAGATTCAACAGGCACATAATAGAAGTTTTAATCCTCAATTCAGGAGACCACCATTGCAAATCATGCAAAGGGAAAAGAAAGACCAGGATCAGGTTCAACCCCCTTTGTACATTGAATATGAACCAGAATAAGCTGTGGAGGAGACTCTCAGGTTGCAGGAAAATCAATATTCTACTATGTCAGAGGAAGAAGAAGGAATAATGGATAATGAGGATTTAAATCTTGAACCTCAAATTGCATTAGATGATAAAGAAATTGATGAATATTGTAGGAGACTCATGGATTTTATACATGTAGATTTGCACAAGAAGTATGATTTAAGATCAAGGAAGAGGTCAAGAACGCAAGATCATGTAGAGGACCAACCAAATCAAACATCTCAACAACCTCAACTGTTGGGAATGGGTTCCCTCGAGAGCAGTTTTGGGGCTAAAAGCTCATGTTTTGGAACAATTCTGTAATAAAGTTGTAAAGCCTCTGCATTTTGTGGTCGTGGAGCGCGAAGGTGTTAAGAGTCATAAAGGGTTGTCCGCCCTTATTTCGTAAAGTGTCAAGTCAGCTATAAATATCTACCCATGGTCCGTGGACCATGGGATTGTATAAAAAGGAGCTACGTAAGTAAGCTCTAAGTAAGGAAGAAGAGAAGTTAAGCAGAAGTGTTTGATGAGTCTGTGAAAGGCTAAGAGCGAGAGTCTTAGCATAGGTAGAGGCTCTACAGCTAAGTGAGCACAGGCCTAGGGTAGAAGTCTGCAGCTGAGTGTGGGTAGAGTTTGTACTAAACTGGAAGATATTAATAAAGAGGAGTATTCTGCAATTACTGTGTATTTATCTCTGTTAATGCATCTGATTATATTGCGTTAAGATCTGGTTTTATAATACAATGTTTATTTGATGCGCGAATATATGTGATTATATCTGAATGCAAGTAAGAATATCAGTTTACGCGACAATAATTGTAATTGATTGGTAGAATAAGTAAAACACTTGAGATAGTTTGGGAACCTATATAATACCTTGTTATAGGAGCGCGAAAGTACCTGAACAGCTGGTTAGGGCTACATGAAGGTCAATCATACACCTCCCTGAAGGTATTGAAGGGTAGGATATAGGGAATATCGATAAGCCCTAAGGCTTAGTGACCCGCGCGAAGGCAGGAGCATGGGGTATAAACCAACATCACGACCATATTAGGGTGCATAAAGTTGGTTCCAGCATCCCCCCATACTGCTTCGGGTGAGACTTTAGTCTGCACTTTGCATGCTGATAGCGAAAGGGCCAGTAGTGTAGGGATTTGTTTGGCTGACTAATGTTGAACCTGGGTCAGGGCCCACAAAGCCAACAAATGGTTCCATTGTTAGGACCGGAATCTGCATGAGAGATGTGTGATGTCGTATCACTGGAATCAAACTAAGAAAGAGATCGAAGACTGGCTGGATAGGAATATCCATGAATTCATGTCGTAAGAGAACAAAAATCCATGGCTAACAAAGGAACAGTAGCCAAACAGGTACCTGTATACAGAAATCCACAAGATCTTTTTTTGTTCCTTTCCAGTTGAGTTATACGAGAGGATCATGAAGCTAGTGGATAGCCAAGGAAGGTGGTGGCTTCATGGTCCTACAGTCTGGACCTCGGAGTTAGTATAGAGACTGGAAGCCTCTGAGGATAAGATTGCCCGCAATATCGATCATTGGCTCGATCATATCATAGGAGGGTTTGTGATTAAATTCGTGGTCAATACCTCATTCAACTACAACGAGGCGGAGTGGTGCTTTTTCAAGTGTCTGCGAGGTAAGTACTTGAAGTCTTTAAATATTTGGATTAAGATGTTATTGTGTGAAAAGCGGGTTATGCAGCTACCTTAACGTTCGGAGATACACAAATTGGAAAGAATTACAGGAACGAAGGAAGAAAGGGTCCTGAATATAGCCCACTGATTTCACCTCCTTTGAGTGATGAGGATGGAGTAGCGCAGGCTTCTCCATGAAGTGTAGTTCAGTTGATAAAACAATGGTTCCTGTGACTACCACCTCCACCTTTACTACCGTCACTTGCGACTTCTCCCACACTGCCACCACCTCCACCATAGTTCAACATGGCGAATTTAGTGAAGATGCAATTTTTTAAGGGCTTGGGAAATGAGGACCCAGACCAGTTTTGGTTTGACGTAAAAGATGTATGGGAAGCTTAGGGTGTCACAAATGATTACATGAAGAAGGAAACATTGGTTAGTGCTTTGCAGGATCACGTGCTAACTTGGTACAACAAGTACTCTAATGATAACCCAAATGCTGCATTGGCAGAGATACAAACCACGCTGAATAAAGAGTTCAGTAGACCTAAATCCTAGGCGTAATCAATTGTGGGATTCAAGGAAATCTCGATGAAACCAGGCGAGACCCCTTGGGAGTTGGATCAGAGATTTAAGTGTAAAATCTGTGAAGCTAACATGAATTTAACAGATGTGTAGCACCACGAATCGTGAGTGGCTTCGCTCCTGTCTCACCTAAGGGTTGCGCTGTCACAATAGAATATTACGACTCAGGAAGAGGCCTTGGAGATTGCAATAAGACTGCATGAAAAGCTGATACAAGATCCGAATTTGGGGTTTCAACAGATCCATGCGCAGTTGCAAAATCTTTGCCTCGAAATGCAAAGTCTAAAGCAGGACAGAACAGTTCGGCCAGAGGCACGTGAGGAGATACAGTGCCTGAAATGTGAAGGTCAGGGGCATGACAAAGACCATTGCCCGGTCTTTGTGAACTACATTGTAGGAGGAGGACCGATGCCTTTGAGGCCGGAAGCCCATGCAGGGCCGAGCGTGGGACCTGTGTTTTGGGGTGCTATATGTCAGGCAGCAGGGAAACATATGACTGATAATTTTCATTTGCTACAAAAGTTTGTACGAACACCGAAACAACTATTTTGTAACTTCTGTAGGTTGGTAGGGCATGATGAGTGCACTTGCTGAAGTTATGAATTGATGATGGATTGAACGTTCACCTATAGTGTTCAGGCAGAAACACCGCCTCCTAACCAGGGTGTTGGGATGGCGCAGATAGGCTTTCAGGAGCACGGATGAGGCCGAGGTAGAGGAGGACCTAGTAGAGGTCGAGGACAGCTGAACTGTTACAATTTTGGAGGACCAGGACACTGTGCCCGCGAATGCACTAACCCAATGCATCCATCATGCAAATATTGCACTCAGTTTGATCATGAGAGTGAGGACTATCCTACACTGATAGCAAGGATACATGACAAAGGGGTGCTACCTCCACAGTTGACTTAGAACCTACAGATGATGAGGGCTGAGCCTCGAGAAGAAGACCCGAATGTGAATATAATGCTCCAAAGTGGAATTGCAACAGGCAATGATAAGGGGAAACAACCTGAAGATAGCGCATGGGTTTTCAAAGCTCCAGAGAAGGAGGCTGAATTTGATTTGGAGCATGCACGTGAAACGTTCATGGAAGCAAAGAAGAGCTTCGCTGAGGCCTCCACCTTAGGGAGACGAGATAAACCTATTTAGGAAATGGACCCTTCTATGCTTACTACCTCTCTGGAGACCTGCATGAAGTTGTTGAGCGGTAGCAAGGCTGTGAAGGGGTTACAGGAATTATAAATAGATGCACCAGAAACACTCTGGTTGAACCCCGCGTGGTACGGAAGATTGGTAAGCATAAGGCAAGGACAGGACGTGAGATGAGACTCACTACACAGATAGGAGAATATGAAATGGATTGAGTTATTATGGATCTGGGGTCAGAAACGAATGTTTTGCCAAAGTAGACACGGGAGTGGATGGGGAGACTCCCACTGCAGTGGTCTCTGATTCAGTGAAGGATGGAAAATTAGCAGAAGATCACCCCCACGGGCCGGTTGCAAGGAGTAACTATAGGTATTGAAGACGGGAGCGCATTGGATGATTTTGAGGTAATAGAAATTGTGGATGACAGTGGCCCCTACCCTGCGCTCCTTGGCATTGATTGGGCTACTGACATGAATGGGGTAATCAACCTAAAGAAACAAAAGATGATTTTGAAAATAAATCACTTCGTGTAATAGTACCTCTAGATCCTACTAAATGATCACGTTATACTGAACTAGTCCGCAATTACGAAAGCGATGACGATTTGGACTGCATATATATGATAACAGCATGAGACAAAGATTGGGTGAATGTGACAGCAGATGGATGAATTACATGGGATCACGAGAGTTCCTACACCTCAGACTCAGACGAAGAATTAGAGCGCTGGCAGAATCGACTACATGAAGTAACTACGTTGAGCTTTAACATGATGATCCAGTTGCTGCACTGTGTGCCATCAGAGGTAAGAAATCAGCCCACTTATGATGGATTGAATGATGTGGATGTGTTTTTGGATGCATTTGAGAGGGAAGTACCAAAGAAGCAGTGCTTCCAGGCTTTGGACTGGGCACTATGTGCTACGCCCGCGAGATGGTGGGGTACACACAAGGGTAGTTTTGATGATTGGCATGAGTATAGGACGATGATGAGAACACGCTCTGGGAAGCCAAAGGTATGACTGATAGACAAGTATGATGGGAAGGATGATCTGCACGAACACTTGGCCAAATGGGCTATGGCCTATGAAATAAAGCCCCAAGCTGAATGGGTGCACTTGTTCTGTCACACCCTGGATCTCATCCCGATGAATTGGTACTTGGAGACAGATCTCTGCCATGGCACAGGAGAGTGGGATATTTTGCGGGAAGGGTTCATAATGAAGTTCAGCTTCGAAGATGGGTTTGACTGTATTGACGAAGCACTACAAGAAGTTAAAGCAACGATCTTTAGGATACCACAAGATCCTTTGGATCTGATTCAACCCGATTGGACTAATCAACTAAGCCACACGTTAGAATGATATAATGTGACTATTGAAGAAGAAGACGAGGACCCCCAAAAGATTAATATCCCTGAAATCGAGGGTCACCGCGAGGTCGAGGGGCTGAAAATTGAGAATCCTATTATAACCACACCACTAAAAACTAAATAGATAAATATTGGCATGAAGGCAGAGCCCAAATTTGTGGAGGTTGGAGATTACTGGGATGATGTGACAGTAGATAAGGTCGATGAATTGCTCCGCAAATACCAGTATTTGTTCCCTACCAAGTATACGAAGTTAAATGCGATAATAGAAGACATGGGCATTATGAACATCACGTTAAAACCTGACGCGAAGTCGGTAAGCAAAGACCTTACCACCTCAATCCGAAGTATAAGGAGAAGGTCCGCTTAGAGTTAGATAAGATGCTTGTGGCACACATCATTGAGCCCTAGAAGAATCTGATTGGGTGAGCCCAATGGTAGTATAGGAAAAGAAGAAGAAGGATGAAATAAGGATATGCGTAGATCTCAAGAAGTTGAATGACGCTTGCATGCATTATCCTTTCACGACTCCATTCACTGATGAGGTATTGGATAATGTAGGTGGCCAGGAAGTGTACTCCTTCACTAATGGGTTCTCTAGGTACCATCAGATCAAAATCGCGCCTGAATACAGAAGCAAGATGACCTTCGTGACTGAATGGGGATGCTTTCAATACACCGTAATGCCTTTCGAATTAAAGAATGACCTTGTGATTTTTTCACGCGTTGTCATTACTGCATTCAAAGACTTCATTCATAAGTTTCTGGAGGTGTACTTTTATGACTGGACTGTGTTTGGGTTGGTAAAACGCCATGTGGCAATTTTGTGCTTAATGGTAGATACTTGTTGAAGGTACTAGATTGCACTCAATCTGAAGAAATCTTTGTTTTGTGTCCCTTTTGTGACTTTTCTGGGTCACGTGGTATGCAGACAGGGATTGATGGTAGACCCCATGAAGATCGCAATGATAATTAACCTGCAGGCACCAAGGAGTGTGAAACAACTGCGCACAACATTGGGACATACTGGGTACTATAGGAAGTTTATCAAGAGCTATGCTCAGATCACCGCACCTATGTAGAAGTTGTTGAAAAAGGATGTCATGTTCTATTGGAACGAGGACTATTAGAAAAGCTTAGATGTACTAAAAAGGAAAAATGGTCACCACGTTGATTTTAGTCTTACTGGATTGGAAGAAGGAGTTTCATGTACATGTAGATGCATCATGTATAGCACTGGGAGTAGTACTGATGCAGGCTAGTGGAGGAGAATTGGATCATCCTATAGCATTCGCAAGCAAGAGATTATCCAAGGCCGAGAAGAACTATTCCACCACTGAGTGCAAAGGACTAGCCATGGTATATGCCCTCCAGAAGTTTAGACACTATTTGTTGGGTGGACATTTTAAGATGTAAACAGATCATTCTGCTTTAAAATACCTGGCCAATAAGCCTGTGTTCGAGGGGAGAATCTGTAGGTGGTTGTTATTGTTCCACGAGTATGATTTTGAAGTTATTGTGAATCCTGGATGACTGAACGTGGGACCAGATCATTTGTCACACATCAAAAGAGGAGAATATCCCACTAATTTGGAGGAAGGATTTCCTGACGCACAGCTCTTTGCAGTGCGCGTCGTGGATGGTCACTTTGAAGACATCATACACTTCCTAATGATAGGAATTGCCCTGGAAGGCTACACCACCCAATAGAAAAAGGAGTTAGTGGTGCGCACGATATACTTTTCTGTCATTGCCAGACATCTGTACAAAATGGGGTCTGATGAAGTATTGCAACGATATATACCGGACTTTGAAAGAAGCAGTATCCTCATGGACGCTCATGGGGGTGTTGCGGGAGGGAATTACGTAGGAAGGGCGACCGCATAGAAGATTCTACGTGCAAGGTTGTGGTGGCCAACCCTCCATAAGGATTCAAAAGCCTACTGCAGGGCGTGCGACGTGTGTCAAAGGACTGGCAGGCCATCGCGGAGAGATGAGCTACCTTTGAACCCACATATGACATGACAAACTTTCAAGAAATGGGCAATAGATTTTCTAGGAACCATTTAGCCTTAAGGAAAGAAGATGGGTGCGCGGTACATTATCACCACGACTGAGTATTTGACTCGATGGGTAGAGGCACAACCTGTGAAGGACTGCACAGGCACAACTGCTGCGAAGTTTCTCTTTGAGTATGTACTAATGCGATTTGGGTGTCCAAATATTTTGATGAGTGATCACTATACACACTTTCTGAACGAAATGATCAGCGCGTTGATAGAGTAATTTTAGGTATATCACCAGAAAAGCACAACTTATCACCCATAGGCTAATGGGATGGTGGAAGCATTCAAAAAGGTACTGGGGAACGTGCTGACCAAAGTTTGCAATACTCAACGAAATGATTGGGACCTACGCATACCCGTAGTACTATGGGCTTATCGAATGACATGCAAAATGTTGACTGGACAAACACTCTTTAGGTTTGTATATGGTGTTGAAGCAGTGATGCTAATGGAATACATTGTGCCTAGTTTGTGCATAGTGGAACTCACAGGTATGACGGATCATGGAGCCTTGGAAGAGAGGCTCGCGCAGCTTGTTGAGCTTGAGGAAGAAAGGTTTCTGGCTGGATTTCACCAACAAGTACAAAATCAATGTGAAAAAACATGGCATGATCGGCACATTAAACTACACACCTTTAAGATAAATGATCTAGTTTTGTTATATGATAGCAAGTTTGATAAATTTCTAGGGAAATTTAGGATGCACTAGCTAGGGCCCTATGTCATTAAAGATATTACCGACGGTGGAGTAGTTCAGTTGGTTAAATTGAATGAAGATCCCTTCCCAGGAAAGGTGAATGGAAGTCGATTGAAGCCATACACCGGTGATCTGACCAGGTGACTATATGAACGTAGCATAGTCTTAGTGCTCCAAGTAGTTGAAAGGAGGTGCGGGACTATAAACTACATTTCTTGGGTTGGGACACTGCGCGATTAGGGGATTGCGCGGAACGAGGATATGTCACAGGGTTTGCAACAACGTGGAGGAAGTTGCACTACCCAGGGAAAACCCGCATAGGTCAGCCAAAAAGTGAACATTAAAGTCATTGTTCATGATTTGACGGTGAGAACGCAGCCAAATGGAGTGGAGGGGCGACATTTAAGATGAAATTTATGGGTAAGATCCTTGAAATTTTGCTGCCAATCTAGAATTAATGAGCCAAATTTGGGGGAAACAGTAAAATTTCAATTCAATATGGCCTATAAATTACATGTGGTTTCTCAACAAAAAACACTTCGCATTTTGAGCATTGAGCTGGTAAGATCTCAGATGTGTAGGCACTGTGCATTCTTTGAAGAATTGCTTGAATGCCCAACATTTGATCGATTTCCAGAGTCTGACCGAAATTTCGTTTGTGACATTATCCCAGGATCAGAAGCTATGGACGCCAAAGAAGTGGCAGTCGAGGGGGCTGTGCCGGAAGTTGTTATGGAGGCAGAGGGAGCTACTCCGGAGGTTGTAGAGGTACCAACTGAAGTCCCCAAGTCACCATGGATGCCTAGACCGAAGCCTAACCCTACCAAGAAGAGTGTTAAGGATAAGAAAGGCAAGCAGGCTGCAACATCGGTGCACGCGTCTCCTAGAAGAAACCCACATAAGGACAATCCCACCGCATAGGAAAAGGGAAAAACTATTAACTTGGAACCAGAGGAGGAAGAGATTGAGGACATCCTGATGGATGGTGAGGATATGGGGGTGGAAGTGGAGGATGTTGAAGTCGAGGGTTGTGACCCTATTACTAAGTTTCTCAAATATGTCCCTCCGCGCAAGGGCAAGACCAAGATGCTGAAGGACATTGACAAAAGAAAGGTCACCTTGCACATACACCTGCTACTGGACGAGATTGTCTTTGAAGGACCACGCTTGGGGCGGGTTCCGCTATTGAAATTGGAAGATTGGGACTTAGCTAACACTGAGAATTTCCCTCACTTGGCAACATAACATATAATGCACCACGTTGTTCATACAATCACTGGGATGACTGTGTTGGAACCATGGAAGTGGCTCAAGGGTGTAGATAAGGCAAGTCTACTCAACCTGCTATGGGTGCCGCACTACAATCGCACACCCATTACATTATTGGTAATCAAGCAACAGTTATGCTTGGTGCATGATGGGTGTCTGCGGCTGTAGGACCCAATAGCCATCACCAACAGGTTGATCCATAGGATCACATTACTGCCATATATAGGGAAAATCTGGCCATGATGTTTGGCAGAAAAGGTGGCGAGTGTTGTCCCTTAAGAGACCAATTTCTTGGTTGTGGAGAAATTGTGCTTAAGACATTAAATTATATTATGCATGCCACTTATTTGTATAATGTATATTCATGTGAAGGACTTGAATGACCTGAATTTTAATCCTTAATATTTAGCTGATATGAAAATCTCAAAATGCCATTTGATGTTGGATATAAATTTTGTGTGAATAATGTCTTGAGGAATTAAAGATAATATGTTGTATTTGACAGGAACTATTATCTCTAACTTAGAAGAAATATAGAGGTAGGAGCTTTAAATATGGGAGCGCTCTTTTAAGGAATTTTAACTTTATTCAAATTAGTAAACTAAAACCTGCAACTTCATTACCATATACTCAAGCCACAGATTCAAACAACGAGCAACAATCACCAATCATAATTTAATTTCTATTACTTCATGTTATCTTATTTCTTGAGAAAAATGAGGTGTCTTTTACCCTCTAATGTAATATTTTGTAATAACTTTAACTTTAGACAGTTAGAAGGTAGTTAAGCAGGTTGACAATTTTGGTAGTTACCAACTGTCTCATGATGTATAAAAAGAGGCAAAAGTATAGAAAAAAGGTACTAATTTTGAAGAACCTGAAGACTATGCTATTGTATACTTGATAAATTGATGATTAATGAAAGAATCAGGAGTTTTCCACATAGTTTTAGGTACGATTTTGTTATTTCTATGTTATGTGTCATTATGTTTCTTCCTTTCTTTAAATATGGTAATGAAGCTGCAGGTCTTTGTTTACTAATGTGAATAAAGTTAAAATTCCTTAAAAGAGTGCTCCCATATTTAAAGCTCCTACCTTTGTATTTCTTCTAAGTTACAAGTAATAGTTCTTGTCAAATACAACATATCATCTTTAATTCCTCAAGACATTCTTCACATAGCATTTATATCCAGCATCACATGGAATTTTGAGATTTTCATATCAGCTAAATATTAAGGATTAAAAGTTAGTTCATTCAGGTCATTCATATGAAGATACATTATACAAATAAGTGACATGCATAATAGAATTTAATGTCTTAAGCACAATTTCTCCATAGCCAAGAAATTGGTTTCTTAAGGAACAACATTAATTGGCATCGCTATCAGGGACAAAAGCAAGAATATTTTTCCCTGGGTTTTTAATATTTTCCTCTGGTTGTTTAGTGAGGAGGAAATATTTGGCTGTATTAAATAGAAAATAACAACTCTGGCTTCAAAAAGGCCTCATACAAGGTCAGATACCTCACAACAGAAAGCTCAAGCCCTTTCAGACCCTGAGAGATTAGTTTCCAAGAGGGTTGGAAAGCCAAAAACTCCATTTACACCAAGTCCTACACTGTCTGCACCTGGAATCAATTCAACACATCTTTCATCCAAACATTCACCTTGTATTGATCAAGAACTACCTTTTACATCCACTTCATTTCAAGAACCCAACTATCAAGAACAATCTTTAGAGTCTGTTTCATTCTCAGTATTCAAAAATATATCTGTTATAGTTGTTCAACTTGAACCTATATCTACATTGCCACCTTTTCATACTCCATCTACCTGTCAAACAGGTTCTACATCTGCAGGTACTCAAGGTTCAATAATTTCAGGTGCAAACATGGTAGCACATGAATTCTTGTTGAATAGGTATCCACCTATTCAGTTTCCACAACAATTGAATCCAATGCCTCAAGAATACCTAAAAATTCTTCCTTGCTTCTCAGGGGAAGATGAACAAACAACAGAGAAGCATATAGCAGTGTTTTGTAATTTTTCAGAAAATCTCAATGTTGAACACCTAGATGTTGTTTTAAGACTTTTGTGCAATCCTTAGATGGTGAAGCAAGAAAGTGGTTTAAAGGGCTTCCTAATAACTCTATTCCTACATGGAAGAAATGGAGCGCCAGTTCACCTAGAGATGGGGAGAGAAACGAGATCATGAGTATTCACTTACAGAGTTCAATTCTATTAAAAATAAATCTGATGAAAGTGTTGTTGAGTTCATCAAAAGGTTTAATAAACCTTACAACATTCTTCCAGTAGAGATCAAGCCCTCCCCTACTGGTGCAAAAATAACTTTTGCAGGGGCATTTGACTTAGATTTTGGGTTTACATTAAGGGAAAGAAGATCCACAACCCTTGATCAAATCCAAACTGATGCTTTAGAAATAGAAGAAAATCTGGTGGCTGTAGGTAAAGCACCAGAGGCACAACCTACCCAAGGTAAGGGAAAGGCCAAAGTGGAATCCTCTCAAAGTCAAACATTAGAGGATATGAATAATATGATTAAAAATTTGTCTAGCAAGTTTATCAAATTGGAGTTGGAGAGTAAGAATTCTCAAAGGAAGGTACAACAAAATAGAAACTTTAATCCCCAATATAGAAGACAACCTCTGTAGATTTTGCAGAAGGAAATAAAAGACCAAGATCAGGTTCAGGCACCACTTTACTTAGAGGCAGATCTGGATGAAGTACCAGAAGAGCATTCCAAGGATCATGATGATCATATTTCCACATTGTATGCAGGAGATGAAGATGAACTGGGTGCAAAGGGAGAAGAATATACTGAAATAGATGCCATTTATGATGAAAATGAAATTGATGAATATTGAAAGAAATTTACTAATTTTATGAAGGAAGAATTACATAAGAAATATGACTTGATATCAAGGAAAATATCTAGGATTCAAGAAAATGAAGGCGAGAAGCAAGTTCCTGCTCCCATACAAAAGGCGTCTCCATAAGAACCACAACCTGCAAAACAATTAAATAAAGGAAAGCAACAGCATAATACAAATAGAAAAACTCAGATACTTCAAGGTGAGTCTTCCCAGGATAAAATTGATAAAATTCCTTTAGAAAAAATTGTTTGCATTCCACAAGAGATTTAGTGATGAAGAAAAGTGAAGAAGAGATAGAAAAGAATACAAAACATGTACATGAATTTAGTCCCACTAAAGAATTGGAAAAATTCAGAATTCAGGTGCCTCTCACAGAGTTGGTCAAAACACCAGTTTATAAAAGAGAGATTGCTAAGTTTATCAAGTTGTCTCAGAATGTGAATATAAATGACACTGTGAATCTATAAGAAGATAAACCAGTAGTTGTTTTTGGTCCACATGTGGAAGAGGTAGATTCTTCAACACCTCCTTGCTACATTTCTTTATTGATTCATGATTTCCTCTTGCATAATTGTATGTTTGATTCAGGAGCTTCACAAAATCTTATGCCACTATCAGTAATGAAACAGTTAAACCTACAAGTTACTAAACCTTACAGAGACCTGTATTCTTTTGATTCAAATAAAGTCAAGTGTCTCAGGGTCATTAAGGATATGGTGGTGTCATTAGCCCAAATCCCAGCTAGAAGCTTGGTAATGGATGTGGTGGTAGCAGATATCCCTGTTAGGATTGGAATGTTGCTATCCAGGTCATGGGGGGCTAAATTAGGGGTAGTTCTGAAGTTGGATTTTACTTATGCTATCATACCAATTTTTGGTGGAGAGGAGAGAAGGTTGTACAGAGAAACAAATTTTGTTAAAACAATCACAAAGAACAGAGCGAGTAATCCCCCTGTGTAAAACTAAGAAAAAGATGACTTTTGTTGTTTCATGCTACATGACAATGCATAGTTGGCTGAACATAATCAGAGGTAGCTTACTTCAGCCTGTGTAAATAGAGAGCGCAAACAGAAGGGGTGTTGAAGTGCTTCTTTGATGGAGCCTATTCTAAAGAAGGAACAAGTGTTGGTTTCCTATTAATTACATCTGGAGGTAACATGATCCTGTTTTCTTTTAAATTATCATTTGAAGCAACTAACAATGTGGCAGAATATGAATCCTTAATCATTTCTCTTCAAACAAAAAAACAAATGGGAGTTCAGTCTATTTATGTTTTTGGAGATTCATAGTTGATTATAAAGAAAATTAAAAATCATTGTCAAACAAAACACCCTAGGGTTAGGGCATATAGAAATGAAGTGTGGGATTTAGTTGAAAATTTCTTTGAGGATTTCAACATATAGTTCATTCCAAGAGATGGAAACATGCTAGCAGATTCCTTGGATGTGGCTTCCAGTACCTTTAGGCCTCCTATAAATCCAAGGTTGAGATATGAGGTTGAAATGAGGCACAGGCCATCTGTTCTAGATAACATAAAACACTAGCAGGTTTTTGAGAATGATCAACAGATTCAGGAATTCTTGATTATGATTGAAGATTTTCAAGGCACCGAAATTGATCAAGATGGATATGAAACAACAGAAGGTGCAGAAGTAAGTGGTTTTAAAAATTCTATAGCTAATCAGAAAATTATCCAATTGAAAGATAATATTCTGCCAAGAGGACTTGTCCCTCTTGAAAGACTTTTTAACTCTAATGATGTAGTTGTTAGTTCAGAGAAAGTTTCACAGGATGAGCAGATTCAAGATCACAATATTGGAACCCAGAAGGATCCCAAGTTAGTCAAATTGTTCAAGGGAGTTCCATTTAATTATAAAGAAAGAAATATTGAGCTTTGCAAGAAGTACATTGATGTTTTTACTTCGTCCTATGAGGATCTCGAGACATATGATGTGAGACTCATTCAACACAAGATTCCCTTGAAAGAAGGGATTAAACCATTTAAGCAAAAACTCAGGCAGATCAATCCTTTTCTTTTACCATTGATTGAGAAAGAAGTTAAGAAGCTTATTGATGCCAAGATAATAGTTACCCTCCGATACTCTCATTGGGTGGCCAATTTAGTACTTGTAAGGAAGAAAAATGGAGAACTAAGGCTACGTGTGGATTTTCGAAATTTGAATAGAGCTTCCTTAAAAGATAACTATCCATTACATAAGATGGATCATGTGCTGCAGAAGGTAACTGGATCATTCAGAATGTCAATGTTGGATGGGTTCTCCGGGTATAACGAGGTGGTTATTGATAAAGAAGATCAGAAAAAGACTGCATTCACAACTCCTTGGGGAACCTTCATGTATGCTCGAATGCCCTTTCGGTTGATGAATGCAGGTGCAACATTTCAGAGGGCTATGGAAATTTCATTTGTAAGTGATAAGTTTGTAGTGATATACTTGGATGATATCACTGTTTTATCTAAGTCAGATGAGGAGCATTTGGACCATCTTAAAAAGACTTTTGAGAAATGTAGAAAATTTGGGCTTTCTTTGAATCCTAAGAAGTCTATTTTTGCTCTAGAACAAGGTGAATTGTTGGCGCACATTGTTTCTAGAGATGGAGTAAAGATAGATCCAGAAAGAGTGCAAGATATGCAAAAGGTACCCCTACCCAGGAGTAAGAAAAACATTCAAAAATTTCTGGGAAAAATAAACTTTTTAAGGAGGTTTGTGTCCAATTATGCTGAAATTGTAAAGGAGATTACCAATATGTTGAAGAAGGAAAATGAAGTACATTGGACCAAGGAAGCTAGAGAGTCATTTTCCAGGATAAAATAAGCATTACAAGCAGCTCCAATTTTTTTTAGCCATAATTATCAAAATCCCTTTCAAATATTTTCATTTGCATCACTCAATTCAATAATTGTTGTTTAGTTATAGGAAAATGATGAAGGAAAAGAGTAGCCAATTTCTTTCTTTAGAAAGATTCTCAGAGATGTTGAACTCAAATAAAATATTCTTGAAAAATAGGTATATTCCTTGGTAAAGGCCCTAAAGGCCTTCAGGACTTATGTGTTACAGTCACAGATCATTTCTTATGTGCCAAATGTTGCAGTGAAGGATGTCTTAATCCAGAGTGATGTGAAAGGTAAAAGAGGAAAATGGATAGCTAAGATCCAAGAATATGACCTAGACATAAAGCCCACGAATCTGGTGAAAGGGCAGGGATTGGCAAAGATGTTGACAGAGTCAAATTTTTGAGGAATTAGGGATCAACTTGTTAGCACCTGTAAATGGGGAAATAATTGAAGAGGGTGAAGAAAAATCAAGTCCAGGTATGAAAACCCGATATAAATTTTTATGTTTAGTATGGTACAGGCACATAGTTCATTATTTATTTTTTCTTTCTTGTCCCCAGTCATTGGATAGAATAATATATAGAGCATTATAAATCAAGGCATAACCATATGTGATTGTAGAGGGCAGATTGTATTGGAAGGATCCTGTGGGAATTTTATTGTTATGTTTGACAGAAGATGAATCTACAGAGACAATTAAAGATTATCATGAGAAGTTATGTGGTGGACATTACAGTTGGAAGGCTACTGCACACAAAATCCTCCAGGTAGGCTTTTATTGGCCCACCTTATTTGGTGATATATATAAGTTTGTCAGAAGCTGTCAGAAGTGTCAGCTTTTTGCTGAGAAAAAGAGGTTAGCTCCCTTTCCATTGATCCCAGTCTTCATAGAAGAACCATTCAGACAATGGGGGCTAGACTTCGTTGGAGAAATTAACCCACCTTCAAGTGGACAACATAAGTGGGTTCTTATAGCTACTGATTATTTCACCAAGTGGGTAGAAGCTATACCTACTAAAAAGACAAATGAACAAGCGGTGATGAAGTTTCTAGAGGAAAACATTTTCAGTAGATTTGGGTACCCTGTCAAAATCATAACTGAAATTGCTCAAGTGTTCAATTAAATTAAGTTTGCTGCTTTTTTCAGAAGTATAATGTCATTTTATCTCATTCAACAGCTTATCATCCTCAGGGAAAGGGATTGGCTGAATCCACTAACAAAGCATTGATGAAAATTCTTAAGAAAACTATTGCAGAGAATTAGAAAGACTGGGATTTGAAATTAAAATTTTCTCTTTGTGTTGTCCAAGTGACTACGAAAAGGTCTACAATAAAATCACCTTTTGAGTTAGTATCTGGAACTCAAGCTCTGTTTCCTAGTCAGCTTGTGGAGCTTGTGATTGTAATGATTCAGGAGGCAAAAGAAGAACCCAATGCTCTAATAAGAAGGATGCATAAGGTAGTGGAGTTGAGTGAAAGCAGAGATAAGGTAAGAGATAATTTGATTATGTATCAATAAAAAATGAATTGTATTTTTGACAGAAAATCCAAAGAAATTGATTTTAAAGCTGGAGACTTGGCATTAAGGTAGGATACTAGAAGAGAAGATAAGGGAAAACATGGAAAGTTTGATCCTCTTTAGTATGGCCCATTTAGGATTATAGAAGGGCAAATAATGCATTCTTCCTAGAAAATCTCAATGGTGAAACTTTATAGCTGCCTGTCAATGGCCAGTACCTAAAACATTATTTCCAATTTTGAAGCACAAACATCCTATCATTGTAGATACCAGAGTGAATTCATTGTACAATTTCCATAGAATTAAATTTGGAAAAGAAATATATGACTCCATGCCCGAGGTTGAGGCACTAATATGCGGTTCTTAGTGCTTCTATGGCAAAAGCACTATCCTCAGGTGGAGACATATGTTGTAGCATCCATCGTCGTTTGAATTTCATTTTCAATATTATCACAAAAAAAAATAAAAAAATCAAATGTTATGTTTAAAAATCAAAAGAGAGTTTCAAAGTCCAAAAGCAGCGATTTAATTTATATTATTGACTGTATTCAAATCCGATATAAGGTGAGGCCCCTACCCATATACTAAACTTCGAGCGGTATCATGAGATACAAGCAAGCGAGGGCTCAAGAGGCGGGTAAAGTGCTTTGTGGGGGAACAACGAGCACAAGTTATAACTAAGGCTCAACCCCCATAGTTGACCATGACGTCGTGGTATTTGACTAAGATCTACAGCCTGAGATCGCTACGAGGGTTCAAACCCGATGAACCTCACGTACACTCCCTACCCCCGCAGTAGACCACCCCCATCGCTTCACTCCATATCATCTCCTCCACGTCATTCCCCACCCTCATTGATTACCGTCCACCTCACCCACTGTACCCTGTCACCTCATATACCAATCCATTAATTAGTTACATTAATTACAGGATTTCCCTCCGTTTTGCTTATTATATATAAAAAATAAAAGTATAACCCCGTTGCATTAGTCTTTTGTTTTTAGTACTAAGCAACCTCGCATCCAGTTCAGCAGTTTGAGTCAGCGACTATCCAGGCAACTGTCATCAACAACTGTCACCAGCAACTGTCATCTACAGACACCATGGCCAAACAAGTAAGTTCTTCCTCAGTCATCCATACCCCATTAATGGATGTCGAACGTGATATTTTTGATATCCTCTGCACAATTAAGCATCTTTCATTCTATCAAGAAGTCGTTATGAACCATAAAAGTCTCTTATATTCATGGAAATGGTTAGGTCAAGTGTTTTAGTTGCTTTTGTCCCCAAGACTCATTTATTCCCTTAATTTATTCAATGGCTAGCCTCTACAATGTACCATAAGAAGTGTTTTTTAATGAATCAGTGAGGGGAGAGTGTTTTTCATTTAACCTCACAATTAATACACCAACATTTGAATTACCCTGTATCTAGAACTTACACCACCTTTACTGAAGACTCTCTAGTTCATTTTATGATAACATGTCTCCTTGGGAACTTTCTCATGTTACCTCTTTCCTGGCTCCTAAATCTGGTGAATTCTCCCTAGATGGGAATCTCCTCTTTAGAAATATTTGCAATTGATATAAGACCTGTTTTGCAAGTAATTTCTAAGATTCTAGGAAAAGAAGACTCCAAGCAGGTTGATAAAGTAGTGCTCGGATTTTTCTCTTTAATGATGAAGCCAGAGATAGTACTAGACATTCCAGCATTCTAGGTAGATACTATCAATACCCAATTTATGACTTTTCCTCTCACTGGGTCCTTCAAGTTTCTTTATAAAAAGAATGCTGAACATTTTTCAGATTTGGGACTAAATGTTGTGGGCATCAATAAAAAGAAGCAGTTAGTGGTATTTTGGATAGACTTGATAAGGGATGATCTAGGAGATAGTGGTTTATTTGAGTTCACTTCTTTATTCCTTCCAGTGGCTTATAAAATCTTAAATGGAATCTTGCCGCCAACTTTTCTTCCTAAAGCTCAAGAATTTCTTCAATTGAGTAAATATGTGAGATGTGGAGATTGGTTCATCTTTGAAGAGAATGCAGAGATTAGGCTTTATGGAGCCCCTATCAAGCCTTACAGGTTACCATAATTTGTGCCGATGAGGCTTTTTTCCCTTGAATTTATTAGGCAGAGCTTGAATGTAGATCAAGTTCAATTTATCCCTATGAAGAATGTCTATTTCTTTAAGTTTCCTAAAGTAGTGGGACCCCTCATTGTGAACACCAGATAGGTTTCCCAAGAGGTCGAGAGATTATTGAATGATATATGTCTTTTACAGGTGGTTGAGTGGGCTTATGACCCTCATCAAATTATTTCAAAGAGAAGGTTGGAGAATGGATATTTATCCTTTGTACATGAAAGTAGGCTTGAAATAGAGAAATTGGAAAATGGAGGTTTTCAAAACACTCAAGGGACAGAGATTGAAACCCCTAGTATCACAGAAAAAGGTGTGAAGAGGATTTGAGAAGAAGTCATTGATTTAGATGAGGAAGAATTTGAAGCAGCAAAAAGGACTAAGCTTATGGATTCAATGTCTTCATCACAACCTGGTTTGGTGATTTAGTTAGGAGAAGCAGAAGGTGCACCAACTTCCCCATCTTCCAGAGAACCTGTTCATGATCAGGTTCGTTTAATTCAAAGTATGTTTGCTCAAATAGCTGAGAGAAACCAAAAGGTGAAGCTAAATATGGAGGCTCAAGCTGAGTCTCAAGTTGCTCCTTAACAAACTAGTTTGCTATCTGCTATGGATTTCGAGAGGAGCCAACTTAAAATTTCTTTTTCTCATCCTACTAAAATATCAGTGGGGTCCACTACTAATTTCAAGACTATGAATTTAACTGTTGACACTCACAAGCTTCCAATTCTTGACAAGTTCAATTTGCACATGAAAACTGGGCAATTGATCATAAATGATTTACATAAAACAAATGTCACAACTACCAAGGCAGAAAACATGCTAAATAAGGTAATTCGGCAATTAAAGTTGGAGAAAGCCAACTCCAGAGCTTTGAATGCTCAGGTGGATGAGCTAAAGAAAATTATCATTAAAATAGGTGTCAATTTTGATGACCAACCTACTATTCAGAAATTATTGCAATCTGCTAAGTCAGAGACTGGGGTTTTGAAAAAGAAGTTGAATCTACCTACAGGTGAGCATCCCATTGTTGCATGGATAGCTGAAGTGGAAAATGAAAAGGAAAAGCTCCTATAGGATGTGTTGTAGAAAACGGAAGAAGTTTCTTTACTTAAAGAACCTTTGGAAAAGCTGCAACGACAGGTAGACACTCATGTTTGTACAATAGTAATGCCAACCAACACAGGTGATCTAGCAGCACAGGTTTTACAGTTGGGAACACAGCTTAAAATGGCTGAACATGATGTGAAGAAAGCCCAAAGAGAATTGGAAACAACTTGCAAGCTATTGAATTTGAGTGTATAAGGAGCAAGAAGGGAGAAAGAAAATGAAAATAAGTACAGGGAAGATCTTCTAAGGGCTGAATATGAAATCAAAATGCTAAAGGAAAAAAAGAAGGGCAATATGTCCTTAATTCAAGCCAGGGAAATCCTATGGGATGAAGTCATTGAGGTTATCAAAGGAATTTGGAAATTTCTTGTTATTATATCTTAAGAGAAAACACTAGTCCGAGATGTGGAAGAGGTGGTCATGAAAAATAAACAAAAAGATTTAAATAGATCAAAGTTTGCAAAGAGGATGATAGATTTAATTAATTCTAAATCTACTACAGAATTGAAGGAGCATGACATGCCAGATAGAACATTATGTGCAATAGATTTCAATAAGATGATCATTAGAAATATTTATAGGAATACTGCTGAGAATAAGATAAATGAGATGAAGGAAGCAGTTTCCAGGTTTAACATCCTGTTTGATAAAAGATTCAGAGCTGGACTTCCCTCTTGTTGGGATATACAAGGAAACTTGCTGCCATGGAAGACATATGAGACTTTGCTAGTTGAGGTAAATAGAAAAGTTGATAATACTCATAAAAAGACAATAACATTAAAGGGAGCCAGCATTGTGAACTACCTTAAAAAAGATTTTAAGCTTCTCTGGATGGTGAAGACTTTGTTTACAGATAAGCCTACTTATAGTAGAATTACAGCTTGCAGAATAGCACTTGACAAGTTAGAGGAAGCACCAAAGTCAAATGTACCATTATGGAGGAAATGAAAAGAATGGATGATAGAGCAGACCAAAGATGCATCAACAGGACCATCTACTCAAGCCATAGATTCAAACAACGAGCAACAATCACCAATCATACTTTAATTTTTGTTACTTCATGTCATCTTATTTCTTGAGAAAAATGAGGTGACTTTTATCCTCTAATGTAATATTCTATAATGACTTTTACTTTAGACAATTAGACGACAGTTAAGCAGTTTGATAGTTTTGGTAGTTACAAACTGTCCCATGATGTATAAAAAGAGGCAAAATTATAGAAAAAGGTTCAAATTTTGAAGAACCTAAAGACTAAGCTATTGTATACTTGATAAGTTGATTATTAATGAAATAATCAGGAGTTTTCCACACAATGTTGGGTACGATTTTTTATTTCTTTATTATGTGTCATTATGTTTCTTCCTTTCTTTCAATATGGTAATGAAGCTGCAGGTCTTTGTTTACCAATGTGAATAAAGTTAAAATTTCTTAAAAGAGCACTCCCATATTTAAAGCTCCTACCTCTGTATTTCTTCTAAGTTACAGATAATAGTTCTGATCAAATACAACATAGTATCTTTAATTCCTCAAGACATTCTTCACACAACATTTATATCCAGCATCACATGGAATTTTGAGATTTTCATATCAGCTAAATATTAATGATTAATAGCTAGGTCATTCAGGTCCTTCACATGAAGATACATTATACAAATAATATTAACATGCATAATAGAATTTAATGTCTTAAGCACAATTTCTCCACAGCCAAGAAATTGGTTTCTTAAGGGACAAAAATGATTATACCCTCGTGGAGGCCATGAAGGATAAATTCAAGCTCGTGAAGAAACTGTGAGGCTATGCCATCTCGAGTATCTGTGATCGTGCAGTCAAGGTGGCCACGAATATTTGGCAGGAAAATCTATGTAGGAGTGTCGCATAGATGAAGTGTTGGCACCTTTTGTCATTCTAGCAGCCCAGTGCGCAGAAGGAGTTCAGTTTAATTGTGCACGCTATCTCTGGGGTGAATTCCTCACGAACTTCTGCAAGGCAAAAGTGCTCAACAAGACCTTCCACTATGCGTGGCTCTTTCTATCCATTGTGCTAGTAGCCTGGGAGCTACCTGAAGATAGTCAATTCCTCTTAGTCGCCCTAGACTTGCTAGAAGTGACAAAGTATGCTTCGCTGTGGGTGACCAAGGATGCTCAGTACATCAAGGATAGCAAGATCTTTTGGATCTTGATGGAAATGAATATACGCATGGATATTAACCGCAAGCCACATTTGTCACCAATTGTGTTTGCCAAACTGTAGGACTACATGGAGTTCAAGGCAGAATTTCAACACGTATCGATTAGGGCATGGAAGGACCCTGAGCAGAAGTGGCATGACTTGCCTTACTTTGCAACTAATTATGCCATCGATGCAGTTCTTGATCACTAGCCGGCATAGTGGCACACTGCCTCAGACTCGGCGGTGGGACCGAGCAAGTATGCCACACAACGCAAAAAGGAGGAGGCCAAAGTCAAGATGGCATAGCTTACCGAGAAGATGAGGAAGGAGGCTAATGAATAGTCCCAGGCAGAGCATGATGCCGCACAATAGGTGGAAGAGTGGATAGGCGGAGCAGAGCGCAACTCTGACAAAGGAGAGAGGTCACCCTCGCCTGAAACAGAGGAAGAAACGGACGAGCAGACAGAGCAGCATAGAGCGGACCCACAGACGGTGTCGTTCCATATCAAGTGTCTAAGAGCATAGGAAAAAGTTGGTCCACGGAAGAAATCCAAGGCTAGTAAGACGTCACTGGACCCAATCACCCTAACAGAGGGAGATCTAAATGACATTGGAGATACGGTGCGAGATGTCATCGCGGAGGTCCTACAGCAGCTCGAGCAGCAACAACAACAAGTATTGGGGACTATCCAGATGCATCTGCATGAGCTGTAGATCCATGCATCACAGACCGGTGCGACATCCACCAACCTCACCATCAGTACTTCAGAAGCCGTCGGGATGCTGCAAGTTAAGGACTCCTGAGCAATAATGTTGCCAGAGGGAGAATTAACCATAGAGATCGAAGCTGATAGGCCCGCTATCAGCGCCCTTAAGGGAGTAGGGCTGAACTTGGCACCGTTTCCTAGCGACGTGCTCCACCTACTATAGGATGGGGTGATCGCAAAGCTAAGGGCCTGCAAATAGCATGCTTTGCAAGTGATCAGTGAGAAGCATATCAATAAGGTGCAGATGGCCCTACAGCTAGACTCTGCCATCGCCACCGTGAATGATGTAACCGACCGAAACAAGCGTATAGTTCAGGTCATGGAGGAAGCATGCCGAATGGTCCTGAAGTTGGCCATTCCTGAGGGAGAACTGGTAGAGGTGCGCATTCGCAAACTGGCTTCAGGGGTGCGTGACGCTCGCATAGAGTTGGCCAAGGTTCAGCTAGAGTTGAACCTCCTGATTGCAGAGTTTCAGTTGAAGGCCCAGCCTTCAACTCCACTGGAAGTAAAGGAGAAACACGCAACTGCTTTCACAGAGGCTATAGCAGCAGTAGAAAATGCAGTAGCAGACTGCACAAGGCTGTTTGAACAGTCGTTCGAGGTATTGACCAGTCTGCAAGAAGATCCTAATGTACAGAGGCTAGAGATAGAGGTGCGAGAATTGCAGCAGCTCTACGACGAGGTGAAAGGAACAACGCGTACTGTGGCCCTCACACAGAGACTTGCGAAGCTATAGGAAACCAAAAAACTGAAGGAATAGGTAGATGTAGCTCAGCACAAAGAGGCAATACTGAAGGCGCGCTTGAAGCCTTGGTTGGACGAGCCCTATTTGATCACAACCTCCATCGAAGGCAAGCTTGCTAGTCTGCAGGCGACTCAGCAGAAGCTTTAGGCTGACAGTTCAGGACCAATGATAGAGCAATTGGTCAAAGAAGTGAAGTAGCAAGCAGGCGACCGTGTAGTGGACCACCGAGGTGGCAGTCATACAAGTCCAGCTGGGAGGTCTTCGTGCCAAGATCTCCAAACCCGCAGAGTGACTCGAGGGCGAGTCACGATGTTTGTGTTGGGGGCTTGTTGGGAATAGGTTCCCCCAAGAGAAGTTTTGGGGCTAAAACCCCATGTTTTGGAACAATTTTGTAATAAAGTTGTAAAGCCTTCGCATTTTGTGGTCGGGGAGTGCGAAGGTGTCAAAAGTCATAAAGGGTTGTCCACCCTTATTTTGTAAAGTGTCAAGTTGGCTATAAAGATCTACCCATGGTCAACGAACCATGGGATTGTATAAAAAGGAGCTACATAAGTAAGCTCTAAGTAAGGAAGAAGAGTAGTTAAGCAGAAGTGTTTGATGAGTCTTTCAAAGGCTAAGAGCGAGAGTCTTAGCGTAGGTAGAGGCTTTGCAGCTGAGTGCGCAGAGGCCTAGGGTAGAAGTCTGCAGCTCAGTGCGTGGACCCTTGCAATTGTGTGCGGAGGGTGGATAGAGTCTGTATTAAACTGGAAGATATTAATAAAGAGGAGTATTTTGTAATTATTATGTATTTAGTCTCTGTTAATGCATCTGGTTATATTGCGTTACAATCTGGGTTTATATTACAATGTTTATTTGATGTGTGAATGTATGTGATTATATTTGAACATATGTAAGAATATCAATTTACATGACGATAACTATAATTTATTGGTAGAATAAGTAAAACACTTGAGACAGTTTGGGAACCTATACAATACCTCGTCATAGGAGCGCGAAAGTACCTGAACCACTGGTTAGGGCTACGTGAAGTTCAATCGTACACCTTCGTGAAGGTACTGAAGGGCAAGATAGAGGGAAGATCGATAAGCCCTAAAGATTAGCGACCTATGCGAAGGTAGGAGCAGGGGTATAAACCGACATAACGACCATATTAGGGTGCAGAATCTTGGTTCCAGCATCCCCCCATACTGCTTCGGGTGAGACTTTGGTCCACGCTTCACAGGCTGATGTCGAAAGGGCCAGTAGTGTAGGGATTTTTTTGGTTAACTAATGTTGAGCCTGGGTCCGGGCCCATAAAGCCAACAAATCATCAAGAATAGAAATTTTAATCCTAAAGACTCAAGTGATAAAACACTGGATGAGATGAAAAAAATCATCAAGAATTTGTTAAACAAATTGGTGAAGTTGGAACTCGATAATAAAAATCCTCCTAGACAGATTCAGCAGGCGCAGAATAGAAGTTTTGATCCTCAATTCAGGAGACCACCATTGCAAATGACGCAAAGGGAAAAGAAAGACTAGGATTAGGTTGAGTCCCCTTTGTACATTAAATATGAACCAGAAGAAGCTATGGGGGAGACTCTTAGGTTGCAGGAAAATAAATATTTACTATGTCAGAGGAAGAAAAAAGAATAATGGATAATGAGGATTTAAATCTTGAACCTCAAATTTCATTAGATGATAAATAAATTGATGAATATTGTAGGAGACTCATGGATTTTATACATGTAGAGTTGCACAAGAAGTATGGGTCAAGCTCAATCAAAGTTATGAAGGAGATGAGAAAGTAAAGTAGGCCAAACTTCAAACCTTTAGAATGAGGTTTGAAAGCTTAAGAATGAGTGAAGAGGAAATCATAGGAGAGTATTTCCTCAGAGTTTATGAAGTGATCAATATGATTAGAGGACTTGGTGAAGCCATCAAAGAAGATGTGATTGTTTAGAATGTCTTAGGATCTCTTCCTATGAAATTTAATTCCAAGATATCAGCCATTGAAGAAATGAAATATTTAAAAGGCCTCATAATGGATCAACTACTTGGTACTATCACAGCTTATGAGATGATAATGGGAAAAGAGAAGGTTGAACCAAAGCACACACCTTTCAAGGCGTCTAAGAAGATGAAGGAGCACAAATATCATCAAGAGTGTTCTAGTTGTGAATCTAATCAAGGGTTATCTCACCTTGACAGGAAACTAAAATGTGGTTTGACGAAGTATAAAGGGAAGTTTCCCTTCAAATGATTTGACTGTGGAAGATTTGGGCATTTTGCATCCATGTTCCCTTACAAAGAAAATTCATAAAACAAAAATGATCAAAAGTTCGAAGGAAAAGCTCAAAAACATCAAAATATGTTTCTCAAGAAGAAGGGACTCTACTACAAAGATGATAGCTTGACACTAGAATCTGATAGTGATAATTCTTCAGAGGGGGAATCAAATGAGTGTTTACTTATGGCAGTCGAAGCTGAATCCAAGAAACAAAATGTTACAGACTCTAAAGAAGAAGAAAGAGTATTGGACCTTGAAGGGTGGCTCATCGGTTGTCTTGATGAGTTAAAGAAGGCTACAATAAAAAACATGCAACTAAAATAACATCTTTTTCGAGTTGAATAAGGTATGTATAACTTAAAAAATGAGGAATATGTTTACTAAAAAGAAAAACTTATAGAATCCATTAGAAGTAAAGACAACTTATCTCTTCTATTAGAAGAAAAACAAAAAACATGTGAAAAGATATAAGAAGAGAATAGACACTTAAATAAGGATTTGATCAAAGAAAAGGAGGAGATGATCCTAGAAACATGCAAAGAAGAGATTTTATCCCTGAAAGTCAAGTTGGAAGAAGAAAAATGGAAAGAATAAGTTCTTAATGATTTAATTCATGAACGGGAAGAAAAATGTCGGAGTCTCGAGGCATAAATTGTCTCTTTGACAACTAATCTTGTGATATTAGAGACCGAGAAGGATGTGGATGAAAATTTCGCAGAAGGGATAAGAAAGCTAGACCATCTTTTGAACAGTCAAATTTCTCTAGAAAATCATATAGTCCTTGGATATTTTAGAGCTATGAAAATGCACTTCAAGGAAGAATCAATGAGGATAAAATCATATAAATAAAGAGATTCATCCATCACTAGAACAAGAAGTCCAAGCTCTCAATGGACTCATACTAGAGGAGAATGAATCAATCAACAAGACAACATAGGTACCTGCAATCTTCACAAACTTGTAAACTTTCCAATTTCAGGTACCCTAATTTATTTTATGGTCATTCCTATAAATTTCATATCTTTGGACATAAACTCTTTAATTGTAGAAGAGTAAAAGTTGAAAGAGATGAAAATTTAAAATATAGAAAGTGTGAGAATTATAGATCTCAAAACTCTCCTCACGGGAATAGAAATTCTTTCTCTCCTCTTATGGATGACGTTGAATGTTTCAAATGTAATAATTTTGGGCACAAGGAAAGTGAGTGTAGAAGTAGGTTTGAGTATGCATCTAAATCCCAGAATTCTTCACAACCAACCTTTCCAAAAGACAAGTGGAATTGGAAATGCAAGGCTGAAAAAAACATGGAATGTGGACATGCACTATCTACGCATCATCAAGAAAATAGGTGGTATGTGGATAGTGCTTTTTCGTAGCACGTGACTAGAGATAAGAGTAAATTCCTATCTCTAAAGGAAAAATACAGAAGGAACAATGTCACTTTTCGCAATAATACTCCAACAAGAATTAAAGGTAAGGGCATAGTCAGTCTTGATGAAAATATTAAAGCTCAAAATGTGTTGTACTTAGAGGGACTTAAAAACAATCTACTTAGTGTGAGTTGAATGTATGGCTATAATGTAGCTTCTTTATACAAATATTGTGAAATACGGAAGGAAGAAAATGGAAAGCTAGTAGAGAATGGATTCAGAACTCACAATAATGTATATGTATTTGATGGTTCTAAAGTGAGTTACGACCTGAGTAAAACAAGTCAAACTTGGTTGTTGCACAGAAGGATTGGTCATATAAATGTTGATATCTTAATAAATATTAGCAAGTCGGAATTTGTAAGAGGATTACCAAAACTATCAAAGATTTATAATTCGATCTACAAGTCTTGTCAGTTTGGTAAGAAAACAAGGGTTTAATTCAAGACAAAGGAGTTCTCATCTTCTAAACCTATGGAGTTGATTCACATAGATATCTGGGGTCCAACGAGGACAAAGATTCCCAAAGGAGAAAGATATTTTATTTTATTTATTGATGATTTCACCAAAGCCATGTGGATAATGCTCTTAAAAGAGAAATTGGAGGTTCTTAAGAATTTCAAGATATTCAAAGCTGAGGTCAAGAATGGGAAATTTATAAATATCAAATGATTAAGATCAGAAAGAGGTGGAGAATCCACTTCAAGAGAGTTTGAATAATTTTGTGAAGAGTGTGGCATCGGGAGGATGTACTAAGTGGAGAGAACCCCACAACAAAATGGAGTAGTAGAGATAAATAACTGAACAACTCAAGAGATGGCTAGAGTTATGATGGATGAGGTAGATGTACCCCACACCTTTTGGGGAGAAGCAACACAAGAAGTGGTGTATTTAGAAAATGAAACACAACTCTAGCCTAACTATGATAAGGCTCCCTATGAGTTATGAAAAGAGATATCTGCATCAGTGAAACACTTCAAGTTGTTTGGGAGCAGATGCTTTATCAAAATAAATGATAAAAATCTTTGAAAGTTTGGTCCTCGTGCTGATGAGGGTATATTTTTTGGGTACTTATTTTGGAGTAAAGGATACAAGTGCTTCAACAAAAGGACAAAGAGAGTCGAATACTGCATTGACATAGTAGTGGATGAAATAATACCATGAACTAAGTCTTCCAAAGGAAAAATGAACTCAGATGGAGAAGAAAGTTCAGCCACTAGATTTCCAAACTAAGAAGAGATAAGTAAAATACCCAGGTCCAAAACTCCCTTAAGGTATGTAGAGAAACAACGACCTGAAATTCAAATTATTGGTGATAAAAGACTTTGTGTTCAAACAAGGATGAGATTACTTGGAAACCCAACCTATGCAAATATTGCTCCGTTATCTGAAATTGAGCCTAAGAATATCAATCAAGAAAGTGAGGATAAGTCTTGGGTAAAGGAAATGATTGACGAGCCAGATCAAATTGAGAAGAATGACATTTGGGAGCTTGTTCCAAGGCTCAAAGATAAAAATTTCATAGGCACCAAATGGGTCTTCAAAAATAAGCTAAATGAGAAATTTTAGGTGATTAGGGACAAGGTTTGCTTAGTATACAAAGGGTATGCCAAAATAGAGGGGATAAATTTTGAAGAAACCTTTGCACTTTTAGCAAGATTAGAAGCTATCATAATGTTTCTTGCTTTCAGTAGTCATAAAAACATCAAGGTGTATCAAATGGATGTGAAGTTGACTTTTCTCAATGGAGATCTAGAAGAAGAAGTATACAATAATCAACTAGAAGGGTTCATGCTCACATAAATGAAGAGTTTGGCTACAAAATAGAGAAGGCCTTGTATGGGCTCAAACATGCCCCTAGAGCCTGGTATGCCAGATTAGATAAATACCTTCAACAACAAGGATTTAAGAAGGGAATTGCAAATAGAAATATGTATATAAACTCTAAATATGATCACTTATTGATTGTGGTAGTTTACAGAGATGACATCATCTTTGGAAGTGATCTAGAGTAGTTGGGACATCAATTTACAAGTTGTATGTAGAAAAAAATTGAGATGTCCATGATAGCAGAACTATTTTTTTTCTAGGAATGAAAATTTCTAGATCAAAGGATGGAATTTTCATCTCCCAATATAAGTACTTGTGAGAAACACTAAAGAAATTTGGACTGGAAGAATGCAAGCTCGTTAACACCCCCATGATTATAAGTTGTAAGTTATACATAAAAGATGAGACACCTATTGTAAATAAAAAAACTGCAAACAAATGATAGGAAGCTTGATGTATCTCATAGCCACAAGACTATATAGCATGCAATCAATAGGCTTGGTGGCCAAATTTTAAGCCTGCCCCCATCAAAGCCAATTCATTGTTGTATAAGGGATTTTCAAATACTTGGAAGGCACAACAGGCTATGGGATGTGGTATGCTAGGAGGGGAAATTTTAAATTAAAGGCATATATTGATGTTGATTGGCCAGGAAATATTGATGATTGGGAGAGAACCTCTAGTGCAACATTATTTTTGGGATATTTATTAGTATCTTGGGTCAGCAAGAAATAAGACTCCATCCATTATCAACAACTAAATCGGAGTACATTGTTGATGCCACCTATTGTACTCAAATTATATGGACGAAAAAGACCTTCAAGGACATCAAGGTAGAGTTGACTGATCCAATTCCAATCATGCATGACAAGTCATCATTTCTAAAAATCATGTCATGCACTGAAAGACTAAGCATATTCCCATCAAGTTTCATTTCTTAAGAGAACAAGTTGTTGCTAATTTTGTTCGACTTGAATATGTGTCCACTAAAGAGGAGCTTGCAGATATTTTCACTAAGCCACTAGAAAGATAACCCTTTGTGTATCTATGACAATAGATAGGGCTTGTGACTCCTCCACCCAAATGACTCAATTACAATGAGTATTGGTAGCTACTCAGCTTGTCAGATTAATTGAAAAGTAGGTTGCAGTGTTTTGGGGGGGATTTTGCGAGCATCCTTTTTCATTGATACCAAAGGGGGGGAATTTTATTAATTCCAACGGGTAGAACAACGATGGAGAAAACCACGACTGATTTTAAGGGGAGCTTGGTTTTTTCTCATAAATGTGACAGGGGGATATTATTGGGCAGTTGGCTTTGTCTGAATGGTTGGTGGCATTCAATATATTTGCATTGATGTCAACTAGGCCAACATTGGTGTGCATGGCATGTTGAGCGTAGGAGGAGACTCATGGTTGTTGCACTCTCTTGTAAAGAATCAACATAACAGCAGGCTTAGTGGAGAAGCCATAATAAGATGACTATGATGGCTATGGATTCCCATGCCTTGAAGGAAATTCTACCTCTAGAGTTTAGCTCAAATTCTCTTGGAAATGGAATCATTTCATTGTGCTCGAAAAATTATTTCAAACAGTATGTGGAATTCTTAAAATGATCTACTACATCAAAAATTATTGATAGTCAAAGTGAGGATCTCCAAATTCATAGTTGCAGTGTCAAAATTAGCTAAGATACTCTTTAGTGGAATGTTAGTTTCATGGCTTTTCCAACTATGGTGGAGCTCCTTACCGAAGTCACTAACAAAGCACCGGGTCAAAATCCCAAAATCCCAAAACTTTACTAATAAGTGATTCGGGAGAGTTTTGAGCTAGGCTAATGGGAACAACAATTGACGAAACTGTCAATCGATGAAACAGATAATGTATATTTCTAGGAAGGTTGAAAGCTTGGAAGCAATTTTATTTGAGATCCAACATTTCCAGTGGGGCCGACAAACGAAGGTATCCATTATAAGAGGCTAACATGAGGAAAGTGGACCAGAGGAATAAGAATTGACAAAATTGTCAATCGATGATACCCATAATAGAGATTGCCTGGAAGATTGAAATCGGGAAGCAATTTTAATTGAGAGATGAGAATTTTCAGTGTGCTTGATAGGAGGAGGTTTTCATTACAAGAAGTCGACAGGTGGAAAGTGGGCTAGCCTAGAGTAACAACAATTGATAGAATCGTCAATCAATGGAACCCATAATTGATATTTCTGAGAAGGGTGGAGGCCTCGAAGCAATTTTAATTGAGAGACGGGCATTTCCATTGGGGCCAACAGGCAAAGGTCTTCATTGTAAGAGGCCAATAGGTGGAAAGTGGGCTATCCCAAAGGCTTTCAAAGATAAAAAAATGTTTATGTCATTGGGTTCTATATCTTGAAGGGTATACTCAAAAGTAAGTAACCGGAAGGTGTATGCAATTCATTTTAGAAAATTGTTGCACTTCAGGGTAGCAACATATGTAAATGAGTGTGGCCCAGTGTGTGTGGAAGATCATAACCAAGACAATTTTTGAATACATTAGAATGGAGTTTGAGTAGCTAAGTAAATGCACATAGCAAGGTCGGTGTCACTAGATTAATGGCGACTGCAAAATATTATTGTCTCAAGAATATATAGGACCACGATTTCACAGAATGAGTTAATGGAGTCTGTCTCAATTAAAATTAAGCCTCCTCGATTCTTATTTTCATGCTACAAGGATTTAAATGAAAAATAGCTCCAGGACACCATACCAACAAATGTATGGGCTCTGATGGCATGCTACAGGTTTTCCCTTGGCTCCTATGTTCCTTAAAGAGAAACAAAGAAGAGACATGTTGGTTGTACAAGGCACATTGAATAGATGAACTCCTAGTGTGCATAGATCAACTGAGAATTAGTTATCAGTATAACGGTTGAAAACTCATCCTTTTATTTACTGTAGATGCAGTTGTCATGTATCAGATGCTATAGCAGGAAGGAGAGCCATGCAGAGAGTACACTCTTATTAAATTTGTTTGACTGTAGAGACATCACAGCCATTATGTGGCAGTTGAACAAAACCAAGGTTGGTAATGAACAATAGGGGCATGCAACATTGTTTTGTGCAGGAGTACGGGGAGCTGTGTGAAGAGAGTGAGAAGTTGTATGTGAGGAAGTGAATACAAGGGAGTTTAGACTTGAGAGCTAACTGAAAAATAGAGTAACAGTGGGCCAAGGTCAGAGTTGAGTGTGCATTGAAGTGAGCAGAGAAAAGCAGAACAACTGAGCCAAGGAGAAGGTGTTAGGTGTAATAGTCAACCAAGTTTTATACTATTGTGCCTTTGTATATGCCTTCGTTTTTAGTTTGAAAATTGTATGAAAATAATAATGGGTAGATAGAGCAAGTGGTGACCTACATTCATAAGAGTTTGGTTCGTCTTGGCGAATAGTGTATTTCTATTTTGATGGGGGTTGGGACCTCCTATGAGTGGGTGGTCACAAACAACTTGATCTAATTAAGTAGGAGCTTAAATTACATCATAATAAAAAAAAATTGGTGGTTTTCTCCCTTTGGGTTTCCACATAAAAATATGGTGTCAATATGTGTATGTTGCACAATTGATGGATTATATGTTCATGTGAATGTTTTACTTTGTTATCTATATATATATATATATATATATATATATATATATATATATATATATATATATATATATAGTAATAATAAATCTCTCACAAGTAACTAGAAAAAGTGAATGTAAATTAAGAATTGAGCTTAAAATTTAAGAACCTCACTACTTAATTATTCACCCCCCAAGAAATTCCTTATTACAACATTTCTTTTAAGTTGTGATTGGTCTAAGAAATTGAATGGTTATTTTGCAATAGACTAGTCACATCTTTTATTACCATTTAAGGGTAAACCAAACCAAATTAAGGTTGAACGAGAAAAGCACATGAAGCACACAATCACTAACATCAAGGGTGAGAATGAACCTGTCTATTTTACAAATAATATTATTGGAAACAATTGTGTGCATTCTTTTTTCATAAACTTTCATGCACAAAGTTTCCCATTTCCGTAGTCATCTACTTGTTCCCAAATAAAAAAAACTCCCAAAAAAAATACCTCACGCTATATAAACTTTGTAGATAGCACTATAAATTATTATTTAAATATTCCAATGTAGATATTTTATTTTGATGGATCAAAATCTAATGATGATGTAGGTGCAGGTTATATATTGAAGAATGTTAATGGGGAGAAAACCATGCTGGTTTGTAGGACATAATTTCAGTGTACGAAAAATGTCACTGAATATGAAGCACTAAAAAAAGTCTTAAGGAAAGCAATAAGTAGGAATTTGTGGAACATCAAAGTCTTTGGAGATTCCAAAATCGTAATTAGACATGTGATGAATACAATTCATTGGGTTTCTAACCATCTTAAAAATTATCAATAGTTAGTCTAGGACTTCATTGGTAATGTTTCAACATTCAATATTTATCCCCTATTGCTATATTGAAAAATGTTGGTGACGACCTTTTAGCCAATGTTGCTTCTAAATTAATACAACCCGAATATTTTAGTCCAGATAGGTACTCTATAGAGGTAATTTTCAGACCCTATGTTCTTGACAATGTGTCTAACTAACAAGTTTTCAATTATGATGAATAAATAATGAATTTCCTTTCTTTGGGGTAAACTTATGATGACACTATCATCGATGAGGACTCTCATGATCAAGAACTAAACAAATCATCCAAACATTGCAAGATTATATAAAAAAAAAACGTTATTCCTAGATCTGTGGTTATGTTAGAAGATTTTTATGTCCTTAAGGATAGATTCAAAATTCCCACTAATTATAAAATGAATATTTCTACTATGAAATTTGAAATAATTAAACTAGGCACTGAGAAAAATCCACAGACTGTAAATATAGGCCTAGGATTTTTTCCTAGTGAAAGAATTATTTTCATAAATCTCTTAAGACAATACAAAAATGTGTTAACTTGATCATATGATGATCTTAAGACTTATGAATAATCTATTGTACAACATACAATACCAATGTTTCCTAGTATAAAATAAATTCAGTAGAAATTAATGAAGATCCACGCAAACCTAGAAACCTAGATTCAAACTGAGTTGAATAAACACAGTTGAATCCCAAAATGATATCTAATATTTTTCCTATTACACATTCAAAAAGGGTTTCGAATCTAGTCCTAGTGAGGAAGAGAAGAAAATATATTAGAATATACATCGATTTTAGAAATTTCAATAAGGCTTCTAAAAAATATAACTTTCCACTACCTCCTATGGAAGATATTCTTCAATTAATGGCTAGATTTGAATTGATGTCATTTCTTGAAGGGTTTTCTGCCTATAATGAAATTTTAGTAGATCTGAATGATAGGATCAAAACAACATTCCAGACTAAATGTGGCACCTTCGCCTACCAAAAAATGTCATTCAGACTAATTAATGTTCGAGCAACCTTCCAAAGAGCCATAGATATTTATTTTACAGGTTTTATTAATAAATTTGTTGTAGTCTATTTGGATGATATTACAATTTATTATTGGAAATAATCTAACCATATACATCATTTAAAAAAATAATTAAATTATGTAGAAAATATAGAATTTCATTAAATCTTAAGAAATCATTCTTTGCATTAGAAGAAGGTGAATTGTTAGGATTTATTGTTTCCTAAATGGGATTGTAATAGCACCATCTAGAGTTAAGGCTAATTCTAAAATTCCACTTCCACATAATAAAAATTCCATGTAGTCCTTTCTTGGGAAAATTAATTTTGTAAGGTGTGTCATTCCTATTTTTTCTCAAATTGTGATGCCTTTACAAAATATGATAAAGAAAAATGCTACATTCAAGTGGAATTCTATTGAAAAAAAACCTTTAATTCCGTTAAAAAATCTATTATGTAGGCTTCTGCCTTTCTTTCTTCAAATTATAATGAATAATTTATTCTTTACACTTTTTCCTTTGATCTGTCATATGTAGTTGTCTTTACAAAGAAGAATGATTAGGGTGTCAATGTACCTATATCTTTTACCAGTTCAGGATTTCAAGGAACAAAGCTTAATTATAAATATGTCCAAAAACAAGCATATGTCATTTTCAAGTCCATTAATAATCTTATACTATTTGTTCTAAAATACCATATCAAGGTAATAGTTATGTATTCTTCAGTTCAAAATTTACTGGTTTAGAAAGATCTTTGAGAAAAGAGAGCCCATTGGATCACAACACTTTAGGGATACAACCTCGAAATTAAACCTTCTAAAATCATCAAAGGTCAAGATTTTTGTAGATTTGTAGCAAAAGAAATTGAGTATGAGTATGATAAAATTTGTAATGATCAAGAACTTCATAATTCACCTTCGGAATCATGATATGTATCTGTTACTCCTAACTCTTCAGATTCCTTATAGGAAGATTTACTTTACTATTTATCTTATGGTTCTTCCACATCACATTTAGATTTTAAAAAGTGGCAAGCTCCGACTTTAAAAGAAAACAAATACTAATTGATAAATGGAGTGCTATTTAGAAAAAATAATGATTATGCTTTCCTTAGATGTCTTGAAAATATTGATGTTGATAAGCTTTCACATGATTTTCATGATAGACCCACATCTAGACACTATGGTGGTGAAAATATCACCTGTAAAATTATTTAAGTATGGACATGCCTATGTTTGAAGATGAAATATTTTTCAAACTTCAATAGGAATGGATAAAAAATCATCCTTACCACTTCAATTGATTATCATTGAATACCCCTTTGAGAAGTGGCAACTTGACATAATAGGTGAAATTATCCCTAACTATTCAAAGCACCATAAGTATATCCTCACAACAACAAAATATTCGAAAAAATGTGTCGAGGCCATTACTCTAAAATTTTTACCTATGAACAGGTAATATCTTTCATCAATCAATTTATCATTACAAGGTTTGGTCTCCTAAGCACGTTATTCATAGATAATGAAACTTACTTTTCCTCTGTTTCACGCATTGAATTTTCACTTCAAAAGGGAATTAAATTAAAATGCTATAAAAACTATTACCCATAGGGTATTGGTCTGGCAAAGTCCACGAATAAAAACCTTCTGAAAATCATAAAGAAATTTTTTGTTGATAATTTGAAAAATTGGCACAAATCCCTATCAATCCATTATGGGAAGATAGCATTACTTAAATGCCTTAATAGAGAATTCACCTTACTTCCTAATCTATGGCAAGGAAACAACACTCCCTCCTAATGTGGCATTACCATGTTTAATGTTGGTTCATTTAGTCTAAGAAGAACCATGTTCAAGCATGCAACATCATCTAAATCAGTTACTTAAATTAGAAGAAGTTAGAGAAAAGGAAAAATAAACATTTCCAAATCACCAAAGAATGATCAAGCAATGGTTTGATAACTATTAAGTGGATGAAAACGTCTTTTATTTTAGTGATCTTGTATTGAAATAGGATAAAACCCATGGGCACAAAGGTAAACATACAAAATTTCAGAGACTCTATCTAGGTCCCTTTCAGGTCTCAAAAAATATTGACCCATCTGCTTTTCTACTGCAATATTTAGATGGGGTATAGGGAACTATTCCAATAAATGGGCAGAACTTAAAGATATATTTTTCTTAAAATTTAAACAATGCATTATTTTTGTAAATATGTAAATACTCCTTCTGTAACCCATGATTTTCATTTTCGGTTGTTGTTCACTAATAATAGTTAGAAGCACATTGTATGTTTATTTATCTATATCATGTGTCTTTATAAAAGAGAATTATCATTGATAGGTTGTGATAATGATTGTAAATCTATAATGAGTAAAATATTATTATGATGATAAAACCTTTATGATTGATTTATTTTTATAATGAGAACATATTTTTCGAAAGTACTTAGAAATGAATTCCTACTCCATAGTTTAATTCCCATTTCACATTAATGAGTAAGAACTTATATGAATGGACAATTATAAGAGGAAAGTCTTATTTGTATGCCATGATATGCATTACATCAAAGTAACTTTAATATCACCATGTTTCCTATTTTCCATTGCAAATAACATCTGAAATGTTTTTTAATCAAAAGGTGATCAATAAATTATATCATAGGAAGTTCAAAGCACCAAACGTTGTGGGAAGTGTATACAAACCCACAGAGGCTATGGATGTTTGTTGATAGTAGATCATTACATACATGATATCAAGGAAACTTCCTTGCGGCTATGTACACTCACGAAGATTGAAATAATGGCATGTAATAGAAAGATGAGTTGAAATAATTGCATAAAAAATCATGGTTTGTAATATTTTCCAAATGGTCATATTAAAATCTTATTTTATTATCTTAAAATTCTTTAATAAATTTTAATCCATGTTACCCCTATAAAGAAGATGGAATATAAAATTACAAGTACAAGTGTGTTTTCTTATCTTCAATGATTGATTATAAAAAAATTCATGATTTACTTAAAATTTACAAATTTATATCCTTGCAATCCCATTTAGTGTTTCTCTCATTTTTCTATGAACAAAGGTAATTGGTTCTTCTAGCGTATCACTAATTGTCGTGCCAAGACAACAACCCCCATTTTTATATTGTTCCTAGTAAAAATGGGGACCCTTTCAAATTTCTTACCTTAGCTTTGGAATCCTTTATATTTTCCTTATTTCGTACCTTTCCCTTTCCTTTTTCCTTTGCCCAATATGTATAAACTCATTTCCTTGTTGTTTTTCTTATATATGTTTTCCTCGTTGTATACAATCCCCTAAACATTGAAAAAATAATGAGAATATCCAATAAGTATTATACATGCCATTAAACAATGATCTTTTCTGCATCCCTTGGAACATGAATTCCCTCCCTCAATATATTGTGCTCAACATTTAAAATATATCTTTGAGATATCCCCATAGTGTGACAGGAGCTTTCCCAACAACTCATGTAACATTTTTTCATCTCACGTCCTCTATTAGATCATGTTGAATATTGGAGAAATGCCTTTACACAAACACCTGTTAGAAACCTTGAGCACGACTGAGAGAAGGCGGGGGTGGTGAATTAGTAGTGTGATCTATATACAATTTTTACCAATTAATACTTTACTAAATTGTGCATATATTAACCAACAACTAATAAAAAATAAAAACATGTGCACCATATGAGCATAAACCAAAAACCATAAGTAGCAACACAAACAATCAACAATGCACAAAATCAACTACACATGAGGCATAAGATATCTCGTTGAAACCCTTCTCAAAGAAAAACCACCATTGTTGTTGCACTGCTATGAATCTCTATTATGTCAAGAAATGGTATTTTACTATAGAAATTCCTTGTAGATTCAAACTACTAATTGTAATTTACTAAAACAATAGACTTGAATCTACTCTACTCATTAGTGAAAGCAATTAAATGATGTTGAAATCATGAAGAATACAAGAGAAAGAATTTAATAAACACATCACATAATGATTTCTTGGGGAAATCCATAGCTAAAACCCCCTACTCTATGTATATTGTATTAGTCAGAAAATATCAGAAGATTACAATGCTTTTCTCAAGCTTGAGCAATACGTACATTATCTCTATCTATCCCACTTCCTTGACAAGCACAGGCCAATACTTAATCAATTTTATGCTTTCCCAAGTCCCAATTTCCTTGCATTGTTTCCTTGGGAATTAGCCCCAATTAATTAGGGAAATTCCTCAATCACAATTACAAAATCATCATAGGCCTTCCTCAGACTGCATGCACCACCTATACAATTCATATGACTATACAACTAATAGTACATTGTCCTTAAACTCCAATCTCAACTGGGTAACTCTTAGATCTGACATGCATGCATTATTTATGAGTTGAATGATCAGTTAAATGGTTGATCATTGCAGGAAACACCACACTACTAGACCTCCCAATAGTTCCTCCAACCATTGGAACTAGTTTAACTGACTTTAACTTAGTCAAACTGAATTAATTAATTACAACTCAAAATAAACTCAACCAGGGCTCTTATAAAGTAGGAGACAATCTACATGACTTAATTTATACCCTCAAGTCGAATTAACTGAGCCAACTAGGTCAAATTAACTTAGCTAACTAATACAAGTTGTCATGTCATATGGAATTACAATTTTATTCCTAATTTAATTCAAGGGCAAAATAAAATTAGAATTTTCTTGTTTCATTTTCAACATTTACATAAATTTGTTGACACCCATAAGCTAGGGGACTTCGACTCTTATACTATTAGCCAACACCCATCATCTAGGAGACTCAATTATACTAATAAACTCGGAATACTGTGTTCTCACATGGATTTAAGAACAATCATCCACTGAAAGCCACCATTATCAACGATCCTTGTTGAACTTCAATTGTACTATCCAACTCCAATTGGATGGAGAAACTACTCCTTTCAGCAATACCATAGAATCACTCCTCCACTTTCATGAATTCACTACTCCTCTACTCTATACGGACCTCGTTCCATATATTTTCACACTAGATCCAAGATACTCTGCACAACTAGACTCAGCTTTACAATATAATCTCCAGCAACAAGACACCATCAACAAAACAATCAAAATCACCACAGGTAACATGCTCTCAACTCTAGGAAAATAGTTTCTCCAATACACCCATCAAATATGTAACAACATAATCATCCAACACCATAAACATATCTCACACTCAGCCATAACATCAAACCCTCACTGCAAATTATATTTTCTACATAATGAAATCAACGATACAAAACACAATGGTTATCTACCAAATGCATCAGAAACACCTGCAAAACAAATGTGAGAGTCACAAACTTGGAGCTATGCTAATATCTCCATCTCTATTATCAAAATCTGTTACATCTCTTTACATCTTTGATCTGCAATCTGAAAATCTGCGTCAATACTCTACTTCAACAATTAGATCTTCTCATTCTACTATCATTAGCACTCTCACACAGTGTATCTAAAATATCCACTAGGTCTGAAGCATTCTTCCACTTCTCTGCACCTTCTCTCACACATACTCACTCAGTCAACCATCACTCAGCTCCAAAGTGAAGAATATAAATCATACAGTGCAAATTGGACTTTTTCATTGGGATTGACACTGCAGAAATTTGGCAAAATTAAACCACATCACGACTACCTGTGCACTAAAGGTGTTCACACCCACTGGAGGATTTTTTCAACCGATTTATACCTTTCTCAATTAGTATAGAATCTTCCCAAAAAATCATCATACTCTGGAAGTATGTGAGGACTGAAGAGAAATTTGCATTCTAAGCCTCAACCACATCCAAATAACTAGTAGATTTTGGTTATAACCACGCTGACAGAACTAGAAAATTTAAGTTGGAGCCTTCCAAACACATGCACAAGCCTGCATACCTGCGATTGGGGTAGAGTATAAGGAAAAACATAAGAACCTCAGCTAAACCTCTTCCACCTGAATGATCACCTTCTCCATCTCCTTTACATGACTCCAAACCACTGCTAAGCCTTGTGACACCTCTATAAATATATCAAACATGTCTCCCAAGTTCCACTTCCAAGTTGACCTGAATGGAAATAATCTAGGGTTGACATGATTTCCAACAAGTCCTATATTCTCCTCTAGCACCTACACAAGCTGTAACACATATGAATAGAATTGCAACACATTGTATCACATTTCCATCATCATCATAAGGCTAACACACGATTGCAACAAATCATCCTCCAGTTCCTACAATAGGTTTCTATACTAGGTCATGAACAAGAACATAAACACCACTAGCACATGAGGAACCATCAACCACACACTCTCATCATATGACCATTAAGATTGACATCAATGAAAACACAACTAGCTCAATGTCAACGAAACCTGTTACAACCATACTACAAGGATGACATCAATACAACATCTAAGATACATAGGGTTGACATCAATGCCAACATGAGCTAGCTGCCATCATGAAATCAATACCAACATCGACTAGGTGCAACCATGAAAACCATAATTCCAACAACTCTTATACATTTTTTATCTCGTGGGTTTTATTAAAATGCACCTTGTGTTTGTTCTTAACACCATGAAAATCCTCTCTCGGTTGACATACATTTTCCCATTATGTGAAATGGAAATTACCATCCCTTGACTTATATTAGTCTCCAACTTCTTTCAATTCCAAAATATACATTGTGAAATCAAACCAATGAAAGGGTCTCATGGTGATGCGGCCCAAGCTCCACATTGGTGTTACTTCTACGTGGGACCCTAGGGCACTTCCATGTGTCATCTATTTTTTGCCAAATTAGCATGTGAAAAACATGTTTTCATACTTTTATCTGTCCCTCTCTTGGAAAAGACACTTCATCACCTTGCTCACAACATCATCCATGGTGCCGAGTCCCAACTTACATTAGCAAAAAAGGTTTCAAAACATTAGTATTTCCCATTCATAAACAAACATATTTTCCTGTCCCTCCATGACATTTTCACAAAGTTTCACAACCACAAAACGAAAGTTCCACAACGTAAATTAATGTTAATCAAAGTTTAATTAACATTAATATTGAGGTTAATGTTTAATCTAGATCGTTAACAAAGGTGATTTTCTGAGAAAATGTAAGTATTTTCAAAATTGAATGCTTTAACTAGTGTATGACTAGGATGCAACTTTGCATGTCATTCAAATCATTTAATCAGATGTCTAATGTATTGATTTCTTGTTTTGAAATTCTCAATATGTTTTGAAATGCTAATATAACTCTTGCAATTCTATTGTTCTTCATGAACTTAGGCCTTCCACTCTAAAAATTTCTCTAAAATGGTAACAATGAGAAAGCAAACCAAAAAGGGGCAAAGAGCTGAATAGTTGGTAGTAGAGTACCCATATGAAAAAAATTCAAATGCTAACTTATTCTTTGATACAATCATAAAAAAGTAAATTTCAGCATGCCCACCTAGTATAACATGTATAAGATGCACAAATATGAAGCACATGGAATCTCATAAGAGGTAGATTCAAGTGAGGTTATTCTTGGTAACACTTTACGTGATCTTTCAAATTCATCCCTAGATAAAATTTCTCCTTGACCTAAAATTATACCATATTCTGACATGATTAGTTGGGTTGTAAGCCACGTACATGTGCCTACACATTCGATATGCACTCCTACAAGTCCCATCGTGGTCTACTTTCATCCTAATAGTATCCACGTTATGTATAAAATTCATGAGCCTAAACTCCATTACAATGCTTAATTTATCCATAAATTCATTGATAAGAATGTCTTTATTATAGAAAGACTATGCATGAATTGATAAAAACATGGATAATTAGTGAGCACATATTTAAAGAATAATTTTCAAAACAGTATGAAATTTCCCCTTTAAATTATGGTCCAGCCTTTGTCACCATTATGCTTTGCGATTTTTGGCAAAAAATAATTACTGGTTTTCTTTTAGACTGTGTTCCTATTATCTAGAGTGCTATAGAAGGATTTTATTTTAATTGGGCTACCATTTTATCTGAAAATATATGAAAAAATGTGAATAACTTCCAAGCCTCCAAGACTGACAAATTCAATCCTCCATTCTATCTATTAGCTTACACCATGGAAACAAATTTATTTTCAATTTATTCTTCTTACTACGGGTTGGAAATGGAATACCTATGAGCCACTGCCCATTCATATTTATCACTTGAAGCTCTAGGAGGATAATTATGGTGAACATTACTACCAAATTTGTTGGGTTGTGTTATATTCTTTCCACGACTAGCCCACGTAGTTAACCGGGGGGTTCGAGAGTGGGGGCGGAGCCACCCCTTCGTTGCACTGATTGCATAGTGGGGGGGTCACAGGGGGTTTGAGGGGTGCAACTAACCCCACTCTATGAGGTCCAGGGCAGCGCCCCAGAAAATTTGTTTTTTTGGACCCTATATTCGGTTGGGCGGACCTACCTATGGTTTTGTGCATGATTTTCGCACATGGTTTTGGATGCGATGGTTTTCAGTACATGGTTTTGGATGCAATGGTTTTCAGTCCAAGGTATTGGATGCTTCGGCATGTATAAATATGTATTTTAACATTGAAAGTAACATAATGAAAAATCAAGTTGGTAGTCCTGGTTTTGGGATCCAGGGGAAAATCTCTGTGTATATGTGTTTTATGTGTTATTCTCTTGCATTGTTTATTTTCTGTGTTTTAGAATTCATATGCAGGGAATTTCTGTATGGGGTTAAAACCTGCATTTGGTATTAGAGCTGTTTTGGCTTCAAGGGGACATATTTGTTGTTGAGGGGTTTTGCTCAGGCCTATGATAGACCCTGTTCAGTGGGAGGTCTGCGAGATCGATTCTGGTGGTGAAAGAATATGGCAAGCAGTGGAAAGATAGAGATCGAGAAATTTAATGGTCAGAGTTTTGAGTTATGGAAACTCAAGATGGAGGATCTGTTGGTGGATAAAGATCAGTGGATCACAGTAGATCTAGGTACTAAACCAACAAGAGTGTCTGATGAAGAATGGAAGAAGTTGGATCAGAAGGCAAAGAGCACAATATGATTGTGTGTCTCAGATTCAGTATCGCTAAATGTATCAGGGGAAGCTACGACAAAGGCTTTGTGGAACAAGTTTGGGACTTTGTACCAATCTAAGTCTCTTGTGAATAAATTATTCCTACGGAAAAAGCTATATAACCTGAGGATGAAAGATGGAGACTCAGTGACATAGCATCTGAACGCATTTAATACTGTGGTAAGTTAGTTATGATATTTTGAAATTAAAATTTCAGATGAAGATATGTGCATCAGTTTGTTGTGTTCTCTACCAGATTCATGGGATAGTTTGGTTATTGCAATAGGTAGTAATGAAACTACGTTGCAGTTTGATGAAATAATCTCATCCTTCCTGACGGAGGAAATGAGATGGAAAAATATGGAGAGCCAGAATGGTGATGCCTTGTCTGTATGAGGATGGTCCCAGAATAGAAACAAAAATAAGTCATCGAGTGGGAGGTCTAAATCTAGAGGGAGATCTAAATCTCCAAGAAAACCTGTAAAGGTGGTGTGCTGGAAATGTGGAAAGGAAGGGCACTATAAAAGGGACTGTAAATCTAAAGCTCCTGATAAAGGAAAGGGATCTGATGATGCTCCTTCTACAGAGGCGAAAACCGCCTCAGATGATGGTGGGGATGTGTACTTGGCTTCTTCAATTACACATGTAGATCATTAGGCATGATTGGTTGACTCAGGTGCATCCTTTCACTTCATGCCCCATAGAGAGTGGTTCTGCGAGTATGAGAAATATGATCGTGGTGATGTTTTCTTGGGGGATGACAGGAAGACTAGAATTGTTGGTCGTGCAAAAGTAAAGTTTAAGTTGCAAGGTGGAAGGGTTAGAACACTTCAGGGTGTTCTGCATATTCTTGCATTAGCCAGAAATCTGATTTCTGTAAGCAAGTTGGATGATGTATGTGTAAAAACAGTGTTCGAGAAGGATACCTGCAAGATGGTTCGGGGGCACTGGTATTGATGTGGGGAGTTCGAAGTGGAACTCTATACAAGCTGCAAGGTAGCACTATTGTTGATGGGTGCAACAGTTCTATGGTTCCTAAAAGTGGAGCAAAAAATCTAGTGGTGTCTGGAGAGAAGACCATGTTGTGGCATCAAAGGCTTGGACATATTGGAGAGAAGGGCCTTCGAATACTTCATGATAAAGGTATGGTAGAAGGTATGAGTAATAGCTCTCTGGATTTTGATATCTGTGAAAATTGTGTATATGGAAAGCAAAATCGGGTGAGTTTCCCCTCTGGTGGTAAAAGGGTGAAACATATATTAGAACTTGTGCACATTGATGTGTTTGGACCTGTGAAGGTTCCATCAGTGGGTAAGTCTGTGTACTATGTATCATTTATAAATGACTTCTCAAGGAATACATGGATATATTTCCTTAAGAAGAAATATGAAGTCTTTGACATGTTTAAATAGTCTTAGGCTCTGGTGGGAACCTGGACAAAGAAGAAGATAAAGGTGTTGAGGACAGATAACAGTGGAGTGTTTTGCAGCAAGGAATTTGAAGAATTCCGTAAGAAGTGTGGTATAACATGGCATAAGACTATTCCATACACACCTGAGCAAAATGGAGTTGCAGAAATAACGTTGATGGAAAGGGCAAGAAGCATGCTCAGTGGTGTTGGGTTAGGACAGGAATTCTGGGCAGAGGTGGTGGAGACATCATGTTCCCTGGTCAACGGATCACCTTCATCAGTGTTGGAGGATAAGACTCCACAAGAGGTATGGACTGGTAAGAAACCCTCTCTTTCACATCTGAAGGTATTTGGATGTGATGCATATGTACATGTTCCAGAGGAGAAAAGAACCAAGTTGGATAGTAAATCTGAAAAGTGCATCTTTATTGGGTATAAGGATGGTTTAAAGGGTTATAAGATTTGGAACCCAGTAACAAGGAAGCTTGTGTATAGTAGAGATGTGGTGTTCAGAGAGGTGAAATATGTTATTAAACATGAATTCCAACCAAAGGAACCTGAGAAGATAGAGTTTAAGCTTAAGGAGGAAGAATCAGACTCTACAGTAGAGGAGCAATTAGAATATGAAGAGCCACAAACTCCGGGTATGAGAAGATTAGTTCGAGACAGAAGGCAGCCGCAAAGGTATAGTCCATCTTCTTTCTATTCAAATTTTGCTTTATCTGTTACTGATGATGATCCCAGAACTGTGAAGGAAGCAGTAGATTCAGAGGATGGAAAACTTTGGAAAGAGGCCATGGTTGATGAAATGGCATCTTTGCACAAAAATAAGGCTTGGGATCTGGTGGAGTTGCCGGCTGGAAGGAAACCCATTGGCAGCAAATGGGTGTTCAAGAAGAAGAAAAATGCAGAAAGAAAGGTGGAGAAATACAAAGCTTGGTTGGTAGAAGAAGGTTATTCCCAGGTGCCAGGAATTGATTTTGGTGATATTTTTTCTCCAGTTTCCAAGGTAGCTTCTATTAGATTACTTTTATCTATTGTTGTTGCTTTTGATTTTTAGGTAGAATAGATGGATGTGAAGATGAAATTTCTTCACGGGGATCTGGAAGAGGATATGTACGTGAAGCAACCTAAAGGTTTTGCAGTGAAGGATAAGAAATAAATGGTATGCAAGTTAAAGAAGTCTTTGTATGTGTTAAAACAGTCACCAAGGATGTGGTATTAGAAATTTGATACATTTATACGGGGACTTGGATTCACCAGAAGAAAAGCAGATCACTGTGTGTATTTTAAATTAATTGGTGACCATGTTATTTATCTGGTCTTATATGTGGATGATATGTTGCTGGTTGGAAATGACAAAGAAATTATCTAGGATTTGAAGACCCAATTGTCCTCCAAATTCGACATGAAAGATCTTGGTGCTGCAAACTGTATTTTGGGCATGGAAATTAAAAGAGACCAGGAAAAGAGGAAGCGTTGGTTAAACCAGAGGAAGTATGTTGAGACAATACTACGGAGGTTTAATATGCAGGATAGTAAACTGGTGAAGGTTCCTATTCCTGTAGGTGTGAGGTTATCTGTTGAACAGTGTCCCAAGACACAAGAAGAGGAAGAGGACATTTCTCGTGTTCCCTATGCAAGTGCATTCGGTAGCCTGATGTATGCATTAATGGTCTGTACTATACCATACATTGCACATGCAGTGGGAGTATTGAGCAGGTTTATGTCAAAAATAGGGAAGGAACACTGGACAATAGTGAAGCAGGTTTTCAGGTATTTGCGTGGCACTAGTGATTATGGTTTGTGCTACTAAGGAAGACCAGGATTGGACAGAGTGTTGGATATTCATGGCTTTGTTGATGCAGACTGGGCTGGAGATCTGGATCAGAGAAGATCTACAATTGGGTATGTGTTTAACCTATTTGGAGGTGCAGTCAGTTGGATGAGTAAGAAACAATCTATAGTGGCACTATCAACTACAGAGGCAGAATACATGGCAACCACTCATGCAAGCAAGGAAGCAATTTGGTTGTAGAGATTGTGTTCAAGTATGGGGTTAGTACAGGGAGCTATAAGAATAGACTGTGACAGCCAAATGATGAGCTTCATAAATGGGTAATTATATGGGCTCATTTTACCTCCTAACCTAGTCAAATCAACCATTCTCTTAGCTTATTGTATGATTTTATGATTATATTTATGGTTATAGGGTGAGTTGAGTTAGTTATTATGCCATGTGGTCTAACATGTATTTAATGCAGATTATTGATGGATTTCGAGGTCAAAGTCAAGGATTTAATGTTCAATCTGCAGCAATCACTCGAATTAGATAGAGGAGAGGACTTATAGGAGGGAATCCCCCTCATTTATTGCTCCTCACCTTGAATTCCCCTTCATTCAGGTCAGACTACAAGCAGCTGAATCATGCACTAGAAGGCAACCGAGCAAGTGGAAGATGATTGAGAGTTATCTCGAGTTTTGGGATCCAAGCCTCTCTAATTTTAAGGGATTTGTTGGTAGCTTTATATGTATAAGTAGAGAGGCCTAGGGCCTCACTAGGGTCAGATTTTTTGCTTGTGTAAACTCTGCTCAAATTTCGAGCTTACTATTTTGTGACAGTTTTATGTAATCTTGCTATTTTCGATAATGAAGATGGAATCCTTTTTGAGCTAGCACTGAGTTACCTCAGAGGGCTGAAGCTCTTGGGTTAGGGCCCAATCCATGCAGCCAAGCTTCTCTTTACTTGTATTTGTATGCTTTACTTCAGTTGGTAGATTAGTTTGCTGTTAGATGTATTTCTCTTATGGTTAAGAATAGGTTTCTTTTGATGATTTATTAGTTTGCTTCCATTTGTGCTTTCTGTAGCAGGTTAAGCAGTGATTAGAGAAGATTCAAAAAGGCTAGTAATAGTGCCTTGGCCTCTCTTCCTCCCTTTGGGACAATGATTTGAGGCAAAGACCCTCTTGCTGCTCCAAAAACACATATTTTCCTCATTCATAGGACTTCTAGTGTTTGCAGCTCTCTAATAGGTTGATAGTCCAGTTTTTCTTTGCTTTATACCTTCTTTATCATGTTCATTTCCTGATTTACAATATTCCTTTTGCATTCTTTCCTTTCTTACAACATTTCCCAGCATTTCCTTCTATACATCATAGTTTTGGCCATTTTAATGCAAAACTCTATTTTTCCTAGGATGCACTCATTTCATTGGTTGCTTGATTTTCTTCGTTGAGTGAAAATTTCTATGCACCAGATCTCTTCCAATAGTAGGCTAGCTTACCAGCAATCATACCCTCCATCTGATCCATGCCCTATAGGTCTCCCAAACCTCACCTCAATTCTGCCCTAGTTTCCTTCATTTTTCATGGAACTTCTTCCTCTCTCCTTGAGCAAACCCAATCATATTTCTCTCACCTGGTGACTCATGGTAGACCTTAGTCACCCTAACACCTCATTCCAACCTTCATCCACCCACTCTCACACCCTCAAAACACCGAAAATTTCTCTCGGCCTCCTCCTATAGGCCTCCTGTAGTTTCCCTGTTTTCCTCCTGTAGTTTTCCTGTGTCCTCCTGTAGTTTTTCCTGTAGGTTTTCTTTTGAAGGCCGAGTGTGGGAAAAGCCGCTAGAAGGCCACCAAAGACATCCTAGGACCCATCCACACCATCCTACATCCTCCCAAGCTCCAAAACCTCCCTCTAACGCCACCTGTTTGCTGCCACACTCACACACAATAAATTAGATGTATGTTGAATTCACATAAAAACACATAAAAATCCAAAAATATCTTTTTTTTCTTATTTACTTCCAGAAATAGCATGGTTAGATGTTGTTTACTTCCTTGAGTAGGTAATGGCATTTCTTTCATGGTTTTCATAGTTCTTTTGTCAAAAGTAGAATTAGCTTGTTAATTAGGGTTTACTAGGTTTTGCTTTACATTCTAGTCTTTCTCCTTTCTGCAGTTAGAATAGCATCTGTAGAGTAACCTTTCTTTCCTTTCATCACACATAGAGCTTCTTCTGAAATCTATAGAAGTTGTCTTGAGATCCTAGTGATCTTGTGCCGACTGACCAAGTGACAACCTGTAGTGAGAACTAGTACTTGTGCATACAACACCGACGCTTCCAAGTTTTTTACGAACTACTGGGTTGATAAAAGTAAAGTTGGCAGCCGAGGAGTTGTAGCATTCTTGCTGCAATACTGGCCCTCACCACCATTTTGCACCATTTTCGGGGAAGCGTAAGAGTATTCTTTGATTACTGCTTTCCTCTATTTTTGATTGCAACATTCTGCTAATAGTTATTCAGCAAAAGTAGACTAGTCATTTCTTTTCTTTCAGTTCTGCATTTCCTTGCTTTACTTTTCAATTCTGCAAATTTCCATTCAACAAGTTCATTTCAGCTAGTTGCAATTTGTTTTGTTCAATCACAATTTTAGTTTTTGCAGGTACTTTCAATGTGGGGAAAAAGAAACAAAAAAACCAACCAAAAATATTTTCTTTCATGCCTCGTAGGAGTAGAGATAACTCAGGAAATTTTTTTCCCAACACCCCCACTACTTCACTCAGCCAACCTTCACTCTTCTTCGGTGGATGCAATCAAGAAGAACCCTTAGGTGAACAACCATACATATTTGAAGAACCTATAGGGCAAGAAGAAGAAGAAACCATTTCTTTGGAGTCAATGGCTGAAAACAGAAATGCTAGGGGGAATGGAGAGAGAATAGAGGGTACCTTCCCCATTCAGGAGACCAATGGGGACACCAAAATGAAGAATATAAGTCCTTTAGCCTTACCTCACTTCCATGGCCTGACTACAGAAGATCCTTACACCTTCTTGTTTGCATTTGTTGTCATCTGTCGAACTTATGACTATGCAGAAGACGAGCAAAATTTGAAATTGTTCCCTTCTACTCTCAAGGATGTAGCACTGTGTTGGTTCATGGGATTACATGGAAATAGCATCACAACTTGGGCTTAGATGCAGAAAGCCTTTAACAACAAGTATCAAGAATATTGTAGGTCAAAAGATACTAAAGAAGAAATCTTCTGAATGGCCATGGAAAGTGATGAGTCCCTCGAAGACTATGAAGAGAGGTTCCAACTCAATTACAAAAGGGCCAGGTGTATACTTGACCAGGAATCTCTAAAGTTGGTCCTTCTCAAGGGAATCCAGGAAGAAATTTTAGACACCCTCCATCAATTGGCCGGGGGAGACATCTACCAACTATCCTATGAGGACATAAAGACTGTTTTTAGAAACCATTCTAGAGTAGCTAGAAAGAAAGGTAGGGGGAGTCAACCCATAGCCAGTACCTCTTCTTCCAATTCATCCATTAAAGGTGAAATTGGAAACATGCTGGAAGACTTCAAGAGTGAGATGTTATAGGCTCTTTCCATGCAAATGGATACCTTACATATCAAAAGAAAACAAGAGAAAGCAGAGAGGGCTTTGGCCATTTTTGGCCCTAGATGCACCAGGAGGCATCCTAGGAATGAATGCCCATTGAACTCTATATAGGTTTTTTCAGTCTATGAAGAAAATCATTCTACAGATAAGTGCCCTTCCTTGCCCAGACTTAAAGCTATATACCAAGGGGCCGAAGGAGTCAATGAACAGATCTATTACATAAACCAAAGGAGGCCGCATGGACCTAGACCATACTAGCAGGGGATGCAAGGGACATCTCAGGAATACTACAACCCCAACCAAGTCACCTCCATACCTTCTTGGGCCCCCCCTATTCATCCTTCTTGGTCCACGCCTCCTCCTTGGTCCTTCACATCTCAATATCATGCCCAACCAGCCACCCATTCATTTCAATCCTATGTTTAGCCGCAACCTCAGTGGAATGCATCTCATCAGGGGTGGAAGCCCCAATACAACTCTCTTCCTGCTCTTCTGCCTCCACCACCTACCCAACCACAACCATTACCTTCTACTCCACCAAGGCAACGCCAAATGTCTGCCCAGCCAAATACGAACCCGAACAACAGACAGACTCAACAAGTGTGTAGTGGGGAATCATCATGCCCAACTTATGCTATGGATATTCAAGAAATTAACTTGCGATCTGGGAAAGTTCTCCTAGATAGCCAGCCTCCACCCAGGGAGGTTGAGGAAAATAAAAAGGAAAGCGAACCTAAAGCAAATCCACCCTTTCCTAAGAGACTATCCATGACAATCTAGCCTACCCCAGAAGAGAATGAACTCGTGGGAGAATTGAAACATTTATGTGTGAATATACCACTTCTCCAAGCCATAAAAGATGTGCCTATCTACAATAGGTTGATCAAAGAGAAGTACTTTATGCATCTAGGAAGGCGCAAGAGAGATGCCCCAACCATCAATGTCATAGGACAACTGTCGGACCTAATGTTGTGGCAAATAATCTATCCAAAATATCTGGACCCTGGAAGCCTAGTAGTTGATGTCCACATCAATGGAACAATGGTCCCACATACCTTGATTGATCTGGGAGCTGCCATTAATGTGATGACAAAGGACACAATGCTCAGACTTAATCTCCAAGGCTCCTTGAGGAAGGCCATGATAGTGCTGCAACTAGCAGACCGCTCCACAGTGACCCCTGAGGGGATTGTGGAAGATGTGATGGTCTCCATTGATTCTTGGGAGCACCCTGCTGATTTCTTAGTTCTCCAACCAAAGGCAAAGCTCATTGGGTATCCTCTCATTCTGGGAAGACACTGGTTGGCTACAGTCGATGCCTACATCAGCTGTCGAGTTGGGAACATGACCATAAAGAACGGGCACATGTCCAAGCAATTAACCCTATATCCTCCTCCCCAACCCTTGCTAGAACATGATCTACCTCTCTGGTTGGAGGAGGAGGATAAGGATGAAGTTTATTTTGCACCACTGTGTACATTAGAAATCGCCATGGGGGGAAACCACAAGATGAGAATGATATGATTGAAAATTTGATTCAGTATCCACCTCCTAGTGCATCACCATTAGAAGACATAGTAAGAGAAACCCAAAAAAACCCATCAACTCATCTCTGTGTGGCCGAACCCACTCCTCTCTGTGTTAAAAATATAGACTTCGGCCCAGGAAGAACACTGAAAATCAATCCATCCCTATCTACCTCGCGGGAGAAGGAGCTATGCAACATACTGAGAAAACATCTAGATGCCTTCGCCTGGAGTTATAAGGAGATGAAGGGAGTGCACCCTTTAGTATGTACTCATTATATATACATCAAGGAAGGCTGCAAGTCAGTCAGGTAGCCTCAAAGGAGGATGAATCCAACACTTAAAGATATTGTTAAGGAAGAACTGCAGAAATTGCTTGATGCAGGATTCATCTATGCCATTTCTGACAGTGAATGGGTCTATCCTTTGGTGCTAGTGCCAAAGAAAAATGGTAAGTGGAGAATCTGTGTCGACTATCTGCAATTGAATAAATACACTAAAAAGAACCATTTTCCTTTACCTTTCATAGATCAAGTGTTAGACGGTCTGGCAGGGAAAAAGTTTTTCTCCTTCCTAGATGGGTTTAGCGGATACAATCAGATTCAAATCAGTCTGGAAGACCAAGATAAGACCACTTTCACTTGTCCTTGGGGTACCTTCACATATCGGGTCCTTCCTTTTGGTTTGTGCAATGCTCCAACCACTTTCCAAAGAGCGGTATTGAGTATATTTTTTGAACTGGTTCATGATGCAGTAGAAATATACATGGATGATTTTACTCCTTATGGCTCTGACTTTTAGGAAGTTTTATCTAACCTAGGAAAAGTTCTAGATAAGTGTATTGACATGAAATTATCCCTCAGTCCGGAAAAAATTGAATTTTTTATGACTAAAGGGACCGTGCTAGGTCATGCAATATCTCAACAAGGACTGCAGGTGGACCCCAACAAAATTTCCATCATCCAAAGGGTCCCACCTCCTCAAAAGATGAGAGATGTCAGAAGTTTCCTAGGCTTAGCTGGATATTACAGGAGATTCATTAAAAACTTTAGCAAGATAGCCTCTCCTTTATTTGGCCTCCTAGGCAAAGATGTTGAGTTCATATGGTTAGAAAACTATCAAGAAGCCCTAGATACCTTGAAGAGCAAGCTAGTGACTACCCCAATTCTCAGAGGCCCAAACTAGGCCTTACCGTTTCACATTCACACAGATGCCTCGAATAGAGCAATAGGAGCAGCCTTAGGACAAGTTGATGAAAAGTTACCTTATGCCATATACTTTATAAGAAAAAACTTGTCAAAGGCAGAGTTTAACTATATAGTGACCAAGAAGGATCTCCTAGTTGTCATGCATTCCTTAATCAAATTCAGACGTTATATCACATGCTATCAAATCTTTGTGCACACTGATCATGTTGCAATTAGATATTTTTAATGAACAAACCAAATGTAAATGCTCACATTATTAGATGGTTGCTTTTACTGCAGCAATTTGATCTGGCCATTATTGATAAGCCTGGTAAAGAGAATGTTGTTGCTAAATTTTTGTCTAGAGTAAATTTTCCTGCAGGTGAAGAAGGGATGGTGGATGACCAAATGCCAGATGAACACCTATTTGCTATATCAATACTCTCTCCATGGTTTGCTGATATAGCAAACTACTTGGTTTCAGCATAGTTCCCACCACACCTATCCTCAAAAGAGAAGAGCAAGATAGTAAGGAAAAGTGCCCCTTTCACCAGGATTGGAGGAAATCTCTTCAAACTTGGCCCCGATCAGATCTTGAGAAGATGTGTCAGGGAGGAGGAAGTCTTTGACATCCTCCTGACCTGTCATGACGGGCCTTGTGGAGGTCATTTTGCAGCAAAAAGAACCACATTCAAGATATTGCAAGTAGGCTAATACTGGCCCACTCTTCATAAATATGTGAGGAAATACACAAGCTAGTGTGATCGGTGTCAGAGGATGGGGAAACCCACTCCAAAGGATGAAATTCCCATGTAACCTCAAGTGACCTTTGAGCCATTTGAGAAGTGGGGCATGGACTTTCTGGGGCCTATCAACCCCCCTTCAAAACAGAAGCAGTACATCATTGTGTGCACCGACTACCTGACAAAGTGGGCGGAGACAAAAGCAATAAAAGAAGCAACAGAGGAAAGAGTAGCTGAGTTTTTGAGAGAAAACATATTCTACAAGTTCGGGTATCCGAGAGTGTTGGTCATAGACCAAGGCAGTTAGTTCACTTCCAGCCTGATTGAAGACTTGGTTACACATCATAAGATCAAGCACAGGACTTCCACCCCTTACCATCCACAAGCGAATGGGCAAGTGCAGGTCACTAATAGAGCATTGGAAGGAATCCTAACCAAGGTAGTGAATAGAAATAGAAAAGACTGGGTGGACAGATTAGTTGAGGCCACTTGGGCCTACAACACAACATGGAAGACCACCACCATGTTCACACTATGAACTGGCCTATGGGAAGAAGGCTTTGCTGTCAATAGATTTTGAATTCAATACCTTAAGGATGGCAGCTCAGCTGGACCTAGACCTTAGCCATACACAGAAGGAGAGATTACTTCAGCTCAATGGATTTTATGCATACAAATTGCAAGCCCTTCTCCATATAGAGGTAGTTCAGCTGCAGAGAAAGATATGGCATGACAGAAATATTAGGGAGAAGAAATTCCAAGAGGGAGATTGGGCACTACTCTATGATTCAAGATACAAGGATTTCAAAGGCAAGCTGAGGACAAGATGGCTGGGACCCTACACTGTGGAGAAATGCAATGACAATGGTTCAATTCTGATCAGAACCATTGATGATGAAGCCATCCCCATGCTTGTCAATGGACATCGGTTGAAAGTCTACAAGAAACCCCTCTCCAAGCAAGAGTTTATTGAAGATTTGAATAAAACAGTGATGGTAGTGGAGCATGTCTTAGCTTCCACTTCACCCACTCACTAAAGAAAAAAGAAAAAATAAGGACTCAAGAGAAAACCTCCATGAGGCACTTAAGTCCCATCATTGGGTTGAAAACCTCTTCTGAGGCAGCCCAGTGATGTCAAAAAAAAAAAGGAAAAGGAAAAGAATAAGATCCATGGGTGAAAACCTCCCTTGGAGGCGCCCAAGGCAGGAAATGAAGGTGAGAACCTCTCTGAGGCACCTTAGTTGTTTTCAAAAAAAAAAAGGAGAAAGAAAAAAAATGAATTTTTATTGCATTGCAGGTTTGCAGGAGGACTACAGGGAGCAGAAGAAGGTGCCAAGGGGACCCTGACATTCATACCAGCATCCACCTCATCTTCTCCACACCTTCCTCCATCATTTTTGGCATCTCTTTCACCTCACTGCACCTCTTCTTCCAAAACTGTGTTTTCTACAGGAGGCTCCTGTTATAGACATTTTTGTGCCTTGCAGCATTGAGCATGAAATGTCAATAATCCAAGGGATCCAAAGTCCCTAAATAAGTTGTTCCTACCCCTAAAGGAACAAGGTCAACCAAAGACAGCTTCTCCCAGAAGTTCTCCACCAAAAACCACTCAGAAATGGTCAAATCAGGATCAATTCAATAGCTCCACTAGCTGTCTGCGCTAAAATGCAAAGTCTACACTGGCTGGGTGCACTGCAATGCAGGTAGAAGCACTACCAGGGTGCGCTGAGCGGGAATTGACAAATGGCAAGTTCATTCAACGAGGTGTAAAGACCCTGGAAGCTTCCAAAATCTTCCTCAATGACACTTGCCTCAATGAATTCGACTAGTGATGAGTAAGAGGTTCTAAACCTCCAAGTGGAAGCAAGAACTGACAGAGAGAAGCCACAAGTCAAAACATGAGCTGACTCATCCTCTATGCTCACATCTATATATGGATCTCTCACCCAGAGGTTCAGGGGGCTTGAATTTTGTATTTTGCAGAGAATTGCTGTTGGTTTGAGATTGTTATTAGCACATTGGGTGATTTATGCTTTGTTGGAGGAGAGGAAGGGATTCCATCGCTGGGAGGTAGATGCTGGATCGGAACTCACTTGGTTGTATCTCCTCTCAGACTTTATTATCTTATCAATAAACTATTTGATTTTCTCCTACATGTTGTATACCAATGATGTTTTGTTGTGCTTACATGTTTAGCTTAATCTGATCTTGAGCTTTTTATGAATGTATATCTGTATCTTTGTTTAGTTTCTCTTTCTTGTGATCTTGCAGGAATTCGGTGAAGCTGGGCCGATGAAGGAGCAAGAAGCTGGGAGCTACTGAAGAGAGGAGTGATCTGGATCGACAAACTAGCGGAAGATACAGGTTAGTTAGATCCTTCTTCCTCACTTGCATTTCATAAAGAAGAATACTCGAATAAGTTTACCTGTTTGTTGCTAAGGCACTATCACCTATTAGAGTGGGATAGGGGCATTCCGTATTGGATACTTTTCCCAACAACAAATTGGCGACTCCACTGGGGAAGTATCTTGTTGGTTTATTTGTTTTTCTGGTCTTGTTCTTCTCATAAACTCAGGAGTGATGAATCGAAATGCACTTGCCATTTTCAAGTGTAAAGTAGAGATCTGCCTCTCTAGTCCACTTGCTGGGCCTGTTTTTATGATCTGAACAAACTGATCCACAAGTGCTCTAACAACCCTTTGTGATAGATCTTAGTCCTCCTATAAATCATCCTCCTAATTGTACCTAATTGATAGCTTTGATTTGGCCAAAAACTGTTGATTTAACTGCAAACCGTAACCCAGAACCCAGAAACAACTCTCGTTTCTGCTTCAGCGCAGACTCTGTGAAGAGGTTATGCATTTCAACGCAAGTCCCGTGAAGGCTACCTGCGCTGAATGTCAAAACCTCTGTGTTGGGAGTGCGTTGAACAGTCTTTGCCTTGTGCAGCTGTGGTTCCCTGATTCCTTTTGCTCAGTTTCATCTCTGTTTTTGCAGCCTATTATCAGTCAGTGTACCTATCTGAAACCTCTTTTCTTTGCCTCAATTCCGCCTCAGTTGTATAAAGAAACTGTATTTGTTCTTTGTGTATTTGTTACATCATTTGTAGTTTCCCATTACAAACGTAAACTAGTCATACTGTCGCCCTTAGATCTAGACCTGTCGTAAGTGTCGTTTTGATCTTAGGAGTGAGTTTGTTTGCTGTACACAGTTGATTGAGCTTTTACTTTTGTCATTTGGTTTGAATTTATGCATTTCTAGTGTCGAAACAAGTAAATCATAAGGTGTCGTAATCGTCTTTTTGATTTTGAAAAAGGAACTTGTTTATGTTTTCACTTGAAATCGAATTCAAATTTGTACAACAGCTTTCTTTTTAGGCATCAATATTAAGGAAGCGAAAACAAATACATGCATTTGTGCATTTGCATTTTGATAGTTTGCATGCTTTGATTTAGGGAAAAGTGCATTACAGTGTGCTCTATGCTCTTTGAGAAAAGTTGTATCTTCCTTTTCCCCTTGTAGCTAGGATTTTCATTGTTGAAAAGATATAAAAGCTTGCTTATCATCTTTAGACTGCATTTAGGAATTGTATCATACATCTCGTGGTGATCCAAAAAGGCAAACTTCTAAGAAATATCAACCTAAAATAAATTGAATGAACTTAACAACGCTTTGTAACTTAACGCACAACATAGAGGTCTAGGCTAGAGACGTGTTCCGGCGTCGTAAAACCTGGTGACTATCGATCTCGCTGATGGTTGGGTGATTCCTCCTGAGGGACGATAGCGCTAGTACGGATTGTGCTCCCACGTATCGTCGAGTATATATTGGGAGACCCCTATAGGCATAAAACCTTCATCCTTAGGAAGCCGTGTCGGCCGCCCTACTGATCGCAATGCACTGAACACAGCATTCAAGAAGATTGACCGCCCATACCTTAAAAAGTATTCTGCGGTTTTGCGAAAAGTTTGGCACACCCTCTACCTAGAACTCCAGAGCAGTTCCTTTTGGCCTTTTTCAGACTCTATAACCGAAAAAGTCCATCTGAGCATTTGTCACTTCGGGCTCGTTAAAACATCGAAGGAGACTAGAGTCATCTTTAGCTTTTTCTCGACTCTTTAAAATTGAAAAAGCAAGTTGTGTCTAAAGCATCGTTAAAATTTATTTTAAATGGAACAATCACCCCTTTTTCCTGCGTTGATCTTTAGGTTGAGAAAATGAAGCCCACCAACCAAGGAATTACCCTTGGTGGAAATCCTAGTCCCTTCTCCTCTTGGGGAGATGTTGGTGCGCCCCATATGGCCACATTGTCACTTCCAGGACTGACAATTGGCTTGCCGGTCTGGCTCTTCTCAACCAATGTCGTTCAGAACACCACTATTCCTGAACAGTCGAATCAACAGTTAGACCAATCCAAAGTTGCCCACCAGCCTTCTACTTCCTCTAATTCTTCCTCTCCTCCTTCCTCTTCGCTTGACGGAACTGGTAAAACAAAAAACCAAGTTCCTAAGGAGAAGAAGGAAAAGAAGAAGAAAGAGAAGAAGAAGAAGGAGCCAAAAGCGATTGGGGGCAAACAAGTGTCGTCTGACAAAAATCCACAAACAACACTGACTAGGCCTAAATCGCCATGTGTCATATGCAAGGGAGACCACTTCCATAGAGATTGTCCCTACATCCCTCGGATACTAAGGGACTGGTCTCCCCGTTTGCACAATTCGGTGGCATCAACCTTTGATAGCCATGTTGAATGCATACCGTCAACTAGCGAAAGTGAAGTCCTTGGACAAAAAGGGAGAGCTAGATCTCCCCGTAGACTATACGAAGGCGATCATGCCATCCACCGTTGTCCCTTCTTAGACGAAGCGAAAAGAGTTTTGGATGATCGTCCGGTTTCACCGTTACGACTTCCTCCTGGATATAAAAAACTCTTGCCAAGTCCTTCGTTAGTTGAAAATCCAGCTAGCCCGCTCAAGTGGTCAGCTGAAGCGTCGGTCATTGAAGATGAACCAGCTGAATCCATACCCGACGAAAGTCAAAAGTTCGAGGCGGCAGTTGACCCGGTCTTGCCTTCAGAGGATTTATCTTCGAATGATACAGTCACTGAAGAGAATGAAGATGACACCATCCAATTTCTCTTCATCAACACATACTCCGACGAGCACGGGGGCACTCCCCCCATTCCTTTATCACAGGAAGGAAGTTCATCAGAGCAGTACCCAGCTGTTTACTCTGTCCCACCACCAAGCAACCTAGTTGTCTCCTTCGACTGGAACCAACTAGGCAGACCCCGTTTGCCAGCAAGCATACCATTCATAATTATCGTCCAAATATACAGAATGGTCATAGCTGGCACCATCATTGATGAGGGGGCATCTGTGAGTATCCTTTCCTCTATTGCTTGGAAAGCGCTTGGTTCGCCAACACTTTTTCCTGAAATGAGAAATCTGACAGGCTTCGATAAAGGAACCAGTCGACCTTTAGGGATCCTCCCCAATTTGCCTATCACATTGAAAGGGAAGACCGTTCAAATGAACGTGATGGTCGTCCAAGGACCCTTGGATTATAACCTACTCCTTGGAAGAGACTATATATATTGCATGGGAGCCATCGTCTCCTCACTCTTTAGAGTAATGTGTTTTCTGCACGAAGGAAGAGTAGTCAAGCTCGTGGACCAACTTTCATTTCCCGGATCACGCATCGCAAATAGTCATATACCTTCCCTAAATGGTCTCTTCACGCAAGAAATGTCTCAACCCACGGTCCGTCCTCCCGATGAGCGCGAGTAATTCAGAAGGATATGACTGGAACCCAGGGGGCATGCATCCTGGTCTGCTTAGGCAGGAAAACATTGGGTATAGGGTAGGTTTCCGCGGGAGAATATGACGAGTCTGTACCCCGTCCGTCTTGGAAAAGGGGTTATTCTAGAATAAGATTCTTTTGTCAAAGTTATGTGTTTGGCGCTCGTTGTCACTCACCTTTGTCTACCTCAGTAGACATCGCCGAAGAAATGTTTTGTTTGCTGCACAAATGAGACAATCTTTGGTAACCTGAAAGAGGTAGGCCTCTCCCGGTTAAACAAATGTTTTTCCTGCAAATTGAGGGGTAACCTTGAAACTCTATTTTATACCTGGGGGCATGCAAACCTTTCGGAGTGCAAGCAAGGGGCGGCTATTTATTTTTTAAATTTTTAGGTCCAACCTTTAAACCTGTAGGTCTAACCCTTTAAACTCGTAGGATTAGTCGTTTCCGAACTTACATAACGAAAGGATGCGGGGCATAGCTTTGGTAAGGCGCAAGCTCCATAAAAAATGGCATCTTACATGAGACATTCTTATCATATGACTGGATTATCGAGCAGTTTTAGCGCATAGTTCATGCTCGTTAAAAAATAAACATAAGATCAAGCCGTTTTAGCACATAGTTCATGCTCGTTAAAAAATAAACATAAGACTGAGCAGTGTTTTTCCGCGTTTAAGCTCGTTAAAAAATGAACTATCTTCCGGTAAATAACCACCGTGAATGTAACATTATCAGCCATTAAAGCCTTGGTCGTGTTTGCACCGTCACCTCCACTTTTCCATTGGCCGATCGTTCACCTCCATATGATTGTTTACCCATTTTGAGGAACAGCTGCGAAGAGTGATTTCACTAGCCATCCTTGTGACACTGCCGTGATTGGAAAATTCCAACTCTTACCTGGAATCAGCTGCTAACCCGTTTTATCACTCGTTCCTCAAAAGACGAGTCTTCTTTAAGCTCTTTTCATCTGACTCGTAAAATATGAAAAGATTGCTGAGTTTTGGCCTTCCAGCTCGTTAAAGTGACTGGAAGTGCTATCCCTCCTCTAGATTTTAATCTTTTTGGACCTGAGGGATTATTGCACAAAACGATCGAGCGCTTGTTTTGTTCGGCTCATTAAAACTATCGAAAACTCATCCCTTCTGTATTGTTTTATACTTTTTCGGACTTAAGGGATTAGATGACGAAAAAGGACTTTCGGAGTTGACTTTATGTACCTTTTTAGACTCTCTAAAAATGAAAAGGACTGAGTTACCTTTGTCGTTAGACTCGTTAAAAGCATTAAATAGCGACAAACTTGTCTTTAGACGAGAACGAGTTTCACTATCGCTAGGCTCGTTAAAACATAGCGATGGATTTGCCCGAAGGGAAAATTATAGAACAAGCATATGTTATCCTCCTCAAGCTTGAAAAAAATAAAGAGGTACTGGTCAGCAATGACTGGGGAAAAATTGGGAAGAAACTCAAAGAACTTTATTGGTAGCAAGTCGCTCTTGAACATGACACTTCCACTCCATGCCTGAGTCGGGTTGGGTTGTTTCATTCACCGGTCACATCGCCATGGTCTTGCCATACCATCCATCTTTGGGGTAAATGCTACCAATCCATCACACAAGTGTCGCCGATATGTTCAAGAGAAGTCATCCAGAGAAGTCAACCATGTCCCATCCACTACCATACATTATCCTTCATCCTTTCATGACCGCCACCCTAAATCATATATCATCAGATCGTTTTCACCTCCATCAAAATCATTTTCTCCGTTCTGTGTCACTGATGTGGGATACATTAAGGCCCTCCTTTGACAGATCGCTTCTTGTCGACATCAGCTCATTATCCAAGAAGTTGATCTAGGAACAACCCCTTCAGTACTTTGAAGCTTGCATGCCTCAATGGCAAGTTTCTCACTTCCGGCGACAGGTATACATCAATGACCTTCGACCGAAAGATTTTGCGTGGTGTTCGACACCAAGTTCTTTATTCACACCACGTGAATTGTACTGCAGTACCTTGAGGGTCATTATCATTATCGGTGATTCCTCTCGCACTTGTTAACGGTTTACCTCATTGACCGGTAATCAAGCGATGTCTTTCCATGTTCGACTTCAGAACATTTCTCATATGGATCGACTTGTACGTAGAGTGAACATCGGACGAGATTGAAGACCCCGGATCTAGTTTCATCCATCCGGGCTGCGATATATATTCAGGAAAAATAAAGACATTGACATGTACAGCATTACAGCAGATAATCATCCTACCCAAAGGGATGATGATTTCATCAAAATCATCAGTCTACCATCAGAGAATTGTCTGTTCTATGTACAGAAAAATGAATTTATAAAGCTGAGCATGGGAATTCCCGCCTCAGCTAGATCATGAAAGCAGTATGAAAAATAATGTATTGTATTGTATCTTATTACAAGTCTCCTCCCAGCATTGGAAGAACTTCAGATCCTCCTAATAAAGCATTTCACCCGATAAACGGCCTCATACTTTAGGGGGCAACTATTATAGACATTTTTGTGCCTTGCAACATTGAGCATGAAATGTCAATAATCCAAGGGATCCAAAGTCCCTAAATAAGTTGTTCCTACCCCTAAAGGAACAAGGTCAACCAAAGACAGCTTCTCCCAGAAGTTCTCCACCAAAAACCACTCAGAAATGGTCAAATCAGGATCAATTCAATAGCTCCACTAGCTGTCTGCGCTGAAATGCAAAGTCTGCACTGGCTGGGTGCACTGCAACGCAGGTAGAAGCACTACCAGGGTGCGCTGAGCGGGAATTGACAAATGGCAAGTTCATTCAACGAGGTGTAAAGACCCTGGAAGCTTCCAGAATCTTCCTCAATGACACTTGCCTCAATGAATTCGACTAGTGATGAGTAAGAGGTTCTCAACCTCCAAGTGGAAGCAAGAACTGACAGAGAGAAGCCACAAGTCAAAACATGAGCTGACTCATCCTCTCTGCTCACATCTATATATGGATCTCTCACCCAGAGGTTCAGGGGGCTGGAATTTTGTATTTGCAGAGAATTTCTGTTGGTTTGAGATTGTTATTAGCACATTGGGTGATTTATGCTTTGTTGGAGGAGAGGAAGGGATTCCATCACTGGGAGGTAGATGCTGGATCGGAACTCACTTGGTTGTATCTGCTCTCAGACTTTATTATCTTATCAATAAACTATTTGAGTTTCTCCTACATGTTGTATACCAATGATGTTTTGTTATGCTTACATGTTTAGCTTAATCTGATCTTGATCTTTTTATGAATGTATATCTGTATCTTTGTGTAGTTTCTCTTTCTTGTGATCTTGCAGGAATTCGGTGAAGCTGGGCCGGTGAAGGAGCAAGAAACTGGGAGCTACTGAAGAGAGGAGTGATCTGGATCGACAAACTAGCGGAAGATACAGGTTAGTTAGATCCTTCTTCCTCACTTGCATTTCATAAAGAAGAATACTCGAATAAGTTTACCTGTTTGTTGCTAAGGCACTATCACCTCTTAGAGTGGGATAGGGGCATTCCGTATTGGATACTTTTCCCAACAACAGCTCCTGTAGGAATTACAGAGAGCCAAAAGTGTCTACAAGAGGCAGTTTGAGGGACCAAGAAAGCTTCAAGAGGAACCTATAATCCCTCTTACCATCTCCGAACATCCTTGCCATCATTTCCAAGCATCATTATTATTTTTTTTTTCTTTCCAAGAAAAAAACCACAGAAAAACAGTTTTTCAGTTTTGAAAAAGACCAAGAATAAAGGAGAAAAGGCACCATCAACTTCACCTGAAGCTTACCTATTATCCCTCCATATTTATCTCCACCTCTGGCATCATTTTATAGCTCCAAGAAAGGGAAATAGCTGAAGTTTCAAGGGGAGAAGCAACTACAGGGGCTCCTATAGGAACTCCTGTAGCAGCTAATCCCATATAAGTCCAGCACTAGCAGCAATAGATTGCACATCTATAGGTTGAAAAGGCACATGTAGCTCAACTCCAACAAAAGAAGAACCTGCAAAAACACAACAACACATCAACAAGCAGAGACATCATGCATGAAGGAAAATGAAGGCATGCAATATAGAAAGCTGTAGCACCTCACAGTCGATGGTAGCAAATACACTCGGATCACAGGTAAGTAACTTAGTCACTCTTCGATTTGCATCTGTGTAATTAGAAATCATACGAAGGCAAAAAGATGGTTGAAATTGAAAGAGGAAAAGGTGGCCAGTTAACTTGGCCACCTTCATTTAGTTGACTGCACTTAACCAAGATGTCACCCACACGTGCGCACAGTCAACTCCAGCAAAATATTCTAAGGACAAGTAGTGGGAGGAAGAGTTAACTCCGATGCAATAATGAGGGATGATTACGAGGAGGGGCCATGATGACCAAGTAGGTGGGGACCAACAGTCCTAATTCGGGTAACGTACACCTTGCCAGCTCAGCGCTCATAACTGAAAATATCCATAAAGGGTAATGAGCACTCCTCCCCGCACATTCTCACCACCTTTTCCTCAATTCCTCCTCGTAACTCAGCCACACAGTAGTCCCCTTGTGACCCCACAGCCTTGTAACCACCATCCTCCATCAATTTCCTCTGTATTCTTGCTCTCGGCATTTTCTATAGGAGCACCTATAGGAAATCTACAGGAGGGACAACGGGCTTCTACAAGAGGGGCAGTGAGTCATTTTGAAGGGAGAAAACGTGATTTTTGGCATGAATTTCAGTCTAAAGAGGTAGGGTTCATGAATTCCCTCTATTGAATATCAAAATGTGAAAGAATTAGTCTCAAATTGAGGATGAAATGAGTCTTTAGGAGGGTAGAAATACATAAAAAGAATTTTTGTTTAAAAAAAAAAAAAAAAAACACAGTCCCCTCTGTTTTTCTATTTTACTCAAAATTCTTTGTCTCCACCTCCATATTTGGTTTTTCAAAAGAAGTACAGGTAGTATGACAGGGGGGTTTATGAGAAAAGAGCCCACTAACTCCACTAGGCTCCATGCACATCCTCAAGTGGTGGACATATTTACAAGGGAAAACTGGATGAATTTCTTTGAGAAGTTTAGAGGGTTTGATGATGAAATTTTCCAAGAATTTACTCTCTCTCTGGTCCCTCACACAAGAACTCATGCTACTATAACCATTAGAGGCCTCTCCATTGAAATAACCCCTGAATTCATCAGTAGGGTCACTACCCTTCCTCTTGGGCTGCCTTGGAGTAAAGATGAGAAACCAATTGGCTAGGCTACCAAGAAGAAATTTTTCCAAGATAATGAAACCCCTGTTGAAGACAAAAATGGAATTAGGAGGGCTAGTATACCATATCCCTGGGATGAGGTTAGCTACCAAGTAATCAAATACATTTCTTGTGAGGGGAGGCACAACATTGTTTATGGATATCATTTCAGAATCCTCTATGACTTGAGATATGGCATGGATACCCTAGCACCTCAAAAGCTCAGTATCCCTTACTTTCTCCTTTAGTACCTCATTGACTCTAGCACCAAGGTACAAGCAGGAAATTCACAACAACTAGCTCACCATGGCCTAATCAAAATCCTAGTAGAAGAATCCCTCCATACACTTACAATCCCTATAGCATGGGAAGTTTTCAGAAATATGACAGTTGAGGATGACATAAAGGCATTAACCTATGATGTTAGTCTTGCTGTCAATGAGGAGGAAGAACAATAAGGAGGAGAAGATGAAGCTAGTGGTGACATAGTAGGGCAAGAGACAGAGCAGGAGAAGGAAAAAGAGACAGAAGAGGGAGAAAAGGAGGAAGAGAAGGCAAAGAAAAGAGAAGAGTCCCCTGAGACTTTGGAAAGAGAATCAACAACTACCCTCACTGCCCTCAGTACACCAAGCAAGGAGAAGCAGAAGAGGAAAAAAAAAACCTCCATGTATTTCATGGCAAGGAAGAGTACCAGAATTAAAACAGGCAAAGCTCAGCCTTCATCAAAGATTCCCATTACCATTGAAGATTCACCATCTGCCAAGGTGAAAGAATCTCCTTCCAAGACACCTATAACCTATGAAAGGGGGACTCCAAGATCTTCTACATGGAAGGGAAAGGCAGTTCTACAGGACCCCAAACCAGACCTACAGGAGGCTGAAATAGTCCTACAGGAGACACTATCCAAACTATAGGAGACACAAAAGCTTGAGAAAAAGATAGGAGGATAGCCAGAGGTGAAGGAGGAAGCACAAGAGCTACAAGAACTTGACCCCCAACCTAATCTTGCCTCCTATTACAATCTACTTGAGGGAGGCAGGATAATCCCACAGAAATTTGCAATTCCACTATTTTTCGAATTGGAGAAAGGGAGAGTGAGAATGCATAGGTGGATGCAGATAGCCAAGTCCAAAGGAGTTGAGGATATTTGCCACATGGAAAACAAACTCAGGGAAATGGGCAGAGAATTGAGTGATCTCAGAGATAGATAAACCATTACAAGAAGCCACTTTGAAAATGAGAATGAATTACTAAGGAGGTAGCTACAAGATAAAGAGACTCATTTGGCATACATGGCCAACTTATCCATGGAAGCATTACAATGCAAAACATTAGCCAAATATTATGGCCTCTATTTGAAGGATCAGTGGCTTCAATTCCAAATAAAAACTTTGGCACAAAGAGGCACAATGCCTTTCCAAGATTACAGGCAGTTCATGGATTTGTGTGACCAAAGCACCTCAGAGGTTAAAGCAAAGATGGCTGAGTTCTACCTACACAACATGGCCCTCACAGACATGAATGTGTGGGACCCCAATGCCAAGCTAGGGGATCTTCAATTAATGGCGATGGCCGCATGGATGAACCATGAAGAATTGCAGGCAGTAGAAATGAAAAGATTGTTAATAAAAGAGCAGAATGAACCATTGATGATAAGAGCTGAGCCATTAGATCCTATGGCACTCATTAGCACGCACAACTTGCTTGCCAATGACCCTCAGATTGCCCCTAAATATCTGGCCAATCAAGATCAAGCCATTGCACACTTTGAAGATATGTCTAGGCTACTTGGGGAGGACTGTGTGCATGCATGCATGAGAATATGGAACATCCTACCCCACAGTTTTCAGATCAGGGAATACCATTCGCCCATGAGGTTGAAGGAGACATTAAAAAGAGTGCCAATGTACAAGCGCTCCATGCAAAGGCTGAAGGTCAACTGGATTGGACTCAAACTAATTCCTCCACTCATATTAGGCATGCTAGAAGGCAGAAGATAAGAAGAAGAGGAGGAGCAGTGGAGGGACATAGACAAGAATTCAGGATTTTATGGAGAACATGAGTAGACCACATCAGAAGCTTGGAATGCTAGGGAGGCCACCAGGGATGAAGAGATTGACTAGGTTTCTTAGAGGATGAGCCTCATAAATGGGTAATTATATGGGCTCATGTTACCTCCTAACCTAGTAAAATCAACCATTCTCTTAGCTTATTGTATGATTTTATGATTATATTTATGCTTATAGAGTGAGTTGAGTTAGTTATTATGCCATGTGATCTAACATGTATTTAATGTAGGCTATTGATGGATTTTGAGGTCAAAGTCAAGGATTTAATGGTCAAACTGTAGAAATAACTCAAAGTAGACAGAGGAGAGGACTTTTTTTTTCCAAGGAAAAAAACGGTAACCTTTTATTAAAAATTTAATGAAAAGTTACACTAGCACATGCAATGAAGCATTCAGTATGATGCCACATGGGCTCGTAGCGTTAGTAAACTAACGTGCACAAAGAATAAGAAGGAGCAGAGAAAAGAGAACGAAAAAAGGGGAAAAACTTGACTTCCGGCAGTGAGAGAAACTCACACTTCAGGTTTTTCGCCCCTTTTTCTTTTCAACCTTGCGCCACTCTCCCACAGTGGGCTCGGTCGAGGCAATGACTAACTGGGTTGTTTCATTCTGTTGTCCTATTTCTTTATCTGAATCTGAAGTATCTGAGTGATGCTGTCGTTTGATGCCTCCCATGCTTTGATCCACGCTTCTCATCTCTGTCTGATTTTGCTGGGTCTCTGCCTGAAATGAATGAGGTTGTAGCTCCTTGTTGATTGTTGTATTTTCCTTCTGGGTCTCTAGATCAACCTCCTCTATGGTGGTATCATCCTCCTCTGCTTCTGTTTCTGCGTCTTCTGATACTGTGGGGGCTTTCTTTTCCGCGGTTTTCTTCTTTATGACATTGTCTATATTCTGCCATCCTTTGTGCTTCCTTTGTTGTGGCTTGCTCTTGTTAAGGCTTTTGCATGCATTGAACAGATGACCTGTTTGTTGACATCCCCTGCATCTGAATGTTGTGTTCTCATAGTCCAGAGGTTGTTTCCATTGAGTATTGTTGAAGTTCAGAATGATGCTTTCTGGTAACCCCTGACTGAGATCTACCTCGACGCAAATTCTAGCAAAGGTAAAGATTCCTTTTAAATGTCTCTCTGTATCAATCTTTAACATTCTTCCGAGGGTATTCCCTATTGCTGCTAAGGATGAAAAGTGCCAAAAATGCATCGGAAGATTATGTAAGCTTACCCATACCGGCATTTTTGACACCACCATGGTGTTTGGATCAAACTCCGGGAACCAGGGGGTAACAAATAGTCCCGCACTGCCCCAGAACCATGGTCCTTCGGTAAGAGCCTTTTCCCTCTCTTCTTCAACGCGAAAGACTACTATGAAGAATCCTTTCGAGCATAGGTGGATCCGGCAGTTTTTTGTCCATGCTGTGTGTATCCATTGATACAAAGCATCCGATCTAGGCCAGAAGCCATTAAATCTACAAATAACGGCGTTTTTTTGTAGATCTGTGAATATGCCCTTAACCTCTGGGATATCTAACGGAATGGAGGGGCTCTCTGGTACTTCATCCACGATATACTGCCCTGGAGGGATATTAACAGTTGCATGTTCTTTCCCCTTTGGAATTTCTGTCCCTTTTGCTGCGTCTCTGTAGGATCCTGTAGGTTTTGATGTGGATCCCTTAGATCCACCTCGCAGCCGGAGATTGAGGATAACAGTTGAATCTTTTGCAACCCTGTAATGCTGGAGGGTGTGTTGGTCCTGCATGCATCGCCCTGAAAATAAAAGATTTTGTAATGCAACTGGAGTGCCCAATTTGACCTGTATCTCTTTTTTTAAATCCAGTACAGTCATCCATTCCCAGATCTGCACACAAACGTGTCTTCCTTCTGTTGGTCTGATAAAAATTTGTTTCAGATCTGCAATGTCTGCCTTGTTCAGGTTCCATTTTACTGGTTTGAGTTCTGGATCTGGCTGGCTTTCAACTGTCCTTTGCCTAAGACAAAAATTTAGCTTAATTTTTTTCCCTCCTACTGCGATTTGAGTCACAGAGGCGATTAGATCCGGCCCAGATCTGCAGTCTTTGCAGACCCGGAAGGGCAGATCTGTACCATGCACCCGCGGAATGTCAAACAGGGGCAGAGGAATCGGGAGTCGACACTGTATCCCGATGATGCAGACTGGGCGAACTCGCCAGGGAATACCTCCCACGAAAGAGGGCGCATCATCCTGGAAACGTGTGGGGGTCGATAGATAGGAAGCATAAAACCCCAGGCAATGAAAGGGGGGATCCAGAGTCGCCCTAAGAAAGCCGAAATGAGCCAAGACAGGGGGAATAACCTCAAATACCTGGCTGTTTTGATTTGTTACCAGTGGCTCCTTTCCGTTGATGTATCCGGTCCAGATCCAATAGATTTCATCGCGCGTTGAGGATCCCTCAGTCAAGCTCCAACCCTTTCCAGCGTCAACCAAATCTGTGGAGGCGGCAGCGGCAGCGAAAGGACCTGCAGCATCGAACAGAACCGTGGGGGCGGCAGCGGCAGCGGATGGACCTGCAGAAAACCTAATCTCGCAACCTCCGGCCATGGCTCGAACCTCCTGGTCATTCCTCCGTATCGACAGAGGAGAGGAATTATAGGAGGGAATCCCCCTCATTTATTGCTCCTCACTTTGAGTTCCCCTTCATTCAGCTCGGAGTACAAGCAGTTGAATCATGCACTAGAAGGCAGCTGAGCAAGTGGAAGATGATTGAGAGTTATCTCAAGTTTTGGGAGCCAAGCCTCCCTAATTTTAAGGAAGTTGTTGGTAGCTTTAGATGTATAAGTAGAGAGGCCTAGGCCTCACTAGGGTTGGATTTTTTGCTTATGTAAACTCTGCTCAAATTTCGAGCTTACTATTTTGTGATAGTTTTATGTAATCTTGCTATTTTTTATAATGAAGATGGAATACTTTCTGTGCTAGCACTGAGTTACCTCAGAGGGCCGAAGCTCTTGGGTTAGGGCCCAATCCAAGCAGCCAAGCTTCTCTTTACTTGTATTTGTATGCTTTACTTTAGTTGGTAAATTAGTTTGTTGTTAGATGTATTTCTCTTACAATTAAGAATAAGTTGCTTTTGATGATTTATTAGTTTGCTTCCATTTGTGCTTTCTGTAGCATGTTAGGCAGTGATCAGAGAAGATTAAAAAAGGCTAGCAATAGTGCCTTGGCCTCTCTTCCTCCCTCTGGGACCATGATTTGAGGCAAAGACCCTCTTGCTGCCCCAAAAACACAGATTTTCCTCATTCATAGGACTTTTAGTGTTTGTAGATCTCTAGTAGGTTGACAGTCCAGTTTTTCTTTGCTTTAGATCTTCTTTATCATGTTCACTTCCTGATTTACAATATTACTTTTGCATGCTTTCCTTTCTTACAACGTTTCCTTCTATACATCATAGTTTAGGCCATTTTAATGTAAAACTCTATTTTTCCTAGGATGCACTCATTTCATTGGTTTTTTTATTTTCTTGGTTGAATGTCAGTTTCTATGCAGCATATCTCTTCCAGTAGTAGGCCAACTTACCAGCAATCACACCCTCCATCTGATCCATGCCCTATAGGTCTCCCAAACCTCACCTCAATTCTGCCCTAGTTTCCTTCATTTTTCATAGAACTTCTTCCTCTCTCCTTGAGCAAACCCAATCATCTTTCTCTCACCTGGTGACTCATGGTAGAACTTAGGCACCCTAACACCTCGTTCCAACCTTCATTGACCTTTTCCACCCACTCTCACACCCTCAAAACAACGAAAATTGCTCTCGGCCTCCTCTTGTAGGCCTCCTGTAGTTTCCCTGTTTTCCTCCTATAGTTTTCCTGTGTCCTACAATAGTTTTTCCTGTAGGCTTTCTTTTGAAGGATGAGTGTGGGAAAAGCCTCCAGAAGGACACCTAATACCTTCTAGGACCCATCCACACTATCCTACATCCTCCCAAGCTCCAAAATCGCCCTCTAACACCACCTATTCACTGCCACACTCACACACAATAAATTGGATGTATGTTGAATTCATGTAAAAACACATAAAAATCCAAAAATATGTTTTTTTGCTTATTTACTTCCAAAAATAGCATGGTTAGATGTTTTTTACTTCCTTTAGTAGGTAATGGAATTTCTTTCATGGTTTTCATAGTGTTTTTGGAAAAAGTAGAATTAGCTTGTTAATTAGGGTTTACTAGGTTTTGCTTTACATTCCAGTCTTTCTCCTTTCTGTAGTTAGAATAGCATCTGTAGAGTAACCTTTCTTTCCTTTCATCACACATAGAGCTTCTTCTTAAATCTATAGAAGTTGGCTTGAGCTCCTAGTGATCTTGTGTCGGTTGACCAAGTGACAACCTGCAGTGAGAAATAGTACTTGTGCATACAACACCGACGCTTCCAAGTTTGTTACGAACTACCGGGGTGATAAAAGTAAATTTGGCAGCCTAGGAGTTGCATCATTCTTGCTGCAATACTGGCGCTCACCACCAAAGTGCAAGTTTCTTGGCAAAGAACCCTGCATATCATTCAAAGACAAAGCACATTGATGTTAAGTATCACTTTGTGAGGGATATGATAGAAGACAAAAAGGTGCTGTTGGTAAAGGTGGACACTTTGAATAATACTGCAGATGCATTGAAAAAATCTGTGAGCTCTAAGAAGTTCTCTTAGTGTAGAGAAACAATGGGCATTGCAGGTCTAGATAAATGACTAAGCTCTCTTGTGGCCCCCTGTGGAAAGAAAACAACAAGTGGGAGAATGTTGGGTTGTGTTATATTCTTTCCAAGACTAGCCCACGTAGTTAACTGGGGGGTTAGAGGGGGAGGGGAGGAGGGGCAGAGCCCCCCCTTTTTTTGTGCTGATTGTGACGTGGGGGGGTCACAGGGGGCTTGAGGGGTGCAAGTAACCCCCCTTTATGGGGTCTGGGTCAGCGACCTGGAAAATTTTGTTTTTTGGACCTTATATTAGGTTGGACGGACCTACCTATGGTTTTGTGCATGATTTTCGCACATGGTTTTGGACACGATGGTTTTCGGTCCATGGTTTCGGACGCGATGGTTTTCAATCCATGGTATTGGATGCTTCGGCATGTATAAATATGTATTGTAACATTGAAAGGAACATAATGAAAAATCAAGCTGGTAGTCCCGGTTTTGGGATCCAGGGGGAAATCTCTGTGTATATGTGTTTTAGGTGTTATGCTCTTGCATTGTTTATTTTATGTGTTTTAGAATTCATATGCAGGTAATTTCTGTATGGGGTTAAAACCTACAAAATTTTCCATTTTTTCATAATTCCTACTCATGATAAATTATTTCACACTAAACCCTTCCGAATTTAAAAATAGGCCAAGCTTGGAATTTCTCCAATTGATGACTGGTATTTTGAGGAGAACTTTTTCTTCTTAGAATATATGGATGTAACAAACCCACACAAGCCCTACCCTTATTTGTTTTTAACAGATTAATTTGCAAGGATATAACTTACCAAACGATCGAGATTGGCATTGCCAACAACTTGCATAAAAATTCCAAGATAATTTGGCCTACCTTTCCCATATATATTTCCATTTATACTTTGGAAAACCCTACACTTGCAAAGAAAGAAGAATTGAATTTTCATGTCATCAAGTTATCCAAAATTCCTTTAAGTCATCATGACCCTCTATGGATTGCAATTTCATTTCAGTCATCATAAAAAATATATGTACACAATACCAACATTTTCTGACATTCAAAGAATAAGGGAAGGCACTCATGCCACTTATTTTGTAGCAAACATATGAGGAAACTTCTTCTATAGTGGATTCCACGACTAAGGCTCCAATGGCTATTCCAAATGAATATTTAGAACATATTGGGAAATCATTTGCAAAATTTGTTGATGAACCGTTTTGAGGAGAGATATCACTAAGAATGTTGCTTCTACAATTAAAATACATTAGAAATGGAATGAATTTCTAAAGTCTACAAAAAACATTCACTAATAGGAAAAAACACATGAAACTCCTAGTGATATTTCTACCCATGTTCAACAACAACAAAAAACAAGTGACTCCTCCCACAAATGCGGGAATTGATGCAAAAACTTGATTGGTCACCTTAGAGGTCATATTTAAAACTCCCATTAGTACTATTCCTAGTAGCATCTCACAAGAAAAAATGATGGTTAGCTCTCTATCACCAATTGAAATGGAGTACATTCCTCCATTGGATTTCTACTTCAATCCTCAAAGGAAAGGTATGATTAAAAAAGTAGAAAGAAGAGGAAAGTTAAAAATGGAAAGGAAGACATAGATATCCTCATGAAATAGTTTGGGATGGCACACAATTAAGTTAAGAGTAGACAGTCCAAGAGTTATTTCACTCTATCAGAGCCTATGTAAATGCTAATGTATTCCATATCACTGGGTTAATGAAAATTATTATGTAGAAAGATGTTAAAATATTAAAATTGGAGCGATAATTGCCACAACAACGAATTAAGTTTCAAGTGCATTTGAAACTATAATAGTTCAAGTCTCAACAATGATGCACCAAAAATATTGATGTCGATTAAAACATAATTTAAAGGATGAAATTATCGAACTTCAACATGAATTCCATATTCCACTTGCTGAACTTCAATAAAATACCCAAGAAACACTAACAATATAGTTGACTTGCAAAAGTATAAGTAGGAATAACTTGAGGTCAAATGGAAATTCCTTCACATACAGGAATAGTTTTGTAATGAGCTAGGTGTAATATCCCCTGGTTGATTTTCCATGTAAATAAAATAAGACCAAGGTCATGGGACACGTATCCCGAGATGAATGATGGGAAAACACTTCAGTGGGAATCAATTATGGATCAATAATGGCTATGGAAATTGGCAAAGGCATTGGCAAAAGCAAAGAGACAATAATTCACATTTGTTCATGAAAATAAATTAAAATAGGAGAAAAGGAAGGTGAAGAAACAGAAATTTTCATGCAAGGGAAATTAGAGGAAAAATGAAGGAAAATGAAGAAAATAGAGGCATCAATGATAAAAAGGCTTCAAAAAATCAGTTAACATCTTTTTCTAGTTTATCTTTTTGATAGTTTTGAGGTGGGGCTCTAGTTCACTCTCTCGCACACTCATTCTCTCATACACTTTCACACTTGGATAATTATTGGAGCATTCTTGCAGCTCTTGGGGAATTCACTTGGAATGGGGAAAGAAAGCAAAGGAAAGTAGGGAGTGAAAGGAAATAGTTGGATCAATAACTGTAGTTAGATTGCTTTGCAAGTAATAGGTTGCATGTGTGGTTTCCTTGATCATTTATGGATGAATCATATATACATGTGGTTCTCTGGTTATGTGTTTTCATTGGCATGGAAATTTTCCTCAAGTGACAATGGTTTCAATGTTTCCTTTCCATTTCCTGGATATCCATGTCGTTACGGATTTTTCCACTTTTTTCTAATTAGTGCTTAGGTTCCTTAGGGTTGTAGGTTGGAAAAAATTCTTTGGAAGCCCTGGAACATCTTGGGTTGAGTTAATAGTTCCTAGAGATGTTTGTTGGGACAAATTCTCTAAAGCCCTTGGTGGGTTGAGTTACTAGTCCTTGGATCCATGGTTGGAACAAATTCTCTTGAGCCCGAGAAGCCTGTGAGTTGTGTTACTAGTTCTTAGAGCCCTAGATAGCTTATGTAGAGATTGATCTCATTGATGTTAGTGATTTCCAGATCATAGAGGTGGAATCATTGTGATTTAGGATTGAGGTGGTTTGACCTCTAGAAGCCTTGGTTGGTTTTTCCTTGGTTTATTCTAGGATATCCCACATCCATTCTTGGTATATGGCGTGGGGGTGATTGGATGAAAGAGATCTTTGATATAGCCTAATCTATGGTTGGGTGTTACGTGGAAGTCCCTGACTTGGTTGGATTTTTCATATGTTAATAAATTATTTTCCTTTTGTGATCTATGAGCACTTGTATTGGTTATCATGTTGACATTATGGTTGAATTTCCATGGTTTCCATTCCATTTATGTGTTGGTTATATGATTGTTATATGATGTATTCTATCTATGGATCTTGACATGTTTTGATAATTTATTGAATAGTTGATGAATGCATGGGCTAACAAGTGTTGTTGTAGCTAGCTTGAGAGGGCATTGAGCCTTCTCAATGATTCTTTGGTGAGCTTATTGAATCAGAGAATATATATTTATTTATGACCTATGAGTTATTTGGACCTCCAACTTCCCAGGGTCGTAACTTTGGCATATAATATCCATTTCACTATTATTGGGTCCTTCATTTTTGGAAAACTATGGTGAACATCTATTAGAGAAGATCAATGGATAAATTTATTGGAAGTAGGTCATTAGATTTAAATCTGGCAAAGAATTAAAACATTGGTACCTATGGATCTAGAAAACAGCGAAGCCTGCCCACCAAAACAGGAAACTGGAGTCAATTTTGAAAGGATCAATAGGTAAAAGGGAAACAACTCCTGGATTTCCTCAAAGAATACCAAATCAAAGGCGGGATCAAGAAACCTCCACAAGGACCATACCAAGAGAGCGAGCCTATAAAGGAAGGCATAGATGGATGAATTGAGTAGCTTTTATATATACAGAGCTTTTGTTCTAAGTTTTTACTGATATTGGTTTCCACAGAACTCTGTATCTGTGCAAAAGTTCTAATCTATGTCTTGTAAAGTCCTATGTAATGTTTTTATTTGAGAGATTCCTTCAGATCTATTTGAGCTATGATGTAAAGGCTAGGAATCTTAATAAAAAAAGGATTTTTGGGAAACTTTATGTCATTGATTTAATGAATGTGTAGCCCCCTTTAAAATTTTTCTTTTATATGAAGGATCTCTCTAGTTATTTTGTGATGAATGTATGTCTTTGTCGTAATATATTTGTGTGGATGATAAAAGGTTAACGGCACGAACAATGTTTTGATACTATCTAGATCCCTTAATGATTTTAACAGTTCTGACTTGCCTCAGGTGAGATGCTCCTTTGTAAAAAGGGAGTGAAAATGTCAGTGAAAAGATAGACTATGATGAACTCTATTGTTGGCAACTCAGACCCAACCCTAGGTTATTATCAATTTGAAATTTTCCTCCAACAACTATCATAATACCTTGTTTCGAAGATCTCCATGATGAGGCTGAGAAAACTATTTTCCAGTCAAATTAAGGCACTTTTCTAGTCTCTCCATTTTCCCTGAAAATGTTGTTTAGGCGCTCAAAACAACCTTATAAGTTTAGAATGTAGAAAATTTCCAAAAGTAGAAAGTTGTGTTAAATTTAAGGAAATGGAACTATAAAGAAATAGAGTTGGGTCAAGTTAGGCTGATGATAGTGTGATCATGTGTCACTGGGTATTTGCAGTCAATTCTAGCCACGTGGATCCCATTTTCCATAAATTCATCTTGTAAATTGGGTTGTTTCATAGTAACTCTCCTCTCATGTTTACCCTAATGAGCAAGTTAATGTGGGTAAATATGGGGTGAGGTGGTTACAGGGTGGTATCATAACTTCCAGGTTAAAACACTTGGACTCGATGGGATAGATGTGATTGTTATGCATGCATGTTAGTTGTCAATATGGTTGTTATGCATGCATTATGATGGTCATTGTTGTAGTCTTGTGTTGTCATGTTGATGTCGAGATGATTGATATGTTGATTTCATTATGTGTATACATATTGTGCTAATTTTGATTGATTTTGTAGATTAGATAGCACCACCTGAACTTCACAGAGGTATGATTTTTATTATGTCTATATTTGGTTTATCTAACATGGTACGTTTGCAGGAAGTGGAAGATCAAAGATGACAAGAAAAATGGTGGACTACAGTTCACATGACTCTCCTTATAGGTCAGCTAAGTAGCAAGGAGATGAGTACTCTCTTGATATATGAGATACATTGAGAAGCTTGAAGGAAAATATCAGAGGTTGCAAGGCATATAATGACAGGATAATTCAGTCACAGGAAAGACTTATCAGATCTTAGTAAAAGAAAGGCAAGGTTAATGCAGTGATCCCTCAAAGATTATTATATTTTCAAAGATAGAGATAGCTAAGAATTAGACATGGAAAGGAGAAAGGTACTAATGGGGCATATGGTAGCAGGCCTTGATTGGGATATAGGTTGGATAGGGATGACACAGTCAAAGGTGGAAGATGGTTGGATACACATGATAGGAGACATAGTGCTTATCAATTCTATTCTAGTTCTAGTTAATAGAGACATCATGGTTATCACCACTATCATCCTTATAGGAGGAGTGATAAGTAGTAATCTCTAGATGAGTTCAAGAAAGCCAAACCTCCTACATTTGATGGAGAGCTGAAGAAACTGGAAAATACAAAAGCATGCCTACTTGGGATGAAGAATTTTTTCCAGACACATGATTATTCATGGAATATGAAAGCCAAGATAGCTATTTTTAGTCTCAATGGAAAGGTAGATATCTGGTGGGAAGATGTGAAGCATGTCAGTGGTATCAAGGTTAAGGAGCTTAGTTGGCATGACTTTAAAAGACTCTTTAGGAATAATTACTTTTCTGAGAGATATTATGAAAGAAAGGTCAAGGAGTTATATGACTAAATATGGGTTCCATGACAGATGAAGAGTATACACTCATGTTTTTGGACATGTTTGTTGGAAATAATACTAAGAGGGGGGCTGAATCAGTATTTACAATTCAATAATTTTTCATTTCCCAAACATATTTATATATGCTACTTCTATGAAGTGAACTTGCATGTACACGCTACTATGATTAGAGAAACCAGCGTATACCCAGAGAACTTATGATTTAGTCAATTTATGAAGTGTTGATCTTTAATCAGTGCATCAGTAACTTGTTAAACAATGCAATAAAAACATAATAAACCATCACACATAAGCAACAAACACGAACACCAAGATTTAGGGTGGTGTTGTGGTCACCAACAACCCCCCTTTCTTCATTTGACATTAGCAATAACGTCAAACGAAGAGGGGACCCTGAACGAAAATCCCAAAAAAATACTTTTTCTAAAGTTTTTGTATTTCTCTCCCTAAGGCTCAAATCGCATCGCAAAGAAAGGCCGAAGCATAACTCGAGCGCAAAAAACAAATACTGCGAAATTGCGATGCGAAGTTCATCGCATCGCATACTTCACACGCGCCCCTTAAAAGAAAAATCTTCGAGCAATGCGATCGCCGATATGCGATATCGCAAATCACAAGCATTACGCTATACGACGTAACCATTAAACGAGAACTTGCGATATTTGCGATATTTGAGATTTGCGATTTGCGATGGCAGCGATCTGCGATCTGCGACCTGCGATCTGAAAAGACTTACCACACGATAGACCAATGCATTAAGCGCGCGCCTTGAAAGAATTTAATGACCGCATGCTTAAGTATCTAGGAATGATTGCGTTACATTTATCGAAGAGTCAAGTGATGATGGATGTCAGAATTATGCGTTCATTAGAGATTAATGCTTTCACGTCAAGTCTTCTCATTTCACTTCTCCTTTGCGTAAACTGCAAGACACGCAACTGATATAAGTTTATATGCAGGAAACATCTGAAGGAAAGAGGAAAGCGCCAATCAGCAAAGAGAGAATGCTTTCGCAAAATGGATGCTACATGCAGCAGAACCGCGGATTCCAGGCTATCAGCCAACCGGCACTGATGAAATTAGACTATCCAGGACTCAGAGTCAAAGGCGCACAAAAGCAGTGTATTCAGAAAAGATCCTGAAGCTAAGACTTAGTGAAGCAGAGAAAGAAGCGCATGAGAAGGAGAAAGCTTCAGGGAAACCTGGAACAAAGAACGGAAGAAATTCTCGACACAGGGAGTTGCCCATGCAGCACGACTCTTAACCCACTCAGTCATTCGCACGACCGGAAACCGAAAACGGCAACAGCAAAATCAGTTCGAGAAGAAACTGGGACAAGCTAAGTATACACGCGGTGAATACACCCAGCTAGAGAAAGGTTTTCGAAAATATCTTCTGGTCTGCCGGAAGGAAGTGCCAGCTCCTGCTATTTCCACTTTTATCTCTCGAGCAAAACAAGAAGGCGGCTAGCCAACTCTTCCCAGGAAAGCATTACACTGTTGACAGCACTAAAGAGAATATACAGAAACGGTCAGAAATTAGATTTTAAGTTTAGAAATAAAGTTACTTTTAGTAAAAGGGCGGTCATTTGAGGCCGATTCCCTAATTTCATGTAATTAAGATTGATTAGTTAGTAGTATTTAACCCTTCTCATGGTTTTTGGAGAAGGGTCCGGAAATCTGTCAAAAAACTTATCCTCAGAACATGCACTTCTGCACCCTCAGAGGAGGTTTTTGATGAATGGATGGATCGAGATTTATTTATGTTTGCATTTTAATATCTGTTACTGATGTTGCACTTCTGTACTCTTAGCAGATGTTAGAAAAAGTAGAAATAAATCATTGTTACTTGAAGTTTATTAGTGAACTTAGTCATAAATGGTACTTTTATCTCTTGGCTAGATTCTGCTAGTATTCCTAAAGTGATATGTGGCTGGGTTCTTTGTATGTTATTGCATGAATGTCTGTATTACCATTTGGCACTTCTGTACGGTGGGGTCATTTATTTATGTTTAACATATAGAAAACTGATTATGCGATATGCTGTTCACAACCACTCTGCCTAACTTCTTATGCAGAATGGTTTATCTTTATTGATTTATATTCTGATATCAGTTGAATGATCTTTATTACCGGCTGCTGTTAGAAATCTTTCTAGATCGCATAAAAAAAGAAAAACACCCCGGGTTAGCGTAGATTAGATGTATTTTTCTTCATTAGATTACGTTAGCATAGAGTTAATTTAGCAGTTAGAATTAAAACTAGATTATAAGAATTCCCCCCCTCCCCTTCCTTAGATTAATACCATCAGACTCTACGCACACACACACACACCCATCACATTGGGAAACTGGTCCCATTACCCCCAGTCGGACCCGCTACTCCAAACGGGCAAGGAGCCGCCAACCAGGTTCCGGACCGGGTGGGTATCCCCCTTGTTGTTGACCCGACCTCGGGGCCCTCAACATTTCTGGCGCTAGAAGGAGGGCTTGAACTATGAATGGCACATAATTCAAAACCCAAATACCATTCTAAGAGCAAATCACCCTCACCAACTTCCCCGACTTCCCCAATACGACTAAACTCGGAACTGGAAGTTGCTCGGACATCCACCGTTGCTATACATCCCGATACATCAGAACAACTTATTGTCGATCCCCCTGAAGTTCAAACCTTGATCCGTAAACTCCAGGGATTCTCTATTTTTAACCAGAAATCTGATAAATCTAAAAGCAGCTTGACTTCGCAATACAACCCTGCTCATCCCCTAACCCGATTGAAGAGTGAAAAGTTTGGCATTCAGCCAACTGAAATCCCTCTCCCCACTAGGAAAAGAGCAAGGAAAGCATTTCAAGAGTCTGACAGAGAGACTCTTTCATCCACCTCATCCATTTCAACTCCCTCTCCGCGAAGTCGACCACCCACATCTCCACCTCAGATCACTCATCCATCTTCCGCAACCCTTCCTCCAAAATCGTCAAAGATCATAACATCTCTATCTTCTCAACCTCAAATATCATCTTCTACACTTTTACTAACCAGCAACTCAGCGATGGCACAATCTCCATGGAACAACCCTAGGGCGGTTTTAATGCCTCCACCCCTGAGTCCAATACCTGCCCATCCCGAGAAGTGGTTACCAAAGTTCAATCCAGAAACTGGAATGCTAGCTGAAGAACATATCAATAATTTCATGCTTTCTGTTAATCTCAACGGAGTTACCAACGAAGACGCCGTGGTCCGACTCTTCCCCTATACGATGCAAGGGACGGCCGGGTCATGGTACTTCTCGCTACCCTCCGGATCTATCACCAGCTAGGATATTTTTCAAAATCAATTTCTCACTAAATTCGGCGATGATAGATCAACAGTTACACTGATCAACGATCTGTCCAATCTTAAAGCTGAGGCTCGGGAACCCATTAAAGATTTTAACTTACGGTTCAACAAGATCCTCAACAAAATCCCCGCTGCTTCCCAACCCAGTGAGGAAGTAAGATGCGAATGGTACATCACGGCCTTACCTTCAAACTTGGCCATCTTCGTAGATAGGGCAAGCAAGACAACCTTAGTCGAAAATCTGGCTGAGGCATTAGCAGTCGAAAGACGCGTAGTAGCCTTAGAAAAGAGATCTACAATCGAAGAGCGTAAATCTAAGAAAATCTCTTTCAAAGAAGAAACCAAGAAGAAGCAAACGAAGGATCCTTTCGACATGGAAGGATTACAAAAGGTATTAAAGGCCATGTCAAATGAGATGATTGATATCAGGAAACAAGTAGCAGAATCGTCCCCAAGAAAGCCTTTTAGGAGTTTTAAGAGAAATCCTCCTATGGAGACGAAGCCACCTAGCGTGGTCTCTAACGTGGAATCTGAAGAAGAAGAAGAAGAGAACACCGCTGAAACGCATACCGACGATGAAGAAGTGGTGGAACTGCAAGGAATGTGGGATTTCATCCTCCCACAAGAGGAAGATCAAGAAGCACTTCCGGTTAGCACGAGAAGCAGAAATCAACTTGATCCTCCCCAGACTACCCCAAAACAGAAGGGCGCAAGCCCTCCAGTAAAAGAAAAGGCCGCAACAAAGAAGACAACCCCTAAAGTGACCTCATTTAGCCCAGTCCAATCAGAGCAATCGCCTCCATCAAAGACACTAATAGTGTCGGATGAAATGGAGTATAACATCATCGACGACATGAAGAAGACTAGGGCTAATATCACCCTGTACGAGCTGAGCAAATTGAAACACCAACAGAAGATCATGATGAAAGAGTTACACGCCGTACCTACTGCACCTCTACCTACAGCTATAGCTTCCCATAATATAGGAAGACCCCCAATCAACGCGATCAATAAAATCGATCCAAATGACATCGCCTTGATTGGAGGGAGGTCTAGATCTCACACTCCCCCTTTCCTCCTCACTTACGAGATCTTTAACAGAAACGTGCATAACTGCTTGGTTGATTCTGGTGCTTCAACCAATATTCTACCCAAGTCAATATGTGCCAAACTTAATGTTCAACCGCAAAAATCCGCAGTGCGCATAGTTCAACTTGATCGATCACAAGTCGAAGTGATAGGCGAACTAAATCAAGTGAACATAAGACTATCGTCCAACCCCAAGGTGTGCCAGGTCATCGATATTCTAGTTGCTGACATCCCTGAATTTTATGGTCTAATTCTTAGCAGGGATTGGTCCGAGAAGCTCCACGGATATTTTTCGACTGACTGGTCGCACATGTGGTTACCCTTCAACGGGAAGCCAAATCAAATAAAGGTTGAACGAGAACTGCACCAAAAGTACATAGTGACGGACCTGGAGGGAGAGAACGAAGCCATAGCATACAACAGCAGCATCATAGGCAACTATTCGGTAGACTCTTTCCTTGGAAATTTCAATGCTCACATATCACCATATTTAGAAAATTCAGTCGTGTCCCAAGTAGAAAAATTTTCCCAGACTGATGATTTAAAATGTGTTAGTTTCTTAGATAACCCTGTAAATACTTCTTTATTTTGGAAATTATATTTTGATGGCTCTAAGTCCAACGAGGGAGCAGGAGCAGGATGCGTCTTAATTAGCCCAGACGGAAATAAGACCATGCTCACATGCAAACTGGAGTTCGATTGCACGAACAACACAGCTGAATACGAAGCCTTGGTGCAAGGCCTATACAAAGCAATCGGCTCCAACGTCAAATATCTTCAAGTCTTTGGAGATTCCGAGATCATCGTCAAACATGTACGTAACACCATACACTGCCTATCTAGTCATTTAAAGCACTACCAATCTTTAGTGCAAGATCTCACTGCGCATTTTACAGCATTCAATATTTCATCAATCCCAAGACTTCACAATGCAAGCGTAGACCTGCTAGCAAACGTAGCCTCCAGACTCATTCCCTCCGAATAATTTAGTCCAGATAGGTTTTCGATAGAATTAATTTTTAAACCGTCTATTCCTGACAACATCACCAACTGGAGAGTATTCAACGGCGACCCAGACATCGTAAGTTTCCTTACGTCCGAAGGATCCTACTCAAACCAGATAATCGACGAGGACTGTCATGACCACCAAATACAACAAAGTGGCACTGATAACGCTATACCCAAATCAGTGGTCAAATTAGAAGATTTGTATGACTTAAAAAGTCGGTTCAAAAGGTCAGCTAACGCCAAACTTTACAGTTCAACTCTGAACTACGAATCAGTGAACTTAGGAACCAACGAGAAACCCCAAAACGTCAATCTAGGCCAAGGCCTAGCTCCTGAAGAAAAATCAGCATACATCCGTCTTCTACGACAGTACAAAAACGTCTTTGCCTGGAACTACGATGAGCTGAAAACTTATAACACTTCTATCATTCACCACACTATCCCTATGATCGATAACGAGAAACCCGTCCAACAGAAGCTCAAAAAATTCACCCCAACCTGGAAAATCAGATAAAAACTGAGCTGAATAAGTTGTTGAGAGCCAGAATAATTTTCCCGGTCAGACATTCCAAATGGGTATCCAATATGGTACCTGTTAGGAAGAAAAACGGAGATATTAGAATCTGCATCGACTTCCGGAATCTCAACAAAGCCTGTCAGAAGGACAACTTTCCCCTCCCACCTATGGAGCAAATATTACAGGCTGTAGCAGGCTCAGAATTGATGTCTTTCCTGGATGGATTTTCAAGATATAATCAAGTGCTGGTACACCCAGACGATCAGCTAAAAACCACCTTTCGAACTAAATGGGGTACCTACGCGTATCGAAAGATGCCATTCGGTCTGATCAACGCTGGCGCTACTTTTCAAAGAGCTATGGATATTGCGTTCAAAGGGTTAATCAATAAATCACTAGTGATTTACCTGGATGATATAACTGTGTACTCCAAAAAACGAAGAGACCATCTCAAAGATTTGAAGCAAATCTTTCAAAGATGTTTAAGGTATGGAATCTCGCTTAACCCTAAGAAATCTTTTTTCGCGTTGAGTGAAGGAAAATTGCTAGGATTCATAGTGTCCAAATCGGGCATTCACATCGAATCTGCCAGAATCAAAGAAATTTCCGAGATATCCATGCCCCATAACAAAAAGACCATGCAATCTTTCCTAGGACAGATCAATTTTGTGAAAAGATTTGTCCTAGATTTTTCACGTATTATTTCTCCTTTACAAAAAATGATAAAAAAGAATTCAAACTTTAAATGGGGTCTAGACGAGCACGAAGCGTTTAACTTAATCAAACGAGCCATCATCGACGCTCCACCCCTAGCAACCCCAAATTTTTCAGAACCATTTGTCTTATACACATTTGCCTCAGAGAATTCTTATGCTGCGATCTTGACCCAGGAAAACAAAGAAAAGGACGAAGCCCCAATCGCATTCTTTAGCTCAAACTTACAAGGTGCTGAGCTGAAATATTCGGACGTAGAAAAACAGGCATATGGCGTCTTTAAAGCAGTCAAATATTTCAGACCTTCTTGCTAAAGGCCCATACCAAGGTCATAGTACCATTCCCGGCGGTAAGAAACCTCCTGATTCAGAAAGACGTGGGCGAAAAGAGAGCGAATTGGATCACCGCCTTGCAAGAATACGACCTAGAAATCAAGCCGGCACACATCGTAAGAGGCCAAGGCTTCTGCAAGATGTTAGCTGGAGCATCGCAAATCCCCGAAGAGTCACCTGAAGAGGTACACGCGTATGAGGTAAGCCTAAACGACGCAGAATCATTTTATGCCGACATCATTTATTTCCTAAAGAACGGATATGCTCCATTTCACCTGGATCACATAAAAAAGAGAGCCCTGAGGTTAAAAGCTAAACAATACCAGCTCGTAAATGATGTCTTATTTAAAAGAAAGTATGATTCTGTGCTTCTTAGATGTCTTGAGAAAACTGAAGCCGAAAAGGTTTTGCAGGAACTCCACGATGGACCAGCAGGTGGACACTATGCTAGAGAAGCCACCGCACACAAGATCTTACGTGCAGGATACTACTGGCCCACGCTGTTCAAAGACTCGTACAATCACGTGAGAAAATGCCAAGTCTGCCAAACTGCTGTAGGAAAACAAAAGAATTCATCCATGCCACTGCAGCCGGTTAACATCGAACAGCCATTTAGCCAATGGGGCCTGGACATAATAGGTGAGATCGTTCCTCACTCCTCTAAACATCATAGGTATATCCTCACTGCAACCGACTATTTTACTAAATGGGTAGAGGCAGTTCCGCTCAAGACATCTAATTCTGAAAACATTATTGAATTCATAGATCAGTTTATCATTACTAGGTTTGGATTGCCAACGGCCTTAATATTTGATAACGCTTCATATTTTTCTGGAAATACCATGACTGAGTTCGCACTCAAAAGAGGGTTCAAACTGAAGTATTCTGCCAACTACTATCCGCAAGGTAATGGGTTGGCTGAATCAACGAACAAGAACCTAATCAGGATTATCAAAAAGACAGTTGACCAAAACCAAAAGAATTGGCACAAAGCGCTGGTAAATGCCTTATGGGCAGACAGAATTACCAAGAAAGCCTCTATCGGGACTTCTCCCTTTAATTTGGTTTACGGGGGAGAAGCAGTTCTTCCTACTCACTTACTCATTCCCTCTTTGTCCTTAGTACAATACATTGATGAAGTACCTACTTCTCCCTTACAACTAAGGCAAATGGAGGTAATCAAGTTAGAAGAACGACGAGAACAGTCCAAGAAAACCCATGCTCACCACCAAGCACTGATAAAATCCTCTTTTGACTCGAACATAAAGACCAGAAAAAACTTCCAGATGGGTGATCTAGTTTTGAAGTGGGATAAGGCTCACGATGAAAAGGGCAAACATACGAAATTCCAGAAGCTATGGCTTGGTCCTTTTCAAATCGTAGAAGTCATAGGCCCGTCGACTTTTGTGTTGCAGGACTTGACAGGCAGAAGAGATTCTCTGCCTGTAAACGGACAAATCCTCAAAATGTATTTCCCATAGAAGGTCATCCTTCTGTTTTTGTAGGATAGTTTTAAATTTTCATGTTAGTTTTCATTTTTTCATAGATAGGGCTGGTTGTGAATGATCATAAATAGTATTCATGAAGAAACGTACCATTTCTGTATCAAATTTTGATTTCACTTGTATAAATAGCAAAACTTTTCGAAAAACCTGACTTTTATTATTGACAAATAGAGTTGATTTTAACCTAAATATGATGTTAGTTTCAAACTTCACAAAGAAACCTGGGATGAGAGTAACTTTTGGCAAAAATTGTTTTATGCCAATGCTATGAAAGGTATCATCGATAGCAAAATAGGTATTCTCTGCAAAACTGCTATTCTTAAAACTCTATTATTGTCGTCCAGAGCTTTCTTAAGGAAAAACAATGACTTTCTCCCTGCTAAGGAAAATCGCAGCATCCAGAGAGACAATCCAAGAAAACACTATATCTCAAAGAATAAGAGGTCTCATCACGAGCCGGCTTATCATGATCACAGGTATTATAACTTGCTGACTTTGCCACTACTGTCTACCAAAACAGGGCAACGACTCAAGATTGTGCAATCGAAAGACAAGGGGTCTCATCACGAGCCATCTTGTTCAGCAAAAAGTATAAATCAAGTGAATGACTGTGTCATAATTTGGCCACCAAACCAAGACATTGTTCTTTAGAGAATTAAAAAAAAAAAAAAAAAAAAGTGTCAAAAGGATTTTTCTCTGGAATGTTGTAAACAACCTCAAGCAGGAAAAAGGATCATTGTTGGATAACATGGTAACCCTGTCGAGGCTATGGATGCTTGCGGGCAGCAGAGGCTCTACCTGCGACAAATCAGCATACTTTACAAAGCCAGTACGCAGAGAAGACCTTATTTTGTCTTTGAGGAGACTGAGTAATGACTAGGTATGAATACAAAAAATAACCCAGGGGAAACAAACAATCAGAATCAAATAAGAAGTTGTGACGAAGCATCATTGACAGGATAAAAGGTAATACTCTATCTGTCCATAACAAAATTTAGGCATAAGAAAACTTTTCTGTTTTGGAAGTGAAAATGCAATAGAACAAGCAGAGATAACTGGTTCTTCACAGTGAATCGCCATTGTTGTGGTCACCAACAACCCCCCTTTCTTCATTTGACATTAGCAATAACGTCAAACGAAGAGGGGACCCTGAATGAAAATCCCAAAAAAATACTTTTTCTAAAGTTTTTGTATTTCTCTCCCTAAGGCTCAAATCGCATCGCAAAGAAAGGTCGAAGCATAACTCGAGCGCAAAACACAAATACTGTGAAATTGCGATGCGAAGTTCATCGCATCGCATACTTCACACGCGCCCCTTAAAAGAAAAATCTTCGAGCAATGCGATCGCCGATATGCGATATCGCAAATCGCAAGCATTACACTATACGACGTAACCATTAAACGAGAACTTGCGATATTTGCGATATTTGCGATTTGCGATTTGCGATGGCGGCGATCTGCGATCTGCGACCTGCGATCTGAAAAGACTTACCACACGATAGACCAATGAATTAAGCGCGCGCCTTGAAAGAATTTAATGACCGCATGCTTAAGTATCTAGGAATGATTGCGTTACATTTATCGAAGAGTCAAGTGATGATGGATGTCAGAATTATGCGTTCATTAGAGATTAATGCTTTCACGTCAAGTCTTCTCATTTCACTTCTCCTTTGCGTAAACTGCAAGACACACAACTGATATAAGTTTATATGCAGGAAACATCTGAAGGAAAGAGGAAAGCACCAATCAGCAAAGAGAATGCTTTCGCAAAATGGATGCCGCATGCAGCAGAACCGCGGATTCTAGGCTATCAGCCAACCGGCACTGATGAAATTAGACTATCCAGGACTCAGAGTCAAAGGCGCACAAAAGTAGCGTATTCAGAAAAGATCCTGAAGCTAAGACTTAGTGAAGCAGAGAAAGAAGCGCATGAGAAGGAGAACGCTTCAGGGAAACCTGGAACAAAGAACGGAAGAAATTCTCGACACAGGGAGTTGCCCATGCAGTACAACTCTTAACCCACTCAGTCATTCGCACGACCGGAAACCGAAAACGGCAACAGCAAAATCAGTTCGAGAAGAAACTGGGACACGCTAAGTATACACGTGGCGAATACACCCAGCTAGAGAAAGGTTTTCGAAAATATCTTCTGGTCTGCCGGAAGGAAGTGCCAGCTCCTGCTATTTCCACTTTTATCTCCCGAGCGAAACAAGAAGGTGGCTAGCCGACTCTTCCCAGGAAATCATTACACTGTTGACAACACTAAAGAGAATATACAGAAACGGTCAGAAATTAGATTTTAAGTTTAGAAATAAAGTTGCTTTTAGTAAAAGGGCGGTCATTTGAGGCCGATTCCCTAATTTCATGTAATTAAGATTGATTAGTTAGTAGTATTTAACCCTTCTCATGGTTTTTGGAGAAGGGTCCGGAAATCTGTCAAAAAACTTATCCTCAGAACATGCACTTCTGCACCCTCAGAGGAGGTTTTTGATGAATGGATGGATCGAGATTTATTTATGTTTGCATTTTAATATCTGTTACTGATGTTGCACTTCTGTACTCTTAGCAGATGTTAGAAAAAGTAGAAATAAATCATTGTTACTTGAAGTTTATTAGTGAACTTAGTCATAAATGGTACTTTTATCTCTTGGCTAGATTCTGCTAGTATTCCTAAAGTGATATGTGGCTGGGTTCTTTGTATGTTATTGCATGAATGTCTGTATTACCATTTGGCACTTCTGTACGGTGGGGTCATTTATTTATGTTTAACATATAGAAAACTGATTATGCGATATGTTGTTCACAACCACTCTGCCTAACTTCTTATGCAGAATGGTTTATCTTTATTGATTTATATTCTGATATCAGTTGAATGATCTTTATTACCGGCTGCTGTTAGAAATCTTTCTAGATCGCATAACAAAAGAAAAACACCCCGGGTTAGCGTAGATTAGATGTATTTTTCTTCATTAGATTACGTTAGCATAGAGTTAATTTAGCAGTTAGAATTAAAACTAGATTAGAAGAATTCCCCCCCTCCCCTTCCTTAGATTAATACCATCAGACTCTACGCACACACACACACACCCATCACATTGGGAAACTGGTCCCATTACCCCCAGTCGGACCCGCTACTCCAAACGGGCAAGGAGCCGCCAACCAGGTTCCGGACCGGGTGGGTATCCCCCTTGTTGTTGACCCGACCTCGGGGCCCTCAACAGGTGGAAACCCAATGCGGGAGAAAAACCACCTTCTGTTGTCGACTATGTCTTCTTTTAATATTAAGGATGTCTATTTACAATCTTGTACTAGTGCAGACTCATACCAATACGCAGGCACCCACTTGCAGAAGGCTACAACCTTCTCTCATTTTCCAGCTTCTACTAGAAGGGAGCTACAACCCCCTAGCTCTTCTACTAGTCAATGTGTTTAGTAATATGTAGGTGCTGGCCTACAGAATGATACGATCTTCTCTCTTCCTCCAGGGACCATGTTTCATAAATTTTCAGATTGGATGCTCCTGGTACACAACAATACAAATGAAGGCCTCGTTTCATCAAATTTTCATACTGAACCCATCAAAACTTTCAAACTACATTAACCAATAATCAGTTAATCTGAACAGATAGATCACTATCACCAGAACACTTTGTTGAAACCAGAAACCTGCATCATTGTTCAGAACCAGTTGTAACCTTAAAAATCATGCATCAGAATGTATACGCTACTTTACTGAACCAAACCTATGTGTATATTCTACTTCCTTTAACCAAACATGTGTATACCTTCAAAACTACTGAAACATAAAACTTCTGAATCAAGTTTGTACCAACCGGCAATATACATAACATCTACTATCAATTTATAGAGCTTTACACAGGCAGTTGCAGAGGTAGTCCTTCTCACTTAGACAATCAATCAATCAGACACCAAACTCCTTAAGCATTATGTTTTACATTCAGATCTAAGAAGACTTCATTGACAGACAATAGTAAAACAATAGAACTGATTAGATAGATCAATCATTTCTAAAGAATAAGATTTTCCTTTATATATGCTACTTGGAAGAGTCTAACCTACTTGTATACATGCTTTTATTGAGGCGAACCATCGTATAGATCTAAAAATATTCACTCACAACTTCACTTCTATTTCAGACTTCAGACAAACCCAGATCATGACATTTAAAGAATTAAATAGGTGTACGCAATCAAATCTAACCCAATCAATCTCAGATCATTCAATGATAAGTCATTTCAGGTCTCATGATCCTGATCCAACATTGAATTCAAGGTGCACAATATATTTCAGATCAAATCACAAACATAGCCCCTACAACATAAAATATACTTTAGATAGAATTATTCCTAAGAAACCGTTTTCACTTGCACACCTTGGCCTTATGACCTTCTCCTCCTTATATAGTTTTTGTCCTTTCTCAATACCTCGGACCAAAACGGCTTAGGACCTGTGGTATTCTTGGACAAGATCAAATTGGCATTACTCCATTCAATATTGTGGGCTAATACCATGGTATTGACCCCTCATATTGTTTCCTCTTGAATTTCCATGATTTTCCAACATATACATGCTTTTCTTCTTGTGAAAGTGTGTGTATATGTATACGCTCTTTTTGTTCTATGAACCAGTGTGTATACGTTGTTTTTACTAAGTGGACCTATGTATACATCTTAAAATTCTTTACACTAGCTGTTTCCTTCAACTTCTTTATTCTAATCAGTAGAACTTAGTTCCATATTCCTGTTCTTATGTACCAATGCTTTGTTACCTTTGAATAAACCTGTTACACCGAGAGTTTCCTTTTGCCAAAACTAAATTGGCCTATGAGTGAGTTGCCATCAAGGACAACACTTGCATCATAATACCAGCAATATCCCCCTTTGGACTTGATGGCAACCATGATGGTGTTGATTACTGCAAGCTGTAGAAACAGTTAGAGATAACAAGCAACACCAAAATACTCTCCCCCTTCGACATCAAGGGGAAATGACAGACCAAGATACTCTCCCCCTTTGATATACATTATGTTGTCCATGCTCCCCCTGAGTACATGCCAAGTCTGCAGAGACATGTTTCAAAAGAATAACATGACTCTATAACTCAACTAAGTGAGTATGACCTCCCTAAGACCAATGACTCACCCAACCAAGTGGGGATATACCAATTATTTATACATGACTGAAATACAACAATTATTATATCATCCATCCCATGCATAGTGGGCATATAAATTACATCATATGTCCAATAGGACTCATTCAAACATGTACTATGATAGAAGGAGACATATCACACCCTAAATCGTTACATGACTTATGCAACAAAGGATATAAATATCTGAAACCATAGCTGAAACCAACAACCATAATGCCAACAATGCAGAATGTGAGTGAAGGCTAATGCTCCCCCTGAACCTGTGCTAACTGTGCAGTGTTAACAAGTCATTCATCAAGGCATTTTTGTTGGTCAGATAATAATCAGTCATGAATATCAGGCTGAGCACCCATATCAGAGTTTGACCCACTATTTTTTCTGTCAGAAAAACATATACGCTTCTGCAGCCATAGAAACCTACATATATATGTGACTATACTTCATGAAATCCACATATAATAACCTTCCTTTGAAAATTTGGATTTAACAACAGGATGATGCAACAACTACTCAGAAATTTTGTCTAAGATATTCAAATGTTTCTCTGGTAAGCGGTTTGGTGAATATATTAGCAACCTGTTCTTTGGAGGGAACATACTCCAATTTAACCTTTTGTTCAAGCACTTGTTCTTGTAGAAAATGGTACTTAGTGGGTGTGTTCTTGGTCTTGGAGTGCATGACATGATTTTTCGAAATATTGATGACACTTGTATTATCACATAGAATGGATATGGGTGGAGTACATGTGATCTGAATGTCTTGCAATGCTTGCATCATCCAAAGTAGTTTTGTGTAGCAAGATGCAGCAGCCACATATTCTGCTTCAGTTGTAGATAAGGCAATCAAACTTTGTTTCTTGTTGAACCAAGACACCAACCGTGAACCCATATAGAATGCACCTCCACTAGTGCTCTTTCAATCATCAACATTTCCTACCCAATCTACATTTGTATATGCATTAAGAGTAAGATCTGTATCTTTAGGATACCATAGTCCAAAGTCTTGAGTTCCTTGAAGACATTTGAAAATTCTTTTAATTGCCTGAAAATGTGATTCCTTTGGATTTGCTTGGAACCTTCCAACAATTCCTACTGCATGAATGATATCAGGTCTGGTACTTGTTAGATAAAGTAGACTTCCAATCATAGATCTATAAGTTGGTTGGTTTACTGTTGGTGATTCATCGTTAGAACTGAGACTGCATCCTGTTACCATTGGAGTACATACTAGTTTAGAATCTTCCATTCCGTACTTCTTCTAGATCTACTTAAGATATTTGGTTTGTGAAAGAAAAATACAATCTTTTGTTTGCTGTGCTTGTAGGCCAAGAAAATAAGTAAGTTCACCAAGTAAGGACATTTCAAATTCTTGCTACATTATTGAAGCAAAATTATGACTCATGGATTATTCATTGCTACCAAATATGATATCATCAACATAAACAACAATAATTAGCAGTTTATCATTTTCAATATTTGTGTATAAGTTGCTATCTACATAACCTTTTGTGAAACCTTGTTGTTGCAGATATTTCTCAAGATGGTAATACCAAGCCCTTGGAGCCCGCTTCATACCATAAAGAGCCTTTTTTTATTTTTCATACGAGTTTTGCATCATTTCCTAGAATGAATCCTTCTGGTTGCTCAATATAAACTTCTTCTTCTAAATCTCCATTAAGAAAAGTAGATTTTACATCCATTTGATATACTTTAAATTTCGAAAACTAGAAAGAGCAAGAAACATTCTTATGGCTTCAAGTTTGGCAACAGGTGCAAAAGTTTCTTAAAAATAAAGACCTTCTTGTTGAGCGTACCCTTTACAAACAAGTCTTGCCTAGGAACTAATTCCCTATAACATTCCTATAACATTTTTAATATGAGGTCTAGGAACTAATTCCCAAGTATCATTCTTTTCAATTTGAGCAAGTTCTTCATCCATGGCCTTAACCCAAGATTCATATTTGCTAGCTTCATTTACATTATGTGGTTCAGTGGAGGATATTAATGCTAGATAACTTGAGGTCCCTGTAAGAGTTCTTCTTGTCTGTACTCCAGACCCTTTTTCTCCTAGAATTTGAGATTCTGGATGATTCTTCTGAACATACCTGGATGGAGTATTTTCTCTGTCTGTTGTATCTTCTTCTGGTGCTTCATTGGTTTCTTCCTCTATATCATTTTGATTTGATATGGGAAAGCATTCCCCATATTCCTCATTGTCATATTCCTCTGTTGATTTCATTTGTTCCAGATTTATGCATGCTTCATCAATTACAATATCAATGTATTCAACAATTTTCCGAAGTCTTTTATTATAACATTTGTATCCTTTACTTCTGGATGAACAACCAAGAAGAATTCCTTCATCTGCTCTGGGTTCAAGCTTACCAAGTTTTTCATCAATCCCTTTGATGAAACATTTGCTTCCAAAAACTCTAAAGTGTTTTACAGTAGGAGGCTTACCATACCAAAGTTCATATGGAGTTTGATTTCTATTTACCCGAACATTCACTTTGTTGAGAATAGTCATCGCAACAAATGCAGCTTCACCCCAGAAGGTTGCAGGTGTTCTAGATTCATCAAGCATAGCTCGAGCCATTTGTTGAATTGTTTTGTTCATTCTTTCCACCACGCCATTTTGTTGACAAGTTCTAGCGACGGAGAATTGCCTTTTTATTCCATGTTCACAAAAGTCAAAGAATTCATCTAATATGAATTCTCCCCCTCGATTAGATCTGAGACATTTGATTTTTCTATCATATTCATTTTAAATAAATATTTGAGAGCTTTAAACTTTTCAAATGCTTCATGTTTATGCTTTAGTAGACCTATCCAACACATCCTGGAAAAATCATCAATAAATAAAATAAAGTAATCTTCTCCATGAGGTGAATTTTTCCTTGTTGGTCCACATAAATCAGTATGGATGAGTTCAAGAGGCTTACTTGCTGATCCTTCTTTTTCCCTGAAATGAACTCTAGTTTTCCTACTGACTTGACATGGTTTGCATATGGTATTTTCTGGGATGCTGATATCTAGAAGATCACGGACCGCCTTGAGCTTGCATGCTTTTCTTATTTGAGAAAAACTTAGATGCCCCAATATTTTGTGCCATAGCCAGGTTTCATATGTTTTGCTTAGATAGCATTGTTTTTGTCCTGCTTCGAGTATGTATACATTTTTTGGAGTTCTTGTACCTTTGATTACGGTCTTTCCTATATCAAGCTCACAAACCACACATTCATTTGATCGAAACACAACTTCATTTCCTTGATCACACATTTGAATGACACTTAACAAGTTATGATTTAAACCATCTACATACATGACCTTTCCATCTTTAACCTTTTCTTTCAAGAAAATAGAGCATTTACCTTTAATGACAGCTGGTGTGTCATTTCCAAATGAGACATTCTTTTCCTTTTCTAAAGCATAATATGAATGAAGTTTCTCTTTATCACCTGTCATGTGTTTAGAGCATCCGCTGTCAATGTACTAATGATTCTATTATCCTTCTGCATACAGAGCTATGCCACATCTTTTTGATTGAGATTCCTTCTTTCTCCATATCTTGGAATTTGATGATGTTTGCTCCTTTTGAAGTGTTGGCCAAAATTTTCTCCTGAATTCAGATTCTTCATGACCAAAGTTGTTACAAATCAAAGATTCTATTTCATCTTCAAGAGGAGAAAAATTATTATAGGAACTTTTATTGATTCCTGTTACACCTTTGATTTCGTGCTTCTCTAGTCATGATGGTTTTGTAAGCAACATATTGAGCAGCCTTATGCCCAAAGTTATGGCATGAAAAACATTGTCCATTAAAGAAGTTACCACGATCATAGAATATTTTGGCATTTCTTACCTATTGGTTGAAGCTTCTATTGATATTCATCGTTGGAGTAAATTGAGCATGATTTACCTGATGAGTACTTTTAGGCCTTTGCGGACGATTGACATATTGCCCACTGGTCTTTGTTGCATAAAGATAGCTTCTGGTGGAGGCTAATGACTTTTGTGATTGAAATGATTCTTCAATATATCCAAGACCTATCTTTATAAGAGGAGAATGTTGAACTTTGATGATTTCATTTAAATTTTCTGATCCTTTAGCAAATCTAAGATTAAAATATTTTGTCTTCCCAAGTTCTTTTCTTAGACCCACAATTCACATTCTAGATTTTCATTGTGTTTTTCTCTTTCAGTGAGTTAAACTGTCAACGTATCTATGATCATATTCTTTTCTTCTAAACATATTTTGAGTTTTTTGATTTCTTCAAGAAAGTCTTCCTCCTCTAAGGCATCCAAAAAATCATCATTGTCATAAGCCATGAGTAGTCGATAATCTTGTTCAGTTTCATCTTCATCACTATTACAGAAACCATCACTATCTTCATAAGTATAGTAACTCATTTTATCAACATGTTTTCTAATACCTTTTACATATTTCTTTCCCTTTTCATATTTGTCTTTATGAGGACATTTGGCAACATAATGGCCAACTCTACCACAAGAAAAGCATTTGAATGGTAGCTTACCTTTGAATCTTTCAGAACCCAATTGAAGCTTCTTGACAAAATTTACCTCATATTCTTCTTCTGAAATGTATCCTGGTTCATTGTGCTCTTCCTTTTCTTTTCCCTTTGTTGAAGCTTTAAAAGTGGCTTCTCTCATATTTGATGGACCTCCTTTCCTCATTTCATAGGCAGTTAGAATTCCATGGAGTTGAACCATAGTAATAGATTGAAGATCCTATTTTTCTTCTATGACAAATACTTTTGACTCAAATTTAGAAGACAAAGATCTCAAAATTTTCTCTACTAAAGTAGCTTCCTTTATCTCTTCACCCATATTCTACATACAATTAAAAATATCATCTACACGTAAAAAGTGACTAGTAATACTCTCATAATTATGAATCTTAAGAGTTTCATATTGAATTCTGAGAGTTTGGAGCTTAGCACATTTTACCTGGGAGTCTCCTTCGTAGCTCTAAATGATTTTGTCCCATATTTCTTTGGCTATCTTGAGCTGCATGACTTTGACAAATTCTGATTCTAATAGACTTCCCAATAAAGTATTTACTTCTATGGTGTTGGTTTCATATAACTTCTTACCTGCTGAATCTGTAGGTATTGCTGCTGGAAATTGATATCCTCCTTCCAGAATTTCCCAAACATTGGCTCCAAGTGATTAAAGATAGGCCCTGGTTCTTATTTTCCAATATATCAAGTTGCTCCCATTGAAGATTGGTGGTCTGATAGATCCCATTCCTTCATGATTGTTCATCATGAAATATCTTCCTTCAAGTGATCAAGCTTCTTCTGAAGGACCTGCTCTGATAACACTGAGATCAATATTTACAGTTCAATAAATTTTCATTTCCAAAGTAGACTTATATACGCTACTTCTATGAATTGAACTTGTGTGTACATGCCATTGTGATTAGAGAAACTAGCATATACCCAGAGAACTTATGATTTAGTAAATTTATCAAGTCTTGGTATTTAATCAGTCCATCAGTAACTTGTTAAAAAGTGCAGTAAAAACATAATAAACCATCACACATAAGAAACACACATGAACACCAAAATTTAAGGTGGAAACCCAATGCAGGAGAAAAACCACCTGTTGTTGTCATCTCTATCTTCTTTTAATATTAAGAAAATTTGTTTACATTCTTGTACTGGTGCAACTTCATACAAGTACGCAGGAACCCACCCGCAAAAGGCTACAACCTTCTCTCGTTTTCTAGCTTCTATTGGAAGGGAGCTACAACCCCCTAGATCTCGTACTAGAAAATGTGTTTACTAGTACATAGGCGCCGGCCTACAGAAGGCTACAACCTTCTCTCTTCCTCCAGGGACCACGTTTCATAAATTTTCAGACTGGATGCTCCTAGTACACAACAATACAAATGAAGGCCTCATTTCATCAAATTTTCATATTGGACCCATCAGAACTTTCAAACTGCATCAACCAATAATTAGTTAATTTGAATAGTCAGATCACTCTCACTAGAACACTGTGCTAAACCCAGAAATATGCATCATTATTCAGAAACAGTTGTAACCTTAAAAACCATGCATCATAATTTATATGCTACTTTACTGAACCAAACCTCCGTGTATATGCTACTTCCTTTAACCAAACCTGCGTATACCTTCAAAACTACTGAAACATAAAAATTCTGAATCAAGTCTGTACCAACCAGTAATATACTAAACATCTACTGTCAATTTACAGATCTTTATAGGCAGAAGCAAAGATAACCCTTCTCACTTAGACAATCAATCAATCAGACACCAAAATCCTTAAGCATTCAGTTTTACATTTAGATCTAAGAAGAATTCATTGACAGACAACAGTAAAATATCAGAGCTTATTAGATAGATCAGTCATTTCTAAAGAATAGGCTTTTCCTTTGTATATTCTACTTGGAAGAGTCGAATCTGCATGTATACACACTTTTACCGAGGTGAACCAGTGTATAGATCTATAAATATTCACTCACAACTTCACTACTATTTCAGACTTCAGACAAACTCAGATCATGACATTTAAAGAATAAAACAGGTGTATGCAATGAGATCTAGCTGAACCAATATCAGATCGTTCAATGATAAGTCATTTCAGGTCTCATGATCCTGATCCAACATTGAATTCAAGGTGCAAAAAATATTTCAGATCAAATCACAAACATAGCCCCTACAACATAAAATATACTTTAGATAGAAGTATTGTTACAGGGAAAAGTGTCTACTCAGAATTTCTTATCCCACTAAGGTGTGATAGCTGCCTTAGAAGAAAACAGAGTAAAGCTACTTTCGTTTTTCCTTTATAAAGTATAGATAGAGAGGAGCAAAGAAGACCAACCTCTGTCTTGCACTAATCTCTTGATTTGATTCCTCTCTTCTTTGATAGTCTTTCACTACTTTTTCCCTTGCACGCCCAACTTCACAGAGTACCTATAAGATCACAGTAGCATAGCACTATACAAAGACATGGATCTATAATCATAAACAATCTAGGATCAGATGTAAATTTACCATACAAATGCACAAACATAAATGACACAAGAGTATGGAGGAAAACTCGAATAGCTTTTATTGATAAACAAGAAAAGGCCAAGAGGAGTTACAACCAGTTGTTCTGACCCAGCATCAACCTCTCAGCAAGGAAGCCCCTCTTCACCTCATACGAAGCTTAGATCACCCAACAATCTGATGTTTGTCTCAAGAAACCAACATCAATTCCTTACAATATGCAAAATTCCAGCTTCTGGATCTCTGGGATGAGGGATCCATATATAGATATCTGTAAGGGAGATGAGTCAGCTTATGATTTGATTAGTGTCTTCCCTCTGATAGTTCTTGCTTCCACTTGGAGATTGATGATCTCTTACTCATCCTTGGTCGAATTCAGAGAGGCAAGTGTCACAGGAGAAGTTTCCGGAAGCTTCCATTGCCTCTCCACCTCGCGGAATAACACTGCCATTTGTCATTTCTCGCCCATCGCACCCCATAGAAGGGCGTTTTGAAATGCAACGCACCCACACAGTGTACTTAGGTGAGATGCAATGCACCTGGCCTGTGGAGCAGCTGAAATGATCCTGTTTTGACCAATTCTAAGCAGTGTTTCATGGAGAAATTCCGAGAGAAGCTGTAATCAGTTGACCTTGTTTCTTTAGGGATTAGAACAACACTTTTAGGGACTTAGGAGCCCTTGGTTTATGGACATTTCATGTTTGGGGTTGTAGTACCCAAAAATGTCTATAAAATTTTCCCCCTAAAGCATGAGGTCGTTAATCTTTTGATGTCGGGTGAAATGCTTTATTATGAGGATCCGAAGTTCTTTCAAGCTGGGAGGAGACCTGTAATAAAATACAATACAATACATTATCTTCATAATATTTTCATGATCTAGCTGAGGCGGGCATTCCCATGCTTAGCTTTATAAATTCATTTTCATGTACATAAGACAGAGAATCGTCTGAGTGTAGACTGATGATTCTAATAGAGCCATCATCCCTCTGATTGGATGATTATCTGTGCAGCAATGATGTACATTTGATGTCTTTATTTTCCTGAATATATATTGCAGCCCAGATGGATGAAACTAGATCCGTGGTCTTCAATCTCATTCGATCTTCACTCGAACTACAAGTCTATCCATGTGAGAGATGTTCTGAAGTCGAACATGGAAAGACATCGCTTGATTACCAGCCAATAATATAAGCTATTAACAAGCGCGAGAGGAATCACCGATAATGATCATGACCCTCAAGGTAGTGCAGTGCAATTCACATGGTGTGAATAAAGGACTTGGCGTCGAACACCAAGCAAAATCTTTCGGTCGAAGGTCATTGATGTAAACCTGTCGTCGGAAGTGAGAAACTTGCCATTGAGGCATGCAAGCTTCAAAGTACTGAATGGGGTGTTCCTAGATCAACTTCTTGGATAATGAGCTGATGTTGAAAAGAAGTGATCTGTCACAGGAGGGCCTTGATGAATCCCACATCAATGACACGGAACGGAGCAAACGATCTTAATGGAGGTGAAAACGATCTGGTGATATAAGGTTCAGGGTGGCGGTCATGAAAGAATGGAGTATAAATGTATTGTAGTGGGTGAGACACAGGTGAATTCTCTGAATGAATTCTCTTGAACATATCGGCAACACAGACGTGATGGATTGGTAGCATTAACCCCAAATGTGGATGGTATGATGGGACCATGGTGATGTGACCAGTGAAGGAAACAACCCAACCCGACTTGGATGTGGAGTGAAAGTGTCATGTTCAAGAGCGACTTGCTACCAACAAAGCTTCTTCAAGTTTTCTTCCCAATTTTTCCCCAGTCATTGCTGATCAGTACCTCTTTATTTTTATCAAGCTTGAGGAGGATAACATATGCTTGTTCTATAATTTTCCCTTCGTGCAAACCCATCGCTATGTTTTAACGAGCCTAGCGATAGTTAAACTCGTTCTCGTCTATAGACAAGTTTGTCGCTATTAAAATTTTAACCAGTTTAACAACAAAGATAACTCGGTCCTTTTCAATTTTAGAGAGTCTGAAAAGGAACATAAAGGAAACTCCAAAATTCTTTTTTTGTCACCTAATCCCTTAAGTCCGAAAAAGTATAAAACAATACAGAAGGGATGAATTTTTTATACTTTTAACGAGTCGAACAAAACAAGCGCTCGATCTTTTTGTGTAATAATCCCTCAGGTCCAAAAAGATTAAAGTTTAGAGGAGGGATAGCACTTCCGGTCCCTTTAACGAGCTGGAGAGGCCAATGGCTCGGCAATCTTTTCATATTTTACGAGTCAATTGAAAAGAGCTTAAAGGAGACTCGTCTTTTGAGGAACGAGTGATAAAATGGGTAGCAACTGATTCCAGGTAAGGTTTGGAATTTTCCAATCACGGCAGTGTTACAAGGGTGGCTAACATGATCACTCTTCGCAGCTGTTCCTCAAAATGGGTAAACAATCAAATGGAGGTGAATGATCAGCCAATGCAAAAGTGGAGGTGACGGTGCAAACACGACCAAGGCTTTAACGACTGAAGTATTACATTCACGATGGTTATTTACCAGAAATTGGTTCATTTTTTAATGAGCTTAAACTCTGGGGGAACATGTGCTCATTGCTTATGTTTATTTTTTAACGAGCATGAAGTCCGTGCTACTGCTCGATTAATCCAGTCGTGTGATAATAATGTCTCATATAAAAACGGAAAATTTTAGAGTTTTGCCCCACATCCTTTCTTTATGCAAGTTAGGAAACGACCAATCCTACAAGTTTAAAGGGTTAGAGGACCTACAAATTTAAAAAAATAAATAGTCGCTCTTCGCTTGCATGCCAAAAGGTTTGCATGCCCCCAGGTATAAAACAGAGTTTCAAGGTTACCCCTTCTTCCTTCCGTTAAAACATTTGTTTTACCGGGAGAGGTATACCTCTTACAGGTTACAAAAGATTGTTCTATTTACTATGTAAACAAAACACTTCTTAGGCGATGTTTATCGAAATAAACAAAGGTGAGTGGCGATGCTTGCCAACCCACATAACTTTGACAAGAGAATATTATTCCAGAATAACCCCCTTTTCCAATCAAGGACGGGAGTATAGACTAGTCATATTTTCTCACGGAAACCTACCCTATACCCGAAGTTTTCCTGCCGAAGCAGACTAGGATGCATGCCCCCTTGGTTTCAATCATGTCCCCCGGATTACTCACACTCATCAGGCAGACGGACTGGGGATTGAGACATTTCTTGCGTGAAAATACCATTCAGGGATGGTATATGACTATTTGCTCTATGTGATCTGGGAAATGAAAGCTGGTCTACGAGCTTGACCACTCTTCCTTCATGCGGAAAACACATTACTCTAAAGAGTGAGGAGACAATTGCTCCCATTCAATAAATATAGTCTCGTCCAAGGAGTAGATTATAATCCAGGGGTCCTTGAACTACCATTACGTTCATTTGAACATTTCTTCCTCTCAATGTTATGGGTACATTAGGAAGGATCCCTAACGGTCGACTGGTTCCTTTATCAAAGCCTGTTATATTTCTCATCTCAGGCAAAAGTGATGGCGAACCAAGCGCTTTCCAAGCAGTCGAGGAAAGGATACTCACAGAAGCCCCTTCATCTATGATGGTACCAGCCATAACCATTCTATATATTTGAACAATGATTCAGAATGCTACACTAGTTGGTAAACGGGGTCTGCCTAGTTGATTCCAATCAAAGGAGACAACTAGGTTGCTTGGAGGTGGGACTCAATAGACGGCCGGGTATGACTCTGACGAAATTCCTTCCTACGGTAAAGGAATGGGTAAATTTCCCCCATGTTCATTGGAGTTTGTGCTTACGAAAAGAATTTGGACGGTGCCATCCTAGTTCTCTTCGGTGACTGTATCATCTGAAGATGGAACCTCTGAAGGCAAGACTAGGTCAACTGCCACCTCGACCTTTTGACTTTCGTCTGGTATGGGTTTAGATGGTTTGTCTTCAATGATAGATGCTTCAACTGACCACCTGAGCGGGCCAGCCGGATTTTCAACTAGTGACAGACTCGGCAAGATTTTTTTATATCCAGGAGTAAGTCGTAACGGTGAAATCGGACGATCGTCCAAAACTCTTTTAGCCTCGTCTAAGAAGGGACAATGGTGGAAGGCATGGTCGCCTTCACACAGTTTACAAGGAAATCTATATTTTCCTTTTTGTCCTGGGGCTTCACTTTCACTAGTCCACGTGTGTTTTCAACATGATCATCAGAGGTTGATGACACTGGGTTGTGCAAATGAGGAGACCAGTCCCTTAAGACCCGAGGGATGCAAGGAAAATCTCTATGATAGTGGTCTCCTTTGCAAAAGACACATGGCGATTTAGGCCTCGTCAGTGCAGTGTGTGGATTTTCGCTAGACGAGGCTCGTTTACCCCCATTCGCTTTTGGCTCCTTCTTCTTCTCTTTCTTCTTCTTTTCCTTCTTCTTCTCAGGTACTTGACTTTTGGCTTTACTAGCCCCATTAGGCGAAGAGGAAGGAGGAGAGGAAGAATTAGAGGAAGTAGACTCGTCTAGTTGCTGACTCGATTGTTCAGGAATTGTGGTGTTCTGAACGATAGAGGTTGAGAAGAGCCATACAGGCAAGCCGATCGTCAGTCCTGGAAGCGACAATGTGGCCATATGGGGTGCACCAACATCTCCCCAAGAGGAGAAGGGACTAGGATTTCCTCCAAGGGGAATTCCTTGGTTGGTGGATTCCATTTTCTCAACCCAAGATCAACGTAGGAAAGGGTAATGAATATTCCGTTTAAAATAAATTTTAGACGCTTTGAAACAACTTATTTTTTCAATTTTTAAGAGTCGAGAAAAAACAAAAGATGACTCTAGTCTCCTTCGATTTTTAATGAGCTTGAAGTGACAAGTGCTCAGATGGACCTTTTATGTTAAAGAGTATGAAAAGGAACGAAAGGGACAGCTCTGGAAATCTAGGTAGAGGGATTACCAAACCAATCACAAAACTGCAGAATACTTTTTACGGTACGGAAGTCAATCTTCTCGAATGCTGTGTTCAGTGCATTGCGATCGATAGGGCGGTAGACACGGCTTCCTATGGATAAAGGATTAAGCCTATTGTGGTCTCCCAAAATATACTCGACGGTACGTGGGAGCACAAGTCCGTACTGGCACTTATCGTCTCAAAGTGGAGGAATCACCCAACCATCAGTGAGAACAAAAGTTACCAGGCTTTACGACGCCGGAATACGTCTCTAGCCTAGACTTCTAAATGTTGTGCGTTAGGTTCCAAAGCGTTGTTAGATTCATTGAATTTATTTTATAGTTGATCTTTTTTATGAAGTTTGCCTTTCATGTTCACCGTGAGATGTAGATGTAATTCCTAAAATGCAATCTAAGATGATAAACAATCTTTTTATCTTCTTTGTGCAATGAAAATCCTAGCTACTAAGGAAAGAAAGACAATCTTTCACAAAGAGCAAAGAGCATACTCTAAATGCACTTTCCTAAATCAAACCAATCAGACTATCTAAATGCAAATGCACATGCATGTATTTGTTTTTGACTTTCTTAGTATATGAATGATAAGAAGAAAGTTGATGCACAAATCTGAATTTCTTTTCAAGCGAAAAATATCAACAAGTTTCTTTTCGAAATAAAAAATGGAGACAATCACAACACCTTACGATTTTTAAATGAATACTTGTTTTTGACACTAGAACAATTACAAATTCAGACCAAAAACAATAGTAACAGGATAATCGACTATCAACAGCAATCAAACTCTTTCCTATGATTGAAATTGACACTTGCGACACTCTCAAATCAAAGGACGACAGTACGATTATGTTACTTTTGCAAAGGAGAACTGAAAATGAATCAAAAAACACACGAAAACATTTATAGTTATTTTGTACAAAGGAGGCGGAATAACAACAAGGAAAAGGTGTTTCAAACAAAGATATACTGATCACAGGCAGCAAAATTCATGAATAGAACTGGAAAGAATGAATCACAGAAACCAACACTGCACAAAGCTTAGCCTGATCAGCGCACCTGTAACACAGGGAATTTGAAATGCAGCGCACCTTCTACACTCGGGAAGTGCGCTGAATTTCATATTCTCATAACAGTACCTATGCTGGGCCAGAAACGAGACTTTGCTTGGGTTCCGGGTCACAGTTTTCAGTTCAGTTCATGGGTTTTGGCCGAGCAAAAGGTAATCAGTAATTCAACAATCAGGGGTAGATCTAAGGAGGATCTAAGAGCTATCACAAGGGCAATCAGAGAGTTTTTGAATCAGTTGTTTAAATCATAAACAGATCCCGTAGATGGAATGAAGTGGCATTTATCTACTTTGCATTTGCTATGGCAAATGCAGTTCGAATGCTACCTGTAAGTTTATGAAATAGACAACAAGGAAGATAAACAAAAAAACTAATTCGTCCCCAGCGGAGTCGCCATTTTGTTACAGGGAAAAGTGTCTACTCAGAACTGCTTATCCCACTAAGGTGTGATAGCTGCCTTAGAAACAAACAGAGTAAAGCTACTTTCGTTTTTCCTTTATAAAGTATAGATAGAGAGGAACAAAGAAGACCAACCTCTGTCTTGCACTAATCTCCTGATTTGATTCCTCTCTTCTTTGATAGTCTTTCGCTACTTGTTCCCTTGCACGCCCAGCTTCACAGAGTACTTGTAAGATCACAGTATCATAGCACTATACAAAGACATGGATCTATAATCATAAACAATCTAGGATCATATGTAAATTGACCATACAAATGCAGCAAACATAAATGACACAAGAGTATGGAGGAAAACTTGAATAGCTTTTATTGATAAACAAGAAAAAGCCAAGAGGAGTTACAACCAGTTGTTCTGACCCAGCATCAACCTCTCAACAAGGAAGCCCCTCTTCACCTCATACAAAGCTTAGATCACCCAACAATCTGATGTTTGTCTCAAGAAACCAACAACAATTCCTTACAATATGCAAAATTCCAGCCTCTGGATCTCTGGGATGAGGGATCCATATATAGATATCTGTAAGGGAGATGAGTCAGCTTATGGTTTGATTAGTGTCTTCCCTCTGATAGTTCTTGCTTCCACTTGGAGATTGATGATCTCTTACTCATCCTTGGTCGAATTCAGAGAGGCAAGTGTCACAGGAGAAGTTTCTGGAAGCTTCCATTGCCTCTCCACCTCACGGATGACATCGCCATTTGTCATTTCTCGCCCATCGCACCCCATAGAAGGGCTTTTTGAAATGCAACGCACCCACACAGTGTACTTAGGTGAGATACAACGCACCTAGCCTGTGGAGCAGCTGAAATGATCCTGTTTTGACCAATTTTGAGCAGTTTTTCATGGAGAACTTCCGGGAGAAGCTATAATCAGTTCACCTTGTTCCTTTAGGGATTAGAACAACACTTTTAGGGACTTAGGAGCCCTTGGTTTATGGACATTTCATGCTTGGGTTTGTAGTGCCCAAAAACATCTATAACAAGTATTTGTGAGAAACCCTTTTCACTTGCACACCTTGGCCTTATGATCTTCTTCTCCTTATATAGTTTTTGGCCTTTCTCAATACCTCAGACCAAGACCACTTAGGACCTGTGGTACTCTTCGACGGGATCAAATAGTCGTTACTCCGTTCAATATTGTGGGATAATATCGTGGTATTGACCCTGGTATTGTTTCCTCTTGAATTTCCTTGATTTTCCAACATATACCCTCTTTTATTCTTGTGAAATTGCATGTATATGTATACGCTCTTTTTGTTATGTGAACCAGCGTGTACATGCTATTTCGACCAAGTGAACCTATGTATACATCTTAAACTGCTTTAGACCATCCTTTTCCTTCAACTTCTTTATTTTGATCAGTAGAACTTAGTTCCATCTTCCTATTCTTCTGTACCAATGCCCTGTTACCTCTGAATAGACCTGTTACACTGAGAGTTCCCTTTTGTCAAAACTGAACTGACCTGTGAGTGATTTTCCATCAAGTACAACACTTGTATCATAATGCCAACAATGTTGAGGTATGTACTGTATCTTAAGGATGAGAAGACAAAGGTCCAAAGTTTTATCAATGGATTGTCGTTAGAATTTAAAGATCAAATTGAGTATGATGATCCTTGATCATTGGAGGAAGTCATTGGGAAGTTGAAAAATTATTATGAGCATTCTAAGCATAGGTATATTCCTAAGTATGATTGGAAACAGAATGACAAGCCTAAAGGAAAGTGGGTTAAGAAGTGAGGAAGGCCTCAGGATGCAGGTGATAAGGATAATGTAACACTTTATAATAAGTTCAAATTAGTTGATAGAGGACATGGGTTTATGCGGAGCATAACAAAGGCGATGGTAGGAAGCCTTTGCAGTGTTGGACTTGTGGTGGAGAGCACAACAAGGGAGATTGTCCACAACATCAGGCTGGTATACCTCAAATATACAGTGCTCAAGAGGCACAAACAATTGGAAATGTTGCACAAAATATTCCTTAGATTTATGCAGCAGTGGATAATAGGTAGTATGATCATTAGGCATCCATTATTGAGATGGAAAGTAAGTTTTGTGATCAAGTTGTTTCTATTTTAATTGACCCTAGACATAAATATAGTTATATCATTCCTGATCTGGTGAATAAGTGTTTCTTGAATAAATAAGTACATCCACAATATTGGTTGGTGCATTTGGCTACAAGGACCAAGAATATAGTTCATCATTGGGTGAGATCTTGTGCATTTGAGCTGAATTGTATGCCTACATCACACATATAAATGTGATTCCTTTGGTTTTATACAATATGATTTTGAGCATGGATTGGTTGTACATTCACATGACCAAGTTAGATTGCTATGATAATACTATTGAGTGTCTAGATGATGATGGGGCCTTGTAAGGAAAGAAGAAGCCTACATCAGTAAGAATGGTTACAACTATGCAAGTAAAGTGTAGCCACAGGAAATGATGTTTATTATTTTCAATTCATATTTCTAGTGATAAAGGGAAGGATGTTGAGGATGACAAATTCTTGAAGAAATATCATGTTTTGCAATAGTTTTAGGATGTGTTTCTAGAAGAGATTTCAGAGTTACCTCCTCATAGGGAAGTGAAATTTTTCATTGAGTTGATGTTAGGAGCAACACCAACATCCAAGGAACCTTACAGGATGAGTACTCTAAATTTGGTGGAACTGAAGTTGCAGCTTAAGGAAATTCTTGATAAAGGATACTTAAGGCCAAGTGTGTCACCTTGGGGTGCACTGGTGTTGTTTGTTAAGAATAAGGATGATGCTCTTAGATTGTTCCTTGATTACAGGCAGCTGAACAAGGTGACTATCAATAATAGGTATCCATTGCCTCAGATTGATGATTTATTTGATCAATTGAAGGGAGAAACAATTTTCTCAAATATTGATTTCAGATTAGGATATCATCGGGTGCAATCAAGGAAGAAGATATTTACAAGATCACATTCCATACCAAGTATGCCCTGTTAGTGTCAGTCTTTCCAGCCTTCCTCCAGTGATCAAATATGCTCTTACAAAGTGGTCTCAGAGTGTCAAAGTCAAATTTTGTCATTTCAAAGAGTTTTCAAGCAAAATTTGGTCACTAGGCATTAGGTCTAGGGTTTTGGTCAAATATGTTTACAGGGTCATGTGTCTGAAAAGTCAAGGAATATTCAGCAAGCCAGGGGGATGATTGTAAAAGTGTTTCTTCAAGATTTCTTATCTGGTACAACTAATCTTCACCTTGGATTTAAAAACTCTATTTTTAAAGCCAAGGTCATTTTCCAAATTTTTGTAAATAAGTGATGAAATTTCAAAAGTCTTCAGCGAACAAAATGCAACCCTGGTCCCCTTGCCAAGATCCCTCAGATGATCTACCTGCAAAAAGAATCAAGTCAAAGCACTCAATGAGTCAAATTCAGGACAAAAGAAACCAAAAAGTCAGTGTTATAAAGTGTCAAAGAGAAAACATTAGAAAGTGGGTTTGTGAATGGAATTTTTTCAAATGAAACTTATAAAAACCCCAAATTCCCTCCTATCACTCTAATTGTGCATCCTAGACGCTTGCAAGAGAGGTTTGAGAGAGTGATTGAGAGAAAGGAGTGAATACAGAGCGAGTTCGGGCATTGGACTGGTACGCGACCCGTCAGGCCAGGTGCGCGACCCGTCAGAGGGCCTTCCACAGTGTAAAAATACAACGGGCGCGACCCGTCAGAGGTGCGCGACCCGTTGGGCGTGGTGCGCGACCCGTCGAGCTGTCTCCCTGCAAATCGATTTTAAACTTGCTCAAACGCTCTCCAAGCCATAAATTCGTTTGAGGTAGGTGTTCTAAACTTGAAATGGTTGCTGGTTATGATTGGTGGATATCATGAAACATGTTTTAATGATCGAAATTGTGCAAGTGAAACCTCTTCATATGACTGCAATGTTAATGGGTAAAATGTGCTAGGGTTTGTGTTGTTTCAAGGTGTTTTCCCTTTGTAATTGTTTCCCTCCTTCCCCTTTCCACTCACACTTGTATGTATGCCTATTTTTCTCCCATGCTATTTTATAAATCAAATGCAAACCCTCCCTTCTCCCTAATAACTAAAAGTGTAAACCCTACCCCTCTCCCAAAGCATTCAAAACCCTAATCTCCCTCTACCATATGCATGTGTAAACAATAGAAAATGTTCGTGAATATGTCAGCAGTTTTGTGCATATGTTTCCCTATCTTCGCCTATTAATGCTGCATGTTTTCATATCCCCATATGTTCACTTTCATACATGTTTTTCCCATATGCAGTGATTTTTGCAAATGATTTCCCAATATCCCTGATTTTAAATATGTACTCCTATATGCATAATGGTTTGCAACATTTTGCTTAAAAATTCCCTGTTATATTTATATATTCCCAATTCCTTGTAAAAAGGTCCCTCCCCTAACATTTCCCTCATGTCTTTTTCCCCTTGAAACAGCATAGAATTCAGCACTTTTTACAGGCAGAGACAGCAGTACAGTTTGTCCACTTTGCTCCTAAACTATGTCAGAAACCGAAACTTACGAGCAAAGTGATGACCATTCATCATCTGCAGAGGTTGAGGTACAGAGGAGGCCTCGTAAGGGTGGTAAGGGTGGACATCATAAGCGAGAGGAGCCCACTTCTTTAGCAGAGTTACAGGCCTGTCCTATGGCAGTCACTTCTTTTCAGTACATGTCTTGTTATGAGTTCTGTGAAAGGATTTCTCGGATTCAGCACCATAGAGAGTTGGCCCACCTTTTTGTTTTACACGTCCATGATGGACATGTCAATCTTGCAGGGGTGAATTTTACATTGACACCTGAGGTGATCTCACATGCTACAGGGATACCTAATGTTGGTGAGGTGTGGAATAAGCGCAAGATGCTAGATACTGTTCACTTTGAGCCTTATGTTCGGCCACCATTCATGAGACATTTGGCGGGTGTTTTTCCATTCAGGTTTCTCCGGAGCGAGTATGCTCCCATCATGAGGCTTATTATGCACTATTTTACCTGTGAGGGCAGATTTTCACAGGTGTACTCATATCACATTCGCCTTTTGATGCACTTCACCCGAGTGAGGATGATGAACATCTCGGTTTCCTTCTTTCAGAACATTCAGAGGATGGTGCCCATGTTGCAGAGGAAGACCCCGGCACAGCAGTACAGGAGCCTTCACCATTATGGTTTGATTCAGCTAGTAGTATTGCATCAGTTGACTCAGCAGGGCATCTCATGGGAGGAGTTCATCTCTCGTGCGTTTTTCACAGCGCCATCACAGCCACATCTTGAGGTTGTTCACGAGGAGAGAGGACCATCACACCGGCATCACATCCCTGTCACTAGACATGTCAGCTCCTCACCTCTGGTCACCTATCAGAAAGGCCCAAGGGCCTTATTTGCAGCAGCCAGGCGAGTACTATCTCCACAGCAGGTGGAAGGGGTCTCACCTTCATCTTCAGCTCAGCGAGTGTTATCTCCACATCAGGTGGAAGGGGCCTCGCTTCCTTCACCAACACAGGCAGCACAGAGGGGCAAACAGCCCATGATTCATGAGGGTCCATCAGGAGTTCCAGACACTGAGGTGATTGATCTTGAGGCCAGTTCTCCTAGCCGAGAGGCAAAGGAGATCATTCAGCATCTCAGAGCTGAAAATGATGCTTTGCAGAGGAGGTTTGAGGGTTCCCAATGGACCATCACCTACCTGGAGCAGTGCAACAAATAGTTGGAGGAGGAGAAAGCACTTGATGAGCTATGGAGGATTCGTAGTGACCGAACCTTGAACCGTAGAAGACCCGGTGACCCATTGCCTGCTGACCGAGAGTCTATGCTCATCTAGGAGAACGCACACTTGGAGAGGCTATTGGCTAAGGCCAACCAAGAGAAGATATTGCTGAGGAACATGAAAAACCATTACTGGGCAAGAATGCATGTGTGCAAGGCCAAAATGAAGATGTTTCAAAGGCAGTTGACCGAGGCTCTAAAACGGAGAAAGAGGCCAAATCCCCTCCGTATCTTGGCTGAGGCTTCACTCAAAGATCATGGTACTCAATAGCCTAGCCACAGCTCAAATCCCAAAAAAATTTGAGAATTTTGGCATTTTTTGGTAATTTATAGGTTTTGGCTCTTTAACGGGTCTCACCCCCCGCGCGACCCTTCATCATGGCAACTCCTTTTGGCGAAAACTAAGAATTTCAAGATTTTTCATGCAAAGTTACATATGCCCATGGATGGACTTGAGATTTTGTGCAGTTTTGGTCCCCCAAAAGGTCAAAAAACTACCAAAAAATGACTTTCTGGCCCTTTTTTGAGTTGCAGAAACCAGTCTTGGGAGAATTAAGTTTTGACAGGGCAAATGACCTCCAAATTCAAAAATTCCAGTTGGGTTGGAAAGTAGACCCACAGACCTTTCCAACAAGACCACGTTTGCTCAATTTGGACACATACAAGTACCCCAAACAGAGCTCCATAGGGGCGCGACGCGTCAGGGAGGGGGGCGCGATCTGTCAGGCAGTTTTGTCTAGAAATGCACTGTACAGCTCGGAAAAGCATAGTTTGACCTAGTTTGAATTTTTGGGATGAAATGTGATCGTCTTTGTTGTAATTTGATGTAATTATTGTACTTTTTAGACACTTTTACCCTTTTGTAACTCTTCTAGAAGATTCATTCATGAAAAGGGTGAAAATTAAATGAATGAATTGGTTTCCTAGTTTATAGAGGCAAGTTGTTTTGACTGCCTAGATTTTAGTGCTCTGTTTAGAATTGGTTGAAACAGCTCCTAGAAGGATGAGCTCGACCCCTAGAGGCAAGGAAAGGTGTTAGCTTGCCTATATTATGTATTTTCTTAGTCATTTTCAGAGGTTGGAAGGTTGGACTCTTGAGGGAGCAACTATCATTGTATTATTTCACTGTATCTCTGCAATTTTTGGCAAGGAAGACCAGGGTTTTGCAGTCATCTTTGGGATTCTTGTGGACTCATGTGTGTTTCTCAATGTTCTTGTAAGCTTTGTTATGTGATTCATTTCCTTTCTTTACTTCTGCACATTAAACAAATGAAGTGTTAAAGTAAGAATTCATGCTTGCCATGCTCTGCTTTTAAGTTTGTTTAATTTCAATGTTTTCTACTGTCTAAAGAGAATTCAAAGTTATTGTTTGCTCTCTTTAGCTCTTCATCTTTCTTTCCTGACCATCCACCTTAGTTAAAAGCATCAACACTGTCTCCTACCTCGCCCCAAGGAACCCCCTGTAGAAACTGTGTCCAATCCCCGCACCAAAAATTGCCCTCTCCTCAATTTGCCACCAAAAACCCAAAAACCCCAAAATCAATCTTTCTGATCAGTTTACTAGCCTAATATCAGTGATACCTTATTGGTCATCTCATCCATTGAAGATTTTACCGAGATAGACCGGAGAGAGCCTTCTCCTGCCCCGTAGGGCTAGCTACGAGGCTAAATGGTTTGATGTAGCCTTGAGGTTTACCTTTCTCAGCCTGAGGTGAAATGTAAAGCGCTAACATACTGGTGACGATACTGGGGAGAACAAACTTGTTTGTGGATTGATGTGTTTGTTTCATAAGTCTTAGACGGAGCCTGAAGTTATGCCAAGTAGCCTTCGAAACGCTTTTGCTTTGCATTAGCAGAAGTAGATAAATGCTGCTTCAGTCAATCTCCGTGAGCTTGTGAATACAGCACTTCATTTGCATTTTACCCCAGTACATGTATCAAGTTCAGATCTGATTGTTGATAGTGGACAACGATCAGGCACTGACAAGGCTGAAATCATTCACTGGCGACTCCTTCACTGAAAACTCCAGAGATCAATGCTTCATGGTGACTTCACTGCAGAGAGATCAGTAGCTTTGAGCTTTTCAAGATGGACCGAATTGCAAGAAGATATGCTCCCTTGAGCCGAGATCACATTCCAGGTTTTCCAAATAAAATTCCGAAGGTAGATTGGTCAAGGAATTTGCCTACATTTAATGATGATGGTAAGAAGGATGCTGCTTTACATCTGGTTAGATTTCACATGCATATTCGCAAGTTGAAGGTTGATTTTCCTGAAGATTGCTTGATGAAGATATTCCTGGCCACTCTGGAAGGTAAAGCCCAATCATGGTATGAAAGTTTGCCGCCTGCTTGTATTTACTGTTTAAAGGATTTTCATGCTATGTTCATTGAACGATATAAGGACTCTTATCCATCATTAAATTTAGTTCAAGACTATTGCATGCATGCTTATAGTTTTATTGAAAGCCTTGAGAAGTATTATGAAGATGACAATTTTATGGATGTTGAGATTATGGAGGCACTGTATGAGAATCCATTTCAGCAGCACACAGAAATCTTAGAGGATACTTGTCAAGATCAGCAGGCTGAAGATTTCCATATGGTTGAAAATGAGGAAAGAGCAAATGTTGTTTCAGATCTGTCCATAGAAGAAGATAGCATGCAGGTAACACAGGAAAGTAATGTTCCAATCTCAGAAAGTGATGATGATAAATCAGATCGGGAGATAAATTGTGATGAGGCAAAACATGTTGTTCCGGATCTCATAAAAGAGAGTTGTATTGTCGCGGCTACCTCAAACGAAGAAAATGAAGTAGCAGACCTAAATGCTCTCATCTCACCAGCACTAGATCTTCATGAGGAGGTAGTCCATTGCCTCTGTGAAAAACAAGACAAGATCTTCGTTCAAGTAAGTGAAAAGGTTTCTCTGGATGAATTTATGGTAGCTGATAGAAATGTTAGTGTTGGGTTTTACGAAACATCTGAAAATTCTTTTCTGATGATTGATGAATGTAATGAGAATCTGGCTATCATATCCTATGAGGATGACCTACCATGTTGTCAGATTACCGAAGATCAAAGCATACAGGATTACCTTTCAGATTCTTCATATGTTTCATGTGCTGAAATTCCTTTCCAAGAAGAGATCTGCCCATCCATTTGTTCAGAGTTTTTTGAAGCCCTGGAACATACTCTTTCTGAAGCACATGAGGAAGGCAAATCATAATTTGAAACAAAGGACACCTTGATCTTTCAGCAGGAGGTGGCAGTGGCAAAACTTTATGTTTTTCAAGATCCAATGGCAGCCCTGTTGCAGTCAACAGTGAGAGTGATTATTGCAGTGTTCAGTGATGAAGGAGATCATGGTCAGCTATGTTTTTGGATGCCTAGTTATCAGTTTGTATTGTTGACCAGAAGATCTAATCAGGAGAATCAATCAAGAAGGCATCTGCTTGATTGGTTACATTGGCATTTTGATATAGTTTGATGTATATTGTCTTGTAAGAAACACAAGTGGTTGTCATCATGATTTCACATCTTGATGGACTACTGCCCTTCTCTTGTTTTAGTTAAGTCAGTCATGAGTCATTTGTGTTTGGTCTATTTAGTGAGTTTTTTCAAGTTATTTCAGTTTGCCATCGAGTTGGTTTGAGTCAAGCTTCAGTTAAGTTTCAGTCAGTCTTCAGTCAAGTTTTCATTCAATAAATGTGTCAAAGTTTTGTGTCAAAGGTGTAAATAATGACTCCATCACCCAATGGTTGAAAGCACTGGTCTGCTCTTCCAGAGATCTACGGTTCTTGGCACCTCCAAGGAGCTACCATCCCCATTGGAGCCAATGTTAGTGTCAGTCTTTCCAGCCTTCCTCCAGTGATCAAATATGCTCTTACAAAGTGGTCTCAGAGTGTCAAAGTCAAATTTTGTCATTTCAAAGAGTTTTCAAGCAAAATTTGGTCACTAGGCATTAGGTCTAGGGTTTTGGTCAAATATGTTTACAGGGTCATGTGTCTGAAAAGTCAATGAATATTCAGCAAGCCAGAGGGATGATTGTAAAAGTGTTTCTTCAAGATTTCTTATCTGGTACAACTAATCTTCACCTTGGATTTAAAAACTCTGTTTTTAAAGCCAAGGTCATTTTCCAAATTTTTGTAAATAAGTGATGAAATTTCAAAAGTCTTCAGCGAACAAAATGCAACCCTGGTCCCCTTGCCAAGATCCCTCAGATGATCTACCTGCAAAAAGAATCAAGTCAAAGCACTCAATGAGTCAAATTCAGGACAAAAGAAACCAAAAAGTCAGTGTTATAAAGTGTCAAAGAGAAAACATTAGAAAGTGGGTTTGTGAATGGAATTTTTTCAAATGAAACTTATAAAAACCCCAAATTCCCTCCTATCACTCTCATTGTGCATCCTAGACGCTTGCAAGAGAGGTTTGAGAGAGTGATTGAGAGAAAGGAGTGAATACAGAGTGAGTTCGGGCATTGGACTGGTGCGCGACCCGTCAGGCCAGGTGCGCGACCCGTCAGGTGCGCGCGACCCGTCATAGGGTCTTCCACAGTGTAAAAATACAACGGGCGTGACCCGTCAGAGGTGCGCGACCCGTCGAGCTGTCTCCCTGCAAATCGATTTTAAACTTGCTCAAACGCTCTCCAAGCCATAAATTCGTTTGAGGTAGGTGTTCTAAACTTGAAATGGTTGCTGGTTATGATTGGTGGATATCATGAAACATGTTTTAATGATCGAAATTACGCAAGTGAAACCTCTTCATATGACTGCAATGTTAATGGGTAAAATGTGCTAGGGTTTGTGTTGTTTCAAGGTGTTTTCCCTTTGTAATTGTTTCCCTCCTTCCCCTTTCCACTCACACTTGTATGTATGCCTATTTTTCTCCCATGCTATTTTATAAATCAAATGCAAACCCTCCCTTCTCCCTAATAACTAAAAGTGTAAACCCTACCCCTCTCCCAAAGCATTCAAAACCCTAATCTCCCTCTCCATATGCATGTGTAAACAATAGAAAATGTTGGTGAATATGTCAGCAGTTTTGTGCATATGTTTCCCTATCTTCCCCTATTAATGCTGCATGTTTTCATATCCCCATATGTTCACTTTCATACATGTTTTTCCCATATGCAGTGATTTTTGCAAATGATTTCCCAATATCCCTGATATTAAATATGTACTCCTATATGCATAATGGTTTGCAACATTTTCCTTAAAAATTCCCTGTTATATTTATATATTCCCAATTCCTTGTAAAAAGGTCCCTCCCCTAACATTTCCCTCATGTATTTTTCCCCTTGAAACAGCATAGAATTCAGCACTTTTTACAGGCAGAGACAGCAGTACAGTTTGTCCACTTTGCTCCTAAACTATGTCAGAAACCGAAACTTACGAGCAAAGTGATGACCATTCATCATCTGCAGAGGTTGAGGTACAGAGGAGGCCTCGTAAGGGTGGTAAGGGAGGACATCATAAGCGAGAGGAGCCCACTTCTTTAGCAGAGTTACAGGCCTGTCTTATGGCAGTCACTTCTTTTCAGTACATGTCTTGTTATGAGTTCTGTGAGAGGATTTCTCGGATTCAGCACCACAGAGAGTTGGCCCGCCTTTTTGTTTTACACCTCCATGATGGACATGTCAATCTTGCAGGGGTGAATTTTACATTGACACCGAAGGTGATCTCACATGCTACAGGGATACCTAATGTTGGTGAGGTGTGGAATAAGCGTAAGATGCTAGATACTGTTCACTTTGAGCCTTATGTCCGGCCACCATTCATGAGACATTTGGCGGGTGTTTTTCCATTCAGGTTTCTCCGGAGCGAGTATGCTCCCATCATGAGGCTTATTATGCACTATTTTACCTGTGAGGGCAGATTTTCACAGGTGTACTCATATCACATTCGCCTTTTGATGCACTTCACCCGAGTGAGGATGATGAACATCCTGGTTTTCTTCTTTCAGAACATTCAAAGGATGGTGCCCATGTTGCAGAGGAAGACCCCGGCACAGCAGTACAGGAGCCTTCACCATTATGGTTTGATTCAGCTAGTAGTATTGCATCAGTTGACTCAGCAGGGCATCTCATGGGAGGAGTTCATCTCTCGTGATTTTTTCACAGCGCCATCATAGCCACATCCTGAGGTTGTTCATGAGGAGAGAGGACCATCACACCGGCATCACATCCCTGTCACTAGACATGTCAGCTCCTCACCTCTGGTCACCTATCAGAAAGGCCCAAGGGCCTTATTTGCAGCAGCCAGGCGAGTACTATCTCCACAGCAGGTGGAAGGGGTCTCGCCTTCATCTTCAGCTCAGCGAGTGTTATCTCCACATCAGGTGGAAGGGGCCTCGCTTCCTTCTCCAGCACAGGCAGCACATAGGGGCAAACAACCCATGATTCATGAGGGTCCATGAGGAGTTCCAGACACTTAGGTGATTGATCTTGAGGCCAGTTCTCCTAGCTGAGAGGCAAAGGAGATCATTCAGCATCTCAGAGCTGAAAATGATGCTTTGCAGAGGAGGTTTGAGGGTGCCCAATGGACCATCACCTACCTGGAGTAGCGCAACAAACAGTTGGAGGAGGAGAAAGCACTTGATGAGCTATGGAGGATTCGTAGTGACCGAACCTTGAACCGTAGAAGACCCGGTGACCCATTGCCTGCTGACCGAGAGTCTATGCTCATCCAAGAGAACGCACACTTGGAGAGGCTGTTGGCTAAGGCCAACCAAGAGAAGATATTGCTGAGGAACATGAAAAACCATTACTGGGCAAGAATGCATGTGTGCAAGGCCAAAATGAAGATGTTTCAAAGGCGGTTGACCGAGGCTCTAAAACGGAGAAAGAGGCCAAATCCCCTCCGTATCTTGGCTGAGGCTTCACTCAAAGATCATGGCACTCAATAGCCTAGCCACAGCTGAAATCCCAAATTTTTTTGAGAATTTTGGGTAATTTTGGCATTTTTTGATAATTTACAGGTTTTGGCTCTTTAACGGGTCTCACCCCCCGCGCGACCCTTCATCATGGCAACTCCTTTTGGCGAAAACTCAGCATTTCTAGATTTTTCATGCAAAGTTACATGTGCCCATGGATGGACTTGAGATTTTGTGCAGTTTTGGTCCCCCAAAAGGTCAAAACACTACCAAAAAATGACTTTCTGGCCCTTTTTTGAGTTGCAGAAACCAGTCTTGGGAGAATTAAGTTTTGACAGGGCAAATGACCTCCAAATTCAAAAATTCCAGTTGGGTTGGAAAGTAGACTCATAGACCTTTCCAACAAGCCCACTTTTGCTCAATTTGGACACACCTGAAAGTACCCCAAACAGAGCTCCAAAGGGGCGCGACCCGTCAGGCAGTTTTGTCCAGAAATGCACTGTACAGCTCGGAAAAGCACAGTCTGACCCAGTTTGACTTTTTGGGATGAAATGTGATCCTCTTTGTTGTAATTTGATGTAATTATTGTACTTTTTAGACACTTTTACCCTTTTGTAACTCTTCTAGAAGATTCATTCATGAAAAGGGTGAAAATTAAATGAATGAATTGGTTTCCTAGTTTATAGAGGCAAGTTGTTTTGACTGCCTAGATTTTAGTGCTCAGTTTAGAATTGGTTGAAACAGATCCTAGAAGGATGAGCTCGACCCCTAGAGGCAAGGAAAGGTTTTAGCTTTCCTATATTATGTATTTTCTTAGTCATTTTCAGAGGTTGGAAGGTTGGACTCTTGAGGGAGCAGCTATCATTGTATTATTTCACTGTATCTCTGCAATTTTTGGCAAGGAAGACCAGGGTTTTGCAGTCATCTTTGGGATTCTTGTGGACTCATGTGTGTTTCTCAATGTTCTTGTAAGCTTTGTTATGTGATTCATTTCCTTTCTTTACTTCTGCACATTAAACAAATGAAGTGTTAAAGTAAGAATTCATGCTTGCCATGCTCTGCTTTTAAGTTTGTTTAATTTCAATGTTTTCTACTGTCTAAAGAGAATTCAAAGTTATTGTTTGCTCTCTTTAGCTCTTCATCTTTCTTTCCTGACCATCCACCTTAGTTAAAGGCATCAACACTGTCTCCTACCTCGCCCCAAGGAACCCCCTGCAGAAACTGTGTCCAATCCCCGCACCCAAAATTGCCCTCTCCTCAATTTGCCACCAAAAACCCAAAAACCCCAAAATCAATCTTTCTGACCAGTTTACTAGCCTAATATTAGTGATACCTTATTGGTCATCTCATCCATTGAAGATTTTACCAAGATAGACCGGAGAGAGCCTTCTCCTGCCCCGTAGGGCTAGCTACGAGGCTAAATGGTTTGATGTAGCCTTGAGGTTTACCTTTCTCAGCCTGAGGTGAAATTTCAAGTGCTAACATGCCCATTATGCGTTTTTGGTGGTTATGTTTGGTCTTACTAATTCTCCAGCTACTTTTATGTGTTTTAGGAATAATGTGTTGTGCCCTTACCTAGATAAGTTTGTGATAGTGTTTATTTATGATATATTCTAAGAATGAGGAAGATCATGCAGATCACCTGGTAGAAATAATAAGATTGTCGAGACATTAGTGGAAATACCAATCTTTCCAAGTGTAGTTTCTTTCATATTAAAGTTCATTACTTGGTACATGTTGTTTCCAAGGAAGGTATAACAATGTACATAGAAAATAGTAAAGCTATTATGGAGTGGTCAACTCCTAGGAATGTGGATGAGGTAAGACCATTCATGGGACTAGCAGTTTGTTACAATAAGTCCATTAGGAACTTCTCATAGATTGGTTATCCTATTACATCTTTGCAAAGGAAAGGAAAGAAGTTTGAATGGATAGAGGAGTGTGTAGCTAGCTTTGAGCAGTTGAAGCATTTTCTTACAAATGCTTTGGTATTGAAGATTGAAGATCCTGATAAGGAGTTCCTGGTATGTATAGATGCTTACAAGAGAGGAATTGTTGGAGTCCAGATATGGGAAGGATAGGTGGTATGCTATGATTCAAGGAGGTTGAATGAGCACAAGCATAACTATGTGACCCATTATATTTAGTTGGTAGCTATCATTCATGCATTAAAAACTTGGAGACATTATATTCTTGGTAGGAATTTCATATTGATGAGTGATCATAGATGGCTGAGGTACTTATTTGACCAGCCTAATCTGAATGACATACACACTAGATGGTTGGCTACTCCGAGTGAGTTTTACTTTGAGATCAGGTAGATTAAGGGAAAGGAGAACAAGGTTGCAGATTCTCTTAGTGAAGAGTGTAGGTGAATCATATTGCAATAGCGATTTCTTATGTGATAGATTTGTAGGAGAATATCTTGTAGGTAGGGAAACATGATGACAAGTATCGTCAATTGAAGCACATGATACAACATCAGGGTGAAGGTGATGTGGATGAGAAGTATAATCTCACAACATATGGCTTCGTCAGATTCAAGAACACGATTTATGTGTTGCACAATAGTGAGCTCAAGAAGCTTATCTTGAAAGATTTCATGTCAAGCCATATTCAAGTCATCTAGGATATCCGAAGACATTTATAGTAGTTAAGAAGTTATATCATTGGTTGAACTTGAAGAAAGAGGTGGATGCGTTTGATGTGATATGCTTGGATTATCAACGGGTGAAAGTAGAGTGTAATCATGCAGCTAGTCTATTGTAGCCTAATCTGATTCTGGAATGGAAATGGGAGGTCATTTCCATGGACGTCATTACAGGTTTGTTGAGGACATAGAAGAAAAATTATTCCATGATGGTTTTGGTTGATAGGTTGAGTGAGGTATCCTACTTCATTGTAGTGAACTCTACTAATTCAGCTAGAGAGGTAGCTCAAATTTTTATTAGGGAGATTGTGAGATTATATGGTGTTCCAAAAAATATTATATCAGATAGAGATGCCAAGTTCACTTCTAGGTTTTGGAAGGAATTTTTTGTAGGCTTGGGGATAAAGCTATTTTTCAATACAACTTATCATCCACAAACATATGGACAAACAAAAATGGTTAACGGGATTCTTAAGGACATGTTGAGGATGTATGTTATGCATCGACAAAGGATGTGGGAAGAGTATCTTCCACTAGTAGAGTTTATGTATAATAATTGGTATCAGGATTACTTGAGCATTAGTCCATTTGAGGATCTTTATGGGAATATTTGTAATACTCCCATCAATTTGAGTGATCCAGTGAACAGGGTGTTGATTGGACTGGACATGTTGGCTAAGATGGAGAAGGAGATGCAGGCTATCAAGAGGACTTTAAAGGCAACACAGGATAGGTAGAAGAGTTATGCAGATCAACATAGAGAATTCAAGGATTTTTAGGTTGGGGATCATGTGTACTTTTGAATCAAGCCCAAGAGGAACTCCTTGAGGATTAGATCATGTGGCAAGATAGCACCTCAGTATTGTGGGCTTTTTGAGATCCATGAGAGGATTACACTAGTGGCCTATCGACTTGCACTACCTCCAATAGTGAAAGTCCATGATTTCTTCCATGTTTCATTGCTTAAGAGATATGTCTAAGATGTTGATCATGTGATCGATTGGTCTATATTACACATGGAACCAGAGGGAGAATTGCAGCCAAAACCACAATGCATATTGCAACGAAAACAACTCATGCTATGTAATAGAGAAATCAAGCAAGTTAAAGTGTAGTGGAAGAACTTTGGGCCCGATGAAGCTACATGGGATATGGTTGATCAAATGCGGAATTTGTATCCATCCTTATTTGCTGGTTGAGCAGATGTGTTGGTACATGTATTTTGGTGTATGTTCTTTTGTTTTATATATATATATATATATATATATATATATATATATATATATATATGCACTTATGTATTGTAAATATTGAAATGATCTATGTTATAAAACTCCAATAAGAAGTATGGTTTTCATGGTTTCAACAATTTAGTATGATGTAAATGCTACATCGAATTGTGTTATAAAGCTCCCTGGGCAATATGTTTTTCCTGCTTATAAGTGTCATTGAACACCGAGGATGGTGTTCTGCCAAGGAGGGAGGGGTTTGTAACAACCCCTAGTTGTTTTTCCATGTAAATAAAATAAGACCAATGTCATGGAACACATATTGAAAGTTGAATGGTGGGAAAACACTTTAGTGGGCATCACTTGTGGATTAATAATGGCTATGGAAATTGGCAAAGTAATTGGCAAAAGAAAAGAGATAATAATTGGCATTTGTTTATCAAAATAAGGGAAAATAAGAGAAAAGGAAGGTGAAGAGACCTACATCTGCATGCAAGGGAAGTTAGAAGAAAAGTGAATGAAGATGACAAAAATAGAAGCATCAATGATAAAAAGGCTTCAGAGAATTAGTTCACAACTTTTGTCGTTTTATCTTATTGAAAGTTTTGTGGTGGACCTCTAGTTCACTCTCTCGCACTCTCATCTCTCATACTCTTGCACACTTAAAGCATACTTGGAGAATTTTTGGAGCACTTGGGGCATTCACATGGATTGGGAAAAGAAGGCAAAGGAAAGTAGGGAGTGCAAGGAAACAATTGGATCAACAACAACAATTGGATTTCTTTGCAATTAAGGTTGCATGTGTGGTTTTCTTGCTTAGTTTTGGATGCATGGTATATGCATGTGATTCTCTGGTTATGTGTAGTCATTGGGATAGAGATTTTCTTGGAATGACAGTGGTTTAAACCTTTCCTTTCCATTTCCTAGATATCCATAGTGTTGTGGGTTTTTACACTTGTTTTCTGATTGGTGCTTAGGTTCCTTATGGTTGTGGGTCGGAAAAAATGGTCTGAAAACCATCGAACAACTTGGGTTTAGTTACTAGTTCCGACAGGCGTTGGTTTGGACAAACGATCTAGATCCCTTAGTGTGTTGAGTTACTAGTCCCTGGAGTCGTGGTTGGAACAAACACTCTTCTACCCTGGAAGCCTGTGGATTGAGTTACTAGTTCCTGAAGCCCTAGACAACTTGGGTAGAGATCGATTTGATTGATGTTAGTGATTTCCAGACTGTAGAGGTGGAATCACTGTGGTTGAGGGTTGAGATGGTTTGGCCTCTATAAGCCCTAGTTGGTTTTGTCTTGGTTTATTCCATGAGATCCCACATTCGTTCTTGGAATATGGCATGGGGATGATTAGCTAAAAGAGAGATTTGGTTCAGCCCCATCTATGGGTAGGTGGTACGTGGAAGTCCCTAACTTTGTTGGCTTTTGCATATGTTAATAAGAGCTATTTTCCTTTTGTGATCTATGAGAACTTCTATTGATTATCATGTTCACATTATGGCTAATTTTCCATGGTTTCCATTCTATTTATATGTTTGTTATATGTTGGTTATATGATTTATTCTATTTATGGATCTTAACATGTTTTGATAAGTTATTGAATGGTTGGTGAATGCATGGGATAACAAGTGTTGTTGCAGTTAGATTAAGAGGTCATTGAGCCTTCTTGATGATTCTTTGGTGATATTATTGAATGAGTGAACATATATGTATTTATGACATACAGGTTTTGTGTACACAAATTGTTTGTATAAATATATAATTTGGACCTCCAACTTCCCGGGGTTGTAATGTTGGCATATGATCTTCGTTTGACTATCATAATACCTCGTTTTGAAGATATCCATGAGGAGGATGAGAAAAAATATGTGTAACATATTTAATCACTTTTATAGTCTCCCTGTTTTCCCTGAAAATTTTGTTTAGGCCCTGAAAACGGCCTTGGAATTTTAGGACCTACAAAACTGCCAAAAATAGAAAGTTGTGTTAACTTTAAGGAAACGAAACTGTGAACAAATGGATTTGGGTCAAGTTAGGTTGATAACAATGTGATCATGTGTCACTTGGTGTTTGTAGTTAGTTTTAGACATGTGGATCCAATTTTCCATAAGTGCATCTTGGAAATTGGGTCGTGCATAGTAACTCTCATCTCATGTTTACCATGGTGAGCAAGTTAAATTGGGTAAATATGGGGTGAGGCGGTTATACTAAGTCTATCTCAGGCTCAAAAAAACCTATTATATGGATTATATAACATCATTATTGATAAGGGAACAAAGTACGAGGAAGTAGACATGAAACTAATTGAGTTGATTTCTTGGCAAAAAACTAAGAGAAGAAGCATCCTTGGCCTACGTAGAATCACTATGATGCAAAAGAAGACATTCTTTGAAGCTTGGAAAGAAAACCTACACAGTTCTAAGGAATTGGTCAAAATTTCACAGCAAAGTTGTTCACCATTAATCTAATCTATAATGTAGGTGGTTAAAGATATTGATCTAGACTTAGATGTTTTAAAGAACAAACCACTCAAGGTTGATACACTGAGAAAGAAGACATAAGAACGTAGTTAGGGGCATTAAAATAATATTGAATAAATTCAAAATAGTGACTTGGATTCAATCAATATACTTTCGGTCAATCCAGAGAGTTATTTCTTGTTGACCAATTTAATTACTAATAGAATTGCACAATAATTGCATCCTATCAAAGCACGTGTCTTTAAATGTTAGGTCAATATCCACCTCAATACTCCTTCACAGCTTGCATACTTTTTAGATATTTATTCATGATGGAAATCATCCAACGAGGCTTCCCAAGGCATTACTCTAACGAGCTAAAGGTCTACTTTTATCTAAGCATCAAAACAAACTTTTAGTTTTCTATTGTTATTTTCTGATTAGCCAAAAAAAATTAGAGGAAAGATTTATCCTTCCTTTTGTAATATTATTTAAGTAGAAGAATGAACTTGTGCAAAGGGATCTTTTTTTTAAATAAAGTAGACTATGCACTATTTTAAAGTTTATCTTTTCTTAATACAATTATGGACCACTGTGATTTCATGTCTCAATGAAAACAATCAATTATGGTACTATTGATTTAATCTACTTGCTTATATTTCATTGAAACGAAAATTACTCCTTTTTTATTTTTTTCTTATCATATGATCGATGTTGTTTACTATTGACTAATCAATTTCATTTTTATCGAGGCATTGAAGAAATAATGTTTGTGAATGTTGTGGAGGATCGAAATACATTTAACTTCTTTAGTGAATTATAGTTTCGTTTGGAATTGATTTCTTCATCGAAGAAACATGTAGATCTGTATCATGTGTTTCTAATGTTGATACAGATCTCAATTATCTATTAAGATGAAAGTATCTAACAAAAAAATGAATAATAATAATTTCCTAATGTTAATAATTTGAGATGAAAAAACATATGAAAATAGTAGGGCTTAGAATCCCTATCACTCCATAAACATGTGTTGAAAGTACAATAAAAAAAATTTAGTGGTAGATTTCGGAAACACCATAACTATGTCAAGTTTCATTATAATTTATATTATGAAAAAAATTTGGAAATATTGTGGCTACTCTGCATATAATGACACTAATTTGGGGGAAATTTTGGCACTCTATCAAAAGATAATTGTTATCATGGAAAAATTGTGCACTCAATTGTACATGTCAGCCTACTCAGCAGCCGGAAATAATGTATATAGGTGTAACAGTAGGACCAAAAATATCATGGAAAAACCAAAAAAATCCCCTAAGGTTGATTTAAAAAATTAAACCATACAAGGGCTCCAAGACTATCTTGAACTAAGTGTTGGGAGTTTTCTTTCGATAGCCATGCGGATCCCCCAATGCACCAAACCAATAGCCTGTTGACACGTCACAGTCAGTGAATTTGGTCTACCTAACAACATAGAATTAGCCACTCATTCTTAGACTAAATCCATGCAATAATGGGTTAAATGTATCCTCTACTAAACAACTACAATAAATGCATATAGAGGACCTAAAGGGTCAATATGAACATATAAATATTAGGTAGACTGGGGCCAAAAGGAACATAAGTTGTATGTGTTGCTAGAATTGATAAGATATTTTAGCAACCCTACAAAAAGAGTGTTCACCTACTCATAATTCTCAATCACTTTTGTGAGAGGAGAGGGAATCCTTGCAAAAGGATTAGAAATAGTAAAATACCTTCAAGGGGGCCTCGAAGCACTAGTTGCTCACTAAGCTCCCTGCCATGTTTGAAAAATCGCAATTTGTATTCCTACCCACTAAATTAATAAAGAAGATTCTACATTCCTTTTTATACTTTGTGTCTATTATTTTTTCTTGTAATAACTTGTTTGTGTGTGATTCAGTGGTTTTCTTATTATTTCTCATTTATGTTTTGTTCAAACCAGTCTAACTACGGGTTTGTTTGTAGGTGGAACTCACTTTGTAGAGTATAATTTGATTTTCTGACGTTTTTGTGATAAATTCACAACCACAAAAAATGGTGACTACAACATTTCCTGTCTAGTCATTTTTTGTTGTTTTGCAATCCTTTCCTCTTAGTTTTTCTTATTGATTTCTTTCCATTTATAGTCAAGTATTACACGTTTCTTTTGATTAGTTTTACAAGTCACTAGTAGGCTACACAATAAGAGAATTTCACAAACCTTAGTTTTTGAGTTGTCGTCGCAGGAGATAAGAAACCAGATGTGGAGATTACCGGAGTTGCCTAAAAATTACTCATGACATACCCTACGACTATCAAACTAGAACCCACTCGAGTTCCAAAACATTATTGTATTGGTGTAACTTTCTATTTTGAGTTGGGTGATAGAATTTAGTGAACTATTCCCTTTCCTACAGTCTTTTTGCAAGTTTGTTTTACTATATGTTAGTTGTTTTAGTTGTTATATAGTTTATCCATTTCATGTTTTACTTTAATTTCTATTGTTTGGGACCAAGAGTGGAGAGAGTGGGATTTGGAGTATGCTCTTCCCCTCCCACATTGTGTGATATTAGGGAATCATAAACTGTTTCAAAAACACCATTTTTCATCTGCCTTTAAATTAGAAAATTTTCACATAGTCTAATTAGGAAAAACGGTAAGAGTCCCATGATACACATATGTTTTTTTTTTCCTACAATATGAAATCAACATAGTTTAGATAATAAATATTAGTAATGGATCACATGATATGCACATTGTTGTAATCAAACTATGTATTATTCAAATTTGAACTATTTGCACACACTTCACTACACACACTAAATTTTGATTGAGATTTCAATTGAGGATTATTCTCTTCCCATCACACCTTAAGTAATCTTGGGGAAAAAGAAACTTAGCTTTGAATCCTATGAAACTCTTTTCACACACTAAGAATATAGAGTGTTGGGCCATCATCCCCCACTTGCTAGACCCATAAAAGAAACATAGCTTAAAACACTAAGCTCCTCTACTAAGGGCTTACAAAATAATATTGTATCTTAAGTTATTTCCTTGGGAGTAAGCATCCAAATAATCCCCATGAGTTTTTTTCATCTGAAACATAGAGGTTGAACATTTATGGAACTTAAAATCCTCTATAATCTAGTGTTAAAAGATAGTGATTAGTAGAAACATAATAAGGGGGTAAGGATTAGACGAAGTATTATCACGAGCCTCCTTGATTCTCTTGGCTCTTGGTAGGGGCTCCAAAACTGTGATTGACACCCAGAAGCTGAGATTTACTCACTCCCACTAGATGGGGATAGCTTAGTGGCCAAGTATTAGGGAATCTTACCCTATAGGTGTAGGGTATGGGAGAATATGCTCCTAGAATCATTTTTGAATGGTTGTTGGAAGTGTCACCAGTTTCTTTAGGATGTGGCCCTAATACCCATCATTATAACATTCCTTCCATACCTTTGTTGGTTTTTGGTTAGTGGCTTGAGAACCTAGTATCAAAAACCTTTCATAAGGCCCAATGATTAGATTATTGATGCTAGGTATATAGGATTTAGATATACAAAGAACCCTCATGCCAAACTTGGATGGTATTCACATATTGAGCACATTTTAAGGGAATCAATTTTGTTTTCGTTTTGTTTTTTGTGTTTAGTTTGGTTTTTCATAAATTACTCTCACAAATAACACACTTATTAGGGAACCATAGGGGACTACAACGTACTCCACTGCTATAGACGACTTCAAAACCTCCCACATTTGGTAGGAGGAATTCCTAGTCTTGCACCATCTCTCGTTCGATGTGCAACTCAAAGATCTCATATTGATCCCACTTTACTCAACTCATCCATTATTGTTTGTACATTGTTAGGAACCTCCTCATTTCAATGTAACGCTTAATCTCAACTAGGTCATGCTAGGATGGACGGGACCACACCCACCCTACATTTTTGTAGCTTAAACAAATCTTCCCAATCTATCCAAGCTTACAAATTACCCAATATCCCACTAGGATACATAGCCACATATGCCAATCAAGTTTCCATCAGATATACCTGAGGTTGAAGGTAAGCAAGGAGAATACCCAACAAACCACATCACAACATTTCACTTATGGTGTTCCTCCAATAGCATCGTTGAAGACTTATTTTGTCCAATACATTTTCAGCATACCCTCACAAGTTGATCAACTAAATGTTACACCAATAAGAAAGAAGGGACACATGATACATTTCATTCCATAACCACATCCTTTCTCACTTTCTGCTAGCTTCTAGTTCACCATGACATAGAGTTGGAATTATTGACTCAAATTTTAGCAGAACTCCTCCACTCACATTGCAAACCACATCCACAAGTGGCACAAACGTAGTATACTTTGTAATATTCAGGTTCCAAGTGACCTTCTCGTATATTTTTTCCTCGAATATATTTTTACCATTATAGAAAAATATGTCACTTCTTTCTTTTCAAAAAATGAGGAAGAAGCCATAAGTAAAGCCCAAGAATTCAAGCTTATTTATGCACAATAATGGTACCTCTAATTGGTGATTCTTGATGCCCCATGACCTTAACCTTTTAATAATCACTAGCTAGGGTTATCTATTGTTTCTAATGGGTTGGTTGGGAACATCACCCAATTCCAAACTGCATTACTATATTTTATTAGATTCCTTCAGTGCCAGAAACACCCACAATTAGATATTATCAAAACCCACTTGTCCAACCTCCTAGTAACCCCTCATAAGGGAACCTGTACCCACCACAAAAATATCATAGAATGTCTACATCTAAGTTGTCCTACATAAATCCTACACAAGGAAATTGATTTTTTCCTTTCCCAAGGTTGCAATAATCTATTCGCATACTGCAATAATAGGTAGGAGTGAATTGTTTTCAACCCTCTTTTACTCAGTAACAACAAAGATTCGAGTAGCCCAAATCTTCCAACTCTCGTAATCCCAATAACAAGAAGGGGAAGAAAAGGTGAAAGGGGAATCAAGGATAGTTCGAGAACCAACAAAAACTAAATCCTCAAGCTTGGGGAAATCCCCGTAATTAAAATGAAAATCTAAATCACCGTACGAATAATCCACAAAAAGAAGCCAAGAATAATGGTCTTTGGACTAATCATCCTTGTGCCCTTTGTGGAGAGTTCAGGAATTACACTCATCACTACCCACAAATCCCTAAGCTAAAATGCATGAGGGAGACTATCGGATAACCACATACTCAAACTAGGTCAATCAACAATCGACAATGCTAGAAAATTCCTTCCCCCATTAAGGGGTTGTAGGCACTTAGTAGGAGGTTGGACCATTTCAATATTAAAACCAAACTAGGGGTAGTTCCTCAAAAACTGCCCATCAAGATATATGCATGAGAACCATAAAAGTTTTACTATAGACTCATCATCGAGATTACAATTCCTCTCCAGATCTTAATCATTTAGCAGTAGAAGCAATGCCAACTACCTCTAATCCAACCGTGATGATCCCATAACCACCCATAAAACACCTTTATGAGGTAATCAAAGGACCGTTACAACGTACATCACATAATACGAAAGTTTCTCATACTTACAACACTGTTGAAAACTTAGAATAGTCCATGTCTTCTATGTTAGCATTAGAAGTGGTTCAAACTTGTCTCTCTCATTGGAAGGCCTTACTTTCTGCTCACGGGGCCATTGACCTGTCTTCTCTCAATTAATCACCACTGATTTCAATAATTTAGAGCCTTGACTATCATCTCTACTAGAGTTTTAGATTCCAGTAACAATTCACAATGTCACTATTCATTGGTGTATCACTTATGAAGGGGCATCCACTTGCATTATGTCCAAGACAGTTTGGTAAAATTATTCATTAGAGGAAATTTTATTTTTTTTAAATTAACATTGAATTTCCACGTCATAATGTGTAAGCTAATCAAAATCCTTTAAACTTTAAAAGAGATGAAGGTGTAATTAGGAACCTAATATGACATGGAAAATTTAATTTTTTAATTTGTGTATAGGTGATTTTTTTTAATAATATGATTTACCTACCTTAAGCGTGAAGAGTACCCAAGTGACCTAAAACTATATTAAATATTAAAAATAAAATTAATGTCTTCACCTGTATAAGTTAGATTATCAATAATATTTTTAAGGAGGCGCATATCATAGGTTGAGCATTAATTAGAAAAGAAAATTAGAAATTTCCAACCCATATAATATTAATACCATATTTTTTTGCAGAAATATTTAAAAACAAAATACCAAAAAATATTAATATTTTTTATTTTTTTAAATATTATGGTTTCTCACATTTAAGATAACTTCCGTTTCCAAATCGTGCCATTTTAAATTGTATTTTCATATTTTTTTCCTTTTCTGTTTTATAAATTTATACTTTTTAAAACATTTCTCTTTCTATTTTTTTAATGTGAATGATTTTGTTTTATAAAGATATCTCACTTTTCCTTTTATGAAACTGAATGAATATCTTATATATTACATATTTTTCAAACTCTTATATATTGATACATGCAATAAATTAGAGAAGACCCTATAACTCCATAGCTCAATGAACTTTATAACATGTTCGTAGAGTCATCCTCATGTCATGTCTTGGAATATCAGAGAAATATTTTGGTTAGCTGATATTGTGGATACTATCGAGCTCATATCTTAACTACTTTTTGATTTTCAAAAAGAGATGAATCATGAATTCATGGTTGGGAAGTCGCCAATAATTTGATTCGGCATTGGTTTCAATGAATGAAATCACCATTTGCATATATCATGTTTATGTGAAAAGGATGGAAAATGAAGGTTAGCCAATCAAAGACAATTCTTTCCCAGTTACTTTCATCTTTTGGCTTTATAATTTATAGAAACAATTATTACAAATATTTTTTAGGTTTTATTATGTTTTTTTATTCTACAAATATTCTTTACTTTTTGTGATCTTTTATTTTGTGCTAGTTACTAATAGGTAATATATTTTTACCGACCTTAGATATGATATGATGTAAGATCAACATAATTGAAAATTTAGAAAACTTTACATTATTATAACAATGACTATTTTTAGCAATATAAAATATAAAAATAATAGTGGAAAATGAGTTAGTTAAAATTATGTTATGTTTTCCGATAGGCAAGAGCTGGAGGGGTTGTTATTTACCTCGATGAAGAAAGAGTGTTGAAATTTGCCTAGGGCCTATGGGTATCAACTAATAATCATGTGGGGTATCTATCATTATGGCAAGGCATAGAATTGGTTTTCACCAAAACACTACATCAATTGACGGTCTTCAAGGATTCCAAGATAATAATCCAACAGGTGATCAAAATCCATGAGAAAGACGATCTGTGTCTCCCTCCAATCTTGCATTGAATCAAATTGTTAGCAGATCAATTTGATAAAACAATTTTTATCATATCAAAAGGAATCTTAATGAAGAAGTAGACCTGATGGAAAATAGAGGATTGCAATTAAAGCCTAGAGAATTAAAGTTAGATAATGAGGAACCAATACTTAAGGTAATACATTAATGGTGTGCAAGAAATCAAGAACAATTGGTTTATAGAGATACATTAAGCTTGATAAATGGGGTGAGATATTAATATCAATGCGAGAACCTATTGAATTAAGCTCCACATTAATTAAGATCAAGGATAGGCATTACCATGGCTTGGAGTGATGTGATTTTATGGCCACCTGCAGCAGTGGCGTGAGCTTGAATCTGGCACCAGATAGATAGATCAGAGAAGAGTTGATTTATGGGGAAGTCCAAATGTGTGAAACCTTAATCTCTGCTTCAGAGTACCAGTTTAGCAGTGATTTGTGTTTCAAAATTGGTTGGTTATGTGCTTTCTACTTAATGCATCAGACGCAAGTGACACTTATGAATTTTGTTGTCTTCAATGCCCCAGATAATTATAATGTGGCTAGGATGGAGGTCTCATCATTATATATGGACCACTTGGGAGCATATGAAAGAAATGAGAAGTCAATTCAATTCCTCATCAAGTTGAGCCGATAATTTCAGGGCTTATAGGCAGAAATGGAGTGCAATGCAGGTGAAGTATATGAGGAGCTTGACGTGCATGTGCCTAGGATGGCAGGGGAGGTGGAATCAATAATCGCCCTGATTTCACATAACGCAAAGATGCATATGGTAGAATCCAGAGAGAAATTCTTTCTTCTCTCATCATCTTGGATTAATAGAGTCAAAATTGAATTGTCTGTGATTGGGTCATTGAAGTGCTGGAGTTTTGGGTTAATAATTTAGGGAGAATGGTGGAAGAGAATGGTATGCCACACAACCAAACAATTGAAGGTAACCAAGAGCTAGCAGTGAATGAATAGAAGATGGAGGAGGACAGTATCAATGCTAACACCCCTAGAGAGATCCATGAGTAGCCCAACGATGAAGAAATAAGAGTCTAGGTCACTCCTGCTAGGGTGTATTTGAAGTTTCTAATAATACTTAATCCTGTGATATTTTTTGTTAATATGCAGTGTTTAATGAAGTTTTTTGGAAAGGTTATGGATGTAATGTTTTTAGTAAAGTAGTATGTGGTTTAGGATTAATCTCAGATCTAGTGCATTGGGAATTTTGGATAATAGATGAAAATATCATGGCACATGTTGTAAACAATTTTGGCATTAAAACTAGACTATTGTAATGCCAAAAATACCTGGTACCTTAAAAGAAATATGTTATGTTTTACTTAATTGAAAACGAATTGGTTAATTTTATATTTATCATATATATAATATATGAAAATTAAATATTTTTCAATTATTAAATAGGATGTTTAACAAGTTTTTTTCATTAATATATGTAACCAGCCCCCCAACATTTACCCAAATTCACAAGCCTACTAGGGTAAACATGATAAAAAGAGTTACTATGATATGACCCAACCTCCAAGATTCAGTTATGAAAGTGGAGCTCACAAGTGTCAACTCCCAAACATTCCTTAAGGCTTATAGGACACTCAATGGCCAAAGAACCACCACAGGTGACAAACCCCGAGTTAGGGCTTGTTTTCTCTGACTTAGTAGCCCGACCGCATGCACAATCCTACAAGTGTGTAGTTATATGGCTCCAACCACACACATGACACTGCTTCCATGCGGTTATAGCCCAAAATTTCTAGTTCAGAGGGTGTGGTCCCGTGATCTGAGGCACAATTCTAGGCTAGCCTCCAAACCACTACTTAGAACTATCTAAGACTTTCTAGAATCATTATTGACATGAGGACAAAGCTAATCATTCAAACTCTAATCAAGTAATTTACTTATACTTCATAGAACACACTAGACATTTCATCAAATATATGGAAAATATAGAAGTTACAGGTCATGAATGCATATTTGGTCATAATAGTATGAGATTCATATCAAAATCACCAAGAAGGATCTATGCCCTCTCCACATAGCTAAAAAAACACTTATTAGTCCATATATTCATCAACCAGTGAATATCTAAATAATTCATGATAAGAGCCATAAATGGTACACATCATATAATTAACATAAAACCAGAAATAACCAGCATCAAAACCATGGAAACTCAGTGATAATATCACCAACATAATAACTACAAATTTTCATAGATCACAATAGAAAAATCTCTCATATTGACATATGAAAATACCAACCAAATCAAGGACTTCCATGTACCACCCGACCATAGATTGGGTTGAACCAAATCTCTCTTTCAGCCAATCACCCCCAAACTATATTCCAAGCATGAATGTGGGATCTCATGGAAGAATCCATATAAAATGAAACCAGGGATTTGAGAGGCCAAACCAACTCAACCCTCATCCACAGTGATTCCAGCTCCATGGTCATACATCATTAATCACCAACCATATCGGTCTCTACCCAAGTTGTTCATGGTTCTAGGAACTAGTAACTCAACCCATACACTTCTAGGGCTCTAAAGATTTTGTCCAACCTGGCTCTAGGGACTAGTAACTCAACCCACCAGGGGCTCTAGAGAATTTGTCCCAACATAGGCTCTAGGACTAGTAACTCAACCCAAGTTGTTCCAAGGCTTAAAGCCATTTTTTCCAACCCACAACCATAAGCAATTATGAGAACCAATCAGAAAACAATCAAGTGGAAAAACCCACAACATCATGGTTATCCAATAAATGGCAAGGCAAGGCTAAAACCACTGTCAATCGAGGCAATCCTCCATGCTAATGGAAACACATAACTAGAAAATCACATGCATATACTATGCATTGATAAATCAATGAGGAAATCACACATGAAACCTATTACCTACAAAGAAACCCAATTTAGTTGTTGATCCAATCATTCCCTTGCACTTTCCTTCTTTCTTTTTCCTTATTTCTCCAATCCGAGTGAAGTCTAGAGTGCTCCAAGAAAGCTCTAAGAATTCTGTAAGTGTGGAAGGGTATGAGAGAATGAGTGAATAGAAGAGAGCTCCAAAAATGAACTGGAAAAAGGTAACCAACCAAAGTTGTGAACTAGTCTTCAGAAGCTTTTTTATCATTGAGACCTCCATTTTCTTCATTTTCCTTCATTTTTCCTTCAATTTCCATATCATGCAAATTTGTATCTCTTCACCTTCCTTTTCTCCTATTTTCCTTTATTTCCATAAATAAATGTTAATTATTACCTTTTTTCCTTTGTCAATTTCCATATCCATTTATTAAACACCAGTGATACCCATTACTATCTTTTACCCAACATTTAGCTTAGAATATGTGTCCCATGACCTTGGCCTTATTTTATTTACATAGGAAATCAACCAAGGGTTGTTAGAAACCCCTCTGCCTTGGGGGAACACCATCCTTGGTGTTCAATAACACTTACAAACCAGCAAACCACATGCTTCCATGGAGCTTTATAACACAACTTGATGCAACATTTACATAATATCTTACTACTGAGACCATGACCATCATATCATGAAAACCATATTGTTTATTGGAGCCTTATAACACAAGTCGATGTGGTATTCACATACATATTCATATATATAGACATTAAAAAAACACAACATCAAACACATCATAATACATCCTCTCAAACAATGAATAGAGAAGGATACATATCTCACATCTAATCAACCATTTCCACATAGCTTCATCGGGCCAAAAGTGCTTCCAATGCACTTTAACTTGCTCGATTGCTTGATTCTGGAGCATGAGAATCTTTTTCCGTAAAATGCATTGAGGTTGCATCTGGAATTCTCCTTATGGTTCCACCTACAATAGATACCTATCAATCTCATGATAAACATCGTGTACATACTTCTTAATCAATGAAATATGGAAAAAGTAATCCACTTTCACTCTCGGAGGTAGTGCAAGTTTGTAGGCCACTAGACCAATCCTCTCAAGGATCTCAAAAGGCCCGTATTACTGAGGTGCCATCTTGGCACATGATCCAATTCTCAAGGAGTTACTCTTGGGCTTGATGTGCAAGTAGACATGCTCTCCAACCTGAAAATCCTTAAATACTTGTGTTGATATGCATGAATGTTCTGCCTATCATATGCTTCCCTTAGATTATTTTTTATAACCTGTGTTTCATGTTCCATCTCTTCTAACATGTTTGGTCCAATCAGTACCCTATTCACTAGATCACTCCAACTGATGGGAGTATTCTTCAGGGACTTTGGATACCCATTATTATATGCAAATTGTACTAGCAGAAGATACTCCTCCAGCTTCCTCTGCTGATGCATGGCATAGATTCTTAACATGTGCTCAATAAACCTATTAATCTTCTATGGTTTTCCATCTATCTGTAGATGATAACTTGTACTAAAATCTAACTCTTTCCCAAAACCTGCAAACAAATCTTTACAAAACCTAGAAGTGAACTTGGCATCTTTGTTTGACACAATCTTCTTAGGAATACCATGCAACCTCATTGTCTCCTTGATAAAACTTTGAGCTATGTCACTAGCTGAGTTCGTAGACTTAATTACAATGAAATGAGATACCTTGGTCAACCTGTCAACCAAAACTATAATAGAATCATGCTGATTTGATGTCCTCGGCAAACCTGTAATGAAGCCCATGGGAATGACCTCCCATTTCTACTCTAGAATCGAAATCGGTTGCAATAAACCACCTTGATGCTTACACTCTACATTTTACAACATAATCAACCTCCTCTTTCTTCAAGTTCTACTAGTGATAAAACCTCTTAATCATTGTCAATGCCTTCTGATATCCTAGGTGACCTGAATATGGGTGGACATGAAATTTCCTCAAGATACGATTCTTGAGCTAGCTATTGTCTAGCCCATAGATCCCATCCCTAAATCTAACCAAACAATTAGTCATGAGATGATAATCCACATCCTAATCACATGTACCCTACTGCTATAACCTATGCTTAAGTTGTTGGTACCTGTCATCCTATTGCCCTCCCTGCAAGTTTTGCTCTTGCAAGTTTGTCCCATGAGAACTCACTACTGCAATGAGATTCACCTGTAATCTTTTACTAAGAGCATCTGCAACCTTATTTTCCTTTCCCTTAATGTACCTAATCTCGAAGTCAAACTCACTTAGGGTAGCCAACCATCTAGGTTGTATGGATTTTAGATTGGGTTGGTCAAACAAGCACTTCAATCCACTGTGATCAATCATTAAGACAAACCTCCTACCAAGAACATAGTGTCTCCACATTTTCAATGCATGAATGATAACTACCAACTCAAGATTGTGATTCACATAGTTCTACTCTTTCTCATTCAACTTCCTTGACTCATAGCATACTATCTTTCGTTCCTACATCAGGACTCCACCGTGTCCTCTCTTGCAAGCATCTGTACATACCACAAACTCTTTGTCAGGTTCTACAACTTCTAGACTATATCATTTATAAGAAAATGGTTCAACTGCTCAAGACTAATTGCACACTCCTCAGTCCATTCAAATTTATTTTCTTTCCTCTGCAAATATGTAATAGAATAGGAAATCCATGAGAAGTTCCTAATGAACCTCCTGTAATAACCTTCTAGCCCCATGAATGTTATGAACTCATCAACATCCCTATGAGTTTCCGACTCCATGATAGTTCTCATATTTTTTGGGTCCCCTGCTATACCTTCCTTGGAAACAACATGTCCCAAGTAATGAAATTTTTTCTGAAAGAAACTACACTTACTAAGTTTGGAATAGAAGTGATGCTCTCTTAGCAATCTCAACATTTTTGTTAAGTTTTTTGCATGCTCTTCCTCATTCTTACAATATATCAATATGTCATCAATGAATATTATCACAAACTTGTCCAGATAAGGACGCAACACACTATTCATCAAACACATTAAAGTGTTAATTTGGAAACTCAGTGAAAAATTCCAACCATGGGACTAGATTCCTATTTTTTAGAGGACCAATTTTGAATATTGACGTGCCCAATTCAAACAAGGGAAAGTGTACTTATGAAGAAAATCCCACATATGCACATTTGGATAGGTAGACCCTAATAGGAAATTGGTCTCCCTTGGAAGCCTATAAATACATGATCTGTAAACTTCCATGGATATTCCACTAGACAGTTCGTCACAACAAATATAATAATATTATATTAAAACTATGAAAATTCTACACTTTTACAGTTTATTAAACTTTAAGATCCGTGATTTTCACTGTAATTAGTGCATGCATGTGAACAAAAATTATGAATAAAAGTAGAGAATGAAAAAATAAGAACACAAATGCACAAGACACAAAATATTCTCTTTGGGAAACCCTTTCAGGAGAAAACCCATCTGGAAGGTGAGGTCACTTCGCTCTATTTCTATATCTGGAAATATGTCTGCATGTAGAAAGAAGTAATGCCTGTGGTTTGTGGGATGCTACAGTACACCAATCCTCTCCATGTTCTCTACCTCTTATCTCTCCTCGCTATCTTTTCCCAGATATGGAACAAAATTCTCTCGAAAGAATGGAATACATCTTCCTCCTAGTGGCTCGGTTATAACACAACCTGATAGCTTACTAGTGGTTAGGTTTTACTACATCAACTCTTAACTAGAGTTACAAAATAGATTCTTCTAGAGTATTTTACATAACAAGCACGTGGCTAACCACTTTTCCATGAATAATGAGGTTGGTGCAACATCCTTCTGAACTATAGGTGTGAAAACAAGAAGGTCAACTTCTGAGTGGCATAACTTTTTCATATGGACTCTGATTGACACGCTTCTTGCATCGTTGGAAAGCTTTATGTGTGTAGAATAGCATGAGAAGATGTTATGCTAAAGTGATAATTTTTACCCCGAAAAATTTCATTTGATGCCTCAAAATGTTCCCAGAAGGTTTCAGACCTCGTTTTGCCAAACTAGGTCCCGTTGGTAAAAACCATCCCGTGAGCTTATTCGTCCACTTTTTCCACTCCAAATGCATCGAGATGGATGAAAAGCAATATAATGATCCATTTTGGATCAATACAAGTGATCAGAAGATCATATATACATCACCAATAATATTCTTTTTCTCTTCTTCATTGATTAGTTCACACAGGTCTAAGGCAAGGTTGAGGAAAGTGTTTCGCATAGGTCTGAAAATACAAGGTACGAAGCATTCTCTTGTTCTATGGTTTTGGGTCTTAGACAAAGATTGTCAAAAGAAATTTTTGGCTATAACCACTAGCTAATAGGTACAAGGGAGCAATTGGAAGGTATCAATTGCATGAACAACTCATCCATACGGCTGAGCTCTAGGGAAACTTTTTGGCATCCGACAGTATTTGACCGATGTTGATTGTAGACAAGAGAAGTTGTCTTTTATATATATTGATGCTGGGAACATATTTATGAACATTGTTGGGTTAATTTTGCTGGATGATTTTTTATTGGGCTCATTGTACTCTCTGCTAGACATTCTATGACAATCTAATAGAAGAATAATTTTCAAAGGGTTTTCCCCATAGTGGGTTTTCCCCTGACCTTTGACGAAATTTGTGTCTCTTGTTGATGTGTATATTTTCTCCTTCGTGATTACATTTATTGTTATATACTCAATTATTGTTGATGGTTGGAAATATTAATTGGTATTGAAAATATTGCTAATTGAAATATTGATTTGGGTTAAAGTAATTGATACAACATAGAACAATCTAAAAATTAACATGATTTCAGAGCTAAGGTGAAGGACAAGCCCAAAAGGAGACACACATTGAAGGAACCATCTTTGGAATGTTGAAGGAATCTATCTAGTCACATCAATATGTCTTCCTCTTTCTTCAAGGAACATGAGAAGTTGGGTGTCTCATTTGACTTTGTTTCATGGAAAATTAGGTTGGAGGTCATAGGTAATAACAATGATGTTTTGGAATACATTCAAGGAAAAGTACCTAAGCCTCTAGAGAATGCTTCCATTGTCACCAAGAACATGTACAAGTGATGTGAGTTAAAAGAAAAGAAAATTATAGTTGATGGTTTACAAGATAGTTTAATTACATATGTTGGAAAATTTAGGAAGTCGAAGGATATGTATGATAAGGTAGTCTACATGTATGAATTCAACAATTTGAATGAAATCATCTCCTATAAAATCAACTCAAAGATATGAAGATGAAAAAAGGAGAGTCTATGCAATCATACATTATGAGGATATCTCATCTTAGAGATCAGCTGCAAAGAGTTGGAGAATCTGTGTTTGACAAGGAATTGGTGATTGTAACTCTTAGAGGTCTCCCTCCTATTAAACCTTCATTACTACTATAAGAAACAACAATTTTTTTCCGTCATTTGATGAGATTGTTGGAAAGCTCACTCAAGAAGAATCAAGGATGGTTTCTAGAGGAAAGATACAAAAGCTTGAAGAAGGAGAACCCATTGCATTCATCACTCATGAAAATAAGAAGAAGAAAGGAAAAGGAGGCCCATCAAATTCAAGAAATCCTTCTCCCCGACTTCAAATAGAAGGTTTGGAATATTCAAGGAATCATTACACACCGAATGGTTCAATTTTTTATAAGAGAGGCCACTATGTTTGAGATTTCCCTCAGAATAACAATGGTCCATGATACAATACTAGAAGCAACAAAAATGTGTTTGATGGTCAAAGAATAAGAGATGATCGAAGGAATGATCGCAATGGAAGAGATGAAAGAAGAAGAAGAGATGCTCCAAGTGGTCATGAAGAATATATTCTTCCTCAAAAGAAGTCAACATTCTCCATGTATGAAAGTAATGTTTCCACTCAATCTGAATATATTCTTATTTCTTCCCTTACTAGTTCCTCTCCTCTGGATTCATGGGATAATTGGTTGGTTGATAGTGTGGCCACTCATCATTTCTCTGGGTATAATGAAGTTCTCTCTAATTTTGTAGAGAGGGAGCCAAATTTGAAATTTATTCTTGAAGATAGCTCCACTCATCCCATTAAAGGTTCTAGGTCCATTAAATTTAATTTAGAGTCTGAGGAATCTATTGTGCTCCATGATGTGATGTATGTGCCAGGATTGAAGAAGAAATTCGTATCAATATCTACTTTAGAAGATAAAGGGATGAGGGTTTCCTTCACCAAGGGAAATTTTCTTACATGGCCTCCTGGATCACTTGTGAGAGATGCATTCACATTAGGATCAAGATTTCAAGGACTCTACAGGGTTACTAGTAGACCTATTCTAGCATTGGTCTATGATACTAATCATATAAGCAAACCATGGCACCAAATATTGACCCATTCACATTATAGTGCTCTTCCAAAATTGAATAAATTGGTCTCTGGTATTCTTGATGTTCAAGCCCAACATGATGGAGTATGCCCAGGTTGTGCCAATGGAAAGAATACATGGGGACCATTCCCCTCTAGCAATAACAAGATAAATGACATCCTCCATCTTATTCATTCTAACATATGTGGTCTAATGCCCGTGCACTCTATTGGTGTCCATATATACTACATCACCTTCATTAATGACTTGTCAAGAAATATGTGGATATATTAATTGAAGCATAAGGATGATGCCTTCAAAATGTTCAAGGAGTTCAAATATTTGGTCAAAAATCAATAGGGAAGAAAATTAAGATATTCAGATCTGATAATGGTGGAGAGTACATATCAAAGTAGTTCATTGATTTTTGCAAGAACGAAGGTATCAAGAAAGAGATTATTGTGCCATACAGTTCCAAAAAAAATGGAGTGGTTGAAAGAAATAACATGTCCATTGTAGAAGTCGCTTGTGCCATGCTCCATGATCAAAAGTTGTCGAAGTTCCTTTGGGGTGAAGCAACGAATGTTTTCGTATATGTTCAAAACAGGGTACATCATCAAGCATTTGACAACAAGACTCTTGAAGATGTGTTCACAGGTGTCAAGCCAGATATTTTCCACCTATGTATCTTTGGGTTCCTCATATATTTTCATGTGCCTAAGGATAAAAGAAATAAGCTAGAAGCTACGGGAATAAAATGTACAGTTTTTTGGATATTATTAAAATTATAAAGCATTTATATTATATATTCCTGGTCAAAGTAAGTTTGAAGTTAGCATGGATGTAACGTTCGATGAAGATGTTTACCTTGGGAAAGAAATGGACCTTCCTCTGTCTCCTCCTCTTGAGAAGAGGAATGATGATATTGGTATTTAGATGGCTCTTCCATGGCTGAATCTAAGACAAACATTTTTGATGATCCCATGGAGCCCATGGACCCCTTACATCCTCCTCCAAGTGATCCTCCTACTAGGAAGACGATATTTTGGGTCTGTGACACATTACAAGATGATGAGGGACGAGTTCCTATTCGAATATCATTTAGAGAAAGTAAGAAGCCATGCAGTTACCAGGGATATGTTGCAACTATGAGCACCATGATTTAGGCCCAACCTCCCACCTTTGAAGAATACGTTAAAGAAAAAGTCGGTAAGAATGCTACGGCCGAAGAATATGAATCAATTATGAAGAATGATGTATGGGATGTTGTGTCAAGCCAAATGGGGAAATCTGTGGTCACCTAAAAATGGATATTCAAGATCAAACATGGAGTTGATTGTAGCCTTGAGAAAGTCAAGGCAAGGTTCATGGCTCGAGGATTCTCCCAAAAAGAGGGATAAGATTATGATGATATATTTTCACCTATGGTTCAGTATACAACCATTTTTTTAATAGTTTCTCTTTCCGAAACTCAAGGATGGACCCCTTCATCAGATGGACATGAAGACAACATTCCTCCATGGTATATTACAAAAATAAGTGTACATTGAGTAGCCATATGGATTTGAAGTATAGGATTGAAAGACACATGTTTGTACGTTGAAGAAGGCATTGTATGGTTTGAAGCAAGCCCCCAGATCATGGTATGCCCACATTGACAGTTATTTGGTAAAGTTGGGATTCACATGAAGAAATTATGATCCCAGCCTGTACTTCAAGGTAGTCCAAGACATGCCATTGATTTTGGTTATGTATGTTGATGATCTATTATTGACAAGTAGTGAGCCCTTGATGATTGAGTGGAAGATGGAGCTAACCTATAAATTTGAAATGAAGGACCTTGAACTCATGTACTACTTTCTATGCCTTGAGCTATGGCAAAGTCTTGGTGATATTTTCCTTTCACAAGGAAAATGTGTCGTGAAGCTGTTGGGAAGATTTGGAATGACAAATTGCAAGTCCCTACCCACATCAATGGAAATGAACTTCAAGAAGTTATGTGGATAAGTTGCAGGACCCGATTTGTTGAATCCATTTGAGTATAGACAATTCATTGGGTCTCTGATGTTCTTGGTAAACACCCATCTGGACATATGCTATGAAGTTAACATATTGAGTAAATTTATGACCAAGCCTCTCGATGCACATTGGATCATTACCAAACACATTTTGAGATATTGGCATGGGATGATCACACTTGGTCTGAGATATTCTACCGGAGATGTTCAAATTCATGTATACACCAATGCTGACTGGGAAATAAATGTTGTCGGCATGAAGAGTACAACTGGATGTTGTTTTAGCCTTGGATATTCTATGATATTTTGGATGAGTAGGAAGAAGAAGTGAGTAGCATTGAGTACCGTCGAGGTAGAGTACATTTCTGCTAGCATGGATAACTTCGAAGCAGTTTGGTTGAGGAATCTCTTTGGAGAGTTGTTTGAGAAGGTCCTAGACACTACAATGATATATTGCGACAAAAATAGTGGGATCCATCTCGAAGATAATCTCGTATTTCATGAAAAGTCCAAGCACATAGAGATTCAATATCATTACATTTGAGACATCATGAAAAGAGGAGTTGTTAGACTCCATCATATATAAATAGATGAGCATATTGAAAATATTCTCACCAAGGCTTTGTTAAAAGAGAATTTCTTGGTATTCAGAGAGAATCTTGTACTTAAAGATGTGATCCCTCTTGATAAGGGGCATTAGTGATCGAGGACATTAAGCTAGGTCTTCCCCCTTGTTCAAGCTCCTAGGGTGTGGAATTAATATGGATTTCTCCTGGGGTTGAGGGATCATACCCATAAGTTGGGCTTGTTAGCATCATACCCACAAGTTGAGCTTTTTGGGATTGTCCCTCCTGGTCTGGCCAATGGGTTGAGGAGGCTTGGCGGTGTGTTATCCTTACCTTTGGTAAGTCATGTATCTCACCTGAGCTCAGATTATTATGTAAGTGTTCTACCACATGAGCCTTGAGGGTCATTAATGGGAATATTGGTTGGCAATAGGATGGGTTGATATGTGCTCCCTTATATCACATATTACTCGATATGGGGTTGAAGATTTTTTCTCCCCCGTGTAGATTTGGGTTGAGATGTGCTCCCTGATATTGTTTTTTATTGATATGTTCTCTCCAATGTTACAGAGGGTGGTAACTAATGCTCCTTGATGTTTCTTCTTCTTTAGATTCGAGAATGACTCAACAGATAGAGTTGAATAGAGATGGGATAGGACGAAGAGATACATATGACAAGATTTGGTTGGAATTTCTCCCTAGTTTAGAGGGAGTGTTAATTTGGTATCTCGGTTACAAATTCCAAACATGGGACTAGATTCATCTTTTAAAGAGGACCAATTTTTACTATAGAATTACCCAATTCAGATAAGGGAAAGTGTACTTATGAAGAAAATCCCACATATGCACATTTGGACAGGTCGACCCTAACAGGAAATTGGTCACCCTTGGAAGGCTATAAATACAAGTGATCCCAAGCTCATTTGGACATCACCAAGAATCTTCTTCTTCTATTCTTCATTGATTGGTTCGCATAGGCCTGATTCAAGTTTGAGGAAAGTTGTTCGCGCAGGTTCGAAAATACATGGTCTGAAGCTGTTATGAAACCAGCTCAAGAAAAGATAGAAAAGATAGATGAACGCCTTAGAATTCAACCTCTTCGAGGGTGCAAACTCCTTTACATTACATAAATGAACAATTCTTCGATGATTCAAATGAAAAAACCTCCTTTCTATATATAGGAGTCTAAGGAGTCACAATATAATCCAGCCGACCTAACAATAATAATATAAAGCCACAATAATAACAATAGTGGGCTTCTATGGGGCACAATAGTAACAATATGGGCACTACATGGGTACATCAATATAATAAGTGGGTTATACTAATAACAATAAGGGGTTACACTAGTAGTATAGGGGCCTAACATGCCCCTCTCCTTCAGAAAGCGTTGTCCTCAACGCTTGAGTAGTTCTTGATGCTTATGTATAAAGTTCTTGTCCTCCCATGTGGAATCTTCAGCGGGTAAGTTCTTCCACCTGATGAGATACTCTGAAATTGATCGATTTCGTAGCTGTCGGGTTCTTGTTTCTGTGACTGCTCCAGGTTCTAATATGATTTTTCCTTCCTCTTCAATTTCTGGCAATATTGTTTGAATTGGGATCTTTTGCAACTTTTGAATAAGTGGCCATACTTCTTTTTCCTTCTTCCATTCTTCCCTTTCTTCGTTTATCCAATCTGGTTGGATAATATAAATAGCACAAAACAATGCTTCCACATCCTCATCCTTGAAGAGTCTTCCCATTCAGTAAGGTCGCCATTTTTTAAGTGCATGTAGTATTGCCAACATTTCCTTCTCATAAATAGCTTGCTTGAGATGTAGTAGTAAAAATACCCAATCACCTACATCAAAACATTGATGGTGATCTACCTGTTGTTTCGTTTGATTTTGCACCGAAGTGACGTTATCCTTTAAAAGTTGGAGAACTTGTTGTTGATGCTCGATGTGATATTTCACTGCTTGAACCTTTTTCCTCTTCATATGTCCTTCTATCTCTAGAGTTTGAGGAGTGGTAATTTCTTCCAATCCTTTACAAGATATGGTAGGATTCATTTCTTGACGCTCGATGTGATCTTTCACTTCTTGAACATTTTTCTTCTTGATATGTCCTTCTATCTTGATAGTTTGAGGAGTGGTAATTTCGAACAATGAATTACAAGATATGGTTAGATTCATTTCATCTTTCTCGATCTAATCCTTCACTTCTTGCACCTTTTTCTTCTTGATATGTCCTTCTATCTTGAGAGTTTGAGGAGTGGTAATTCTTGCTAGTGCTTTTCAAGATATCGTCTGATTCATTTCTTCTTTCTCTGGGGTGGGGTCCTGGCGTATATCTTCTTCTTTTGGTTTTTCTTGATCCTTTTCTTCCTCCTCTTCATATTCTATGTAAAATAATTTCTTCTCAGCACACTTATGACCTTTAGTGCATTTGCTATCACTGTTATCTCAAAATCAGGCCCTGGAAGGCTGCAGATCAGGTTGATTCTAAGTAACTATTTCAAACCTACTTTAGGCTGAGGCTTAGCCTCCTCAACCTGAGAGGGCTCTCTCTAGATGGGTTAATGATTTTGATTAAGATAAGATGGCTAACTCTTTGTGAAATAACTGAGACAAATATGGATGCTGGAAAAACATTAAACAAGTTTCCATTGGGCCTATGGAGTCAACAACATCTTAATAAACAATGATCTTGAATTTACATAGAAGTCAGGGCATTCAGCATTTGAATATTCAGAACACAACTCATATGGAACCACAATTTATAAATGCATACAGGAAATCAGAGCACAATCAGTGAATTCTGAGGGATTATACATTTATACAACTGTAAAAAATTAAGGAAAAGACAAGATCACAAATTCTGAACATAGAAATCCTTCATGAATCCTGAGAAGTAAAGCCAAATTATATTACTGAAACTCTGTCTTTACATAAGCCAAATACAATGCTCTGTCATAAAGTTTTCCAACCCCAATTACATTGTTGTTTCAGCTATATATAGAGCTTCTTATTCTAACTGATCGATATTCCTCCTTAAGCATGAGGGGAATTCGAAAACTACTTCTAATGACACCTATTAACCCTTTTAACTAACTAATAAATACAACTGACTGTTGACTGGAGTTTTTAGAGACTGTTGACTGATGACTGATGACAAAACCTTATCTTCAATTTCATTGCCTGAAAAAGGAGCACCAGATTTGCCTTGTCTTTTAATATCTGAATCAGAAGTGACACAGCTACCATTGCCAAAAACCTGTTCAAGTAGATTGAAAAGGTCCTTATCATACTTGTTGAATTCTTGGATATCACTCTGCTTAATACTCAAGTACTTGTACTTCATGCTCTTAAACTTTTGAAACAGCTTATCTGTTGATAGATAGTGCCCAATCTCTTCTTTAAATTTTCTAGTCACTTCAGTCCAAAACGCTTGATGCTTGGAAAAAGACATTGCATCTTTTAAAGATGTCACACCATGTGCACCACGATTTATACCATCTTGTACAGCAGAGGCAATACAAATTTCATCTTTCAATACACTGCCCACTACTTTCTAGGAAAACCAGCATGAAATTACAGTCAACAGTTATACAAACAATTCTAAAAGAATGTGGAAATCTTCAAATCTTCAGAACTCGAGCTTGGAATGTAGTCATGCATTTTTCTCTGTAGAGCTATAGTATTTAAATATCTAGAGGTTTGCTGCTTTGAAAAAGATCCAACAAAATTTCAATAGCGAGCAGCTTTGAGAAAATTGTCGTAAGGGCTTGCCGGTGGTAGCCTGAAAGATTGCCAAGAATGCTGGGATTCTTCCAAGGAAGGATGCAACAAGCTAGAGGTGATGTTAAACCACTCTGGGTTGCCTGCATCGATAGCTAGTTTCTGTCCATTGAGGGAATTATTTTTAATCTTCTGCAGGTCTTGATCAGCTTTATACACAATCAATCCACTCAAATCATTTTTTCGGTGCAGGGAGGAGCAAAGGATCTGGATTTCTCTTGAAGCTCATGACGACCGACATTTTCTTTTGTTTGCCAATTACAAGAGCTTCACACTGGCTTGCCATTTGGGTGTAAGGTACAGGAGTAGTCGAGGTGGATATACTACTTGCAACATGCCGTGCTGTGTCCAGAACCGATTCTAATAGTTGATTAACACTCAGCACATGTACATTAGCAATATATCCTCCCTTCACCAAATCCAACCAATTGGCTTCATATAACTTGGGCCCAATCAAGAAGTTCAAATCAGTAATGCGCTCATCCTCTCGGACAAGTGTAGCTGTAAGCCCAAGTTTACAATGAGACTTTGTAATGCTATTGACTTTACAAAACATATGTGCTGGAACCACATGTACCTCATCCATAATAATAGGCATCCCCAATTAAAAGTGCCGCGTGCTCATTACCCTGCTCTGATGCATGCCACCAAAGGGTGTGTGCACGTGGATGTCGTTCAACATCACTGCAGAAACCTGACTTTCCTATGCATATCATATTCCCCAAACTTATCAAGAATCCATGCAGCATTACTCTGTGCAACCTCATATCCAAATAGCCAATGCCATTATATGCAGAAAAACGCTTTCGCCTAGAGGCAGCCTTGAACCATTCTAGTGCCTTGGTAAAATTCCTCTCAACTCCAGAACCTCTTGCATAAATTTCACCGAGAAATTCCATCGAATTTGAGTCTCCCTTCTCAACCGCTTTAAGAAACCATGATAATGCTTTCGCATTGTCACGGGGAACCCCCTTCAAACCAAAGTAGTAGAACACACCAAGTTTATACATTGCCACTGCATTCCCTTTCTGGCCCTGATATTCAATAATTTGGAAATCATCATCTTCCTCACCATGCGACTTCCTTAATGCTGTTTTGTTCTCTTCAGCTCCATCATTGATCCGTACTGGTTCAACCAATGGTGATTCATTGAAACTAAGAAAGCTAGCTACTGCTACAGATGCAAGTTCTGCATAAAGCTTAACAGATTTCTCATACATCTGTTGTTGATAATAGGTATAGGCCAGTGCCATCTTCGACTGAAAGTTTCCACCTTCTGCAGCAAAAACGATGATACAAAAAAGCCTTTGCATCACTCTGCTCATCATCAAAATCTAGTATATGAACCTTCTGCTCATCCTTGAAGGCTTCACAAATTGCACCATTGGCCACTATGCAACCAAATTTGAAATATGGGCAAACTTCAAATAATCATTTGCATTGCAGATAAAATATCAGTGCTTGGTGGCTCTTTACAATTCAAAGCTTTGTATATTCCGTTTCCTGAAGATTCTATTCGTGCAGCAAGACCCTCCACCATGAAAGCTGCAAGTCTTTCTATTGGGTCTCCTTGAATTGAGACTGTCTCTCTCAATTTTGTGATTATATGTGATGCCATTTCTTCTTTACCTTTAGATATTGCCGTTGCACATTGAACTAACAGCTGTTTGGAAGAGCTCCCTGTATGAACATTATCTTGCCGGTGACCAGTTGATGCATATGCTTCTTGTTGCAAAGAATTAGTTTGTGAAACAGAACATGAATCAGAGATATTTGCAACACTGGGATAATCTATGCTTCCATTAGAATAATCCTTCAAGGTTGTGCTCTCCATCGGAGAATGCATAGGGGAATCCTCATACAGGAGGTTTTCTATTGTGTCTGCCCATTCCCTGTCAATATATGTGCTTTGAGCGGGGCTAATGATACTTGCTTCATCAATATCACTAAAAAGTTCTCTCTCCAACTCTTGCAGCCATTGCCTGATGTATTCTGGATTTTCATCAAAGATACTACCATGTATAGCTCCTCTTTGGCAATCTGATGACGGAAAATTTAGGTAACCTGATGTATGTTCCCCTGTGAGATTCTCACTAGATGCAGATTTCTGGAGGGAAGCAGAACTCTGTACAATAGGCATGCTAGGATATTGACCTCCACTGGATACCAGAACTTCGGCCAATGTAGCGGGATTATAGGAAAAACCTTGAGAATGAAACACAGCAGTATTATTTGTATATTGATGATAAGATCCAACACTGTGACATGTCGAGTCAAATATTCCCACAGAATCCATAGGAGACAGCTATGAAATATTGGCTATCGATTTGAACAAATCCCCAATTTCGTAGCGCAGCCAGTGCAAACTATGAATTATGCGCTACGAAATCACCTAGACAATTTTAGCTTTGAAACGAGTTTGGACATATGATATCCATGTGAGATATGAGACCAATGATAGACTAAGACAGAGAATTGATCCCTTTATACATACCAAAAATTCTCTTAACAAGACTCCTATTCAAACTATTTAGACTCTAAAACCAGATGAAAATACTAGACCCAAAATTGACACCAACCCTTTGACAAACAATCGAAATGAGGTGAACAATTTAAATTTTTTTTTTTCTTGAGTGATAACAATCACAATTGTAGCAAAGCCCTTTTTCTCTTTTTTCTTCCAATTGTCGTGGTGTAACCCTTGTAGGTTGTGGAAGGCTAGGGGAAACAACACTTCCATCTTTATAGTTGTGAAGGGGTACGCTTCCTGGTTTCCCTAATTTTGCTTTCCACTATGTCACAAAGCCCTTTTACTCTTTCCAATTGTTGTGGTGTTGCTCTAAAGAAGGTGTTGCTCTTTGTATCCTCATAATGTGCTATCATTTCCTCCGTGAAAATTGACCACGTAACAAGTTGTTTACGAGAACAAAGCCCTTTGTACCATAAAAATTGATCTAGTTCTAAATATGAAGATGCAATACATACCTTTTGTAACAATTGTACACCATGTAGATCAAAATATTGCTCCATTTGAAGTATCCAATTTACCGGATCCTTGCCATCAAACTTCCTCATCTTGCTTTTTCTTGATTTTAGGAGCTCGACCTTGAAACGACTGTAACTCTGTACTTTTGGAAATTTAAGTTCTGAAATTGCTACCTGTAGTAGCCCTCTGTGTCCTCTTTCCAATGCCACTAGTTTGATCGAAATTGGATTCTCTAAGAAAAAGTTATGCACAATCTCCCAAGATGACTAGATTATAGACCTTTCCAGAAGAGCGAACTTGTATGAAGTGCCACGTGTCACTATTTCGACCTTTGGAGCTAAAAAATATATACAAACAAACTAAAGTCCGTCATCTTTCTGTACCTTCTTACGAAATTTCAATCCGATGCTCAGAAAGAACGTTATGACGATTTTTCCCAGGACACCTATTTTGAGTGTAATTCAAGAGTCTGCAAAAAGACCAACTTCCTCAGATCATATCTCCAAAAATATCGCGCTAAAAGCTCTGAAATTCGGACCCAAGGTTTAGCGCAATTTCTTCTCAAATGGATTTTTTTTGTGACTTCTGAAACGTCACAAAACAAAAGTTATAGCGAAAATGTCACGATGACCTGTTTGGAGCAGCGAAACCCTGGAATCCAAAGCTCTGATACCAAATGTTATGAAACCAGCTCAAGAAAAGATAGAAAAGATAGATGAACGCCTTAGAATTCAGCCTCTTCGAGGGGGCAACCTCCTTTACATTACATAAATGAACAATTTTGTTGGCATTATGTTTCAGGAATGGCTATATATGTTACAGATGTTGTACTTGATGGCAACTCCCATGACAAGGCTCTCTCTTTTTATTGAAAAATAAGAAGGACGCAGGAAATCAGTTCAGAAGGTGCGTACCCGCAGGTACACCTTGCAGGGACCGCGTCCAGAGACGCAGGCCAGCCATTCAGGAGGTGCGTCCACCCAGTGCACACATTTCAAGGCAGAGAAAAGCTCACGTGGGGGTTTCTTGTGTTTTACTCTTGGTATCTAGCCAACGGTATTGTGTTATTATGGTGTCGGCTCGTGGTATTGTTCCATGTTTTGAGGAGGAGCTTGCCTATATAAAGCAAAGGAGATCATTTGGATTTGGCATGTCTTTGGTTGAATATCTTATGAGGTGAGATCTGGTCTAGATCTAAAAGGCGAATCTACTGAAGGACTGAGATCTCTTTGGCGCAAGATCAGATCTGTAGATCTGATTGTTTGGGTTACACTTAAAGTCTTGAAATCATTCATACCCGAAAGGACGCAGGTACAGTGAAAGGAAAGTACGTCGGGACGCAGTGCAGTAAGAGGATACCTGCGTGGGGACGCAGGGTAGACGAAGTTCAGGTGCGTCCGGGACGCAGTTCAGTATCTGGTGATCTACGTGGGGACGCAGGGCGACCAAGGTTCAGGTGCGTCCCTGAAGCAACAGGACGCGGTGCGATAGTTTCTTTGGGTGCGTCCCTGCAGCAACAGGACGCGGCGCGATAGTGTCTTCGGGTGCGTCCCTGCAGCAATAGGACGCGGCACGATAGTGTTTTTGGGTGCGTCCCTGAAGCAACAGGATGCAGAGCAGTTGAAGGAACAGTACGTAGGCACGCATTGCAGCAGAAGGATCTCTGCGGGTGGTCACAGGAAAGCAGAAGGTGAACTGCGTCTATACGCAGGTCACAGAAGGGAAAATTGCGTCTCTGTATTAAGATGTTCTGTTGATTGAATTTCTCTGTTGATAAGGTGTTCTGGGTTAGTTCTGTTATTGCTGATCTAATAACTGTAGTGGACTGTAACTGATATGTACTTGGTAACCATTTGATGCTTTATGAAAAGAAGTAGGGGGTTGTAGCTCCCTTCCAGGAGAGACTGGAAAACGAGAGAGAGTTGTAGCTCTCTGCAGGTTGCAGCCTGCGTACTGGTAAAGGACTGCACCAGTACAAAATCATTGTAAAAGGAGTATCTAATTTGAAAGAAGATAGAGACATATTGCAGCAGTTGGTTTTCACCCACATTGGGTTTCCACCTTACATCTTGTGTTCTTTGGTGTGACTATATGTTTTCTTTATTCATGCTCATTATTTTATGGTACTGACATGCAAAAATAATTCAAAGATCAAATAAGGAAGATTTATTAATTGCTAGATAATACTGATTCACCCCCCCTCTCAGTATTATTTCCAACAATTGGTATCAGAGCAGGTCCTTCAGAGAAGCTTGATCGCTTGAAGGTAGATCGTTCATCATGAGCAACTACGAGAGAGAAGCATCAATCAGGCCACTGGTTTTTGATGGGACAAACTTCAATTATTGGAAGGTAAGAGTTACTGCATATCTTCAATCTCTTGGTACTGAAGTTTGGGACATTGTAGAAACAGGCTACGCTTTTCCTTCAGCTACTCCTACAGATGCAGCTGAGAAGAAGAAGTATGAAACAAATGCGAAAGCTGTCAGTACTCTATTAGGATGTATATCCCAAACGGAATTCATGAAGGTAATGCACTACAAATCCGCAAAAGAGATATGGGACAAAATTGTCACAAGCTATGAAGGAGATGAACAGGTAAAGCGTGCTAAACTTCAAACTCTCAGGATTCAGTATGAGACTCTCAAGATGTATAATGATGAAAGTGTGGCTAACTATTTTCTTCGGGTAGATGAGATTGTTAATTGTATGAAAAATTTGGGTGAAGAAATAAGAGAGGCTATAGTGGTTGAAAAGGTTCTAAGATCATTGTCCCCCAAGTTTGAATCTAAAGTATCTGCTATAGAAGAAAAGGAAAATCTACAAATTCTTACTATGTCTCAGCTACATGGAATTCTAACTGCTTATGAAATGAGAAAGGGAGGTCCTTCAGACAGAAGAGAAGCTGCTTTCAAGGCATCAGGCAAAGGAGATTATTATGAAGCAAGCCACGTCCCAGAGGAAGAGGAAGAAGAATCAAATTTTGTCAGAAATCTTCAAAGGGGTTCTGGAAGGTTCAGAGGTAAGTTACCTTTTAAATGCTTTGCTTGTGGAAGAGTAGGTCATTATGTTGCAAAATGCCCTTATAAGGATAAAGGAAAGGAACCTGCTAGATGGAACAAGAAACAGAACACAAATAAGAAAAGCTACTACACTCATGAAGATAGTGATGGTCTATCAAACAGTGATGAAGATGAACAAGGTAATGAATATAAGTTGTTAATGGCATTTGAAGATGATGATTATATGGATGCTGTAGATGTGGATAACCTTTATGATGAAATTACTAGACTCAAGAGATGTATAGAAGAAAAGAACATGATCATTGATACTCTACAATTTCAAATTGATGAAAAGGAAAAACATCTTGAAAAATTAGAAGGTGAAATTGTTGGTCTTAGAAAAGAGATTGAGAAAACAAAAGCTATTAATCTCAAGTTTGTCAAAGGATCTGAAACTTTGGATGAGATTATTAATGTGCAGCGATCTCCTCTAACAAGACAGGTCTGGGCTATAATGGAGAAACTTCTCAAGCATCCACCTCAAAAAGTTATCTTGATGCAGCAAGAAGAAATGAGCAAAAGCAAAATGAAGATCATCAGGTAAAGCAGGGATGAATTACAAACAGAAACTATCAGGGGCAATCCATCTTAAGGGTGAACAAAAGCTACAACCAGCCACAGGTAAAATCTTCTCAATTTGGTTCAAGAATGGATGACAATAGAAATTACAATCATTTGGCCGGTAGATTTGATAACCGCAGAAGTTTCTTCAATGGACAGTGCTTTTCTTGCCATAACTTTGGTCACAAAGTAGCTCAATGTGTTGCATATAAAACAATCATGACTAGGGAAGCTAAAAAACAAAGAAGTATGACATGGATTACAAAAAGGACCTATAACAACTTTTCGGTTCTTGAAAATGAAGTTGAATGTTCTATTTGCAATAACTTTGGTCATGAAGACTCTGAATGCAGGAGCAGGTTTCAGCAGAAAAAGGAACAAGCCTCAAGCACCAAAACATGGAGAATAAAGGAACCTCAAACAGAAAGATGTGGGATAGCTTTTTATGCAGAAGGACAAGAAAATCTATGGTACATTGACAGTGGATGTTCGAAGCATATGACAGGTGATAAAGAAAAACTTGAATCTTATTCTGCTCTAGAAAAGGGAAAGAAAGTCTCTTTTGGAAATGATACTCCTGCAACTATAAAAGGAAAAGGCATTGCTCAGTTAAAAGAAAAGGTCAAGGCTGGAAATGTTTTGTATGTTGATGGATTGAAGCATAATCTTCTAAGTGTCAGCCAGATGTGTGATCAAAGAACCGAGGTTATATTCAGATCAAATGGATGTCTTGTTCATGATCTTGATATAGGTAAAACAATGATCAAAGGCAAAAGAACTCCAAATAATCTGTACATATTTGAAGAAGGACAACAACAATGCTATGTGAGCAAGGATGAAGAGCACTGGTTATGGCATCGAAGGTTGGGACATCTAAGCTTCTCACAAATAAGGAAAGCATGCAAATATCAGGCAGTTCGCGATCTTCCAGATATCAAAATTCCTGACAACACCATATGCAAATCATGTCAGTTTGGAAAACAAACCAGAACTAACTTTCCAGAGAAAGAAGGATCAGCTAGCATGCCTCTTGAGCTAGTACATACAGATACATGCGGTCCTTTCAGAAAAAGAACACCTCGAGGAGAAGAATACTTGATATTATTCATTGACGATTTCTCCAGGTTTGTCTGGTTAGGACTTATGAAGCACAAAGATGAAGCATTCGAAAAATTCAAATCCTTCAAAGCCTTGGTGGAAAATGAATCAGGTCACAAAATTAAGTGCCTCAGATCCGACAGAGGTGGGGAATTTACTTCAAATGAATTTTTCGATTTCTGTGAAGAACATGGGATAAGAAGAGAATTCTCTACAGCAAGAACTCCCCAGCAAAATGGAGTTGTGGAAAGAATGAACAGAACAATCCAACAAATGGCTCGTGCTATGCTTGATGAATCAGGAACTCCCGCTACTTTCTGGGGTGAAGCTGCACATGCTGCGGTTGTTATTCTCAACAAAACGAATGTTTGGGTGAACAGCACTCAAACTCCTCATGAGCTTTGGAATGGTAGGACTCCTTCGGTAAAGCACTTCAAAATCTTTGGGAGCAAATGCTACATCAAGAATACTGATGAGCAGCTTGGCAAACTTGAACCTAGAGCAGATGAAGGCATTCTTCTTGGTTATTCTCCATATAGCAAAGCATACAAATGCTACAATAAAAGACTTGGTAGAATTGTTGACAACATTGATGTAGTGGTTGATGAGAAGGGATACATTCCTAGGCAAGTACATCGTGAAGACATCGAAGAAGATGAAGGCTACCCTCAAAGACAGAATGATGAAGAAGAAGAATCTCAAGAAGAACCTCAAGAAGAACCAGAGGAGAAAACAAGAATAGAAGAAAAGACTCCATCCAGATATGTTCAGAAGAACCATCCAGAATCTCAGATTATGGGACAGAAAGAAGCAGGTGTACAAACTCGAAGAACAATTGCAGAAGCTTCAAGCTATTTAGCATTACTCTCCTCAACTGAACCACAAAATGTGAAAGAGGCATGCAAAGATGAATGTTGGGTGAAAGCAATGGATGAAGAACTTGAGCAGATCGAAAAGAACAACACTTGGGAGCTGGTTCCTAGACCAAAAGATAAGTTATCGTGACAAAATGGGTCTTCAAAAACAAATTGAATGAAAATGGAGAAGTAATTAGAAATAAAGCCAAACTTGTTTGTAAAGGGTATGCGCAATAAGAAGGAATAGACTTTGAAGAAACCTTTGCTCCTGTTGCAAGACTTGAGGCCATCCGAATGTTTCTTGCTCTCTCAAGTTTTCAAAACTTCAAAGTATTTCAAATGGACGTGAAATCAACCTTTCTAAATGGAGACTTGGAAGAAGAAGTATACATTGAACAGCCAGATGGGTTCATTCTTGGAAATGATCCAAACCTTGTATGCAGATTGAAAAAGGCCCTCTATGGTCTCAAACAAGCTCCAAGGGCTTGGTACTACCGCTTGGACAAATATCTTCATCAACAAGGTTTTTCAAAAGGTTCAGCAGATAGCAATCTTTATATAAAAGTTGAAAATGACAAATTGCTAATACTTGTTGTGTATGTAGATGACATTATTTTTGGCAGCAATGAAGAAGCTATGAGTCAAAGCTTTGCCTCGGTCATGCATAAAGAATTTTAAATGTCCTTGCTAGGAGAACTGACATATTTCCTTGGTTTGTAAATCCAACAAAAGGAAGGAGGAATCTTTTTATCTCAAACCAAGTATCTCAAACAGATTTTGAAGAAATATGGCATGGAAGATGCAAAACCAGTATGTACACCCATGGTCACAGGATGTAGTCTCAGTGCAAATGATGAATCCGCAGCAGTACATCAACCAACCTACAGATCTATGATTGGAAGTTTACTTTATTTGACAGGTACCCGACCAGACATCATGCATGCAGTTGGAATAGTTGGAAGATTTCAGGCAAATCCGAAGGAGACTCATCTTCAGGCAGTAAAGAGAATTTTCAAATATCTTCAAGGGACTCAAAATTATGGCTTATGGTATCCTAGAGATACAGATCTTACTCTTCATGCTTATACAGATGCAGATTGGGCCGGAAGCATGGACGACAGGAAAAGCACAAGTGGTGGTGCGTTCTTTATGGGTTCCAGACTGGTATCTTGGTTCAGCAAGAAACATAGTTCGATTGCCTTGTCTACAGCTGAAGCGGAATATGTTGCTGCTGCATCTTGTTGCACCCAACTTCTTTGGATGATGCAGACTTTGCAGGATTTTCAAATCACTTGTACACCACCTATCCCCATCTTATGTGATAACACAAGTGCAATCAACATCTCAAAGAATCCGGTTATGCATTCAAAAACCAAGCACATACCAATCAAGTATCATTTTCTCCGGGAACAAGTGCTTGAACAGAAGGTCAAGTTGGAGTATGTTCCTTCTAAGGAACAAGTTGCTGATATTCTCACAAAACCATTGCCCAGGGACACCTTTGAATACCTCAGGAAAAAGTTGGGGGTTGTTGATGCATCATCTTATTGTTGAATTTTTTTCTGATTGATGGTACAGGTTCAGGGGGAGCATATAATGTATTGTTGGCATTATGGAGGATGGTCAGAAGGAGATCTTGGAAATAGCTGCAATATGTCTCTATCTCTTTCATGGAGGATTATGGTTCTTTGTTGCAGATCTGGTTCAGGGGGAGCATGATCTTAGGGGGAGCATACCCTTTGCCCTTGATGTCAAAGGGGGAGAATGAAGCAAAGTTTGTGAGGTTGCCATCAAGTCCAAAGGGGGAGATTGTTGGCATTATGTTTCAGGAATGGCTATATATGTTACAGATGTTGTACTTGATGGCAACTCCCATGACAAGGCTCTCTCTTTTTATTGAAAAATAAGAAGGACGCAGGAAATCAGTTCAGAAGGTGTGTACCCGCAGGTACACCTTGCAGGGACCGCGTCCAGAGATGCAGGCCAGCCATTCAGGAGGTGTGTCCACCCAGTGCACACATTTCAAGGCAGAGAAAAGCTCACGTGGGGGTTTCTTGTGTTTTACTCTTGGTATCTAGCCGACGGTATTGTGTTATTATGGTGTCGGCTCGTGGTATTGTTCCATGTTTTGAGGAGGAGCTTGCCTATATAAAGCAAAGGAGATCATTTGGATTTGGCATGTCTTTGGTTGAATATCTTATGAGGTGAGATCTGGTCTAGATCTAAAAGGAGAATCTACTGAAGGACTGAGATCTCTTTGGCGCAAGATCAGATCTGTAGATCTGACTGTTTGGGTTACACTTAAAGTCTTGAAATCATTCATACCCGAAAGGACGCAGGTACAGTGAAAGGAAAGTGCGTCAGGACGCAGTGCAGTAGGAGGATACCTACGTGGGGACACAGGGTAGACGAAGTTCAGGTGCGTCCAGGACGCAGTTCAGTATCTGGTGATCTGCGTGGGGACGCAGGGCGACCAAGGTTCGGGTGCGTCCCTGAAGCAACAGGACGCGGCGCGATAGTGTCTTCGGGTGCGTCCCTGCAGCAACAGGACGCGGCGCGATAGTGTCTTCGGGTGCGTCCCTGCAGCAACAGGACGCGGCGCGATAGTGTTTTTGGGTGCGTCCCTGAAGAAACAGGACGCAGAGAAGTTGAAGGAACAGTGCGTAGGCATGCAGCGCAGCAGAAGGATCTCTGCGGGTGGTCGCAGGAAAGCAGAAGGTGAACTGCGTCTATACGCAGGTCACAGAAGGGAAAGTTGCGTCTCTGTATTAAGATGTTCTATTGATTGAATTTCTCTGTTGATAAGGTGTTCTGGGTTAGTTCTGTTATTGCTGATCTGATAACTGTAGTGGACTGTAGCTGATATGTACTTGGTAACCATTTGATGCTTTATGAAAAGAAGTAGGGGGTTGTAGCTCCCTTCCAGGAGAGACTGGAAAACGAGAGAGAGTTGTAGCTCTCTGCAGGTTGCAGCCTGCGTACTGGTAAAGGACTGCACCAGTACAAAATCATTGTAAAAGGAGTATCTAATTTGAAAGAAGATAGAGACATATTGCAGCAGGTGGTTTTCACCCACATTGGGTTTCCACCTTACATCTTGTGTTCTTTGGTGTGACTATCTGTTTTCTTTATTCATGCTCATTATTTTATGGTACTGACATGCAAAAATAATTCAAAGATCAAATAAGGAAGATTTATTAATTGCTAGATAATACTGATTCACCCCCCCTCTCTGTATTATTTCCAACAAATTCTTCGATGATTCAAATGACAAAACCTCCTTTCTATATATAGGAGTCTAAGGAGTCACAATATAATCCAGTCGACCTAACAATAATAATATAAAGCCACAATAATAACAATAGTGGGCTTCTATGGGGCACAATAGTAACAATATGGGCACTACATGGGTACATCAATATAATAAGTGGGTTATACTAATAACAATAAGGGGTTACACTAGTAGTATAGGGGCCTAACAGAAGCTTCCATGTATTCTAAGGTTTTGGGTATTAGTCGCAGGCTCATCAAAGGTAATTTTCAGCTATAACTACTACCCAATAGGCTCAAGGGAGTAGTTGGAAGGTCTCAACCACATGCACAACTCCTCATCCTTGCCGTTGAGCTCTAGAGCTAATTTTTGGCATCTGACTGCAGTTGACCGTAGACGGGAAAAGTTGTCTCTGATATATATTGATGTTGGGAACTCTGAACATTGTTGGGTTAGTTTTGCTCAATGATTTTGTGTTGGGCTCATTTTACACTCTAAAAAACATTTTATGACAATCTAATAGAAGAACATTTTTAAAACAGTTTCACCATAGTATCTTTTTCCCTAGTCTTTGACCAAATTTGGTGTCTCTTGTTGATATGTAGATTGTCTCCTTTGTCATTACATTTATTGTTCTATATTCAATTATTATCGATGGTTGGAAATATTAATTGTTATTGAAAATATTTATAATTGAAGTATTGAATTGGGCTAAAGTAATTGATACAACATAGAACAATATGAAAATTAAAAGAAATTAGTTGGAGCATTAGTGTGACCAAAAGGAGCTACTACAAAGTCATAATGCCCATACTTGGTAGATAATGAAATTTTTGTAGATTTCCTCTTCTTTGATGCATACCTGATGATATCTTGATCTCAAGTCAATCTTTTAAAACATTGTTTCTCCCTTAAATTGATCAAAGAAGTCATCAATCTATGGCAAAGGATACATATTCTTGATAGTCACCTCTTTCAACTACATGTAATCAATGCATAACCTGAGAGTACCATCCTTATTCTTCACAAACAACATTGGTGCACCCCAAGGGAACACACTTGGTCTAATGTATCCCTTATCAAGCATTTCCTTAAGCTGCAACTTCAATTCCACTAATTCTGGAGTGCTCATCCTGTAAGGTGCATTCGATGTTCGCGCTACTCCCAGCATCAACTCAATAGAAAAGTCCACTTATCTATGAGGCAGTAACTCTGAGATCTCTGCTGGAAATACATATTGAAATTTCTACAAAACTGGACACCTCTTCAAGACTTCAACATCCTCAACATCCTTCCCTTTGTCACTATAAATATGAACTACAATCAATACACACCCTTTCCTATTATTGCGCTTTTCCTGCATAGTTGTAACCATTCTCACTGACCTAGGATTCTTCTTACTCTACAAGATTCGCTTCTCTCCATCATCATCTAAGCAGTCAATAGTGTTATCATAAAAATATACCTTAGTCCTATGAATGTACAAATAATCCATACCCAACAACATACTATATAATCCCAATGGAAGCACATTGAGATGTGCTAAAGTAGACATAAAGTTCAACTTAAATGCACAAGATATTACCCAATAACTATTTCTTTTATTGGTACCTATAGCCAACTACACCAACCAAGAATTTGCATGCACTTCTTTCTTCAAGAAACACTTATCCACCAGGTCAAGACTGATATAACTATAGTTAGATCTAGGGTCAATCAAAATAGAAACAACTTGATCACAAAGCTTACCTTCCATCTTGATACTAGATGCCAAATGATCAAACTGCCTATTATTTAATGTTGTATAAATCTAATGAATACTCTGTCCAACCTCCCCAACTATCTATGCCTCTTTAGCACTGTAGATCTGAGGTCTACTACCCTGATGTTATGGAAAATCTCTCTTATGATGATCTTTGCCACATGTCCAACAATACAAAGGATTCCTTCCATCACCTGTGTTCTTCTCCTCATATTAAAATCCTTGTCCTCTCTCAGTTGCATTGACTTTCTTGTGTGGCACTAAATTCTCCTTGTCATCTATATCCTAAGGTTATCCTCTCTTTTTAGCCCACTTTCCATTATTATTCTAATTACCTTTCCAATCCTACTTAGACTTAGTCTTGCACTTCAATTTCTCATAACAATGCTTCAACTTTTTGTTGGCTTCCTCCAATGATCTAGGCTCACTAAACTCAATCATGTCTTTGTATGATACCAATAACCCATTGATGAATCTCTAAATCTTTTGTTTATCCTCCTTAAGACAAGGCACATATCTCAACAACTCCAAAAATCTACTAGTATACTCTGCATCAGTCATAGATCCCATCTTCAACTCATAGAACTCATTTTCCCTGTCATCATAGTATCTGTTAGATAGATACTTCTTCCTAAAATGTCTCTTGAACTCCATCCAAGTAGGCTCCTCTTCTCAAATGCCTCTGACATTCTTCACATCTTCCCACCAAATTTTTTCTTTTCCTTTAAGACTGAAAGTACCTATCCCAGCTTCCATATTTTCTGAATAATCATGCAATATGAAAACTTATTCATCCCAAGCAACCAAGCTTTTCGATCTAGGTGGATCTTCAAGACATAGTGGCATGGAAAATATCAAAATTCAAAGTGGCAAAGAATCTAGTATCCTGACGTCAGATCGAAGTACTCATCGCCCTGATTCCAATGGTGTGAATGACACTCCAATCCGAATCCGGATGATGAAGTTGTGGTAGAAAGCGTTTGCCATAGTTCTTTTGAAAATGAGGATTTTTCTCTTAAAAATGGACTTAAAGCCTTGAGAAGGAAAATCGCAATCAGAGAAGTCAAAGGGGCGGACTTAAGGAGGCGCAGTGGAACCCTCGATCAGCGATCTCTGACTAAAATGCAATTGGGGGCAAGAAATTGGCGATATTGGGATGGAGCAATCAGAACTGGGCAGAGCCGACTTGTGATCACAATCGGTGATCGGAGCGATCGACCGATCGGAAATCGAAAGAACTAGAATGTCGGGCCGTTGTATGAGTGGGATGCCGATGCGATTGGTCAACGCCGTTATCGGCGATCGACGATCAGCTGTTGGCAATCCCTGCTAACAGGACTATTGACAGAGCGATGTGCTAATTGCGATATGGGGGCCGGGCCTAATGGATCTATGAGCCCGATTTGATAAACTTTGAGATCCAGTTTTTAAGGTTTTGGTTGGAATTATTAATGTTTGATGGGTTTTTGTGTATTATCATTTTAAACAATAAAAAGCTATCTTTGGGGTTTTGTTATTCCCGCCGATCCTTCTACAAAACGGCTTCTATTCTAACAAAAACCAACCTCTGATTTATAAGCAGCGTTGTATTATAAAGCCCGATGATTGGAAAAGTGTAGGGAGAGAGGATTTTCAGCACATAGTTCGAGGCAGGAGAGCTTTCAAGTGGCTGATAGTGCATTTTTTCTGATTTGGACAAGTTTTATATGTTTTCAGCCCCTCTCAATGCCACGGATGCATTGGTGTTGTCCATTTCTCCATCTGAGGTCTCCATTTCACAACCATTGTCCAAAATGGAGGTATAAGCCACCTTTTATGTAACTGATGATTGTAATTCTCTTCTTTTCATGCCATTTAATATATGAAGGCCTCCCCATTGATCAAGCAGGGCTTGGAGATGTAGTCTGAGTTGGACGAACTTCGTTATCAAGTCTTGTTGTCTTCTTGTTGTGCCTTTATGTGTTCCTTCTTCTTTTCTTGTGTGCACATTAGATTTCTATGTTAAGCTGCAATTTTCACATGTGATTCTTTCCATACCTCTATAAGCAAAAGAACCCTGAATCAAGTGGTATCAGCAGGTCTTTTTAGATGTGAATTGCATGTTTGTACGCTAACAAGAGACATACTCCGAAGAGGCGAAGGGGAATTAGAGCCTTTCGATGCAGAAATGGGGTGTGCACAGCGAAGGAGAAACATGGCAGAAGATGAAGCTTATCTTGAATAGGAGCGTAATTTCCGCAAGACCTTATATTTGATGGCAGAGAATATCAATCAGTTGGTTTTAAGGCTGGAGAAAGCAGAGGAGAGAAACCTAGAAGAACAAGGTTCGGCACATGGGAATGGTGGAGAAGAACCCCCTCCTTCTCCTTCCTCGAGTGAAGGTTCTCTTTCCTATCACCACCATAATGGTAGAAATTCAAAGGATGCATCTAAGAAACCTTTCTTTAAATTAGATGTTAAATTTGATATTCCCATTTTTAATGGTGAAAGTAATGCAGAAAAGCTTAATAATTGGATTAGGCAGATTGAGGGCTACTGCAAGATTCAACAGATCATGGAGGATGAGGCAAAGATTCAGCTGGCCTCTCTACGGTTGAGCAGCACTACTCTCATTTGGTGGGAGAGAAAATTGTAGCACAGTAAGAATTTGGGTAACCTCTTTTCCTCATGGCTTGATTTTATTTATGCATTAAAGGAACAGTTTTATCCCTTAGGATACAAGCAAAAGGCTTTAATGAATTGGTAGTATTTAAGACAAGGCAAAGGTCAGGATGTTCAGAGTTTTACATAGGAGTTTAGAAAGCAAGCACTGAATTTGGGTATTGCACTTGATACACCTGAAGTTGTAACTAAGTATATTGGCTCATTGCATAGCTACATTATGCATTCATTGTTGTTGTTTGAACCAACCACTATTGACACAACCAGCGTAAAGGTAATTCATATTGAGAACAGGGGCAAGAATGAAAGAGATGATCATTTCAGAAAACCATCGTTCAAACCCCCCAATGGAAAATATAAAGCGAAATGGAAGGGAAAGGAGAAGAAGATGGAAGAAGCCAAAGAAGGAGAAAGGTCATATTGCAATCACTGCAAAAAAGAAGGCCACGATGACGATCACTGTTGGAAGCAGCACCTAGAAAAGCATCCAAAGAAGTATGGAGGAAAATGGAAGCAGAGGACAGTGGAAACTGTGTAGCAAGACCTTGGATCAGATTTCGGAGATGAAGCATTAATCACAACCGCGGGAACAAAAGGTACTCTTACACCTCATGTTAATTCTGAATTGCATGAAGGCACTAGTTCTGTAAATGAGTCCCTTCCTAATGATCGAAAGAGAATTGAACTGTTTCATATCAAAGTTGTCATAAACCATACCAAATTTGAAACTCTGTTTGATACCAGATCCCAAGAAAATTTAATCGCAGAATCCCTGGTAAAGAAACTCAACTTAGAAACAAAACCACAACTGAAACCTTACCCGCTTGGATGGATACATGATAAAGCAAAACTAAATGTAACCAAGCAATGTAAAGTCAAATTTGTAATCGCTTCTAAGCTAGTGGATGAAGTAGAACTGGATGTAATACCATTGGATATCTATGGCATGGTGTTAGGGAGCCCATATCTGTATGATAGAAAGGCAGTCTTCTTTCGTCACGAAAACAAATACCAAATCACGAAAGATGGGGTAGAATATATAGTAAGGGCTCATCAAAATAAAATCAATGCCAGCCTTGTAAGCACTGGACAAATGAAAAGACTGGTGAATTCTAGTAAGGGTTGCATGCTTATGGTTGTAAGGGAAAAAGAGGCAAAATTAGTTGATGCTTTCCAGGGCTACGATCAGGAACATAAACAAGAATTATTTGAATTAATTTCTAATTATGATGAGTTGTTTCATGAACTGAAGGGATTACCTCCGAAGAGGGAAATCCAACACGAGATCCATTTGCAGCATGACGCTCCTTTACCAAATATTGGCATGTACAAGATGTCGGCCATTGAGATGGAGGAAATCAAGAAACAGGTGCAAGAATTGCTAGACCAAGGGGTCATCAAGCCGAGCACTTCTCCATGTGGCTCACCGATTGTCTTAGTCCCAAAGAAGGATGTCACATGGAGGATGTGCATAGATTACATCGCACTAAACAAGATCACGGTGAAAAATCGCTACCCTCTTCCATGCATTGATGATTTATTAGATCAGTTAAAGAATGTTGTTTATTTCACAAAATTGGATTTTTGCAGTGGTTATCACCAGGTCTGAATTGCAGAGTAGGACATTTGGAAAACTGCCTTCAAGAACAAACAGGGGTTGTTCGAATGGATAGTGATGCCATTCGGGCTTTGCAATGCTCTAGCCACTTTTATGAGAGTCATGAATGATCTCTTTAGGCCTTTCATTGATGAATTTTTTCTTTTATATTTATATGATATATTTGTCTTTAGTAAAAGTTGGGTTGAACATGTGTGTTATGTAAAGAAAGTGCTTGATGTACTGAAAAAAAGAAAAACTCTTTGTAAAATTGTCAAAGTGTCAGTTCAGGAAAACCTCTTTGGGTTACCTAGGTCATATTGTTGGTCATGGTCAGTTAAAGATTGATCCTTCTAAAGTTGAAGCAATTGTAAATTGGCCTAAGCCTACTAGTGTAACCAAGGTCCGTAGCTTTTTAGGTGCAGTCCAGTATTGGAGGAGATTTATTTCCAATTTCTCTGTTATTGCAGCACCTTTTCACACATTGACAAGTGTGAAACAGGTCTTCTAATGGGGAGGAAGACAACAAAAGTCCTTCAAAACATTGAAGGAAAAGATCAGCACCACGCCAGTCTTAGCTTTACCCGATCTCCAACAGCCATTCGAGATCAAAACAGGTGCCAACGGTTATGCCATGGGAGCTGTACTGATTCAGCAAAAGAAGCTGATTTGTTACCATTATGAGAAGTTTTCTCAAGCTATGATAAACTATCCCACTTATGACAAGGAGCTTTATGCCTTGGTGTAGAGTATGAAAAAGTGGAAACACTACCTGATCAGCAAGGAGACCATCATCCATACGGATCATCAGCCCTTGCAGTACCTTCAGTCACAAACCAAGTTGCAGTAATCTCATCATTTCAGATGGATGGGTTTTCTTCAACAGTTTCATCTGGTAATAAAGTGTAAGAAGGGCACTCGCAATAAATTGGCTGATATGCTATCTCGCCCTCCTATTTCTGCTTCTGTTGTTTTGCATAATGCTTCATTGTCTTTTGAGAGTTATGTTGAAGAATATGCTAATGATGATGAATTTAAGGAAATTTATGCAAAACTAACCCATGGTTCATAGGTGGACAACTATCACTTGTAGGGGAAACTGTTGTATCACCTTGGTAAATTGTGTATTCCCACAGGGGAAAGAGTACATGTAATTCGAGAGGCCCACACCTCTCTTGTGTCTGGACACTTTGGTGTCGAAAATACTTTATGTCATGTACAAAGATTTTTTTTTTGACCTCATATGAAAAACATTGTGACTCGCTATGTAAAGGGTTGTGTGATGTGCTTTGTTTCAAAGCCCTCTAATAGAAAACTCGGGCTCTACACACCACTCCCTATTCCAAGTCATCCATGGGAAAGTATGTCAATGGACTTTGTAGGATGTTTTCCTTTGTCTAGGAAGAGTCATGACTATTTGTATGTCATCGTTGACCATTTTAGCAAGATGTGTATTCTTATGCCTTGTAAAAAGCAGATCACTGCAGAGAAGACTGCTTCTCTTTTCTTTCAGCATGTTTGGGTCCATTTTGGATTACCCACATTGATTGTGTCAGATCGAGACTCTCGCTTTCTCGGAGAGTTTTGGACCAGCTTGTGGAAGATGATGGACACCAAATTGAAAAGAAGCATGGAATTTCATCCGCATACTGACGAACATACAAAGGTTGTAAACCGTACTGTGGTACACTTGTTATGAGGCTATTGTTGGAAACATCCCAAGTTGTGGGATGAGCATCTCCCATATGTACAAAATTCCTACAACCAAGCAGTGCATTCATCTACGCAGCGTTCACCATTTGAGACATGTTTTGGTAACATGCCAAAGGATCCTTTTGATATGGTCTTTGGAAGGGAAGATAACTCTAGTGGATGTAATGATAGGGACAAAGCTCAACAGTTCATTCAGCGAATCCAATTGATTCACCAAGTAGTGCAAGAGCAGTTGGAGAAAGTCAAGCCCATTACAAGGCTCGACATGACAAACACCGAGTTGACCATCAATTCCAAGTGGGTGAAAAAGTGTGGTTCCACATCATCAAGGGCAGCATGAAGGGATAAGGGAAGAAGTTGTGACCCATCCAGTATGGGCCATTCACCATATTGGAGAAGATTGGAAACAATGCCTTTTGTCTGGATTTGTCGATATATATGCAGATGTACTCAGTAGTGAATGTAGAGAACCTAAAGTTGTATGAACCACAATTGATCATGGACACTGATGAGGTGGGCACAGTTCCTACAGTTGATGATTTTGCACTAGAATATCTCAATAATTTACCTGAAGACATCATCCTTGACAGAAGGACCAGGACTTCACAGCGAGGACATGTGGAATACCTTCGAGTTGGTTTCAAGGGAATGCACCCTAGCAAGGCCAAATGGCTGGAGAAGGAAAAGGTGAGGGAACAATTCCCTCACTTGCCAATTGATTAATGAAAGCTTTTGGCGGTCCAAAAGCTCCTCAATGGGGAGGATTGATCTAGGTGGATCTTCAAGACATAGTGGCATGGAAAATCTCAAAATTCAAAGTGGTAAAGAAGCAAGTATCCTGACATAAGATCGAAGTGCTCATCGCCCTGATTCCAACGGTGCGAATGACACTCCAATTCGAGTTTGAATGATGAAGTTGTGGCAGAAAGAGTTTGCCTTAGTTCCTTTGAAAATGAGGCATTTTCTCTTAAAAATCGACTTAAAGCCTTTAAAAGGAAAATCGCAATCGAAGAAGTCAAAGGGGTGGACTTAAGGAGGTGCAGCGGAACCCTTGATCAACGATCTCTGACTAAATCGTAATCGGGGGCAAGAAATCGATGTTATCGGGATGGAGTAGTCAGAATCGGGCAGAGTCAACTTGTGATTGCAATCTTCCGATCAGCGATCGGAAGAACCAGAACCCTGGGCCGTTGTATGAGCGAGATGCCAATGCGATCGGCCGACGCCGATATCAGTGATCTATGACCGGCGGTCGGCAATCCCCGCTAACGGGACTATTGATAGAGCGATGTGCCGATTGTGATATGGGGGCCGAACCCGATGGGTCTATGAGCCCGATTTGATAAAATTTGAGATTTGGTTTTTAAGGTTTTGGTCGGAATTATTAGTGTTTGACGGGTTTTTGTGTATTATCGTTTTAAATGATAAAAGCTATCTTTGGGGTTTTGTTATACCCACCGATCTTTCTACTGAACGAATTCTATTCTAACAAAAACCAACCTCCGATTTTTAAGCAGCATTGCATTATAAAGCTCGATGATTGGAAAAGTGTAGGGAGAGAGGATTTTCAGCACGTAGTTCGAGGCAGGAGAGCTTTCAGGTGGTCGATAGTGCATTTTGTCTGATTTGGACAAGTTTTATATGTTTTCAACCCCTCTCAACGCCACAGACGCATTGGTGCTGTCCATTTCTCCATCTGAGGTCTCCATTTCATAGCCATTGTCCAGAATGGAGGTATAAGCCACCTTTTATGTAATTGATGATTGTAATTCTCTTCTTTTCATGCCATTTAATATATGAAGGCCTCCCCATTGATCGAGCAGGGCTCAGAGACATAGTCCGAGTTGGACGAACTTTGTTATCAAGTCTTGTTGTCTTCTTGTTGTGCCTTTATGTGTTCCTTCTTCTTTTCTTGTGTGCACATTAGATTTCTATGTTAAGCTGCAATTTTCACATGTGATTCTTTCCATACATCTATAAGAAAAAGAATGCTGGATCAGGTGGTATCAGAGCAGGTCTTTCTAGATGTGAATTGCATGTTTGTATGCTAACAAGAGAAAAACTCCAAAGAGGCGAAGGGGAATTAGAGCCTTTTGATCCCGAAGTGGGGCATGCACAATGAAGGAGAAACACGACAGAAGATGAAGCTCGTCTTGAAGAGGAGTGCAATTTCCGCAAGACCTTCTATTCGATGGAAGATAATATCAGTCAGTTGGTTTTAAGGTTGGAGAAAGCAAAGGAGAGAAACCCAGAAGAACAAGGTTTAGCACATGGGAATGGTGGAGAAGAACCCCATCCTTCTCCTTCCACGAGTGAAGGTTCTCCTTCCTCTCACCACCATAATCGTAGAAATTGAAAGGATGCATCTAAGAAACCTTTCTTTAAATTAGATGTTAAATTTGATCTTCCCATGTTTAATGGTGAAAGTAACGCAGAGAATCTTGATAATTGGATTAGGCATATTGAGGTCTACTGCAGGATTCAGCAGATCGTGGAGGATGATGCAAAGATTCAGCTGGCCTCTCTACGGCTGAGCAACACTGCTCTCGTTTGGTGGGAGAGTAAATTGTAGCACAGTAAGAATGTGGATAACCTCTTTTCCTCATGGTATGATTTTATTTCTGCGTTAAATGAACAGTTTTATCCCTTAGGATACAAGCAAAAGGCTTTAATGAATTGGTAGTATTTAAGACAAGGCAAAGGTCAGGATGTTCAGAGTTTTACATAGGAGTTTAGAAATCAAGCACTGAATTTGGGTATTGCACTTGATACACCTGAAGTTGTAATTAGGTATATTGGCTCATTGCATAGCTACATTATGCATTCATTGTTGTTGTTTGAACCAACCACTATTGACATAGCCAGCGTAAAGGCAATTCATATTGAGAACTTGACCTAGATTTCCTAGAACACACTAGACATTTCATCAAAAACATGGAAAACATAGAAGCTACAGGTCGTGAATGCATATCTGATCATGATAGTCTGAGATTCATCTGAGAATCACCAAGAATTCTTTACGACATAGCTAGAACAACACATCAATCCAAACATTCATCAACCAATGAATAGATAAGAAATCCATGACAAGAGCCATAGATGGTACACATCATATAATCAACATATAACCAGAAAATAACCAACATAAAAACCATGGAAAATCAACCATAATATCACCAATATAATCACTACAAATTCTCATAGATCACAATAGAAAAATGTTTCATATTACAATATAAAATACCAACCAAGTAAGGGACTTCAACGTACCATGCCAATGACAACACATAACTATAAAATCACTTTCGTATACCATGCATCCATAAATCAGCAAGGAAATCAGACATGTACCCTGTTACCTGTAAAGCAACTCGACTATAGTTGCTGATCCAATTATTCTCTTGTGCTTTCCTGCTTTCCTTTGCCTTCTTTCTACAATCGAAGTGAAGAGTAGAGTACTCCAGGCATGCTCCAAGAATGCTCTAAGTGTGTAATAGTATGAGAGAATGAGTGAATAGAAGAGAGCTCCAAAAATGAACTCACAAAAGGTTAACTAGCCAAAGCTGTGAACTGATCCTCAAAAGCCTTTTTATCATTGAGGCCTTTATTTTCTTCATTTCTCCTCATTTTTCCTTCAATTTCCCTCTCATGAAAATTTGTGTCTCTGAACCTTCCTTTTCTCTTATTTTATTTAATTTTCATGAATAAATTCCAATTAATGTTTTTTTGCCTTTTCCAATGCCTTTGTCAATTCCTTTGGCAATTTCCATAGCCATTTATTAAGAACAAGTGATACCCAACACTATGTTTTACCCAATGTTAAACTTGTAACATGTGTCCCATGACCTTGGTCTTATTTTATATACATAGGAGATCAACTAGGGGATGTTACAATATAAAAGTAGTAACAGTAAATTTTTAATGAAGTATAACTAATTTTGTTTTCTTTTAATGTAAAGATTCAATTATAATTATAGAATTGTGTCAATAATAAATAGTTATAAATATTGTAGCCATTTTTTTGTTTTAAAAAATATGTTTCATAATTTGAAATTTATCCGTAAATTTGAAACAATAATTTTTTTAATGGTGAACAAAACCAAGATTATATAGAATGTGAGCATGTTTCAAAGTACAAAATTGAAATGTGATTCTCATGGCTTCAATTTTTTACTAAAACAATGAAATTTTCATTCAAACCTAAAATTTATTTACCATTTTGGGGGTTTGGAAAAACATTTTATGCTCTTACGAGATGGGGGTTTAAAAATGTGAGAAATTGACAATTTTTTAGAATAAAATATTTCCCACGAAAATGTGAAAGGATTCTTAAACTTGAAAAATAAGCAATTTTTATAATGAAATATTGTCCATATAAATTACCCATAAAAATATTGGAGACAGAGGGTTCAAAAAACATGTTTCCCATAAAACTAGTTAGACAATGAGGGTTCAAAAATTGTGAAGAGGAATTAATTTAGTATAGGGAATTCAAAAACACGAAAAAATAAAAAGTAAAATACAATAAAATTGTCCACAAAAATTTCCCAGAATTTTTTTTTGAATGAGGGTTCAAAAAATGTGATAAGAAAGCAATTTTTGACAATAAAATATTGTCCACTCAAATATTTGGAAAAATGTGTTTAACAGATAATTTTTGTGCATATTCATTTTATATTAAAAATAAGAAATATTATTAAAAAAAGTTATTAGTTTTAATCAATTTTATTATTAACTAATTTCATTCTTCATATTTAGGAAATTATATGACATATTTGTCCCTTATATTTAAGAATTTATATAATAAATTTGAAATAGTATATTAAATTTTGGATTAACAAATTTTATTAAATCTTGTGTTAATAAATTAATTTAAATATAAAATATATATAGGGTTATTTTGATAAAAGTGACATTTATTGGGGTAATTTTGATACCAGTAGAATAATAAACATGATATATTAAAAAATTGTCTACATGATATTATTTTATTAATTTCTTATTCTTTTCATAGAAAGTTATTGGGACTTGATTGTGGATAAATAAGCTCAAATTGTGGGGCTTTATATATGCCTTCTTCCTCTTGTTGTGGAAAGGAAGAAGCAACATAATTTTTTATAATGGGAAAAAGAGATTTGAGGAAAAAGTCTAAGAGGAGGTTGCCTGGGACCTGAACCTTACAAAGATTACGATGTTCGCTCCACCTAAGAAAAAATTAAGAAATTAATAAAATAATTCCATTGTAGAAATTTGTTCATCTATCATTTTTGTTATTTTACTTTTATCAAAACTACCCAAATAAATGTCATACACACACGTGTGTGTGTGTATGACATTTATTTGGGTAATTTTGATAAAAGTAAAATAATGAAAATGATATATTAAAAAATTGTCTATATGGAATTATTTTATTACTATTTTCTTAGGTGGTTATTAAGTCCCTTATTGTGGATAAATAAGCTAAAATTGCTAGCCTTTACTTATGGTTTTTTCCTCATTTTGTGGAAATAAAGAAGAGATATGTTTTGTTTTAATAGGGAAAAAATATTTGAAGAAAAAGCCTAGGATGAGGTTACATAGACCTGAACCTTACAAAATCTATGACATTTGTGTCACCTAAAAAAAATTAAGAAATTAATAAAATAATTCCGTGTAGACAATTTTTTAATATATCATTTTTATTATTTTACTTTTATCAAAATTACCCAAATAAATATCACTTTTATAAAAATAGCGAAACACACTCACATATTATACTTAAATTAATTTATTAATACAAGATGTAATAAAATTTATTAATCCAAAATTTAGTGTATTGTTTCAAATTTATTATATAAATTCGTAAACATAAAGGATAAATCAATCAACTCATAAAACGATATAAAAGATAGATCAACAACTTCATAATCAGTCTCTTTGAGGGGGGCAACCTCCTTTACATTACACAAATGAACAATTCTTGGATGATACAAATGACAATACCTCCTTTATATATATAGGAGTCTAAGTGGTCCCAATATAATGAGAGCCTGCATAACAATAATATTGTAGTGGCACAACAATAACAATACTGGGCTTTTATGGGGTACAATATAACAACATGGGGACTACATGGGCACAACAATACAATAAGGGGGTTGCACTGATAACAATAAGGGGCTACACTAGTAGTATAGGGATCCAACATGCCCCTATCCTTTAAAAAGTGTTGTCATCAATGCTTGAGTAGTTCTAGATGATTCTGTATAAAATGCTCATCCTCCCATGTGAAATCTTCAGCGGGTAAGTTCTTCCACTTGATAAGATACTCTGAAATTGATCAATTTCGTAGCTGTTGGGTTCCAGTTTCCGTGACTACTTCGGGTTCCAATATGATTTTTCCTTTCTTGTCAAGTTTAGACAATATTGTTTGAAGTGGGAGCTTGTCACCTATAACCTTCTTTAAGCATGATACATGGAGAGTTGGGGGCACTCGGCAAGATGCAGGTAGCTCCAATCTCTATGCCATAGTGCCAATATTTTGCAACACCTTGTAAGGACCATAGTACTTTGGTGATAATTTATTATCCTTCTTAGCTTGCTTGAGGGACATTTGTTTGTATTTTTGTAGCCATAGAAATACCATGTTGCCTACATCAAAACTTCTTTTGCTACGATGTTCATCTACCTATTTTTTCAGTATAATATGTGCCAAAGTGAGGTTATCCTTTAGGAGTTGGAGAACTTGTTGTTGTTGAGGGTTTACCTTAACACCTCCATGAGATACAATATGACCCAAATATTCCACCTCTTGTACTCCAAAGAAACATTTGGAGGTTTTTGCATACAATTGTTTCTCCTCCAATAGTCTGAGCGCTCAATCAACATGTTGAACATGATCCTTCCAAGACTTGCTATAGATTAGTATATCATCAAAAAATACTAACACAAATTTTCTAAGGGTTTGAAAATGCAATTCATCAAACCTTGAAATGTAGAAGGTGCATTGGTAAGGCCAAAAGGCATGACCAAAAATTCATAATGACCCTCATAAGTTCTAAATGTTGTTTTCGGAATGTCTTCAGTCTTCAAAACGTTTTGATGATATCCTCCATGAAGGTCCAACTTGCTGAAGTAAATTGCTCCATGAAATTCATCCAATAGTTCATTAATGAGAGAAATGGGAAATTTATCTTTAATAGTGAGCTTGTTAAGCTCCCTAACATCTAGACACATGCAACATGATCCATACTTCTTGTGCACCAATACTACTGGAGCAAAGAGAGAACTTTGACTAGGTTGAATTATACTAGCCTTTAGCATTTATGTACCCATATGTTCAATTTCACTCTTTTGTGCATAGGGATATTTGTAAGGCCTGATGTTTGGAGGAACACTTCCTGGAATCAAATAGTTAGCATGATCATGATCATGAATAGGTGGGAGGCCTTTGAGAGTCTCAAATACCTTGGAATGATTGTCCGACTTTTTGGATATCTAGAGAAATAGATGATTTCAACATGGGGACCTCTTGCGAACATAATTGTGCAATTACGCCACGTTGTTATTTCTTTAGAATATTTTTCATGTCATTATAGTTGATTAACTTTCCCGGTTTCCTTGTGATACCCCTTAATTCAACTTCCTTTCCTTCTGAAAAAAATTCAAGAAAAGTTCTTGAAAATTAAAATTTATCGTACCCAATGATTGTAGCCATTGGACTCCTAGTACAACATCAACACCACCCATTGGAATGGAAAGCATTGGAGTATTCAATACATGTTCTCCCACGTATAGCTTGATATTATGGCACTTTACAGAGCAATTTATGGTTCTTCTATTTGCAACCATCACTTGACACTCTAGTGCTGGATATAGGAAGAAATTCAATTCCTTCGTTATCTTACAATGAATAAAATTATGGGTATTGCCTTAATCAATCAACACTATTACCTTTTTCTTCTTGATATGTCCTTCTATCTTGATAGTTTGAGAAGTGGTTATTCCAGCCAATGCATTACAAGATATGGTCGGATTCATTTCTTCTTTCTCTAGGCTTTGTTCCTGGTTTGTATCCTCTTCTTTTTATGTTTGTTGTTCCTTTTCTTCTTCCTCTTCACAATCTATGTAAAATAATTTATTATCTGCACATGTATGACCTTTATTGTATTTTCTATCACAACCATAACAAATCCCTTTTGCTCTTTTTTCTTCCAATTGTTGTGGTGTCAACCTTGTAGGTTGTGGAAGGCTAGGGGCAACAACACTTCCATCTTTATAGTTGTGATTGGTAGGCTTCCTCGTTTCCATAATTTTGCTTTCAATTTTCCTTGCCAACCTGAATGCCTTCTCCAATGAATCAGGTTTCCAAATGCAAACCTCATGTCGGATGTTATCATTTAATGTCCCTATGAACACATCAATCTTATGCTCCTCTGTAATATCTTTTACCCTTATATTCAATTTTTGGAAGTCCTCAATGTGCTCCACCTTTGAACCTTTTTGTTTGAGATTTATCAATTAGCTAAAAAAAGTGTTTATTTTTGTATCCTCATAATGTGCTATCATTTCTTCCGTAAAAATTTCCCAAGTGACAATTTTTTTATGGGACAAAAGTCATCGATACCATACAAACTGATTGGGTTCCACATATAAAGTAGCAATGTGTACCTTTTGTGTGTTTTTCACATTATGGAGATCGAAATATTGCTCCATCTGTAGTATCCATGTTACGGGATCCTTGCCATCAAACTTCCTCATATCGATCTTTGGAACGTGGTGGGTGTTTATTCCAACATTAGATTCTATGAAATCATGATTAACATTTCTTTTGTTCTCATCATGAGTTTTCTCTACTACCTTTTCGCCATTAGGAAGCCTTTCTTGTAGCAACTTTGTCAAACCTTCCATGTCTTTCTTCAAATCTTCAATGTTGTCATTCTTCGAATCATGATTAACATTTCTTTTGTTCTCATTATGTGTTTTCTCTACTACCTTTTCACCATTAGGAAGTCTTTCTTGTAGTAGATTTGTGAAACCTTCATTCCAACCTTCCACGTCTTTCTTCCAATCTTCAATGTTGTCTTTCATACCATCCATCTTATCTTCCACGTATTTCTTTAAACCATCCATCTTAGCTTCTGTCACCTTTTATGAGTAAAATTTGTTTCACTTGGTCTCATAATTTCGATATATCATGTTGCATTTCTTCCTCTTTTTCATGAGCCATGCTAGTGCTTTCATGTTTCTTACTAGGTGTTTCCATTTTCTTTCTTCGGGGCATCAATTAATGATAATTATGCTCCACTATGCCCTCTGAATTCCTTCAAACTAATTTTTCAAACCAAACTTATGCAAAATTAAAAAAAAAAAAATTACATGCATTTTTTCACTTTGTAGGAGCTCGATATTGAATTTGATGTATCTCTAAAATTTAGGATCTCCAAGGTCTGAAATTGTGAACTGTGGTAGCCCTCTGATTTTTCTTTGCAATGCCACCAGTTTGATCAAAATTTACCTGATTATACACTTTTTGCGTAGAGAGAACTTGTATGAAGTGTCACGTGTCACTATTTCAACCTTCAGACCTTCACATGATGCAGAAAAAAAAAAATCATCCTCTTTCTATATCTTCTTACGAAATTTCAATCTGATACTTAGAGAGAAAGTTATGACGATTTTCCCAAGGTCACCTGTTTGGGATGTAATTTGGGACCCTGCAAAAACCATAACTTCTTTGGATCATATATCCGACAATGTAGCGAGACAAGATCTGAAATTCGAACCCAAGCTTCACCAAGATTTCGGCTCAAATGGGTTTTAAGTTTAGAGTCGGAACCTTCGTAGAAAAATAATTATAGTGAAAATTCCATGATGACCTATTTGTGATAGAATTCTGGAGCTTGCAAAAACCCTAACTTTCTCAGGTCATATCTCCGAAAATATATCGAGACAAGATCTGAAATTATGACCCAAGGTTCAAAACTATTTCAACTCAAATGGGTTGTTTTTTAGCGTCTAACACTTTGTAGAGAAAACATTATAGAGAAAATTCTACGATGCCCTGTTTTAGAGGAGAAAACCCTAGAATCCAAAGTTTTGGTACGAAATGTTATGAACGAGCTCACAAAAAGATAGAAAAGATAGATCCACGACTTCAAAATCAGCCTCTTCGAGGGGGAAACCTCCTTTACATTACACAAATGAAAAATTCTTGGATGATACAAATGACAATACCTCCTTTCTATATATAGGAGTCTAAGTGGTCCCAATATATTCAAAGTCTACATAACAATAATATTGTAGGGGCACACCAATAACAACAATGGGCTTCTATGGGGCACAATAATAACAATGTGGGGAATACATGGGCACAACAATACAATAAAGGGGTCGCACTAATAACAATAAGGGGCTACACTAGTAGTATAGGGACCTAACAGTTCAAAAAACATGTTTCCCATAAAACTAATTGGACAAAGAGGGTTCAAAAATTATGGAGATGAATTAATTTAGTATAGGGAATTCAAAAGCACGAAAAAATAAAAAATAAAATACAATCAAATTTTGTCCATGAAAATTGCCAACAAAAAAATTGTTGACTGAGGGTTCAAAAAATGTGATAAGCAAGCAATTTTTGACACTAAAATATTGCCCACTCAAATATTTGGAAAAATGTGTTTAACAACTAATTTTTGTCCATATTCATTTTATATTAAAAATAAGAAATATTGTTAAAAAAAGTTATTAATTTTAATCAATTTTATTATTAACTAATTTCATTCTTCATATTTGGGAAATCATATGACAGATTTGTCCCTTATATTTAAGAATTTATATAATAAATTTGAAATAGTATATTAAATTTTGGATTAACAAATTTTATTAAATCTTGTGTTAATAAATTAATTTAAATATAAAAGATATATAGGGTTATTTTGATAAAAGTGACATTTATTGGGGTAATTTTGATACAAGTAGAATAATAAAAATGATATATTAAAAAATTGTCTACATGGTATTATTTTATTAATTTCTTATTCTTTTCATAGAAAGTTATTGGGACTTGATTGTGGATAAATAAGCTCAAATTGTGGGGTTTTATATATGCCTTTTTCCTCTTGTTGTGGAAAGGAAGAAGCAACATAATTTCTATAATAGGAAAAAGATATTTGAGGAAAAAATCTAAGAGGAGGTTGCCTTGGACCTGAACCTTACAAAGACTACAATGTTTGTGCCACTTAAGAAAAAATTAAGAAATTAATAAAATAATTCCATTGTAGAAATTTGTTCATCTATCATTTTTATTATTTTACTTTTATCAAAATTACCCAAATAAATGTGATACACACGTGTGTGTGAGAGATATTTATTTGGGTAATTTTGATAAAAGTAAAATAATGAAAATGATATATTGAAAAATTGTCTATATAGAATTATTTTATTAATATTTTCTTAGGTGGTTATTAAGTCCTTTCTTGTGGATAAATAAGCTAAAATTTCTAGGTTTTACTTATGGTCTTTTCCCCGTTTTGAGGAAAGAAAGAAGAATATCTTTTGTTATAATAAGGAAAAAATATTTGAAGAAAAAGCCTAGGATGAGTTTACCTAGACCTGAACCTTACAGAACTATGACATTTGTGCCACCTAACAAAAAATTAAGAAATTAATAAAATAATTCTATGTAGACTATTTTTTAATATATCATTTTTATTATTTTACTTTTATCAAAATTACCCAAATAAATATCACTTTTATAAAAATAACGAAACACACACACATATTATACTTCAATTAATTTATTAATACAAGATTTAATAAAATTTATTAATCCAAAATTTAATATATTACTTCAAATTTATTATATAAATTTCTAAATATAAAAGATAAATCAATCATATAAATTCCTAAATATGAGGAACGAAATTAGTCATTAACAAAAGATGATTAAATTTAATAGCATTCGTTTTACGAATATCTCTTTTTTTAATTTGTAAATTAATATTCATAGAATTTAACATTGTCAAAGACATTTTTCCAAATATTTGAATGAACAATATTTTGTTGTCATAAATTCATTGCTTCTCATGTATTTTGAAGCCCCATTTTTCATTTTTTTGTGGGAAATTTTTATGGATAAAATTTTATTGTAATTTTTTTATCGCATTTTTGAATCCCCTACACTAAATTGACTTCTCTTCATCATCTTTGAACCTTTGATCTTTAATTTCTTTTTTTATAGGAAACACGTTTTCTGAACCCTCAGTCTCCAATTTTTTATGGAAACTTTTTGTGGAAAGTATTTCACTGTAAAAGTTGCTCATTTTTCTATTTTATGAATCTCTGCTTCACATTTTGTTTATGGGAACTTTTTGTGGACAGTATCTCACTGTAAAAGTTGCTCATTTTTCTATTTTATGAATCTCTGCTTCACATTTTGTTTTGGGTAATATTCGATTCTCAAAAATAAACTATTCATCATTTTTTTTAACCCTCCATCTCATGAGAGCATCAAACTTTTTCCCGAACCCAAAAATAGTCTATAAATTCTAGGTTCGATGAAAATTTTCATTTGTTTAGTAAAAAATTGAAGCCTTGAAAATCAAATTTCAATTTTGTGGTTTAAAGCATGTTGGCATTCTATATAGTCTTAGTTTTAATCACCATTAAACAAATGTTATTTCAAATTTAGGGATATATTTCAAATAATGAAAAATGTTTTTTTAACTAAAAAATGCCTAAAGTATTTATATCTATTTACTATTTGTTTATTGGTACGAGTCTCTAATTACAACTAAATATTTATAAATAAATAAATAAATAGTAATAATTCATTAAAAATTGGGGGAGGCAGGAGCTGGAGGGGTAATTTGTTGCCCCAATAAACAAATATAAATAAAACACCTGTGGGGACTGGGAATTTTCACTAATAACTAGCCAAAAGCACTTGCTCTATGGTTAGGACTAAAACTAGGAATAGACAAAGGTATACAACAATTAATTACCCTACAAGACTTGATGTTAAACATTAAAAAATTCCATAAATATAAGGAGCTAAGTGAACATGATTTACTTCCCTTCGATTTAAGGATTAGAGAGAAAATTAAAAAGATTGAGACCATTGTTTTCTATCACATAAGAAGAGAGAACAATAAAATTGTTGATGAGTAGGAAAACATTGGGGCTTGCCTTGAACAAGGTGATCTATTACTCAATCAAGGAGATAAATCATATCTTTATTCTCCATGATATTTAAAAACTTTGATAAAGATATGATACAAATCGGCAAGCATTTGAGAATGTGATGGAATGATAGGGACCTAAGGTATGTAGGGGTACTCATTACTCACACGATAACAAATATAAAGAAAGAAAAGAAGTGGTAGATCTTGGGATTATAATTAATGGTAGGTAGCACGTCCAAATGTATAATGGTGAAAGCACATGTCATAAAAAACGACATATGCAGTTATTCCCCACGCGATCTCACTTTGAAATATAATATCCCTCATGTTGACTCTTTATTTCTCAATAGGAAGAGTAAATGTAGTAAGATCGATAGTTGGAATATGGAAAGGTTGCAAGACAAAAACAAAATCATAGAGTGAATGAATAGCAAGGGCATTCAATGTACAATATTTAAAACAAATCTTGGAATGGGAGATAAGCATGGCTATAAATGGAAAGTAGTTGAAGAGGAAATTCGTCGAGTCTTTGTTATTTTTATTTTCAAAACCGAGAATGGAATTCCTAGCTGAGGAAAGTATAGGGAGGTCGGGAACAATTCAGGAGGTGAAATCAATGGAAGAGAAACTTTCCAAATTGGATGGTGTTGAGGCTCAGCTGAGGGAGGAAGCACGAAATCAATTTTCGTTGTTGATGTGAGAGGTTGAAATAATGAGGGAGGACATGGAGAGGCTTCGACTTATAATGGTGAATGTAGCAATGAATATTTACAATCTCTCTGCAAAGGTGGATGAAAATTGAGGTAACGGTGGAAGTGAAAGTTGTTTGGGTACTTAAGGAAGTATTTGGTTTACATGACCCCCTTCTCCTAACGCAAAAAGTCTAGGCAAGCCTAAGGAGCTAGCAGCTGTAGAGATTCCAGTGCAGGTAGAGGAAAAAAAAGGGAAACGCAATGGTAGATGGAGAATTTCTAGGAATATTCAAATTCAAGATTTTGTGATCCATATCTTAAATAATTGAATCATTTTCAATAGAAGTCACATTGTAAAAGTATGGTCGACACATTTCCAACCAACCTATGTGGTTCATCATTAAGACAATATGAAGAATCAGATCATGGTAGTAGGTTAAATAAGAGGACCAATCATTCTAACGGCTATAAGGAAATGAATATGAAACAACTACTATAGTTAACAGGGTGAGGAGAAGGGGACAAAATAATCTAAAGAATTAAATCCATAAATAATTTTTTTAGTTAATCTTAAAACGATTAAATTTAATTAATTTTTTAACTAAAACATTTAAATATATATATATATATATATATATATATATATATATATATATATATATATATAAATATAAATTAAAATTATAAAAATAACTCTTGACATGACTCAGTAATGTAGATTTCTTTTAGCCTTATTTTTTATTAATGTTATGTAAATCAATGCTCTATAATGACATGTATTGGAGACTATATAAGATAAACTTCGTTAGAAGCATAATAGGATATAGGAAAGGTAGTGGCAGAATGCATTTTGATCAGTGTTGGTTTTTAAAAGTTGATGAATAATTTGTGAATGTAAAGGTTCTTATCCACTTTCCAGTTTGATAATATAAAGCTACCTATTTCCTTAAAAAAATCATTAAAATTTTATTATTACTACTTTGATATTAATGAAAAAACACCAATTAAGCATTCTATTTAATAATTGAAAAATATTTATTTTTATATATGAAATTTTTATAAACATAACCTTAACCAACTCATTTTCAATTAAATAAAACATAAACACAATTTTAACTAACTCGTTTTCCAGTATCATTTTTATGGTTAATATCACTAAAAATAACTATCATTATAATAATATAAAGTTTTCTAAATATAAAAAGATATTACATATTAGTAATCAGTATAGAATTAAAGATTGCAAAAAGGAAAAAACAAAACATAATGAAACTCGAAGAATATTTTTAATAACATTTATAAATTATATACCAAGAAAATAAAAATAACTACGAAATAATTATTTTTGATCAGTCATACTTCATTTTCCATCATTTTCACATAAACATGATATATGTTAATGGTGATTTCATCCATTCAAACCAATGATGAATCAAATTAGTGGTGACCTCCTAGCCATAGAGTCATGATTCATCACCTTTTAAAGAGTAAAAAGTAGTTAAGAGATGAGCTTGATGGTATTCACAGTAGCATCTAACCAAGATATTTCTCACATATTCCAATATATGAGATGATGATGTCTCTATGAAGATTATGTAAAGTCCTATGACCTCTGGAGTTATATGTGCTTTCTCTGAGCTATTGTATGTAAGAATTTGAAATATATATAAGATATTTATTTAATTTATGAAAATAAAATATTTTCAAAAATTTATTCATTCACATTAGTGAAATATTTAAAAGAGTATAAATTTCTAAAATATAAAATGAAATAACGTAAAAATAAAATGTGAAATGTTGTGAATTGAAAATGGAAGTTTTCTAAAATGTGAGAAAAATTAATTTAAAAATATTACTAATTTTTGGTATAGGTTAGTTTAAGTAGGCAACAATTTCACCTTGAAAATATAGTTTTTTCTAGCATGTTTTTGGGAAAATTCAGTTGAATTTTTTGGAAATCTAGGTTACAATTGTCAAACTATAGAATTTTACATGTCTTGGGGGTTTAAAAGAGTGATTAATCTAATTCTACTTTCAAAATCCACATTGGAACATTTCTCAATCAAGATTAAAAAAAACACATTTGATTATGTTGAAAAAGTTACTGAGAGAAATTGTTGTCTCGTCATACCACACATTTTTGGTATTTTGTTTTTAAATATTTGTTCATATAAAAGTATGTTATTAATATTATATGGATTAGAAATATTTTATTTTATTTTCTAATTAATGCTCAACTAATGATTTATCCTTCATTGAAAACACATTCAACCAATGACTTATGCTTCATTAAAATATTCTTGGTATTATAATTTATAAATATTAAGATATTAATTTTCTTTTTAATATTTAATATAGTTTTAGGTCACTTGGGAAGCATTCATGCTTAAGGTAGGTAAATCATATTATTAGAAAACTTCATCTATACCCAAATTAAATAATTAAAATTTTCCATGTCATATTAGGTGCCTACTCACACCTACATCTCTTTTAAATTTCAAAAGATTTTGATTGACTTACATATTGTAATGTGGAAATTGAATGTTAACTTTTTAAAATCAATTCTCCCTTAATGCAATACTTTTCCAAACTATCTTGTTCATGATGAAAGTGGATGTCTCTTCATCAATGATACATTGATGAATAGTGACATTGTGAATCATTACTAGAATCTGAAATTCCATTAGGGGTGGTAGTTGATGCTTTGAATTATCCAAATCAATGGTGATTAATCGAGAATCAGATGGGTCAATGGCCTCAAGAATGAAAATCAAGGCCTTTCATTGAGATGGGAAAGTTTGAAGCACTTCTAATGTTTACTATGTTAAGTCATCAACAATGTTGTAACTATGAGCGACTTTTGTGCTGTGTGATGCATGTTGTAGGGGTCTTTTGAATACCCTAGAAAGTGGTTCTATGGTCGTTACGAGATCATGAGGGGTTGAATAGAGGTAGTTTCCATTGTTACCCACCATTTTGTGGGTGATATCCCTAGGAGACAAATTTTCTCCAAGATGGTCCTCAGTCAGGAGCCAGTAACCCCTTGCAGCCACCAACTAGTTCATGATGCCATTTATTTGCCACCTAAGCCAGCCATGTGGTCCCTCACCCATATGCCATGATCGTATGTTTGAAGGTCGACCTCCTAAAACTAGAGGTATGCCTCGTCATTTAGTAATTGAGTATTGTAGTTTGCTTATCATGGACACTTATGTCCATTGATTAATGGGGGGATTTGGTAGAAAGAGTGGGCTAGGTTTGTGCTCTTATCCCCTAGGTTTCTTTTGGATGTTAACCTTAGACCCTAGTCCTATAGGATCTCTCTTACTGACCATTGGGATTTAGGAATGGTACTACATGGGAAACCCTGATTTTGGTTGTGTGGTCTTGCTCCCTCATACATATATATTACTACCCTTCCACTTATTATAACCCCATTCATCAGTTCTCCCACCTGGGTCCACATTCCTCCTCTGGGTCCACATAGGGTTAGCCTTCCCCTCCCCCTTTTCCACACCTTGGGTTGAGCTTGGAATGATACCCCAGAGGTTGATGCAGTTGAAAAGAGAAGCAAAAGCATAATTGGCCACATCCAATAGGAAAATGCACCACAAAATGCAAAAGATGGTCAGAATAAACACATTTAGCATGTGGAAAAAATTCCAATATATGAGCCCTACCCCATCTTCATGGCCATCACCCTAGTTCCTATAGGCCCTAGATGAGCCTCCTTTATCATTTGGAGCCCATGATTGTCCCAAACCCTGGTGGGAAATGAGCCACCCTACCTTAAAGGGGGTATCCACTACTATAGCTTGCACATCATGCTCTTATCCCTTGAGCCTCGAGCAAACAATTAAAAGAAAATCATAAAAGGAAAAATGCATATAAATAAGGCTGGAAAAATTAAGGTCGAGGCACCTCATGTACCACGATTTCTCCCTCCCATACATTATATACCCAAGTGTGGGATTCCCTTGTACTAGCTAACCTTGTAACCCATCATGTGACCCAGGGATGCCCCTTTAATTCCCTACTCTGTTCATCTTTCCATCACATGCCACCACCATTTTTTTAAATGATGTACCTTGGACATACTATCCCATTTAGAAGTAGAAACTGCATAATAGGGTGCTTGGTTAACCCCACTTGGAGCTTGGAGACATTAGCACATGTTAAAACCCATTATAGAAGGGGATGCCATTATCAATTCCCCACCTATTTTCAATAGTTTTTAAGCTCATTTACTCAATTTCCTTGATGACATGTTGTACTAGAAGGCTAGGGAAAGCATTGGATGTTATGCAGGATTTCCGATTGTCACCATCTTGGGTTTGGTCTCCCTATATGAGGTCTTAAACCTCCATAGGGCTACATTGGTACAAGTAGGGTATGATCCATGGACCTACATAATAATAGATAACACTCCATGGATCCTAGAGATGTTCATAGATTGCTTGAGATTCACCTACTCAACGAGGAAGATGCACCTGGTTTACCTTTGCCCAGACAACCCCACAGTTGTACCATGCACTTGGAATATGGACCAGAACTTTTATGCTGATGTGGCATCACTTACACCATCATCTGAGCCCTTACAGATGATTTGCAAGCATCTTAGACTTACTTGTAGACCCATGAGGTCACTTGTGTGTCCTCACACCCACTGGGAGCACCATGGTTTATTATGTGGAGGACAATGGGCCAACCCCTTGTAATTTAATTTTGGAAGTCCTATTCATCATTATGGAACTTATGGACTTCATCAGGCATCTTAGAGAGCCCAACAATATGCATTATTGATCAGTCGACCTCTTGATAGGCTTGTTATTTTGCTTAAGAGCTAGTTTGGTGGGCTTGTCACCAAACGTTAGTTGTTTGCACATTATTTCGATTTTGTGGGCTAATGTAGGCTCAAATAGCTAGATCAAACTCCTTAGAGGTGTATAAATAGAAATGATGAGAGTTCATTTCTCATCATCACTTGGTTTGGTCTTGTATCTCTCTTGAGATTTTCGTTATTCCTTCTTGGTGGACGAAATTTGGAGCATGGATGAATTTTGATGTAGAGATTGCCTTTTCTTACCTTTGAGCTTCATGATTGGAAATTCTATTGGTGGTTGGATTTATTCTCTTACATGTAAGTGAAAATTTAATGCTATTATTCTTTTACGTTTTCACATGCATTGATAATGAGATTTTCGTTACACTAGGGCTACTTGATAAATCATTTATTGTGAAATTGTGGAATTATGTTTCTATATAGCATATCTCTATGTATGGTGCATTTATGTTGAATGAATTCTCCTAGGAATAATTCTATTATTGAATTTATCTTGATAATCCACTTCACCTTACAAAGCGAAGTATAAAACCTTTTAAGGTCACTCTCTTTTGCCCTAGTGACAAGCGAAGTTGATATTAAGGCCTCCCTGACCTAGAAACAAAGTCTATATTCATATTCTTCTTGACTCCAATCTCCCCAAAGGATTAGGCGATGGTCTGCCATAAGGTGATCACTCAAAAAAATATTTTCCTTCACCTCTCCTCCTTTATTCTAGGTCTAGCCACATTAGGGATCCTAGGACATCATTTTCCTGACAAACCACCCATAAGAAAAAATTTATCTCTTTGCTTGTACTGCACTAATGGGTCTCCTAGGCCTCCTCCAAATTTGAGGAAATCCTGATGGCGAGATTGTGAAATATCCCAATCCCTAGCCTCAAGATTGGTTTTTTCCTTAAGTTTCCCTAGGCTAATTCCTCATAGGGATCATTCTACACCTTCAACTGAAAATTAATCCCTTGGTCCCCTTCTCCTCCTTGTTTGGGTCAAATATATCATTGGCTACTAAACTCCTTTCCCTTGACCTAACCTGGGTCCACTTGGTCCTGTCTTGTCCCATACCTTAGAAAAGTAAACTCTTTAAGAACCACTTGGGAAACCAAGTTTAACAAGGATTTTAGGGTTTTTGAAACTCCTTTACAATTCACACTCCTTAAACCTAGCCCTTAAATCCTCATCCCATTCTCCTAGAAAGCCTTATAGCTTTCTTAAGAAGCAAGCAAGTCCCATTCTTGAGTCTCCCCTAGGAAAGGGTCCCCAATATCACTTCACATCCATCTTAGTTGATCTAGTTTGAGCAGTAAAATTTTGGCATTGTTGTTGGGGTCATGAAATATGTGTTTTTTCCCCACATGACATATTAACATAAAATTATTGGCTACTTATTTGGAATAAAGAATCCCTAGTTCTTCATTGAGCTGTAAGGTCAATTATTGTAGGGTGAAGCAAGCACTTTTCCAGGCATATTTAAATTCACCCTGGTGACTTCTACATATTTTTCATGTATATATCAAATAGGTTATCTTTCGTTGATAAATTTCCCACTTTGGAAATTGCTAGCATCCTTGGGAATCCTAATCATGTCCTTGGAAAAATGGTACCTGTGATGCTTGTATTTGATGGTGATCCACTCTCCATAATTGACCACATAGAAATATTTATTACACATGCTTCAAGAGAGAAGGTTGTTGACCGTGACATCCTTATGTTATTATTCAAGGGATCTCTTGGTGGTCATAAATCATGTGTTGATGATCATGAACCTAGGAGCATCTCATCCATTGAAGAGTTCATTGATGGCTTTGTTAGACATTTTCAAGTATACCCTGCATTAAGCACCCAAGAGGAAGCCTTGATCAAGCATCATCAAGATATTAATAATCTAAGTAATGAGTAGGAAGACAAGTCCTCCTTGGGTCTGCATGATGAAAAGGATAATTGTTAGGACACATGTGTTGGGAAGAATGGGTCTATGGAAAGTGAAGTTGAGACTAACCTTATCTTTCTGAAGGATAGTACTCGATGATTCTCCTTTTGAGAACCTTGAGGAAGGTGATCCCATTAGCCCCTTAGAAGATGACATTAGAGATTATTTGCATATTTAAAAAGAGAAACGAGAAGTTGTTGGCCCTCAATTTCATTGTTCTCCCATTTATGAAACCGACAAGGAGGATGAGGTTTAGAGTTGTCCACCCTTCTCCTGAACATTATTTATGAGGACATATCCTTCGATGTCATTGGGAAAGAGAATTATCACTTTCCCTTGCATGAAAAGGATAAATTGGAGATAATTGATTCTCCTTTTTGGGAAGACCCTATCTTTGATACCAAAAATGATAAGATTGATAAGGTGCTTGCTCATACCTACCTTCCTTATGATTCCAAGAGTATATTCAATTCACATGACCCTCTAGAGTTAGATTTTTAGGAAAAGGGTCCCATTGAGACTTCACCTTCCCCTTTGCCCTTTTATAGTGTTCATCATCTGGAGTATTCATGAAGTGATTCCCTTTTCCCTTGTCGTATGATCTCAAGTGACCATGAGCCCTTTCCCTCTTTCAAGTATAGCTTCAAAGAAGAACCCCTCATTGATTATACTTTACCTCCTTGGACACACCCTCAGGGTTTTGAGCACTCCATGGCCTCCCCTCTCCAATGTGACCATCACATTGAGTGACCTAGTTATTGCAACACTTCTTTCCCTCATCCTCTATTCACCTCTCATCACGACCTTGTGGCATCTACAAAGCATGATATTATAAACAATGATTGTGATAGGTATTTCTTGAAAGTGGCCTTTCATTCCACCATTGCGTACTTAGAGGGAAATCCATGCACTTCTGGATTTTCTTATTCTCCTTCTCCTAGGGCTTCCTTTTACCTTGAATGGAAATCATATTTTCCCACCTACCACCCACTTCATCCTCCATACACATGTATCTGCATCTTCTTCGTGATTTTCTACATGAGTAGTCATACTGGCAGGCGTATGTATATTGATATGATGATATGTTGGTTGCACTGGATTTATGATTACACTTAGCATTAGCATTATTACACGCATGTCAAGGTAGGATGCATTACATGCTAATTTTTTCATTAGAACTAATGACATATGATATTTCTCATGATATATTAACTACATTTACTTCTATGAGGACATTTTTTGGATCTAATCCAAGCATGTGTGATCATGAGACATCGCAAAAGCATGTTTCCCCATGTTTTTCATCTATTATATGTGCATTTAATAGGTTTGTTGTAACCAAGAGATTGTTGGAGTTCTCGTGACCTCCCATTAGAGTACCATCGTCCACTTATTCGAGAGATCACATTCCAGTTGGAGGAAAACGTTACCCATCATTTTGTGGGTGATATCCCTAGAAGAAAAAGTTTCTCCAAGATGGTCCTCAACTAGCACCCAACAACACCTTGTAGCCACCAACTAGCTCGTCATGCCATTTCTCTACCACCTGAGCCAGCCATGTGGTCCCTCGCCCATATACCATGATAGTATGTTTCAAGGTGGGCCTTCCAAAGCTCAAGATATGCCTTGTCATTTGGTAATTCAAAATTGTAGTTTTCTTATCATGGACACTTCTATGCATTTATTAATGGGGGGATTTGGCGGAAAGAGTGGGATATTTCCATGCTCTTGTCCCCTAGACTTCTATTGTATGTTAACCTTGGACCCTAGTCATGTGGGATCTCTTTTACTGACCCTGGGGATTTAGGGATGATACTGCATGGGAAACCATGATTTTAGTTGTGTGGTCTCGCTCCATCATACATATATATTACTCCCTTCCACTCCTTATAAAGTCACTCATCATTTCACCCACTTGGGTCCACATTCCTTGTTAGGCCCCTATACTACTAGTGTAACCCCTTATTTTTATTAGCACAACCCACTTATTATATTGATGTACCCATGTAGTGCCCATATTGTTACTATTGTGCCCCATAGAAGCCCACTATTGTTATTATTGTGCCCTTACATTATTATTGTTATGTCAGCTCTGATTATGTTATGACCGCTTAGACTCCTATATATAGAAAGGAGGTCTTTTCATTTGTATCATCAAAGAATTGTTCATTTATGTAATCTAAAGGAGGTTGCCCCCTCGAAGAGGCTGAATTCTAAGGCGTTGATCTATCTTTTCTATCTTTTCTTGAGCTGGTTTCATAACATTTGGTATCAGAGCTTTGGATTCTAGGGTTTCGCTGCTCCAAACAGGTCATCGTGCCATTTCATTATAACTTTTTTTCTGTGACGTTTCAGAAGTCGCAAAAAAAACCCATTTGAGAAGAAATCACGCTAAACCTCGGGTCCAAATTTCAGAGCTTTTCGCGTGATATTTGCGGATATATGATATGAGGAAGTTGGTCTTTTTGCAGACTCCTGAATTACATTCAAAACAGGTGACTTGGGGAAAATCATCATAACTTTCTTTCTGAGCATCGGATTGAAATTTTGTAAGAAGGTGCAGAAAGAGGACGGACTGTAGTTTTCTTGTATATATTTTTCAGAGTCAAAGGTGGAAACAGGGACACGTGGCACTTCATACAAGTTCGATCTTCTGGAAAGGTCTATAATCAGGTCATCTTGGGAGATTGTGAATAACTCTTTCTTGGAGAATCCAATTTGGATCAGACTAGTGGCATTGGAAAGAAGACATAGAGGGATACTACAGATCACAATTTTAAAACTTAAAGATCTGAAAGTACAGAGTTACAGTCATTTCAAGATCGAGCTCCTAAAATCAAGAAAAAGAAAGATGAGGAAGTTTAATGGCAAGGATCTGGTAAATTGGATACTTCAGATGGAGCAATATTTTGATCTACATGGTGTACAACTGTTACAAAAGGTATGTATTGCATCTTCATATTTAGAACCAGATCAATTTTTATGGTATGAAGGACTTTGTTCTTGTAAACAACTTGTTACGTGGTCAATTTTCACGGAGGAAATGATAGCAAATTATGAGGATACAAAGAGCAACACCTTCTTTAGAGCAACACCACAACAATTGGAAAGAGTAAAAGGGATTTGTGACATAGTGGAAAGAAAAATTATGGAAACCAGGAAGCATACCCCTCACAACTATAAAGATGGAAATGTTGTTTCTCCTAGCCTTCCATAACCTACAAGGGTTACACCACAACAATTGGAAGAAAAAAGAGAAAAAGGGCTTTGTTACAATTGTGATAGAAAATGCACTAAAGGTCATAAGTGTGCTGAGAAGAAATTATTTTACATAGAATATGAAGAGGAGGAAGAAAATGATCAAGAAACATCAAAAGAAGAAGCTATACGCTGGGACCCCGCCCCAGAGAAAGAAGAAATGAATCCAACCATATCTTGTAATTCATTGGTCGAAATTACCACTCCTCAAACTATCAAGATAGAAGCACATATAAAGAAGAAAAATGTTCAAGAAGTGAAAAATCACATCGAGCATCAAGAAATGAATCCAACCATATCTTGTAAAGGATTGGAAGAAATTACCACTCCACAAACTCTAGAGATAGAAGGACATATCAAGAATAAAAAGGTTCAAGCAGTGAAAGATCACATCGAGCATCAACAACAAGTTCTACAAATTTTAAAGGATAATGCCACTTCGGTGCCAAATCAAATGAAACAACAGGTAGATCAACATCGTAGTGAAAAATGTTTTGATGTAGGGGATTGGGTACTTTTACTGCTACATCTCAAGCAAGCTATTTATGAGAAGGAAATGTTGGCAATACTACATGCACTTAAAAAATGGCGACCTTATCGAATGGGAAGACTCTTCAAGGATGAGGATGTGGAAGCATTGTTTTGTGCTATTTCTATTATCCAACCAGATTGGATAAAACAAGCAAGGGATGAATGGAAGAAGGACAAAGAATTATGGCCACTTATTCAAAAGTTGCAAAATATCCCAATTCAAACAATATTGCCAGAAATTGAAGAGGAAGGAAAAATCATATTGGAACCTGGAGCAGTCACAGAAACAAGAACCCGACAGCTACGAAATCGATCAATTTCAGAGTATCTCATCAAGTGGAAGAACTTACCTGCTGAAGATTCCACATGGGAGGACAAGAATTTTATACAGAAGCATCAAGAACTACTCAAGCGTTGAGGACAACGCTTTTTGAAGGAGAGGGGCATGTTAGGCCCCTATACTACTAGTGTAACCCCTTATTTTTATTAGTACAACCCACTTATTATATTGATGTACCCATGTAGTGCCCATATTGTTACTATTGTGCCCCATAGAAGCCCACTATTGTTATTATTGTGCCCTTACATTATTATTGTTATGTCGGCTATGATTATGTTATGACCGCTTAGACTCCTATATATAGAAAGGAGGTCTTTTCATTTGTATCATCAAAGAATTGTTCATTTATGTAATGTAAAGGAGGTTGCCCCCTCGAAGAGGCTGAATTCTAAGGCATTGATCTATCTTTTCTATCTTTTCTTGAGCTGGTTTCATAACATTCCTCCACTCGTTCCACATAGGGTTAGCCTTCCCCTTCCCCTTGCCCACAGCTTGGGTCGGGCCTAGAATGATGCACCAAAGGTTGATGCAGGTGAAAAGAAAAGTAAAAACATAATTGGCCACACCCAACAATAAAATGCACCACAAAATGCCAAATATGGTCGGGACAAACACATTTAGCACATGGGAAAACTCTAATACATGAGATATACCCCATCATCATGGCCATCACCCTAGTTCCTAAAAGCCATAGATGAGCCTCGTTTATCATTTAGGAACCCATGATTGTCCCAAGCCCTAGTGGGAAATGACCTCCCTATGTGAAAAGGGGGTATCCACTACTATATCTCACACATCATGCTCTTACCCCTTGATCCCTAAGGATTAAATTAAATAAAAATCATAAAAGGAAAATGGCATATAAAGAATGGTGGAAAAATCAAGGTTGGGGCACCTCATGTACCATGATTTCTCCCTCCTATACATTATATACCCAAGTGTGGGCTTCCCTTGTATTAGACACCTTTGTACCCAATTCCCATGGTTTCCCCTTTTCATTCGCTACTCCATTCATATTTCCATCACATACCACCACCCTTTTTTTAAAGGATGTAACTTGGACATAATATCCCATTTAGAAGTAGAAACTACCTAATAGGATACTTGGTTAACCCACTTGGAGCTTGGAGACATTAGAACATGGAAAAGACCATTATGGAAGGGCATGCCATTATGAAGTCCCTACCTATTTTCCATGGTTTGTAAGCTCCTTTACTCAATTTCCTTGATGACTTGTTGTACTGGAAGGCTAGGGGATGCATTGGATCTTATGCAGGATTACATGTGGTCTCCATCTTGGGTTTGGTTTCCCTATTCAGGGTCCTAACCCTCTAGAGGGATCCATTAGCACATGCCAGGAATTTTTTGAGAGTCATGGGCCTCCACAATAGTAGACAACACTCCATGGATCCCCATAGATATTCATAGAATTCTCAAGATTCACCTATTGGACGAGGAAGATGCACCTGGTTCACCTTTGCCTAGATAGCCCCACAGTTGTACCATGCACTTGGCAGATGACACAGGACTTGTATGCTAATGTGGCATCACTTACACCATCATTTGAGACCTTACAAATGATATACATGCATCTTCAACTTACTTGGAGACCCATGAGGTCACTTGTGTGCCCTCACAACCAGTGGGAGCCCCACAGGCTTATTATGTGTAGAACAAGGGGAAAACCCCTTTTCCATTACTTTTTGAAGTCCTATTCATCATTATGGCACTTATGGACTTCATAAATTTTCTTCGAGAGCCCAAAAATATGTATTGTTTATCACTCGACCTCTTGAGAGGATTGTTATTTTGTTTATGAGTTATAGTGGGCTTGTCACCAAAAGTTAGTTATTTGCACATTATTTCTATTTTAGGGGCTAATGTAGGCTAAAATAGCTAAATAAAACTCCTTATAGGTGTATATACAAATGATGAGAGTTTATTTCTCATCATCACATGTTTTGGACTTGTATCTCTCTTGAGATTTTCGCTATTCCTTCTTGGTGGACAAAATTTGGAGCATGGGTGAATTTTGATGTATGGATTTCCTTTTCTTATCTTGGAGCTTCATGCTTGGCTGGTGTATTTGTGGTTGGATATATTCTCTTACATGTAAGTGAAAATTTAATGCTATTATTATTTTACTTTGTCACATGCATTGATAATGCAATTTTCACTATACTAGGGCTTGTCACTCCATGCATTTATTATGAAATTATGTAATTATGTTTCTATATAGCATATCTCTCTGTATGGCCCATGTATAATGAATGAATTCTCCTAGGGATACTTATATGGTTGAATTTATCTTGATAAGGCACTTCACCTTGTAAAATGAAGCATAAAGTCTTTTAAGGTCACTCTCGTTTTCCCTAGTGACAAGCGAAGTTGATCTTAAGGCATCCTTGACCTAGAAAAGAAGTTTATCTTCATATTCTTACTGACTCCAATCTCCCCAAAGGATTAGGAACTGGTCTACCATAAGGTGATTACTCAAGTAAATATTTTTCTTCACCTCTTCTTTATTCTAGGTCTAGCCACCTTAGGGCTCCTAGGGAATCATTTTCTCAACAAACCACCAATAAGAAAAATTTGAACTCTTGGAATCTACTACACTGGTGGCTCTCCTAGGCATCCTCGAAATTTATGGAAATTTCGATGGTGGGGTTGTGAGATGTCCCAAGCCCTACGCTTGAGATTGGTTTTTTCCCTAAGTTTCTAGTTCTTCATAGGGATCATTTTGCACCTTCAACTGAAAAATAATTCTTTGGTCTGCTTCTCCTCCTTGTTTAGGTGAAATATATCATTAGTTGTTAAACTCATTTCCCTTGATCTAACCTGTGCTGAATTGGTCCTGTGTGGCCCCATTTCTTTGAAAAGTCAACTCTTTAAGAACCACTTGGGAAACCAAGTTGAAAAAGGATTTTAGGGTTTTTGATTCTCCTTTACAACTCACACTCCTTAAACCTAGCCCTTAACTGCTCATCCCCTTCTCTTAGAAAGTCATGTTCCTTGCTTAAGAAGAAAGCAAGTCCCATTCTTGAGATTCCCCTAGGAAAGGGTCCCTGAGATCACTTCAAATTCATCTTTAGTTGATCTATCCTTCATAAGTGATTCTCTATATATCGGGTCTCCCCCCATCGGTGAAAGCCCATTAAGAGTAGGAATATTTAGCCATGGTGATAGTTGGATTTAGCTTCATTGTTGCTCTTGACCTAGAAAGTGCCCATCTAGGACCCCCTCTTCTAGTTTGACAGGTAACATGAATTACCTCTCTTGCTAATGTATTGATATTTATAGGGGAACCGTAATCTTGACAATGAGTCTAAAATAATCCAATCCTACTCCATGCCAATCTTCTCAAGAATCTGGGTGTTCCCCTGAAGATGGACTCACATAGAAGTCTGAAACGTTGGATTTAATTAAAAACTCTAAATAGGTTATTCTAGAATTTTGTTTTCATAAATTTGATTCACCTGTATGGATTCTCTCTTTAAAATATTGACAATGAGTCTATAGTAAAATGTATATTGTGTTCATTTAGATATAGTGATGGGAAGTTTTTGAGGAACTACACCTAGTTTAGTTTTGAAATTGTTGGGGTATATCCTCTTGATGAGTGCCTACAATTCCTTAAGAGGGGAAGGGATATTTGAACACCTTCAGTGGTTGATTTCCCTAGTTTGAGTGTGTGATTATCCCATAGTATCCCACACACATTTTATCTTAGGGATTTGTGGGTAGTTATAAGTGTAATGCCCAAACTCTTCACAAAGGATACAAGGATCATTAGTTCAATGACTACTATTCTCGGATTTTTTGCAGATTATCCATACCCTAATTTAGATTTTAGTTTTGATTAGAGGGATTTCCCCCAGCTTGGGGATTTTGTTTTTGTTGGTTCTTGGCCTATCCTTGAATCCACTTTTTCTTATTCTTCCCTTTCTTCTTTATTATATTAGAAGGTTTGGAAACATTGGTTTAATTGAACCTATGTTGTTTTTGAGTGAAAAAGGGTTGAATGAAATTGAATCCTGCCTATTATTGGGGCTCGAGATTAGCCTATTATGGGCTTGTGAAAGGGAAAAAAGGATTTCCTTGTGGAGGATTTGCATAGGATGACTGAGATGTAGACATTATATCAGATGCTTTTTGTGGATGTCAATTCCATTGTGAGGGGTTAACAAGAGTTTATATAGCTGGGTTTTGATAATACCTAGTGGTGGGTGTCGTCAACACTAAAAACATCAAAATAAACTAGGAGAATAGAGTTTGGAATTGGGTGGTGTTCCTAATCAACCCATAAACAACAATAGATAAACCTAGATAGTCATTGTTGAAATTTTGAGGCCATGGGGCATTGGGAATCACTGAGTAGAGGTACCTTGAATATGCATAAATAAGCTTGAATTGTTCGGATTTACTTATGGATTCTTCCTCATTCTGAGGAAAGGAAGAAGAATTATATTTTTCTATGATTGGAAAAAGAGATTTGGGGAAAAGGTTTAGGAGTATGTTATCTAGTACCTAAAACATAAAAAATCTACTGTGCTTTCTCCACTCACGGATGTGGTATACAATGTGAATGGAGTGGTTTTGCTTAAATTGAGCCAGTATCTCCAACCTGGTGTCATGGTTAACTGAAAATATGAAAAAGGTGAGAAAGGATGTGGCTATGGACTGAAGGGTATCACGTGTTCCTTCTTTCTCACTAACTTACCATTTAGCAGATAGACCTGTAATGGTATGCTAAAAATTTCTTATACAAACTAAGTCTTTATTGTAGGAACACCATAAGTGAAATGTCATGGTGTGCTTTGCTAGGTTTTCTCTTGGATTACCTTCAAACTTAGGTATATCTTATGGCAACTTGATTGGCATAGGCATCCATGTAGCCTGTAGGGATATTTGGATAGATATTGAGATGCACTAATTTCCTTACGTTAGGTGAAAACTATGATAGCTCCCCTTCCACCCACGTGAAATATGGATGATGTCACCCACACTAATTATTACTTCTCCTATATGGTTAGAAAACACCAAGTTCGCCCATTCACGCTTTGTGTTGATACAAACCATCAGATATATTTATTCCCTTGCATTACAAGATATCGACATAATTCCCCCTTCAAGGTGGCACAACCGTCACCATTGGAGAATTCATTCATAATGCGAAAATCAATCAAGAAAAATCCCTTGCACTTTTAGACACACAAAGGCACATCTCAAGTTAATGTCTATCCCATAAGCACTTTCTTCAAGGTTTCTGACTCCCCATATATAGGAAATTATTCCTATTTTGTGTTCCTCATGAGCTTGGTGCAAGAACTAGAACTCTCCCATAAATCACTAACTATGATCAAACGGGAGATAATTCTAACCCCTAGTAACAATGACACACACAAACATATCTACTATGTTTCTTCAATCTTAGGAACCATGATTTCATTTTTCTTCTCATCATTACACAATGTTGAGAATGATTCATCCACAACAAAGATAGTGCCATCAAGAGCAATGCAAATGCATCTTGTCTATGCCTTTTTCACATATTTTGGTCCTACGGTGTCTAGTGTGATATCATTCACATGGACTTCCATTAGTACTTCCACAAGCCAATTTCTCCTTCATGAGCCCATGACACCATCCTATCCTTTTTTATCCATATTCCACTAAGAAGAAGACACCATGGAGGTTGTGAAAACACTGAAATTTCTCATGGGTTCCATGCATCACCACTCTTTCTTCCTCCATGAAAATGTTTTTGTACCATCATTAAATAATGTGTATGTAGTGTGAACAAATTATTTTATTCCTACAATCCAAGTCAATTAGTTCGAGAACCCTATTCGAGCACCAAACACTTTAGAATAAGGTAAAGTTACAAACATTTCATCTACCATTAAAGTGGATATTTCAACCAAACTTGACATTGTTGAAGAAATGTTGTTAGGTGAAACATGTTCTCCAAAAGAAGTAGTTGTGTATAAAGACTTTTTCCAATCGTACTAGGACCTCTTCATTTTGTCATACCTTGAAATGCTTAGCATTGGTCCTACCATTGTCTAACACAATGTCGATAAATGGCTAGAGTTTTCATCAGTAAGGCATAATTAATGACCTCTTGTACTCTTGGTTAAAAATCCATGTAATAAATTTAGTAAAGGAAAATAATACCAAGGTCAAGGGACACATATTCCAAGCTGAATGTTGGGAAAAAATATAGTGATGGGGATAACCAGTGATTAATTAATGGTGATGTAAATTGGAAAAGGCATTGGAAAAGGAATTGGAAAGGGAAAGAGTGATTAATTGGCATTTATTTATGAAAATAATGGAAAATAGGAGAAAAGGAAGGTGCAATGTCACAGGTTGCATGTGAGGAGGAAATTGAAGGGAAATAATGGAAAATGAAGAAAATAGAGGCCTCAATGATAAAAAGGCTTAAAAGGATCAGTTCGTGGATTTTTTCAATTTAAGATATATATATATATATATATATATATATATATATATATATAGATATATATATATAGATATATATATATATATATATATATATATATATATATATATATATATATATATAGATATATATATATATATATATATATATATATATATATATATATATATATATATATATATATATATATATATATATATCTATATATATATTCAGTTTTAGCTTGAGATATCTCTATTCTCTCTCTCACACTCTTTCACACTTAGAGAAATCTTGGATCATTCTTGTAGAATATTGGATTTGGATAAATAATGCAAAGGAAGGTAGGAAAGCACAAGGGGATAATGGGATTACTAGATATAGTTGGATTTCTTTGCAGGTACAAAATTGCATATATGGTTTACTTGCTAGTTTTGGCACGCATGGTGTATGCATGTGGTTATTTGGTTATGATTTTTCATTGGTGTGGAGGATTGCATAGATTGATAGTGGTTGTGTCTAGGCTTGGTATTTCTCAGATAGCCATGGTGTTGTGGGTTTTCCATTTTGTTTTTTAATTGGTTCTCATGTTCCTTATGGTTGTGGGTTGAGTTATTAGTTCTTAGTGCTTTGGTTGGAAAAATGCTCTAGAAGCCCTGGACCAACTTAGGTTGAGTTACTAGTCCTGGAAGCCTTGGTTGGAAAAGCTCTCTAGAGTCCTTGTTGGGTTGAGTTACTAGTCCTGGAGCCTTGGTTTGACAAATGCTCTGGAACCCTAAGATAGTTGTGGGTTGAGTTACTAGTCCTGTAGCTCGGTTGGAAAAAATTCTCTCGAGCCATGGAAAAATTTGGTAGAGATCAATATAGTGATACTTTGTGATGTCCAACCATGAGGTGTAATCACTAGTTGAGGGTTGACGTGGTTTGGCCTTTGGAAGACCTGGTTTGGTTTTCCTTGTTGTTCCATGAGATCCCACATTAATGCTTGGATATGGCATGGGGCTGATTGGTTGAAAGAGATATTTGGTTAAGCCCAATCTATGGTTGCGTGGTACTTGGAAGTCCTTGACTTGGTTTGATTTTGCATATGTTAATCCTGTTGTATTTAATGAGTAATTATGCTTGTTATCATGTGGATTTGATGGCTATTGTATCATGATGTATATGTTGTTCATTTACTGGTTATATTCTAGTCATGAGATGTATAATGGCTATGCCTCTTGATGTGTTTTGATTGGTTGAGGAGTGGTTCATGAATGAATGAGCTAATAGATGTTAATGCAGCTAGTGTGAGAGGGCATCAAACCTTCTTGACAGTTCTCAGATAAGTATGAGATCCCTATATTTAGATATGTAATTGTGACCTCTAGATTACATGTTCATGATGTGTTTGAAAAAATGTTTGTGATGGTTAGTCCTTGTTATGTCAAGTAATTGATCAAGTTTTGAATTAAAGGCTTTTTCTTTATGTTAATTATCATTTCAAAGAGTTACATTATGTTATGGGCATAGGTTTGTATCCTAGCCCTAAAAAAGCGGCTTATATCTCGCGGTAACAAGACTAAAACTGGGTGAAAAAGACTATAGTCTCTCCCTTATAGGGTTATGCATGAGACTAGAGGGTTACAGTCAAAATCCTACAGTGTTGTGCTAGCATCTGGGAGTCCAAGGAATACAAAAATAGGTTTAAATTAGGGTGTGGGCACCTAGAAGGGTAATTTAGCCTTTGGGGATCCTGTAGCACCTGAGGAAGTCAGTAAGGTTTTGGTATGTCGATTCCACTTCCTTAAGGTGACCTAGGAGGTTTAGTCTTATCATAGTAACTACTCAACACATATTTTCCCTAGTGGACCAGTGACGTTGGGTAAGTGTGGGAGGAGGTGGTTATAGAGTGGTATTAGAGCTCCTAGGTTCAAAACTTGGACTGGATGGGTGGAACATGTTTGTCATGCATGCATGTAGGTTTTATATGTGCTTGTTATGTATGAATGGTGGTGGTCATTGTTGCAGTTGTGTCATCATGTAGAAGTGATGATGTTGATGTTGGTATGTTTGAGATGTTTATTTCATTATATGTATATGCATATGTTATGCTAATCTAGAGTGATTGGTGAAGATAAGATAGCCTCCCCTAAACTTCATTGAGGTACGTGTGGTTTTGTTTATATTTGGTTACCTAAAATGGTATGCATGTAGGAAGTAGAGGATCAAATATGACAAGTAAGATGGTAGACTACAATTCATGTGATTCTCCCTACCAATTAGATGAGAAAAATGGTGATGAATACTCCCCTCACATAGAAGATACATTGAGAAGTTTGAATGCATAGATAAGAAGTTGCAAAGTAAATAATGATAGGATCATTCAGTCGTAGGAGAGACTTGCTAGGGCACAAGAGAAGAAAGAGGAGGTTTATGCAGTTATCCTTCGGAGTTTGTTAGATTTGCAGAGATAGGGACTATTGGCTATGATTGAGCTGACCTAGGTTTGATCTATACTACGCACCAACAAAACCCTCAATCACTAGCCCTTTCGGTAATGACCTGCAAGCAGATCGCAGTCTCACCCGAAGTGACTATGGGAGGATGCAAAACCAGGTTTCTATAGCCTTGAGGAATGATGTGATGTGGTGTTTTATGCTCTTTTATCTTTAAAATACATAGATTACATTGTTGCATTCATTTTTTTTTTTTCTCGGCAAAACTAAATCTATTAAGAGAAATCAATATGGTACAAACAGGAAAGGCACAAGACCGTTAGACCGGAAATGATAGATACATCAACCTCGGCCCCGGAAGAGAGATACAATCACAGAGCTACAAGAAAGACAAGAGACCGATAGACCGGAAATGATAAATTCGTCAACCTCGGTCTCGGAAGGAAGAATAACTCTGCTACACCTGAAGATTCGATAGCAAATACAAACTGTCAGGCTGTTACCCCAGCGGGACAGTGATTACACCACAATGTTTTTTCCCTTTCTTTTTGTTAACTTTTGTCCAGCCCTCAGGAGGAGTATGGGCAAGAACAACTTGGAGACTGGAGTTCTCTAGCATTGGGGACTCCTTCTCTGAATCCGAGGAGGAAGTCTCATGGGGACGCTTCTGCGAGTTTGCTGAGACATGGGTGTGCTCCATAATGTTCGTGGGCTGAACCATCGTCTGCGGCATTGTTGCATTCATTTAATCACATAAACATATCATATAAACCCATAATCATCACTGCATTGTAATAAAATGAAACTATAATAAATGGCTATGCTACAATAGATAGTCAACATTTATACACATGAAGACATAGATTTTACCATGGTTCATCCCAATGTGGGACTACGTCCACAAGAAATGTTGCTTATAATATTAGTTTTTGTACACCAAATAGTTCTTGACCTGCACACTAAGCTCTAGGTCATTTGCACACTCAGCTACAGACTTAGGCCTTCGCGCTCAGCTGCAGAGCCTTTCCTATGCCACAAAATACAAATCATAATAATTCGACGATAAGCATAGATCTAGACCATAACAATTATTCTTCTTATTATTATTTGACCCTATATATATTATTACATCAAGGGTTACATCGTTACAATACCGTGGTCCAAATACAATTGATTCCCTAAAACAAGCTACTATGGTATGAAAAACATTCATCTTTTACAATATTACTTGCTTTCGACAAAAAGGAGGGGCTTCAACCTGCCTCAAATCCCCCACACTGTGTGATATATCCACTGCACGGTCCACTTGGTGCTTCACTGTTCCACTACGCAGTCCACTTCACACTCTGCTGCATTCTTTACTTCGCACTCAACTCCACAAAATTGATGAGCCGCATAAATGGTTAATTATATGGAATCATTTTACCTCCTAACCTAGTCAAATCAAGGAATCTTTTAGCTTATTGTATGATTTTCTGATTATATTTATTCTTATAGAGTGAGTTGAGTTATTTATGATGCCATGTGGTCTAACATGTGTATAATGCAAATTATTGATGATTTTTGGGGTCAAAGTTAAGGATCCAGTGGAAAAATGGAAACAATAACTCAAAGTGGACAAAGGAGAAGACTTATAGGAGGGAATACCCCTCATTTATTACTCCTCACTTTGAATTCCCCTTCATTCAGCCCAGAGTACAAGCAACCAAGTCATGCAATAGAAGGCAACCGAGAAAGTGGAGGATGACTGATGATTGTCTTGAGTTTTGGGAGCCAAGCCTCCCTGATTTTAAGGAAGCTATTGGTAGCTTCATTTCTATAAGTAGAGAGGCCTAGGGCCTCACTAAGGTCGGATTTTTGTTGGATTTTTTGATGTATTTTTGCTTATGTAAACTCTACTCCAACTTCGAGCTTATTATTTTGACAGTTCCATGTAATCTTGTTATTGTTTTGGAATAAAGATGAAATCCTTTTTGAGTTACCACTAAGTTACCTCAAAGGTTTGAAGCTCTTGGGTTAGGACCCAATCCAAGAAACCAAGCTCCTCTTTACTTGTAGTATGGTTTATTTCAGTTTGTAGATTAGGTTGCTGTTAGATGAATTTCTTTTATGGTCAAGAATAGGTTTCTTTTGATGGTTCAATAGTTTTCCTCCATTTGTGCTTTCTATAGAAGGTTAAGCAGTGGTAAAGAAAATATTCAAAAGGCTAGCAACAGTGCCTTGGCCTCTCTTCCTCCCTTTGGGACCATGATTTGAGGCAAAGACCCTCTCGTTTCCCTAAAAACACAGATTTTCCTCATTCATAGGACTTCTAGTGTTTGCAGCTTTTTATTGGTTAATAGTATTGTTTTGTTTTGCTTCCGAGCTTCTCCATCATGCTCATTTATTTATTTACAACAATCTTCTTTCATGCTTTCCTTTGTTGCAACATTTCTCAACATTTCCTTTCATAGATCATAGTTTAGACTAGTTTGATGCAAAACTATGTTTTTCCAGCTGCACTTATTTCATTGCTTTCTTAATCTCATTGGTTGACTGTCAGTTGTTTATGTAGTAGATATCTTCTAGCAATAGGTCAGCCTATCAGCCATCGCATCCTCCATCTGATCAATGCCCTACAGGTCGCCCAAGTCTCCCCTCAACTCTGCCTTAGTTTCCTGCATTTTCCATAGAATTTTTTCCTCTCTCCTTGAGCAAACCCAATCATGTTTCTCTGTCCTAATGATTCTTGGTAGACCCTAGGCGCCCTAACAATTCATTCCAACCCTCATCCACCTTTTCCACCCACTCTCACACCCTCAAAACAGCCAAAACTGCTCTCGGCCTCCTCCTATAGAACGTTGTTTTTCCTCTTGTAGATTTCTTGTGTCCTCTTGTAGATTTTCCTGTAGGCTTTCTTTTGAAGGCCAAGTGTGGGAAAAGCCTCTAGAAGGGCACCTGAGACCTCCTAGGACCCAACCACACCATCCTACATCCTCTCAAGTCCTAAAACTTCCCTTCAACACCACCTATTCGCTGCCACATTCACAAACAATAAATTACATGCATGAAAAATTCACATAAAAATACGTAAAAATCCAAAAAGATGTTTTTTTGCTCATTTACTTCCAGAAATAGTTAGTTAGATGTTGTTTAATTTCTTGAGTAGGTAATGGCATTCTTTTCATGGTTTTCATAGTGCTTTCTGCAAAAGTAGGATTAGTTGGTTAATTAGGATTTACTTGGTTTGCTTTACATGTCATCCTTTCTCCTTTCTGCAGTTAGAGTAGTATCTGTAGAATAGTCTTTCTCTCCTTTCATCACATATATAGATTCTTCTGGAATCCATAGAAGTTGGCTTGAGCTCCTAGTGATCTTTCACCAGCTGACCAAGTGACAACCTTCAGCATTAACTAGTACTTGTGCATACAACACCATCGCTTCCAAGTTTGTTATGAACTACCGGGTTGATAAGAGTAAAGTAGGTAGCCCAGGAGTTGCAGCATTATTGCTGCAATAGTGATGCTGACCACTTTTTAGCGCCATTTCCAGGGAAGCATCATAGAATTCTGTGATTACTTCTTTCTTCTATTTTCTATTGCAACATTCTGCTAATAGTTTATTTCAACAAAAGTAGACTAGTCATTTCTTTTCTTTCAAGTTCTGCATTTCCTTGCTTTTCTTTCTAGTTCTGCAAATTTCATTTCAACAAAAGTAGGCTAGTCATTTCTCTTCTTTCAAGTTCTACATTTCCTTGCTTTCCTCTTCAATTCTACAAATTTCATTTTAGCAAGTTCATTTCAGCTAGTTGCAATTTGTTTTGTTCAATCAATTTTAGTTTTTCAGGTACTATCAGTGTGGGGAATAGAAACAAAAACCAACCAAAAGTATTTCCTTTCATGCCTCATAGGAATAGAGATAATTTAGGAAAAAAAATTCCCAACGCCCCCACTGCTTCACACAACCAGCCTTCTCTCTTATTCAGTGGCTACGATCAAGAAGAACCCTTAGGTGAACAGCCAGACATATTTGAAGAACCTATAGGGGAAGAAGAAGAAGAAAACATTCCTTTGGAGCCAATGGCTAAACACAAAAATGGTAGGGGGAAATGGAGAGAGAATAGAGGGTACCTTTCCCATTCGAGAGACCAATGGGGATACCAAAATAAAGAATATAAGCCCTTCCGCCCTACCTCATTTCCATAGTCTGACTATAGAAGATCCTGACACCTTTTTGTTTGAGTTTGTTGTTATCTGTCGGACCTATGACTATGAAGAAGATGAGAAAAAGTTGAAACTGTTCTCTTCTACTCTCAAGGATGTAGCATTGCATTGGTTCATGGGATTACCTGGCAATAGCATCACAACTTCGGCTCAAATGCAAAAAGCCTTTAAAAATAAAATTAATCAATTAAAAATAACATCACAATATATCAATAAGCATAAACCACAATTTAATTATAAAGCATAATGATAAAATAACACATAATATAAAATTGTAGTATTAAAAAAAAAAAAAAAAAAAAAAAAAAAAAAATTACAGGGTAGTTATTAAAAGAAGAACATTAATAAATATCTTAGTAAATTACATATATAATAATATTGATTAGAAAATAAACTAGCATCTATTATAATAGATAAATAATATATAAATTAATAAATACATATAGTATAGCATTAATAAATATTAATTATAATAAGTAGCAATAAGTATATATAGAGGATCCTTAACTAATATCATAGCAAATATCATTATTAATAATATAAATAATAGGAGCAAATAATTATAGAGGATTAGAATAACATTAGCAATAAATAATAAACAAAAAAGCATAAAAAATATTAAAATTCTAATAAGAATAAAACTAAATAATCTAAGAATTACAAGAAGAAAATTTAATAACAAATCAATTAATTTATAAGAAGACATTATTAACAAACTTACATAACAAAAATAATAAAAAACTCATCTTAATAAAATATAGATTAACACCATAAAATAAGCAAAAACCATAATTTAATTATGAGGCATAATGAGAAAATAAGACAAAATATAAAATTTAGTATTAAATTAAAATAATTGCAGGGTAGTTTTTTAAAATAATTAAATTGTAAAAAACTTAAAAGACATTAATTAAATCATCAAATATGACAAAGAGTCGGCTGTTGGTCTTCGCATCCTGGGCTTCATATTTATACCTATCATTTTCTTCTTTTCTCCTCACATTTTGTCCTGATGATGAGTCTAGTTTCAGACTCGAAACGTCGACTACAAAACATGAACACTGTGGAAAATCCGAACTCCTTTCATAAAGTTGTATATCAAGGGGCTGAGGGAGTCACTGAACAACTCTATTACATAAACCAAAGGAGGCCGCATGGACCTAGACCATATCAGTAGGGGATGCAAGGGACATCTCAGGCATACTACAACCCCAACCAAGTCACTTCCATACCTTCTTGGGGCCCCCCTACTCATCCTTCCTGGTCCACACCTTCTCCTTGGTCCTTCACATCTCCATATCATGCCCATCCAGCCACCCATTCATTTCAATCCTATCCTCAGCCGCAGCCTCAGTGGAATGCATCTCATTAGTGGTGGAGGCCTCAATACAACTCTCCTGCCGCTCTTTTGCCTCCACCACCTGCCCAACCACAACCATTACATCCTGCTCCACCAAAGCAACCCCAAATTCCTGCCTAGCCAAATCTGAACTCGAACAACAGACAAGCTCACCAAGTGTATATTGGGGAACCATCATGCTCGATTTATGCTGTGGAGATTCAGGAAATTAACTTGCGATTTGGGAAAGTTCTCCCAAATAGCTAGCCTCCACCCAGGGAGGTTAAGGAAGATAAATAGGAAAGCGAACATAAAGCAAATCCACCCTTTCCTGAGAGACTATCCGCAACAGTCCAGCCTACCCCAGAAGAAACTGAACTCCTGGGATAATTGAAACATTTATGTGTGAATATACCACTTCTCCAAGCCATAAAAGATGTGCTTATCTACAATAGGTTGATCAAAGAGAAGTGCTTTAGGAATCTAGGAAGGTGCAAGAGAGATGACCCAACCATTAATGTCATAGGGCAATTGTCTGACCTGATGTTAGGGCAGGTAATCTGTCCAAAATATCTGGACCCTGGAAGCCCAGTATTTGATTTCCACATCAATGGCACCATGATCCCACACACCTTGACTGATCTGGGAGCTGCTATTAATGTGATGAGAAAGGACACAATGCTCAAACTCAACCGCCAGGGCTCCTTGAGGAAGACCATGACCGTGCTATAGCTTGCAGACCACTCCACCATGACCCCTGAGGGGATTGTGGAGGATGTGATGGTCTCCATTGGTTCTTGGGAGTACCTTGCTGATTTCTTAGTTTTCCAGCCAAAGGCAAAGCTCACTGGGTATCCTCTAATTATGGGAAGACCCTGGTTAGCTACTGTTGATGCCTACATCAATTGTCAAGCTAGGAACATGACCATAAAGAATGGGCATATGTCCAAGCAGTTAATCATATATCCTCCTACCCAACCCTTGTTAGAACATGGTCTACCTCTCTAGTTGGAGGAGGAAGATGAGGATGAAGTCTATTCTACACTGCTTTGTGCATTATAAATCGCCATGGGGGGAAAACAACAAGATGAGGATGATATGATTGAAAATCTGATTCAGAATCCACCTCCCATTGTATCACCATTAGAGGACATAGTAAGAGAAACCCAAAATGACCCCTCAACTGATATCTGTGTGGCCAACTGCACTCCTCTCCATGTTAAGAATATAGAGTTCGGCCTAGAAAGAACCTTGAAAATCAATCCATCCCTATCCACTTCCTAGGAGAGGGAACTGTGTAGCTTACTGAGAAAACACCTAGATGCCTTCGCCTGGAGTTATAAGGAGATGAAGGGAGTGCACCCTTAAGTATGTACTCATCATATATACATCAAGGAGGATTGCATGCTAGTCAGGCAACTTCAAAGGAGGATGAATCCAGCACTTAAACATATTGTTAAGGAATAACTGCAGATATTACTTGATGCAAGATTCATCTATCCCATCTCTGACAGTGAATGGGTCTCTCCTTTGGTACTAGTGCCAAAGAAAAATGGTAAGTGGAGAATCTGTGTCGACTATTGGGAATTTAACAAAGCCACTAAAAATGACCATTTTCCTTTACCTTTCATAGATCAAGTGTTAGACGGTCTGGCAGGGAAAAAGTTTTTCTCTTTCCTAGATGGGTTTAGCAGGTACAATCAGATTCAAATTAACCCGAAAGACCAATATAAGACCACTTTCACTTGTCCTTGGGGTACCTTTGCATATTGGTTCCTTCCTTTTTGTTTCTGTAATGCTCCAGCCACTTTCCAAAGAGTGGTACTGAGTATATTTTCTGAATTACTTCATGATGCAGCAGAGATATACATGGATGACTTTACTCCTTATGGCTCTGACTTTCAAGAAGCTTTATCTAACCTAGGAAAAGTTCTAGAAAAATGTATTGAGATGAACCTGTCCCTCTATCTGGAAAAATGTGAATTTTTGATGACTAAAGGGACCATGCTAGGTCATGCAATATCTCAACAAGGACTATAGGTGGACCCCAACAAAATTGCCATCATCCAAAGGGTCCCACCTCCTCAAAAAGTGAGAGATGTCAAAAGTTTCCTAGGCTTAGCTGGGTATTATCGGAGATTCATTAAAGACTTCAACAAGCTAGCCTCTCCTTTTTTTGGCCTCTTAGGTAAAGATGTCGAGTTTATATGGTCGAAAAACTATCAAGAAGCCCTAGATACCTTGAAGAGTAAGCTCGTGACTTTTGAGAGGCCAAAACTGGGCCCTACCTATCCACATTCACACAGATGCCTCAAACAAAGCAATAGGAGCAGCCTTGGGACAAATTGATGAAATGTTGCTTTATGCCATATACTTTATAAGGAAAAACTTGTCAAGGTCGAGTTAAACTATATAGTCACCGAGAAGGAACTCCTAGCTGTCATGCATTCCTTAAACAAATTCATACATTATATCACAGGTTATCAAACTTTTATGCACACTGATCATGCTGCAATTATATATTTAATGAAAAAACTGGATGTAAATGCTTGCATTATTATATGGTTGCTTTTATTGCAGCAGTTTGACTTGACCATTATTGATAAGCCTGGTAAAGAAAATGTTTTTACCTACTTTTTGTCTAGAGTAAATTTGCCTTCAGGTTTAGAAGGAATGGTGGATGACCAAATGCCAGATGAACATCTTTTTGCTATCTCAGTACTCTCTCCATGGTTTGTTGATATAGCAAACTACTTGGTTTTAGCACAATTTCCACCACACCTGTCCTCAAAAGAGAAGAGCAAGATAGTAAGGAAGAGTGTCCCTTTCACTTGGATTGGGGGCAGTCTCTTCAAACTTGGCCCAGATCAGATCTTGAGAAGATGTGTCAGGGAGGAGGATGTCTTTGACATCCTCCTAACCTATCATGTCGGGCCTCGTGGAGGTCATTTTGCAGCAAAAAGAACTACCTTCAAGATACTGCAAGTAGGCTACTACTGGCCCACTCTTCATCAGGATGTGAGGAGATATATCAGATAGTGTGATCGATGTCAGAGGATGGGGAAACATACTCCAAAGGATGAAATTCCCATGTAACCTCAAGTGACCTTTGAGCCATTTGAGAAGTGGGGCATGGACTTTGTGGGGCCTATTAGCCCTCCTTCAAAGCAGAAGCAATACATCATTGTGTGCACCAATTACCTAACAAAGTGGGCAGAGACAAAAGCAATCAAAGCAATGACAGAAGAAAAAGTAGCTAAATTTTTGAGAGAAAACATATTCTACAAGTTTGGGTATCCAAGAGAGTTGGCCACAAATCAAGGCAGTTAGTTTACTTCCAATTTGATTGAAGACCTGCTCACACTTCATAGACTCAAGCATAGGACTTCCACCCCTTACCATCCACAAGCCAATGGGCAGGTGGAGGTCACTAACAGAGCATTGAAAGGGATCCTGACAAAGGTAGTGAGCAGCAGCAGAAAAGACTAGACAAATAGATTAGTTGAGGCCACTCGGGCCTACAACACAACATGGAAGTCCACTACAGAGTTCACACCTATGAGTTAGTCTTTGGGAAAAAGGCTTTGCTGTCAATGTTTGAATTCAATACTTTGAGGATGGCAGCTCAGCTAAACCTAGACCTTAGCCATGCATAGAAAGAAAGATTACCTCAGCTCAATGGATTGGATGAATGCAGAATGCAAGCCCTTCCCCATACAGAGGTAGTTTAGATTCAAAGAAAGATATGGCATGAAAAAAATATAAAGGAGAAGCAATTCCAAGAGGGAGATTGGGCACTACTCTATGATTCAAGATAGAAATATTTCAAGGGCAGGCTAAGGACAAGATGGCTGGGACCCTACACTATGGAGAAATGAAATGACAATGGTTTAGTTCTGATCAAAACCATTGATGATGAAGCCCTCCCCATGCTTGTCAACAGACACTGGTTGAAAGTATACAAGAAACCCCTCTCCAAGCAAGATTTCATTGAAGTTTTGAATAAGACAATGATGGTAGTGGAGCATGTCTTAGCCTCCACTTCACCCACTCACTGAAGAAAAAGAAAAAATAATAAGGACTCCAGTGAAAACCTCCATGAGGCGCTTGAGTCCCATCATTGGGTTGAAAACCTCTTTTGAGGTGGCCCAGTGATGTCAAAAAAATAAGAGAGAAAAATAAGATCCCTGGGTGAAAACCTCCCTTGGAGGCACCCAGGGCAGGCAATTAGGGTGAAAACCTCCCTGAGGCGCCCTATTTGTTTTCCAAAAAGAGAAAAAGAAAAATGAATTTTCAGTTGCATTGCAGGTTTGCAGGAGGACTACAGGAAGCAGCAGAAGGTGCCAAGGGAGCCCTGAAACCAACACCAACACCTATCCTACCTACCCACACCTTTCTCCATCATTCTTGGCAATTTTTTCACCTCACTATGCTTGTTTTTCAAAAACTGTGTTTTCTACAGGAGGCTCCTGTAGGAACTACAGAGAGCTAGAAATGGACATACAAGGCAGTTTGAGGGACAGGGAAGCTTCATGAAAAATATATAAATCATCTTGCAGTCTTCAAACCTCCTTGCCATCATTTCCAAGACTGCATCACATCCCAAGCATCATTCTTCTTCCTGTCCAAGAAAAACACGGAAAAAATAGTTTTTTAGGAAAAGAAAGAAAAAAAAGGAAACAAAACTGTCCACCTCACCTGAAGCCTACCTATTACCTCTCCATCTCTATCTACATCTCTGGCATCATCCTCATAGCTCCAAGCATAGAAAGAAGCTAAAGTTTCAAGGGGAGAAGCAACTACAGGAGCTCCTATAGGAATTCCTGTAGCAGCTAATCCCATTAAAATCTAGCATCAGCTGCAAGAGGGTGCAAATATGAAGGTTGAAGAAGACACCTAAAGCTCATTCCAGCCAGAGAAGAACCTCCACAAGGCACAACCGCACATCAGCAAGCAGACAGCATGCATCAAAAGAAACAAAGGCATGCAGTAGAGAGAGAGAGCCACAACACCTCACAACAAATGCATTTAGATCTCAGGTAAGTAACTAACCTGCTCCTCTATTTGCATTTGCATAATTAGAAGGCATGCAATATAAATGAGATGGTTGTGGTTGGATGAGGGAAATGTGGCAAATTAGCTTGGCCACCTTCATCTATTTGACTCCACTCATCCGAAGATGTCACGCACACGTGTGTGCAGTCAACTCAAGAAAGATGTCAAGGACAAGTAGTGGAGGAAGTGTGAATTATGATGCAATCATGAGGGATGATTACGAGGAAAGGGACATGATGACAAGGTAGGTGGGGACCAATGGTCCAAATATGGCCAATGTACACTTTTCCAACTCACCCCACATCACCGAAAATATCCATGAAAAGTGATAAGTACTCCTCCCCGAGCACTCTCACCACCTTTTCCTTCATTATCTCCTCAAAACTCCACTCCTGCAATCTCCTCGTGCCCCCATAGCCTCGTAACCATCATTCTCCATTAATCTCTCCCATATTCCTACTCTTGGCATTTTCTGCACGATCACTTACAAGTTCTACAGGAGCACCTACAGGGATTCTATAGGAGGGACAACAGTCTTCTACAGGAGGGCCAATGAGTTGTTTTGAAGAGAGAAAAGACGGTTTTTAGCATGATTCTCGGGCTGAAGAGGTAGGTTCCATGCATACCCCCATTGAATATCAAAATAGAAAGCAGTGGTTTAAATTCAAGGGTGAAATCAAGCCTTTAGGTGGAGGAAATACATAAAAGAATCCTGCTTATTTCTTAAAAAAACAACACGGTTTCTCTATTTCTCTGTTTTTCTTCAAAAATTGTTGTCTCTATCTCCACATTTGGCTAAGAATAAACAAAATGATAGGAGGTTTTATGAGGAAGGAGCCCACCAACTCCTCCAGGCTCCATGCACATCCCCAAGTAGTGGACATATTCACAAGAGCAAATTGGATGAATTTTTTTGAGAAATTTTGACGGTTTGATGAGGAAATTGCTCAAGAATTAGCCCACTCTTTGGTCCCTCACACCAAAACACATGAAACTATCACCATTAGAGTTATTTCCATGGAGATAACCCCTGACTTTATTGGTAGGGTCACTACCCTTCCTCTTGGATTGCCTTGGAGTAAGGATGAGAAACCAATTGGCCAGGCTACTAAGAAAAACTTCTTCCAGAACAATGAAACCCTTGTAGAGGATGAAAATGGCATTAGAAGGGCTAGCATACCATATCCTTGGGATGAGGTTAGATACTAAATAATTAAATATATTTCCTATGAGGGGAGGTACAACATTGTCTATGGTTACCACTTTAGAATCCTTCATGAATTAAGGTATGGCATGGACGCTCCAGCCCCTCAGAAGCTCAACATCCCCTACTTCCTCCTGCAGTATTTCATTCACTCTAGCACTAAAGTAAAAGCAGGAAATTTAGAATAGCTAGCTCACCATGGGCTAATTAAAATTTTAGTGGAAGAAGCCCTCCATACATTTACACTCCCTATAGCTTGGGAAATCTTCCAAAACATGACAGCCAAGGATGACATAAAAGCCCTAACCTATGATATCAGTCCCACTGGTAGTGAGGAGAAAGAGCAGCAAGGGGGAGAAGGTGAAGAAACTGGTGACTTAGCATAATAAGAAGTGAAGAAGGAAGAAACTAAGATAGAGGAGGAGAAAGTTGAAGAAACAGTGCAGGAAGAAACAAAGCAAATAGAGACAGAAAAAGAGACAGAAGGAGGAGAAAAAGGGGCAGAAAAGACAAAACAAGGAGAAGTGTCCCCTGAGACTCTGGAAAGAGAGGCAGCAACTACTCTCACTGCCCTTAGTACATCGATAAAGCCAAAGCAGAAGAGAAAAAGGCAGGCCTCCATGTATTTCAGAGCTAGGAAGAGCACAAGAATCAAAACAGGGAAACCCCAGCCTTCTTCAAAAGTGCCAATTATAATTGAAGATTCACCCTCTACCCAAGGAAAGGAATCCCCTTCTAAGGCACCTATCACATATGAAAGGGGGACTCCTATATCTCCCACATGGAAAGTAAAGGTAGAACTACAGGACCCAAAGATAGTCCTACAGGAGGCATAGGCAGTTCTACAGGAGGCATAGACAGTTCTACAGGGGATACTGTCAAAACTACAGGAGACCCAAAAGCTTGAGAAAATTATAGAAGGATAGCGACAGGGAAAGGAGGAATAAACAGAGCTACAAGAACCTAATCCCCATCCCAGTCTTGGCTCCTACTATAATCTTATTGAGGGGGGAAGAATAATTCCACAAAAAATTGCAATTCCACTATTCTTTGAATTAGAGAAAGGGAGAATAAGAACACACAAGTGGATGTAAATAGCCAAATCCAAGGGAGTTGAGGATATTGGCCATATAGAGAGAAAACTCGGAGAAATGGGTAGAGAGTTGAGTGCTATCATACACAGAGAAGAAATTACAAGAAACCACCTTGAAATTGTAAATGAATTGCTAAGGAGGCAGTTGCAAGAGAAAGAGACCCAACTGGCATGGATGGCCAGCTAGTCCATGGAGGCATTGCAATGTAGAACACCAGTAAAATCCTATGGCCTGTATCTCAAGGACCAATGGTTGCAATTTCAGATAAAGACTTTGGCACAAAGAGGCACAATGCCTTTCCAAGATTACAGCCAGTTTATGGACCTGTGTGAACAAAGCACATCAGAGGATAAGGCAAATATGGCAGAATTCTACCTACATAACATGGCCCTCATAGACATGAATGTGTAGGACCCCAATGCTAGGCTAAGGGACCTGCAACTAATGGCCATGGTCTCATGGATGAACCATGAAGAGTTAAGGGCAGCAGAAATAAGAAGGTTGATGATAAAGGAGCATAATGAGCCATTAATGATCAGAGTTGAGCCATCAGATCTCATGGCATTCATCAACACACATAACCTGCTTACCAATAATCCTTAGACTACCCCTAGATATATAAGTGATCAGGCACAAGCCATTGCACACTTTTAGGATATGGAAATGATACTTGGGGATGACTGTGTGCATGCATGTATGAGGAGATGGAACACCTTACCACAAAGTTTGCAGATCAGTGAATATCATTACCCAATGAGGATGAAGGAGGCATTAAGAAGAGTGCAAATGTACAATCACTCTATGCAGAGGCTGAAGGTCAATTGGATTGGCCTCAAATTGAGTCCCCCGCTACTGCTAGGCATGATGGAAGGCAGAAGAGAAGAGGAAGAGCAGGAGCAGTGGGAAGAAATAGACCGGAAGGTAGGATTCTATGACAAGGAAGAGGAGACCACAACAAAAGCATGGGCTGCTAGGGAGGCCACCATGGCCATAAAAGATGAGGAGATGGACTAAGTTGCTCAGAGGATGAGCAACACTTCCAGTAGGGGGGTGATGATGAGCCTCATAAATGGGTAATTATATGGGCTCATTTTACCTCCTAACCTAGTAAAATCAACCATTGTCTTAGCTTATTGTATGATTTTCTGATTATATTTATGCTTATAGAGTGAGTTGAGTTAGTTATGATGCCATGTGGTCTAACATGTGTTTAATGCAAATTATTGATGATTTTTGAGGTCAAATTCAAGGATCCAATGGAAAAATGGAAACAATAACTTGAAGTGGAAAAAGGAGAGGACTTATAGGAGGGAATCCCCCTCATTTATTACTCCTCACTTCGAATTCCCCTTCATTTGGCTCGGAGTACAACCAGCCAAGTCATGCACTAAAAGGAAGCCAAGCAAGTGGAGGATGTCTGATGATTATCTCGAGTTTTTGGGAGCCAATCCTCCCTGATTTTAAGGAAGTTGTTGGTAGCTTCATTTGTATAAGTAAAGAGGCTTAGGGCCTCACTAAGGATGGATTTTTGTTGAATTTTTTTGTTGTATTTTTGCTTATGTAAACTCTGCTACAACTTCGAGCTTATTATTTTGATAGATCCATGTAATCTTGTTATTGTTTTGGAATAAATAGTGAATCCTTTTTTAGTTACCACTGAGTTACCTTAGAGGGCTGAAGCTCTTGGGTTAGGACCCAATCCAAGAAACCAAGCTCCTCTTTACTTGTAGTATGGTTTATTTCAGTTTGTAGATTAGCTTGTTGTTAGATGAATTTCTTTTATGGTCAAGAATAGGTTGCTTTTGATGGTTCAATAGTTTGCTTTCATTTTTTCTTTCTATAGAAAGTTAAGAAGTGGTAAAGAAAAGATTCAAAGGGCTAGAAACAATGCCTTGGCCTCTCTTCCTCCCTTTGGGACCATGATTTGAGGCAAAGACCCTCTTACTGCTCGAAAACCATAGATTTTCCTCATTCATAGGACTTCTAGTGTTTGCAGATTTTTAGTGGTTAATAGTCTAGTTTTGTTTTGCTTCCGAGATTCTCCATCATGGTCATTTCTTTATTTACAATAGTCTTCTTTCATGCTTTCCTTTCTTGTAGCATTTCTCAGCATTTCCTTTCATAGATCATAGTTTAGACTAGTTTGATGCAAAACTCTGTTTTTGTAGCTTCACTTATTTCATTGCTTGCTTAATCTCATTGGTTGGCTGTCAGTTTTTTATGCAGTAGATATCTTCTAGGAGCAGGTCAACCTATTAGCCATCCAATTCTCCATCTAATCCATGCCCTAAAGGTTGCCAAAGTTTCCCCTCAACACTGCCTTAGTTTCCTGCATTTTCCATAGAATTTCTTCCTCTCTCCTTGAGCAAACCCAATAATCTTTCTCTCTTCTAATGATTCTTGGTAGACCCTAGGTGCCCTAACACTTCATTCCAACCATAATCCACCTTTTCCACCTACTCTCACACCCTCAAAACAGCCAAAACTGCTCTCGGCCTCCTCTTGTAGGCCTCTTGTAGAACGTTGTTTTTCCTCCTATAGATTTCCTGTGTCCTCCTGTAGATTTTCCTATAGGATTTCTTTTGAAGGATGAGTGTGGGAAAAGCCTCCAGAAGGCCACCTGAGACCTCCTAGGACCAAACCACACCATCCTACATCCTCTCAAGTCCCAAAACTGCCCTTCAACACCACCTATTCACTGCCACATTCACAAACAATAAATTACATGCATGACAAATTCACATAAAAATACCTAAAAATCCAAAAAGATGTTTTTTTGCCCATTTACTTCTAGAAATAGTTAGTTAGATGTTGTTTACTTCCTTGAGTAGGTAATTGCATTTCTTTCATGGTTTTCACAGTGCTTTCTACAAAAGTAGGATTATTTGGTTAATTAGGATTTACTTGGTTTGCTTTACATTTTAGCCTTTCTCCTTTCTGCAGTTAGAGTAGTATCTGTAGAATAGTCTTTCTCTACTTTCATCACATATAGAGCGTCTTCTAGAATCCATAGAAGTTGGCTTGAGCTCCTAGTGATCTTGCATCCGCTGACCAAGTGACAACCTGCAATAAGAACTAGTACTTGTGCATACAGCACCGTCACTTCCAAGTTTGTTACAAACTAACAGGTTGATAAGAGTAAAGTAGGCAGCCCAGGAGTTGCAAAATTATTGCTGCAATACTAGTGCTCACCAAAAATTTAGAGTTTTCACCAAAATCTATGCGAAGTTGGGTTGCGCCCAATAGGCCCCCAACACTCACATGTGACTCGTTGAGAGTCACTCAGCTGCTTTGCCTCTAATTTTTGCTATGATGTTGTTGTAGGCCTGGTTGAGCTATTGTAGGGTCTTTGTTACCTATTTTTTGTCACTGCACACTTCCTCCAGCGGTGCCTCTGTCACATGTTCTGCAACTTTCTACATGTTGAGAAATGGCAAGAATAAATTCCAGCTTAATTTGTCCTTGAATTAATATGAGAATTAAAATTGAATTCTCTTCTCATAGAAACTTGTAAATAGTTAATTAAGTTTAATTAAGATTAATTAGCTTAGGAATTTCGAGTTGGAAGTCTTTCTGTAGTCATGTATATGTTCTCCCTAAGTTTTAGGGGTCCAGTATTATTTTAATTGAGCTAGAAATTAGATCACTCAGTTCACTGACTTAAGTTCAGTTAAATTAGTTCTAAATTGTTTTTAGAACTAATAGAAGACTAACAATTAGCTGGTGCACTAAGCATCCACTAGTGCTACTCCAATTAATTGAATATTTCCTCATGAGAAACTCATGCATGTCAGTTTAGAGAAAGACCCAAATGAGACTAGAGTGCAGGGACAATGCACTATCAGTTATATGATTGATTGAGTTGTATAGATCATGCATGCAATCAGGAACTGGACCTAGTTTGGATTATGCAGTTTTGGAAGCACTGGATTCCCATTAATATAGGCTACTCAATCATAGTAATTACGTAAGGAAATAGGGGCTTGAGGGAAGATGAAATTGGTTAATTTTTGGCCAAGAGCTTGCTCGTGAGTTGAGAGAGTTGAGCATACTTGTGCGGAATTGTTCTAGTGAGAACAAGCTTTGTATCTTCACTCATATTTATGAAATATGCAACACAAATAGTGGGGTTTTGAGCAGTGGCTTTCCCCAGATACATCTTGTGTTATGCTCCATTGATTTATCTTCTTCCTGTTCTTATTGTTTTCATCGATCTATTGGATTTCGCTAGTTAAAAGTAGAAGTAGATTCTTGTCCTATCACCTATTGCCTATGATGGTTGGAGGGACTCATCATGTTAAGGTTGAGTCTTCTCTTTTAAGACATGTTCTTCCTTCTTCAGCTCCTCAATTTTCTTTTGGAGGGCATTTGACTCATTGATCTTCACGAGCTTCTACGAGATTTGTAAGGTCTTCACGGATGCCTAAATTTCTTCTAACTATTGTTTCTTCCTACAATTTATGTACATTTGGATATTCCTACAATGATGTACAAATTTGTAGACTTTCATCCAAGAGTTTTCCACCATCTGCCATTACTGCAAAGATGCTGACCATTGTAGTCTCTAGGTCAATCTCCCTATGATCTCCTACATCCTGTGGCGTGTTTGGTTGCAGCTTCATTTGTAGCTCACTAACATGAATTTCATATTTGAATTTCACTATGGCAATTTTCTCCTTATATCCTTTCACTACAAGGCCAAGCTTCGCGACCTTGTCTTCCATTAGCTCTTCTTCTTAAACATCAAGGTCTGAAATTTATCTGCACGTTGCTTCCACTACCTCCTTGATCTTCTGGTGTGGTTGTGCTACTTGATCCCTTTCTGGGATCACTTGCTTGAGCTTCTTCCAAAGTGCATCTCACTCTTTTTATACCTGAATATTTAGCAAAGAGGTGTGTCATTTGCGCAACTTCAATTCTTCTATAATTTTCAATTGCATCTTGTGTAATCTTTGTAATGGAACTACTGTGATGTTTATATTGACATGCTTCCATTCCCTAGCCTGTTGTTGTAGCTCAATGGAGTCGAATTGTAGGGCTCCCACAGGTATTTGTGTTAACCTCGTTGGAAGAGTAGGATCTATCTACCTTTCTACTTTAACCCTTTCCTCTATCTACGCTAGTTGTCAGCCTGTTTGTGATAGTATCTTCAATTTTACGATCTTCTCTTCGACACTAGTCAAAAGTGCATCGTAGAAATCTTCTAATCTATTCTAGGATTTAACTGTTGCCTACTGAATCCCATCCCTGATTTCATCTAAGTCCCCTTCAGTAAGGACTATTGGTGTGATATCCTTTGTCTTATCTACCACCTTCTTCTTCTTAATATTTGTGGCAGCTTCGTCCTGTGATTTTCTCTTTTCTACGACATCTTGTTCTATTTACATATTCTCATAATCCTTAGTTTTCTTATATCTTTCAGGAGGATCTTGGTGACCCTCGTCATGTTTCTCCTCTTCCTCTAATTCAGGCTCATCCTGATCCTTGTCCTTGTCTTTTCCACTCACTTCATCATGCTGCGAAGTGTCTTCTTTTGTCACACTATCTTTTGCTTCTACCTCTGCTTCCAGTGCAATCATCCATTCTGCTAGCCACTGCTATGTTAGTTCCAAGAGGTCATCCTCTGTGACCAAGTAGGGAAGTGGATGCCATTTCTTTCTCATATCCCTGCAAGCATGTATATATACTCTATGAAAATCAGCCTTGAACTTCCCAACAATTCTATACTCCTCTTATAGGCTCGATGACAAGTGAGGGTGTTGGTTTACTAGAATATGGAAATCCATATGATACAATATGAAGAACATCATGTTCTCCATTTCTCACGAAGGTTTAGTGGTAAACCATAATGAGGAATATCGTGTGACTTCACAAACATCTGGTGTTATCGGGGGGAACTGTTAATCCTCCGGCTCTGTCCATGCTAACATTGCAATAATCAAAATTAACCATGCATAACAGAATGTGGTACCTATCTCCTAGAATTCATTGTAATCATCTAGAAATTCCTTGCACGGATATTCAACCTAGTTATATTGCACCCCATTGGCACACTACGCAGTTAATTAAATCACTGACATAGGAAATTCATTCACTTGACACTTTTTCATGATATTCCATACCAATATGTGCACTGCGAAGTGAACTGCCTGGTCACTGAATGAATTTATGTCATATCCCCTCTTTCCTTTTTTCTAGCCCAAACTTCTTCTTCATACTGTCTGCTATAACATGGTCCTAATCTTTTCCAATGAGCACCTCCGTGGGGTTCCGCCCTTGATATGGTAGTCTTTTGATCCTCTAGATCAACATTGGGTTTATAGGGATCTTATTTGCCATCCATAATCATCCATCGTGCACCAGCACGAGCAACTGTCACACACACGCCGTGTTCCCTGGACTTTTACCGAAGTGCAACACATCTAACATATTCAATAATCCTGAATACGCCAACCCATTTTCCTACTACTGTGGTTCTAGCCTTGTCACTTTGTTGTCTAGGTAGTGCACATATTTCAAATATTGGTCTAGTTCAAACTAATGTTACTTCTTCCTGTCGTTAGAGTCATAATCTGTGAACTTCAACTGCGGAATTTTCCCTAAAAATTCTCTTGAAAATGACACTGCTTCTAGTAATAATGGTGTAAAGTTACCATACTTTACATCCTTTGATTCTTTCACTGGTTTGGCATTTTGTTCCTCAACAGAATGTATGGTGGTAGAGAAAAAAATGTTGCACCTCTTGTCTCCATGTGCACCTCCTCCATTTCTTCTTCACTATCTTTGACTTGCTCGGGTTGTGGATGAGGCTTGACAAGTTTCATATCATGTTTATTTTTGGTTCTCTCTTCCTTGGTTGGTTTCTTCCTCAGAGATCTTTGTTCTTTTTGTGCTGATGTTGTTGTGGTTGATGTTATTGCACGTGATGCTACTAGGGGAATCTCAGCTGATGTTGTGGGAATACCAGTGGCTTATGTGATTCTAGATTAAGCCTTTCTCATGAAATTTACGCACGATTTCTTACCAAGAACGCTCACATGACATATGACAACTAAGACTTCTGCAATTTCTTCATACTCTCAAGACTCAAATTCTCAATTCAGCAAAGTATTCAATCTGGGCGGGACGTAAATTTCTATAACAAGTCTGAAATTTGAACCCCATCATTACATCGGATTTTGTCCATATTGCATTTAGATTGTGTTCATTAATTGCATATCTATCCTTAGATCTTGCCATTTTGTCCTCATAAATGAAATTTTTCGCGTATTTTAATGTTAACTTTCCCTTTTAATGGTCATATTTTTCTGGCGAACTTTGACGCACCCCATAGTGTCTCAAACATCCATCTTACATCACACCTCCTATTTGCTTTGACATAGTCTAGATTGTAGCAAGGTAACTCCTTATGTTGAAGCTCTCTGCAGCATAGTTTATAGTCCAGTTCCAACTTTCAACTACAGGTGGCACTGAGATGCTTCTCCTTTCTTCTTCAAAGAAAAGTTGTAGGGGTAGGATTGTCCCTGTACAACTTCAACCTACTACTCTTCCCTGAATCAATTCTCCAGTTAACTTAGCTAAATGAACTTCACCTCCATCAATAATATACTTAATAATATATGGGCCTAAGAAATTCATCTTGAATTTCCCTGGAAATTTCATGAAATTATTGTCATAAAGGAGAATAAGCACTCCTACTTGGAACTTATTTTGATTAATATGTCTGTCATGCCAAGCCTTTTCTCTTGCTTTTTGTACTTGCTAATGGAAACCTGCTATAAATCTATCTTCCTCTAAAGAAATCAACTGCGACATTCTTTCCTTCATTATATCATGGTTTACCATATTTGTAAAAGCTCCAATCCCCAAGCTAGGCACAATGTATTCCATGGGAATCACAACTTATTTCCCACAAACTAACCTAAATGGTTTCTGACCTGTCATCTTTTTACATGTGGTCCTATAAGCCCATAAAACTACTATAGTTCTAAGGTCCTAGTCATAAATATTCACATTGCATACATTAGTTAGTGCATTCTGAAAAATCTTGTTAAATGCTTCTACTGTTCCACTGGCCTGAGGATGATAAGGGGCACTCTTTTGATGATAGACATGGAATTCCTCATTCAATGCTTCAATAGTTTTATTTAGGAAGTGTGAAGCTTGGTCACTCATCCAAATATTTGTAGGTTTTAACCCCGTACAGAAATTACCTGCATACGAATTCTAAAACACAGAAAATAAATAATGCGAGAGCATAACACATAAAACACATATACACAGAGATTTTCCCTTGGATCCCAAAACCAGGACTACCAGCTTGATTTTTCATTATGTTCCTTCCAATGTTACTATACATATTTATACATGCCGAAGCATCCAATACCATGGACCGAAAACCATCGTGTCCAAAACCATGCACTAAAAACCATCGCGTCCAAAACCATGTGCAAAAAACATGCACAAAACCATATGTAGGTCCGCCCAACCTAATATAGGGTCTAATACCAAAATTTTCTAGGGCGCTACCCTAGACCCCATAGAGTGGGGTTACCTACACCCCTCAAATCCCCTATGACTCCCCCCGCTACGCAATCAACACAACAAAGGGGCGGCTTCGCCCCCCTTCTAACCCCCAGTTAACTATGCGGGCTAGTCATGGAAAGAATATAACACAACCCAACATTCTCGCACTTGTTTTCTTTCCATAGAGGGCCACAAGAGTGCTTAGTCATTTATCCAGCCCTACAACGCCCATTGTTTCTCTACACCAAGAGAACTTCTCAAAGCTCATAGATTTTGTCAATGCATCTGCATTATTCTTCAAAGTGTCTACCTTTACCAGCAACACCTTTTTCTCTTCTATCATATCCCTCAAAAAGTGATACTAAACATCAATGTGCTTTGTCTTTGAATGATATGCAAGGTTCTTTTCCAACAAAATTGCACTTTGGCTGTCAGAGTCTATCCTTATAGCTCCCTATACTAACACCATACTTGAACACAATCTCTGCAACCAAACTAATTTCTTGCTTGGATGAGTGGCTACCATGTATTCTGCCTCTATAGTTGATAGTGCCACTATATATTGTTTCTTACTCATCCAATGGACTGCACCTCCAAATCAACACATACCCACTTGTAGATCTTCTTTAATATAGATCTCCAGCCCAGTCTGCATCAACAAAGCCATGAATATCCAGCACTTTGTACAATCTTGGTCTTCCTTGGTAGCACAAACCATAATCACTAGTGCCACGCAAATACCTAAAAACCTACTTCACTATTGTCCAGTGCTCCTTCCCTAGTTTTGACATAAACCTGCTCAATACTCCCACTGCATGTGCAATGTCTGGTCTAGTACAGACCATCGCATACATCAGAATACCGACTACACTTGGATATGGAACACGGGACATGTCCTCTTCCTCTTCTTGTGTCTTGGGACACTATTCAACAGATAACTTTACACCTACAAGAATAGGAACCTTGACCGGTTTATTATCCTGCATATTAAACCTCTACAATATTGTCTCAACATACTTCCTTTGGTCTAACAGAGCTTCCTCTTTCTCTGATCTCTTTTAATTTCCATGCCCAAAATATAGTTTGCAGCACCAAGATCTTCCATGTCCAATTTGGAGGACAAATGGGTCTTCAAATCCTGGATAATTTCTTTGTCATTTCCAACCAACAACATATCATCCACATATAAGACCAGATAAATAACATAGTCACCAATTAATTAAAAATACACGCAGTGATCTGCTTTGCTTCTGGTGAATCCAAGTCCCCGTACAAATGTATTAAATTTCTGATACCACATCCTTGGTGATTTTTTTAGCCCATACAGAGACTTCTTTAACTTGCATACTAGTTCTTTCATACCCTTCACTGCAAAGCCTTCAAGTTGCTTCATGTAGATTTTCTCTTCTAGATCCCCGTGAAGAAATGTTGTCTTCACATCCATCTGTTCTACCTGAAAATCAAAAGTAGCAGCAACAGAGAAAAGTAATCTAATAGAAGTTACCTTGGCAACAGGAGAAAAAATATCACCAAAATCAATTCCCAGTACCTCAGAATAACCTTTTGCTACCAATCGAGCTTTGTATTTCTCCACCTTTCCTTATGCATTTTTCTTCTTCTTGAACACCCATTTTATGCCAATGGGTTTCCTTCGAGTGGGCAACTCCACCAGATTCCAAGCCTCATTTTTTGTGCAAAGATTCCATTTCATCAACCATGGCCTCTTTGTAGAGTTTTCCATCCTCTGAATCTACTGCTTCCTTCATAGTTCTGGGATCATCATCAGTAATAGATAAAGAAAAATTTGAATAGAAAGAAGATGGACTATACCTTTATAGTTGCCTTCTTTCTTGAACTGGTCTTCTCACACCCAGAGTTTGTGTCTCTTCATCTTCTGATTTCTCCTCTGCTATAGAGTCTAATTCTTCCTCCTTTAGTTCAAACCCTATCTTGTCAGGTTCCTTTGGTTGGATTTCATGTTTAATAACATCTTTCACCTCTCTAAACACCACATAACAACTGTACACAACCTTCCTTGTTATTGGGTTCCAAAGCTTATAACCCTTTAAACCATCCTTATACCCAATAAAGATGCACTTTTTAGATTTAATATCCAACTTGGTACGTTTCTCCTTTGGAATATATACATATGCATCACACCCAAATACCCTCAAATGTGAAAGAGAGGGTTTCTTACGAGTCCATACCTCTTGTGGAGTCTTATCCTCTAACACTGATGAAGGTGATCTATTGACCAGGTAACATGTTGTCTCAGTCGCCTCTACCCAGAATTCCTGTCCTAACCTGACACCACTGAGCATGCTTCATGCCCTTTCCATCAATGTCTTGTTCATTCTTTCTACAACTCCATTTTGCTAAGATGTATATGGAGTAGTCTTCTTCCATGCTATACCACACTTCTTACAGAATTCTTCAAATTCCTTACTACAAAACTCTCCACCGTTATCTATCCTGAACACCTTTATCTTCTTCATTATCTAGTTTTCCACCAGAGCCTTAAATTCTTTAACCCTATCAAAGACTTCAAATTTTTTCTTAAGGAAATATATCCATGTATTCCTTGAGAAATCATCTATAAATGATACATAGTACACAAACTTACCCAGTGATGGAACCTTCACAGGTTCAAACACATCACTGTGCACAAGCTCTAATATCTGTTTTGCCCTCTTACCACCAGAGGGGAAACTCACCTAATTCTACTTCCCATATAGACAATTTTCACAGAAATCAAAATCCAGAGAGATATTACTCATACCTTCTACCATACCTTTACCATGAAGTATTCGAAGGCCCTTCTCTCCAATATGTCTAAGCCTTTGATCCCATAGCATGGTATTCTTTCCAGAGACCACTAGAATTTCTGCTCCAATTTCATGAACCACAGAACTATTGCACCCATCAATAATAGTGCTACCTTGCAGCTTGTAAAGAGTTCCAATCCAAACTCCCCACATCAATATCAATTCTTCCTGAACCATTTTTCAGGTATCCTTCTTGAACACTATTTTTACACCTGCATCATCCAGCTTGATTATGGAAATCAGATTTCTAGCCAATGCAAGAATATGCAGAACACTCGGAAGTTTTCTAACCCTTCCACCTTGCAACTTCAACTTTACTTTTCTGTGACCAATGATTCTAGCCTTTCTGTCATCCCCCAAGAAGACACCACCACCATCATATTTCTCATACTTGTAGAACCACTCTCTATGGGGAGTGAAGTGAAAGGATGCACCTGAGTCAATTAACCATGCCTCATGATCTACATGTGTACTTGAAGAAGCCAAGTACACATCCCCACCTTCATCTGAGGTGGTTTTCACCTCTACAGAAGGAGCATCATCAGATCCCTTTCCTTTATCAGGAGCTTTAGATTTACAGTCCCTTTTGTAGTGTCATTCCTTTCCACATTTCCAGCACACCACCTTTACAGGTTTTCCTGAAGATTTGATCTCCCGCTAGTTTTAGATCTCCCACTCGATGACTTATTTATGTTTCATTTTTGGGACCGTCCTTGTACAGACAAGGCATCACCATTCTGGATCTCCATATTTTTCCGTCTCATCTCCTTCATTAACAAGAATGAGACTATTTCACCAAACTACAAGGCAGTTGCATTGCTACCTATTGCAATAACTAGACTATCCCATGAATCTAGTAGAGAACACAACAAACTAATGTTCTTATCTTCATTTGAAATTTTAATATCAATAGATAATAACTGACTTACCACAATATTAAATGCGTTCAGATGCTCTGTCACCGAGTTTCCATCTTTCATCCGCAGGTTATACATCTTTTTCCGTAGGAACAGTTTATTCACCAGAGACTTAGATTGGTACAAAGTCCCTAACTTGTACCACAAAACCTTCGACATAGCTTCCCCTGATACATTCAAAAATACTGAATCTAAGACAGACAATTGTATTGTGCTCTTTGCCTTCCGATCCAACTTCTTCCATTCCTCATTAGACACTCCCATTGGTTTAGTACTCAGATCTACCATGATCCACTGATCTCTATCCACCAATGGATCCTCCATATTGAGTTTTCACAACTCAAAACACTAACCATTAAATTTATCAATCTCTATCTTTCCACTACTCGTCATCTTCTTTCACTACTAGAATCGATCCCACAGATATCCCACTGAACAGGGTATACCACATGCCCGAGCGAAACCCCTTAGCAACAAAGGTGTCCCCTTGAAGCCAAAACATCTCTAATACCAAATGTAGGTTTTAACCCCATACAAAAATTACCTGCATATGAATTCTAAAACATAGAAAATAAACAATGTGAGAGCATAACACATAAAACACATATACATAGAGATTTTCCCCTGGATCCCAAAACCGGGACTACCAGCTTTATTTTTCATTATGTTCCTTTCAATGTTACAATACATATTTATACAAGCCGAAGCATCCAATACCATGGACTGAAAACCATCGCATCCAAAACAGTGGACCGAAAACCATCACATCCAAAACGATGTGTGAAGAACATGCACAAACCATAGGTTCGTCCACCCAACCTAATATAGGATCCAAAACCAAAATTTTCTGAGGCGCTACCCTGGACCCCATAGAGTGGGGTTACCTGCACCCCTCAAACCCCTTGTGACTCCCCCGACTATGCAATCAGCGCAATGAAGGGGGGGCTCTGGCCCCCTTCTAACCCCCCAGTTAACTACATGGGCTAGTCGTGGAAAGAATATAACACAACCCAACAATATTTGGACATCCAAATCTAGACAATATATACTCAAAATAAACTTTGCAGCAGTCTCTGTGCTGCAGTCCCTTATTGGTTGTGCTTCAGCCCATCTTGTCAAATAGTCATTCATTATGATTATGTACCTCACACTAGTCCTTTGTAAGTATGAATAAATCCATGTACCCATTCTTGCTATGGAATCTCCTTCCATGTTGTAGTGCTTAGCTGCATATGATTCCTAGGATTAGTTTCACCATCATATTTTGTCTCTATTTCTGTATCTTTTGGTCCAAACCCTGTCCACATCAATCTTCGACATTCTTTCCAACCTTCTGTATTCTTCTTGTGTGCACCACACCATCTAGCGGGGGTAGCCTTCAGGGCTACATCCAGGCTAACAACCTTTGATTCTCTAGTACTTGTTCCTCATACTCATCAAGAAAAGTATTTATATTAGCCAAGCCATCATAAGAAGGTATATTACATACCTCAGGTGTCATATGGTGAACCGATTTGGTAATTCTTTCACATCACCTTGTGGATACTTCATGTAGTGTATTCTACCAATTTTCCATCTCTTCTTTTGAATCTAAAGTACAAGAACAATCATGTTCCAAAGTCAATTTGCCTTCTACAGTAGGGTTAACCCAATCCTATTACTTTTCTTTCATTTGATAGATATTATCTATATCAACTGCGCAATGCTCTTCTTTGATTGGTTCTATATATCTTACTCCCTCTGATGGATCCAAGGGAACAATTACTCTCATATTTCTTCCTTCAAATATCATCTGTCTCTTCTTCAGATTAATTATGGCCATATTGTCAAATGCCCAGTAAAGTCCAAGCAATGCAGGATAAGGGTTACTATCACCAACAATCTCTATTACTTCAAAGTAAATAGTAGTGCAAACTCCTTCAATATTCATTGTTACACCTGGTATTCTTCCTAAGGGGAAGATCGTTTCTTGATTTTCCATCCTTAATTGAATAGGTGACTACTTTAGCTTCGGCTTACCCATTAATTTTGATTTCTACTTTGTCAAAACGTTAGCATCAGATCCCAAATCTACCTATCTATGCACTAAGCCTCATTTCTTTTCCAGTTCTCTTATGTCGATGCAAATTATTCACTTAGAGAATCTCACCTTGTAGTGTTTCTTTTGATGCACAAAAATCTATCAACTGTTTAAGCCCTTCTACAACTTTTTGATGTCTTAATAATTTCATACAAGTTTGTAGAAAATACTTTAAAGTACCTCCTTGATTTGTTGACTTTTGGTCTTGTGTCAGAGATCGATCCTGTGTCGATGTTCGGTTCTACATCGAAGCTTGATTCTGTGTCGACATTGATGACACATCAAAACTAGTTTCTGCTTTGATTGCACACTAGAGGTCGAAGCTCCAACATCCATCAAAGTTTTCTTTGCTTCCATAAACACTTATTTTTGCTTCTGAATATAGAAAACATGATCTTTCTCAAAAATCTTTCTGAACCATGTAGTTTCATATTCTTCCTTTCCATCTTCTTTATCACTACCGGTCACAGCTCCACTTATAGTAATAATACTAGTTTGCGGTTAGTCATTCCTTCTTTTAGCGATCATAATTTGAATATTCTATGTCAGATGCTGATTCCTTTTTTCTTGAATTTTTACCATAAGTATAGGATATCCTTCAATTACATGGTCAAAATATTTACAGTACTTACATGTCATAGTAGGGTTCTGACAATCTCTCACAAAATGACCTCCCTGACCGCAGTTATAACAAAGAATATGTCCATGTCCTCGACCAACTCCAATACCTTGACCTCCTCCTCAGTAGTCTCCTCAACCACCATGTTGTCCACTACCTTCATGTCCATGTTCTTTTGCTTTCATTCTATAAGTGTTAGCATTGTGCTCCATCATTAGTGATGAGCCCCAATTTTTGGTAACAATTTGGGCTCATTTGGCCTACTTACCTTGCTCAACCCTTCATCTTTTATCACTTATGCATTCATTTCTTGGTATATTCGTGTTATTTGTAGGAAGAAGGGCAGGCATTATATCTATGTGGCTAATACATGATGATTTCAGGTTTTTTGGCATTAAAGGGAGCAAAAGACCACGCAAATGAAGACAAGGAGACAGCCAAGGTGGCATCGCGGGTTTTTAGGGAGGTTGTCCACAGTCTTGATGACCTTCCTCATGATTTCCACCCTAACTCCGAGCTCCAACAGCTCTCCCCACCGAGCTTAAAGGCAGCGAACGGATTCTACAGGAACAGCAGTTTAACTTTTAGTTGGACAACCAAGCTCCACTAATTAAGGAAGCCAGCTTGATCCTCATCATGTATAAATATTGAGGCCGTAGCCTTGGATAGGAGCTTTTTGAACTTTTGAACTACTGTTGCAATTTCTGAGTACGAGCTACAGCTCGGTTTTTGCTTTTTGTAAGCCAATTTTGGCATGATGTTAGACTCATGATTATTCAATAAAGGCAGGCAGCTTTGGATTCAATTCTGAGTTTTTAAGGGAGCTATAGCTCTTAGGTTAGGGCCCAACCTGAGAGCAATAGACCTCCTTTTCCTTGTATCGTTATTTGTCTTTCCTTTCAGCACTTCATTTCTTTGCTTTGACATGCATTTGAAAAACAAAGTCTGCTGATTTAATTTCTTTAATGTGATTGAGTAGGATTAGTTTATGGTTAAAGTGCTTTCAATAGCTTAGATTAGAGTAGGAGGATTAGCATTCATTAGAGCTCCGAGAAAAGGTTGACAGTGCACTCACTGCCATCTCTGTTTAGAGATTGGGGTGTAGACCGTACCAGCCACTAAAAAACGCAGTCTTATACGTTCATGCAAGCTGCAACACAATCATTTCAGCCATAGAACCGTCCATGCATTCTGATCTTGAGCAATACTTTTTCATTCCAACACCATGCATGATTTCTCTCTACAATTTACATTGCTGTTCGTTGGTTTAATAACAGAGTTAGGATAGGTTGATGAATTCTCGGTTTTGTGCAGATCTGTTCCCTTTACACACTGCGTAGCATCACTTTATTGTGTTCTTCTTCTTCTCAACCGTGCCTAAAGTCACCTACCCAACCTCTGCTCAGCTCGTTTGCCTTCCAACCCTTCTACTTTTCACGTAGCTCCATCTTTTTGACTTTTCATTGCTTCCACCCTTCTATCCACCAACCAACTGCATGCACTCTCTCTCCATCTCATCTCTCTGTCCCTGAGCCATCACAAGCTCCTTTTTCACCCTACCTATCCACCCATACAGCTCCTCGACTCCTCCATCACCCGAAACTCCAACTATAGCACATCCTGTAGAAGTTAGCAGACTTCCTGTAGAAATCCCGAGCTTCCTGTAGGATCCCCTGCAGACATCCTGTAGAAGCCTGCAAACTCGGTTGCTAAGCACCTGAACATTGTGTACTTCTGTGGAATGATGTTAGGAATCCCCTGGAACCTCTCCTAGCCCTCCTGACCTTTTCCAAGCCTTCCTTCCCTTCGAACTACCCCTGCACAGTCAAAACCTAATAAGAAACAAAGTCATAATAACTCCAACCACTTAAGCAAAAATATAAAAACAACGTTCTTTTCAATAGAATTAGTTTAAATTCATGCATCTCATGTCACTAGAAGTAATGGCATCATTTCTAGAAGTTTTCACTCCCACCGTTGCATCATAAAGATTAAACTAGTCAGATTAGGGTTTACTAGGGTTTCCATGTTTTGTTGGCTTTCAGTTCATTATTGCAAAGTAGGTTAATTTCCTTTGAGATAACCTTCGTCCATCATTTAGAAAGCTTCTTCTGAGAACATATAGAAGTTGGCTTGAGCCCTAGCGGACTTGTGCCAGCTGACCAAGTGACAGCTGCGACAAGAGCTAGTACTTGTGCATACAGCACCGTCGCTTCCAAGTTTGTTACGAACTACCGGGTTGATAAAATTAGAGATAGGAAGCTCCAGGAGTTGTAGCATTATTGCTACAATACTGGAGCCCACCATCTTTTTGGCGCCGTTGCCGGGGAAGCGTTAGAGTCTTAGTAATTGTTGCTTTTCTTCTACTTTCTTATTCTTGCTTTCTGCCAAGTAGTTTATTTCATTTCCATTCTGCAAAAGTAGCATAGACATTTCCTGCTTTCATAGATTAGCATTTCAATTCTGCAATTTCATTTCTGCAAGCGTAGAATAGTATTTTCATTCGTGCAATTTCATTTGAGCAAAGTAGATTAGTCCTTTCCTGCTTTCATTTCAATTCTGCATTTTTTTTCAGCAAGATAGTTAGTTGTAGATCAATCTGTTTCAGTTTTGCAGGTACCAAAGAAGAAAAAAGCAAAAGTAATCAAAAAAGTCTTTCCATTTCATGCCTCGTAGGAATCGAGATAAAACAGGCAAATTCTTACCCAACACCCCCACCACATCACTGAGTCACCCTTCTCACTTCTTCGGTGACAGTGATCCAGAAGAACCTATAGGTGAATCTCCTGAGATATACGAAGATCCTATAGAAGAAGAAGAATTAGAAACCATCCCATCTGAAGCTATGGCTGACAATAGAGGAGAAGATGAGAGAATAGAAGGTGCCTTCCCCATCCGAGAGACCAATGGAGAGATGAAAATGAAGAACATTAGCCCCTCTGCTTTACCTCACTTCCATGGACTGACTACTGAAGATCCCTGTTTGAGTTTGCTGTCCTTTGTAGAACCTATGACTATACTGAAGATGAGCAGAAGCTGAAACTCTTCCCTTCAACTCTTAAGGATGCAACATTACGTTGGTTCATGGGCTTACCTGGGAATAGTATCACCACTTGGGCTTAGATGCAGCAAGCTTTCAATAGCAAGTACCGGGACTACTATAGGTCCAAGGAAACCAAGGGAGAAATCTTTCGGATGACTATGGGAAATGATGAGTCCTTAGAGGATTATGAGGAGAGGTTCCAACTTAGCTATAAGCGGGCCAGGTGCACACTTGACCCTGAATCCCTCAAGTTGGTTCTGCTCCGAGGAGTCCCTGAAGACCTACTAGATACCCTTCACATGTTAGCTGGGGGGGATATTTACCAACTGCCTTATGAGGACATCAATACTGTGTTTAGAAACCACTCCAGGGCAGCTAGGAAACGAGGTAGAGGAAACCTCCTCTCAGCTGGTGTCCCTTTCTCCAAACATGAGTTTGCAAATCAATTAGAAGATCTTAAGAGTGAGGTGAGATAGACCATTGCCATGCAACTGGACACATTCAAGATCCAGCAGAAGAAGGAAGAAGCTGAGAGAGCCTTGGCTATCTTCTGCCCTAGATGTACAAGGAGACACCCTAAGAACGAATGTCCATTGCATTCGGTTGAAGTGTGTTTTGTTTGTGAGGAGGACCATCCCACAAACCAATGTCCAACCTTACCTGGATTTAAAGCCATGTACCAAGGGACAGAAGCTCCCACTGAACCTCTCTATTTCCTCAACCAAAGAAGGCCGCAAGGACCTAGACCTTACGAGCAGGGGATACAAGGGGCACCCCAAGCTTATTACAACCCCAACCAATTGACTCCTATGCCTTCCTGGGGTCCCCCTGCTCATCCTTCTTGGTTTATGCCTCCTCCATGGTCTTACCCACTACTCATTCCTATCACTCACATGCCCAGCCACAGCCTCAGTGGAATGCACCTCAGTCGGGGTGGAGGCCCCAGTACAACACTCCTCCTGCCATTTTTCCTCCACCACCAGTCCAACCTCAACCATTACCTCCTGCTCCTCCAAGGCAACCTCAAATACCTTCTCAACCGAACCCGAACCCCAACAATAGACAGGCCCAGCAGGTATACACTGGGGAAACATCATGCCCTACTTATGCTATGGAGATCCAGGAGATCAATCTTCAATCTGGAAAGACTCTTCCGGATCGCCAACCTCCTCCCCCAGAGGATGAGGAAGATAAACAGGAAAGTGAACCAAAGGTTATTCCACCCTTTCCTGAGAGACTAACAGCCACCACACAACTCAACCCAAAGGAGGATGAGCTTCTGGGTGAGCTCAAGCAGTTGTGTGTGAAAATACCACTTCTACAAGCCATCAAGGATGTGCCAATATACAACAAACTGGTTAAGGAAAAGTGTTTCAAACACCCAGGCAGGCGAAAGAGAGATGCTTCAACCATCAATGTCTTAGGACAACTATCTGACCTTATGTTAGGACAAGTCATCTACCCAAAGTATCTAGATCCTGGGAGTCCTGTAGTAGATGTCCACATCAATGGCACCATCATACCTCACACCTTGATTGATTTGGGGGATGCCATTAATGTGATGACCAGGGATACCATGCTCAAACTCAATCTTCAGGGTTCCTTGAGGAAGACCTCAACAGTACTGCAACTTGCAGATCGCTCCACTGTGACTCCCGAAGGGATTGTGGAGGATGTCTTGGTCTCTGTCGACTCTTGGGAATACCGTGCAGATTTCTTGGTTCTACAACCCAAGGCAAAGCTTACTGGATATCCTCTTATTTTGGGAAGGCCTTGGTTAGCCACTGCAGATGCTTACATACGTTGTCGCGCAGGAAATATGACCATCAAAAATGGTCCTATGTCCAAGCAGCTAGTCCTATACCCTCCTGCCCAACCTTCCTTAGAGCATGACTTACCACTTTGGTTGGAGGAAGGAGAAGAGGATGAGGTGTACTCAGCACCTCTGTGAACCCTAGATACCACTAGAAGAGACCCCCCAACCGAGGATGACTTGATTGAGACCTTGATCCAGAATCCACCTTCCAGTGCACTATCCTTAGAGAAATTGGTGGAGGATGCCCAAGCCAGCACCTTAGTGGATCTTTGTACAACCAACCCTGTCACTCCCAGAGTAAAAAATGTGGAGTTCGGCCCTGAGAAAACGTTAAAGATCAGCTCCTCCCTATCTCCTTCCCAGGAAAAGGAGCTGTGTAGCCTGTTGGCCAGCCATCTAGATGCTTTTGCTTGGAGCTATAAGGAGATGAAAGGAGTTTATCCTTCGGTCTGTACCCATCACATATACATCAAAGAGGATTGTAAACCAGTTAGGCAACCTCAGAGGAGAATGAATCCAGCCCTTAAAGACATTGTCAAGGAAGAATTGAAAAAACTGCTGGATGCCGGATTCATTTACCCCATCTCAGATAGTGAATGGTGTCCCCTCTGGTGTTGGTTCCCAAGAAAAATGGGAAGTGGAGAATCTGTGTGGACTATCGAGAACTGAACAAAGCTACCAAGAAAGACCATTGCCCTCTACCTTTCATAGATCAAGTGTTGGATGGACTGGCAGGAAAGAAGTTTTTCTCTTTCCTGGATGGGTTTAGCGGGTACAACCAAATCCAAATCAGCCCGGAAGACCAAGATAAGACCACCTTCACTTGTACTTGGGGTACCTTTGCCTACCGAGTTCTTCCCTTTGGGCTATGCAATGCCCCTGCTACCTTCCAGAGAGCTGTCTTAAGCATCTTCTCGGCGCTAGTCCATGATGCAATGGAAATCTATATGGATGACTTCACTCCTTACGGGTCCAACTTCCAGGAAGCATTGTCCAATCTGGGAAAGGTCCTAACCAAATGCATTGAGATGAACCTGTCACTTAGTCCTGAAAAATGTGAATTCCTGATGACTAAAGGGACCGTGCTAGGCCATACCATTTCTTGCCAAGGGTTACAGTTGGATCCTAACAAAATTGCTCTCATCAAGAAGGTTCCACCTCCTCAAAAGGTAAGGGATGTTCGGAGTTTCCTAGGATTAGCAGGGTATTACAGGAGATTCATTAAAGACTTCAGCAAGCTAGCCTCGCCATTGTTTGGCCTGTTGGCAAAAGATGTGGAGTTTAAATGGACTGACGATTGTTAGAGGGCTTTGAATGAATTGAAGGACAAGTTGGTGTCAGCCCCAATCTTGAGAGGTCCAAACTGGGCCCTACCTTTCCACATCCACACCGATGCCTCGAACAAAGCCATAGGTGCAGCTTTAATACAAGTTGAACAAAAACTTCCATATGCCATTTACTTTGTTAGCAAAAACTTGTCCAAAGCTGAACTGAATTACACTGTAACTGAGAAAGAGTTTTTGGTTGTGGTCCATGCACTGAACAAGTTCTGACATTATATTACTGGATATCAAACATTTGTACATACTGACCATGCTGCAATTAGATATTTAATGAATAAACTAGATGTGAATGCTCGTATTATTAGATGGTTACTTTTGTTGCAGCAGTTTGATTTGACCATTGTTGACAAACCAGGTAAAGAAAATGTTGTTGCTGACTTTTTATCTAGATTGGATTTGTCTGCAGATGAGGATGGAACAGTGGATGACCAGATGCCCGATGAACATCTGTTTGCTATCTCAGCACTCTCTCCATGGTTTGCTGATATAGCAAACTACCTTGTTTCAGCACAGTTCCCTCCACACCTATCTTCAAGAGAGAAGAGCAGAATCATCAGAAAAAGTGCCTCATTTACTTGGATCAGGGGCAATCTGTTCAAGCTTGGCCCCGATCAGATCTTAAGGCGTTGTGTAAGGGAGGAGGAAGTCTTTGATATCCTCCTCACCTGTCATGATGGGCCTTGTGGAGGACATTTTGCAGCAAAGAGGACTGCCTTCAAAATCCTGCAGGCAGGCTACTATTAGCCCACACTTCATCAAGATGTCAGAAGATATATCAGCCAATGTGACCAATGCCAAAGAATGGGGAAACCAACTCAAAGGGATGAGATGCCTCTCCAACCTCAAGTGACTCTTGAGCCATTTGAGAAGTGGGGTATGGACTTTGTGGGTCCAATCAACCCTCCTTCGAGGCAAAGGTCTTACATCATTGTGTGTACTGACTACCTGACAAAGTGGGCAGAGACTAAAGCCATCAAAGCAGCAACAGAAGAGAAGGTGGCCGAGTTCTTAAGAGAAAACATCTTCTACAAGTTTGGCTACCCAAGAGAGCTGGTCACCGATCAAGAGAGCCAGTTCACATCCAACCTAGTTGAAGACCTACTAGCTCATCACAAGATCAAGCATAGGACTTCCACCCCCTATCACCCTCAAGCAAATGGGCAGGTGGAAGTCACCAATAGAGCATTAGAATGGATCTTGACTAAGGTGGTGAGCAGCAGCAGAAAGGACTGGGCAGATTGCCTGGTTGAGGCCACATGGGCTTACAACACAACCTGGAAGACCACCACCAGCTTCAAACCTTATGAGCTGGTCTATGGGAAGAAAGCTTTGCTGTCCATTGAATTTGAATACAACACTTTGAGGATGGCAGCTCAGCTGGACCTAGATCTCAGCCATGCACAACAAGAAAGGTTATTGCAGCTGAATGGACTGGACGAGCACCGGATGCAGGCCCTCCTTCACTCAGAAGTGGTTCAACTTTAGAGAAAGGTATGGCATGACCAACACCTCCATGACAAGCAATTCCAGCCGGGAGATTGGGCTTTGTTGTATGACTCCAGATACAAAGATTTCAAGGGGAAGCTGAGAACCAGATGGCTAGGACCATATGCAGTGGAAAAATTTCATGACAATGGATCTATTCTTATTCCGACCATTGATGAGGAAGCCATCCCCATGCTTGTCAATGGGCATCGATTGAAGATCTACAGGAAGCCTCTCTCAAGACAAGAGTTCATCAAAACTACAGAGAAATTAGTGTTGGTCATAGAGAAGGGTTCTGCCTCTGCTTTGGGCATACCCTGAAAGATCTAAAAAATAAATAAAAAAAAATAATAAATAATAAAGATCCTTGGGTGAAAACCTGTCTGAGGCGCCCAAGGCAGGTGGTAGGGGTGAAAACCTCATTGAGGCGCCCCTATTGTCTTTCAAAAAAAAGAAAAAGAAAAAAAAAAAGAGATTTGAAAAAGATCCTTGAGTGAAAACCTCTCTGAGGCGCTTAAGGCAGATGGCAAGGGTGAAAACCTCATTGAGGTGCCCCTGTTATCTTTCAAAAAAAAGGAAAAAAAAGAAAAAGAAAAAACAATAAGCAAAAAAAGACAAGGACAACAAGTTCATAATGTAAAATTGCATGCAGATTGCAGGTGTTTTATGGAGGAGAGGAAGCCTCTCAACTCAAAGCCAAGGATCCTTATCATGCTGTCAGGAGACCTCACCAGCACCTTCTCCAAGAATACTCCTTTTCTCCAAGTTATGTGCACAATTTCATCACGGCTTGAGATTTCTACAGGAAGGTGCAGATTTTCTACAGGAAGGTGCAGACTTTCTACAGGAAATGCAAACTTTCTACAGGAAGCTCTGTATTTCTACAGGAAACTTCCTGTAGAAGTTCGGGACGGCCCAGAATTCATTTTATGAGGAGATCTAATGACTAAGGATCGGTTCGGATGCATGCAAGCTATTTTTGTCACCCTTGCACACTGTTGTCACCTAGTTCTACCATCCTTCTCGACATGCAATGAAGTTACCTGCACCAGCAAAGCAGATCGTTGAGTTATCAAAGAGAAAGCAATTTTTAAATGGAAAAAGCGTTGAGATCTCATACCATATCCATCCCAGCCATCCATGAGCTCTGGGAGCGTGATCATGAGGCCAAATCCTTCGTCATGCAGCATGCACCTGAGGAGGAAGAACTGTTACAAGACATCCTGCGGGAGTCCTGTAACAGTTAAGCCCGCTAGAGTGGATACCATTCACAGCGCTGGCCATATGCAATGAGAACACGGGCGCATGCAGCCAAAGAGTCCAAATCCATCGTCGGTAGCCTGTAGACATGAACCTCCGGGCCTGTGCAAATTCATCAGTGGCAAACGAATCCACTCATCATCGTCCAAAAACTGAAAAATCGTGTTGCAGCCGCACAGGTAAGTGTCTCGACCCTTTCTTCCGTCAAATTGCATGAATTTTACTTTGAATTGTTTGCAAAGTGTGAAGTGAATGGGTTGAGCGGCTGTATGGCCAGTCGACTGGCCATGTCGACCGGTTAATGGTCCAGTCGGATGTTTGGGTGGTGGCCGTGACAAAAGGAATGGGCAGCACACACGTGAGAGCAATCCCGTCGGGAAAAACGTATTTAGCAGAGGAGACGGCGGCGGATCTGCGGGGGGATGATGCGGCAGTAAGTGAACTCGCAGGCAAATGATGGGACGACGTCATCCAACGGTCCGGCGGGGACAGCTCACCCCCGCGCCACGGATTCTGCCGATTCAAATCTAATCGGCTAGATTGCCCCATGCATTTATCATTCACCGTTTGGAACTCGAGTGATCATCCGGATCCCTCTGAAGTTCGATACGCCGAGCCTTTGGCTATCAGAACGCCTATGAAGCAACACTGAGAGCGCAGACCGACTGCAGTCTTTCCCAGAATCGCACGCTGCTCCTACAGGAAAGTTGTTTCTACAGGAAGGCGGGTTCCTCACGTAAAAAGGTGGCAGATAAAAAGGTAAACCTGAACTCTCCATGCAATTGGCTTTTGAAGGTGGCAGAATCGTCGTCTACAGTCTGGTCGTAGGAAATTGTTGCAATTGTTGTCTGCTGTGCATAAACTGTCGTTCTACAGGATGTCAGTGTAATTAAGCTGTGTTAAGGTCATCAAAGATAAGCTTCGTGGATTATGGGCATGACAGAAGCGTAATTCTACGCTCTGTCTCAGTAGACCAAATTTCTTCCGCATTTGCCACCTCTAGTTAAAGCAACAGTTTTCAGCATGCCGGGTGGGTTTATTAGACGGGAACCCACTGATTCAACCAAGTTAAGGGAAAATCTTGAGGTAGTGGAGCTCTTCACACGGGTGCAATGGATATCCTTCTGTGACAAATTGCAGGGTTATGACGACGAAGTGGCAGAAGAATTTTTACAAGCTCTGAGGCCGAAATCTAAAACATTGGCCACCGTGAACTTCAGGGGCCTAAGCCTCAAGCTCACCCCGCAATATATCAGTCGAATCACTGAACTTCCAATGGGTTCGCCATGGGATAAGGAAGAAAGGAAGTTGAGCCAACAGGCCAAGAAAGAATTCTTTCCCCCAGAGGAGGAATTCTCGGAGGACAAAAGTGGGGTGCGTAGAACCAGTTTGCTGCCACCATGGAATGAAGTTAGCCAGCAGATCATGAAGTATATAACCTGCGAAGGCCATTTTAGCATTGTGTACGGGTATCACTTTCAGTTGCTCACTGAATTGAGGCACCAGATTGATCTTCCTGTAGAAAACAAACTGAGCATCCCTTATTTCCTCCTACAGTCTCTAATTGAGTGTGCCACAAAATTGAAAGAAGGCATACCAGACCAGGTAGCCCACCATGGATTGATCAAACTTCTCGTGGAGGATGCGCTTCATTCATACAAGGTTCCCCTCTCATGGGAAGCATTCAGAAACTTGACAAGAGATGGAGACATAAGGATGTTGACCGAAGAAAGTGGTTCCTCCAGCAGTGAGGAGAAAGAATCAGTGGCCGCGGGAAAGAAAGCAACAGGCCAAAAGACCCTGACCACAGTGCAGAAGAAAGAGCAAAAGAAGAAGCATGAGAAAAAGGATGAAAAAGAAAAAGATGACACACCCATCTTGACAGCAAGAGAGAAAAGGTTGCAAGGCAGAGTGGACAAGGCTGAGAAGGTCCACATCAGCAAGAGTGCCTCGACAGCAACAGCAACTGAGTCAAAAAGCAAAACTCATGCAGCAAAGCAACCCAAGGCGGCAACACCTGTTTCTACAGGAAAGCCGAAACCGGCTTCTACAGGAAGCCCGAAAATTATTGGAAAAGGGTCTTCTACAGGAAGCCCAAAAATTACTAAAACAGGGTCTTCTACAGGAAGCCCGAAATTGGCTAAAACAGGGTCTTCTACAGGAAGCCTCGAAAAAGTGAAACCCAAGGAGAAGAAAGCTGATATTCGTGAAAGGGAGGCAGCAGCTATGCTGGCCGCCCTCAGCACGCCACCTAAGCCAAAAGAGAAGAGAAAGAGGGAGACCCCTCTATACTTTAAAGCTCGAAGAAGTGTTAGGATAAAGATGGGCAAGCCACAGCCTCCGTCCAGCAGCCCGATTATTATTGAAGATGCCCCTACATCGCCCAAGGAAACGTCCCCCTCGAGGATATCAGTCACCTATGAGAGGGGGAGCCCAAAGAAAACTACGTGGCAAGAAAAGTTAGACCTGTTGACTGAAAAAGCTCGGCTACAGGAGGCTGAAAATGTTCTACAGGAAACTCTGGCCCGGCTACAGGAAACAGAGAAGAGGGAAGGAGAAGGACCCTCATCACCACCAAGGGAGGGTGAGGTAGAGCCACCTAAAGAGGCAGAACAAGAACATATACCAGAGCCCAGCCCTCAGCCTAGTCTAAGTTCATACTACACCTTTTTAGAGGCGGGCAAAATCATACCGCAGAAATTTACTGTACCCCTGTTTTTTGCATTGGAGGAAGAGAGAGTCCGTACACACACGTGGATGAAGATAGAAAAGTCAAAGGGTGTGGCGGACATAGGTCCTTTACAAGAGCAACTCAAGGAGGCCAGGAGTGAATTAGCCATGGCTAAACATGTGGCCAATTGCCAAAGAGTGTACCTACAGGAAGAAAACCAGAAGCTAAGATTGTAGCTATAGGAGCTGAGGGCAGGGACATGTACATCCTCCAAGGACACCACAGAGGAACAACAAGGCAAAAAGGAACTGACCACCGGTCTTGGGGAGCCAATGACACTTCTATAAGAAGCAGAACAACAAGCACAAATTGAAGTGCAAGCTCTAAAAGAACAGCTGCAGCAAAAAGAGGCACAATTGGCCTCAATGGCCAGTTGGGCCATGGAGGCAATACAGTGCAGACAACCTGCAAAATCCTATTGTTTGTACTTGAAAGACCAATGGATGCAGTTCCAAATAAATACCTTGGCACAAAGAGGTATTTCTCAGATCCAAGACCCACAACAATTTTTTGAATTGTGCAGTACTAGTTCGTCCAAGGATAAGGCTAAATTAGCGGAGTTCTACCTCCACAATTTGGCCTTGCCTAATGTAGTTTCCTGGGATCCCAATACTGCCTTGGGTGATATGCAATTGATGGCGTTCGCTTCATGGTTGAACCACGAGGATCAAAGAGCAGCAGAAGCAAAATCGGTCATGAACCGAGAATTGAACGAGCCATTGTTCATTCGAGCAGAACCAGAGGATCCAGTTGCACTCATCTCAGCACACCAACACTTGTCTACTGATCCTACAGCTTCATTAAGATATATGGATCAACAGGCCCAAGCCATAGCTCATTTTGAAGACATGGAAAGACTGTTAGGAGAAAATGCTGCCCAAGCATGCACACGCAGGTGGAATACATTGGCACACAGTTTGAAAATCCGAGAGTACCATACCCCAACTCAGATGAGGGAAGCTTTGGTAAGGGTAGACCTTTACAAGAAATCCATGCAAAACCTCCAGGCTAGCTGGATTGGCCTTAAACTCAGCCCCCACTGCTGCTAGGATTGATTGAAGGCAGCACAGAGAAGGATGACAGTGAACAATGAGAAGAGGTGAACAGGAAAGCTGGGTTTCATATCAGCAAGGAGGACACTACTACAGAGGCTTGGGATGTAAGGGTAGCAGTAAAAGCAATGAAGGATGAAGAGTTGGACTAAGTTGCTCAAGGATGAGCAAATATTTTAGCTGGGGGGTGATGATGAGGCCCAATTTTTGGTAACAATTTGGGCTCATTTGGCCTACTTACCTTGCTCAACCCTTCATCTTTTATCACTTATGCATTCATTTCTTGGTATATTCGTGTTATTTGTAGGAAGAAGGGCAGGAATTATATCTATGTGGCTAATACATGATGATTTCAGGTTTTTTGGCATTAAAGGGAGCAAAAGACCACGCAAATGAAGACAAGGAGACAGCCAAGGTGGCATTGCAGGTTTTTAGGGAGGTTGTCCACAGTCTTGATGACCTTCCTCGTGATTTCCACCCTAACTCTGAGCTCCAACAGCTCTCCCCACCGAGCTTAAAGGCAGCCAACGGATTCTATAGGAACAACAGTTTAACTTTTAGTTGGACAGCCAAGCTCCACTAATTAAGGAAGCCAACTTGATCCTCATCATGTATAAATATTGAGGCCCTAGCCTTTGGTAGGAGCTTTTTGAACTTTTGAACTACTGTTGCAATTTCTGAGTACGAGCTATAGCTCGGTTTTTGCTTTTTGTAAGCCAGTTTTGGCATGATGTTAGACTCATGATTATTCAATAAAGGCATGCAGCTTTGGATTCAATTCTGAGTTTTTAAGGGAGCTATAGCTCTCAGGTTAGGGCCCAACCTGAGAGCAATAGACCTCCTTTTCCTTGTATCGTTATTTGTCTTTCCTTTCAGCACTTCATTTCTTTGCTTTGACATGCATTTGAAAAACACAGTCTGCTGATTTAATTTCTTTAATGTGATTGAGTAGGATTAGTTTATGGTTAAAGTGCTTTCAATAGCTTAGATTAGAGTAGGAGGATTAGCATTCATTAGAGCTCCGAGAAAAGGTTGACAGTGCACTCACTGCCATCTCTGTTTAGAGATTGGGGTGTAGACTGTACCAGCCACCAAAAAACGCAGTCTTATACGTTCATGCAAGCTGCAACACAATCATTTCAGCCATAGAACCGTCCATGCATTCTGATCTTGAGCAATACTTTTTCATTCCAACACCATGCACGATTTCTCTCTACAATTTACATTGTTGTTCGTTGGTCTAATAACACAGTTAGGATAGGTTGATGAATTCTCAGTTTTGTGCAGATTTGTTCCCTTTACACACTGCGTAGCATCACTTTATTGTGTTCTTCTTCTTCTCAACGGCGCCTAAAGTCACCTACCCAACCTCTGCTCAGCTCGTTTGCCTTCCAAACCTTCTACTTTTCACGTAGCTCCATCTTTTTGACTTTTCATTGCTTCCACCCTTCTATCCACCAACCAACTGCATGCACTTTCTATCCATCCCATCTCTCTATCCCTGAGCCATCACAAGCTCCTTTTTCACCCTACCTATCCACCCATACAGCTCCTCAACTCCTCCATCACCCGAAACTCCAACTATAGCACATCCTGTAGAAGTTAGCAGACTTCCTGCAGAAATCTCGAGCTTCCTGTAGGATCCCCTGCAGACATCCTGTAGAAGCCTACAAACTCGTTTGCTAAGAACCTGAACGTTGTGTACTTCTGTGGAATGATGTTAGGAATCCCCTGGAACCTCTGCTAGCCCTCCTGACCTTTTCCAAGCCTTCCTTCCCTTCGAACTACCCCTGCACAGTCAAAACCTAATAAGAAACAAAGTCATAATAACTCCAACCACTTAAGCAAAAATATAAAAACAATGTTCTTTTCAATAGAAGTAGTTTAAATTCATGCATCTCATATCACTAGAAGTAATGGCATCATTTCTAGAAGTTTGCACTCCCACCGTTACATCATAGAGATTAAACTAGTCAGATTAGGGTTTACTATGGTTTCCATGTTTTGTTGGCTTTCAGTTCATTATTGCAAAGTAGGTTAATTTCCTTTGAGATAGCCTTCGTCCATCATTTAGAAAGCTTCTTCTGAGAACATATAGAAGTTGGCTTGAGCCCTAGCGGACTTGTGCCAGCTAACCAAGTGACAGTTGCGACAAGAGCTAGTACTTGTGCATACAGCACCGTCGCTTCCAAGTTTTTTACGAACTACCGGGTTGATAAAATTAGAGATAGGAAGCTCCAGGAGTTGTAGCATTATTGCTACAATACTGGAGCCCACCAATTAGTTCATAAGCTTGACAATTATTCTCATCATGTCCTACAGAATTTGCAATATAAGTTCCTTGGAGTTTGCACATATTTCTGTAACAGGTAAAAATCTTCTGAGCAATGTTTTCCTATGGTATTGCATATCTCACACCATAGGTTGGATCCTACATATAAGGGATTCAGTGCCCCACTAACCATGTAATCCCTAAATATAGGACATTGTTCCTTAGAATGGCCCTCCGATCTGCACTTTGTACACCATACTTCTTCTCTGACTTCTTTTCTTTTCTTGATATCTTGTATCTGCAAGGTTAGGTTTGCGATTTGAATTTGAATATGTTGCGTACCTACATTAGTATCTCCTATAGGCGAAGCTGCCAACTTCATCGCAATATGCATAGCTTCAACTTGACTTTCTATCTTTTGTTGCATCAATGGCAATCTGATATGCAGTAACAACGCAACTATAAACCATTCTTGATGTTGTTGCAAAGATATTTTGAAGCTCACTTGATCTAAAATCCCTTAAATCTTTGATCAAATTCCCAAACAAACTCAATATGTTTCTGTTTAATTTCTTTAACTCAGTATTGCACTACGACTCAAACTTTGGATTCTTAAATTCTCTTATCCGCACTGCTTTAATATATACAAATGTTTTAATCTAGTTATTTGAATACTTCATATACCATGTCAATACTCTATCTTGGAATGTCACAATGAGCTGCACTTTCTTTATATTTTCATCATTGATCTGCTTCGTGGTCCATACAACTTCACATAAAAAATGAAAAATCTCTAGATCTTCCGATCCATTTCCTTTGAAAACAGGCAACTTAATATCACCAGCCATATTTCTTCTAAGAGGGGGAGGGGGAGGGGGGGAGGAGAGCCAAAAAAACCCCGTCTCTTGCTGGATTCTAGCTTCAGCGAACTCTTAGGCTTGGAATGTGAACACTGCGAAGCTACCTGGGGCTTATCAGGGTGGCTATCTTCCCTTTCACTTTCATACTCACTCAATAGAGAACTATATTCAGTCTCTACAAAGGTCTTTGGGTCTTCTCAGTGAACTCTTTTTCTAGTATCTATTATATATGTCTTTCCACTTTGTGTTGTTCCAATCTCTTACTCATATTTATTCTCTTTTCTTCCAAACATAAGTAAAATAACAATTTGGTTGTATTTGTAAAAATCCTTTTTAACATAAAAGCATCTTAATATAGAGTTTCGAAGGTTTCAAATACTTACCTCGAAGTCCTTAGAATTATCGTCATTTTACTTCCCTGTAGGACATGGTCTGGTCTACTACGTACTAAGTAATAAATCCTCCCAAGATGCTATCAATCCAAAAATTGACAGCCCTCGAAATCATATTGTTAGTGCTCTTGAGCTACTGTACCAATTTAGGAATCCATGTCGAAGGTTCTCCACCTTCAAAATAGGTCTTTCTTCTAGTCAACCTTGATATCCACTCATACAATTCAATAAGAAATGATGCAAAGAAAATTTTGTATTGATCTGTGAAAATATATCTATATCACCAATATTCAGACTTAAGATGAGGGTTTTTGTTCTCTTTATCTACAAATTCTTGTTCCTTCAATTATAGCCAATCTTTAATATATTTCTTTAATGGATGCTACATAAACATATCCCTCAAACAGATCTTGTTCCTGACAATGGAACCATTTGTTGATTATGATTGGACTGACCTAGGTTCAAACTATACTGCACACCAAAAAAACCCTCAATCACTGGCCCTTTTAGCAACGACCTCCAAGAATATCACAGTATCACCCAAAGTGACTATGGGAGGCTATAGAACTAGGTTTCTGCAGCCTTGAGTGATGATGTGATGTGGTGTTTTATGTTCTTTTATCTTTAACATACATAGATTACTTCATCGCATTCATTTAATCACATAAACATATCATACAAACCCATAATAATCATTGCATTCTAATAAAATCCAACTGTAACAAATGAATACGCTACAATAGATAATAAGCAATTATACACATCAATACATATATTTTATCATCATTCATCCCAATGTGGGACTAAGTCCACAAGAACTGTTGCTTATAAAAATAATTCTTGTATAAGAAACAATTCTTGACTTGCACACTAAGCTGCAGGTCATTTGCGCACTCAGCTATAGGCTCAAGCCTCTGTGAACTCAGCTGTAGAGCCTTTCCTTCGCCACAAACTACATATCATAATAATTCAACCATCAGTATAGATATGGACTATAAATATGATTCTTCTTATTATTGTTTGACCTTATATAGACTATTACATCAAGGGTAACATTGTTACAATACCATGGTCCAAATACCATGGACTACTTGCAGCAAGCTACTATGGTACAAAATCCATTCATCTTTTACAATATTACTTGCTTTTTACAAAAATGAGGGGCTTTGAACCACCTCAAAGCCCCCACACCACAAGGTATATATACTACATGATCCACTTGGTTCTCCAGTGCGCAGTGCACTTTGCACTTCGTTGCATTCTTTACTTCGCACTCCACTTTGCAAAATGTGTATTTTTTACCAAAATCTAGGCCAAGTTAGATTGTGCTTAATAGGGACTGCTTAAGATCAACCATGGACAAGAGGAAATAACTAATGGGGCTTATGTCAACAAATCTCAATCAAGATATAGGTTTGACATGGATGATACAATTAGAGATGGTAGGTTAATGCATACGCCTAACCGGAGGGATAATGACCGCAAATTTCATTCTAGTTTTGGTTCATAGAAACAACATCATCACCACCATTGCCATCCATATAGGAGTGAAAATAAATATTTTCCAGAAGCATTTAAGAAAGCAAAGCCACCTACCTTCGATGGAAAAATGAATAAGTCACATGATGGAGAAGCTTGGTTACTTGGGATGAACAAATTCTTGAGATTGCATGAGTACTCAGCGAATATGAAAGGCAAGATAACTACATTCAGTCTTAAAGGAAAAGAAGACATTTGGTGGGAATATGTAAAGAATGTCAGAGGTATTCGGGAAGAGGAGTTGACATGGAGTGAATTCGAGAGACTTTTCCATAAGAAGTATCTATTTCAAAGGGGGGAAATGAATTCTATGAGTTGAAGACGGGGTGTATGACCGATTATGAGTACACGAGCACATTCTTGGAGTTGTTTAGGTATGTGCCTTATCTAGAGGAGAAAGCAAAGATTCAAATATGCATGAATGGGTTGCTAGTAGCATTTAAGGGGAGAATCAAGTTTGATGAGCGAAGCCATAAAAAAGTTGAAGCACTATTATGGGAAATCAAATCACAGGTCTAAGACTAAGCAGGATTGGAAAGGTAATGACAAGAATAAAGGAAAATGGGATAAGAAGAGAGGAAAACCACAAGATACAAATGACAAGGAGAATGAAAGACTGCACAAGAGGTTCAATGCATTTGATAGAGGACATGTTTTTTAGTCTAAGGAGCAGAACAATGGTAAGGGAAGGAAGCTTCTATGGTTTTGGATTTTTGGCAAGGATCATCAAAGGAGATATCGTCCACAACATCAAGGTGGTAGATCACAGATTTACGGTGCTCAAGAGGCACAAATAGTGGGGCATGTTGGATAGAGTATTCCACAGATCTATGCAACATTGGATAATAGGTAGGTTGATCATAAAAAATCTATTATTGAGATGGATGGTAAGCTCTGTGATCAATTTATTTCTATTTTTATTGACCCTATATCTAATTATAGTAATGTTAACCCTAACCTAGTGGATAAGTATTGTTTGAATAAAGAAATACATGGATAATCTTGGTTAGTGCAATTTGTTACAGGTATAAAGAAAAGAGCTTATCATTGGGTAAGATCTTGTCCATTTGAACTAAATGATATGCCTACATTAGCACATCTAAATGTTCTTCCATTGGGATTGTAAAATATGTTATTTGGTATGGAATGGTTGTAATTTCATAGGACTAAGGTGCATTTCTATAATAAGGATATTGAGTGCTTGGATGGCAATAGAGAATTGAGAATATTGCAGGGTAAGAAGAAGGCAACATCAGTTAGAAAGGTTACAACTATGCAGGAAAATCATACTGGCATGAAAGGGTGTGTATTATTTGTAGTTCATATCTCCAGTGACAAAGGTAAGGATGTTGAGGATGTGGAGGTATTGAATAGGTACCCAATTTTGTAGCAGTTTTAGGATGTTTTTCTAGCAACTATCTTAGAGTTACAACCTCATAGGGAAGTGGACTTTTCTATTGAGTTGATACTCGGAGAAGCACCTACATCAAAGGAATCGTACAAGATGAGCACTCCATAGTTAGTGGAACTAAATTTTTAGTTGAAGGAAATGCTTGACAAAGGATACATTAGGCCAAATGTATTTCCTTGGGGTGTACTAGTGTTGTTTTTGAAGAAGGACGATACTCTCAAGGTGGGTATTGATTACAAGAAATTGAACAAGGTGACAATTAAGAACAGGTATCTATTGCTAAGGGTTGATGACTTGTTATATCAGTTGAAGGGAGAAATAATGTTCTCAAATATTGATTTGAGATTAGGATATCATCGGGTACATCAAAGAAGGGGACATCTACAAGACTATTTTCTAGACTAGGTATGGGAACAGAATTGCTGACTCCGCTGGGGATAAAGACCCTAGGGCTTTGGGTCATAACCCCAATAGAGAAAGAGTAATCTATAGTAAGAAACATGCATACAACTCAAGAAACATGCTTAAATAAACAAACTATGTATGGATGAACATACCCGGATGTCCTTCATTTGGGTAGTTCTAGCAGGGTTCAGACCCTCTGCAACTCCTGATGATCTTCGAATCTGCAAATCAACCAATTCGAACATACATAGCAACATATAGATAAAGCATTTTAATGAAATCAAATTTATATCATATAAGTAAGATGATTAGTTATACATCCAAATGACATTCATACATGAGTTACAACAACATCTGATGCATAAACAAGGTCAATCTTAGGAACAAGACAATGTTTCTTTTTATTGTAGAAAACTATAATAAACATGGAAAGAGTTCACCTGAGTCTTCTTCTTCTGGCTCCAAGCGAAACTGTCCTCCAGGTACATCCAGTCCCAGTCTTCAACAACCTCCTTCCATAACCAATACCATGATATCTCAAGAAAGTGGGAGAATATCAACACTCAAGGAAATAAGGGTTTCTTGAACTTGGGGAAGTGCTAGAAGCACAGTGATACCTCAGACTTGGTCAGGGGATAATCTCAGCATAGTAATTTTGTTGGGTCCCTATAATACTAGTGATTACCCCATTACCATTGTAGTTGTATCCCTTATTAATATTGTTGTGCCCCTATTTTCCCCCTATTGTTATTATTGTGCCCCATAGAATCCCTCTATTGTTATTTTTGTGGCTTTATATTATTATTGTTAGGTTGGCTGGGTTATATTGTGACTCCTTAGACTCCTATATATAGAAAGGAGGTTTTGTCATTTGAATCATCCAAGAATTGTTCATTTATGTAATGTAAGGAGGTTGCCCCATCGAATAGGCTAAATTCTAAGGCGTTGATCTATCTTTTCTATCTTTTTTGAGCTGGTTTCATAACATTTGGTATCAGAGCATTGGATTCTAGGGTTTCGCTGCTCCAAATAGGTCATCGTGGAATTTTCACTATAACTTTTTTTTTTTTGCGGCATTTTAGAAGCTAAAAAGAAAAACCCATCTTAGAAGAAATCACGTTGAACCTCGAGTCCGAATTTCAAAGCTTTTTGCGCTATATTTGCGGAGATATGATCTGAGGAAGTTGGTCTTTTTGTAGACTCTTGAATTACATTCCAAACAGGTGACTTGGGGAAAATCTTCATAAATTTCTCTCTCAGCATCGGATTGAAATTTCGTAAGAAGTTAAAGAAAGAGCATAGACTTTAGTTTCTTGTATATATTTTTCAAAGCCAAAGATCGAAACAGTGACTTGTGGCATGTCGTACAAGTTCACTCTACTAAACTAGTCTATAATCAGGTCACTGTGCGAGATTTCACATAACTATTCCTTGGAGAATCCAATTTGGATCAGACTAGTGGCATTGGAAAGAGGGTACAGAGGGCTACTATAGGTCGTAATTTCAAAACTGGATGATTCGAAAGTACAGAGATACATTAGAGGCAATATCGAGCTCCTACAAAGTGAAAAAAGGTGTGTATATTTTTTTAAATTTTTGCTTAAGCTTGGTTTGAAAATTTATTTTGAAGGAATTCAAAGGGCATAGTAGATCATTATTATCAGTAACTGATGCCCCGAAGAAAGAAAATTCAAACACCTAGTAAGCAACCTGAAATCTCTAGCATGACACATGAAGAAGAGGAAGAAATGCTACATGATATATCAAAATTACAAGACCAAGTGCAACAAATGTCACTCTCACAAAAGCTAACATAAGCTAAGATAAATGGCGTGGAATCTAAGATAAAGGGCGTGGAAGCTAATATGGATGATTTGAAGATAGATTTGAAAATGGATTTGAAGAGAGACATGGAAAGTTTGAAGACAAATTTGGAGACGGACATGGCAGATTTGAAGACAGATTTGACAAATTTTCTACAAGAAATACTTACTAATGGTGAAAAGGTAGTAAAAGAAACTCATGATGTGAACAAAAGAAATGTTAATCATGATTTCATAGACTCTAATGTGGGATCGAAGACCCACCATATTCCAAAAATAGGTATGAGGAAGTTTGATGGCAAGGATCCCGCAGCATGGATATTACAGATGGAGCAATTTTTCGATCTCAATAATGTGCAAAACGCACAAAAGGTACGTATTGTAACTTTATATTTGAAACCAAATTAGTTTGTATGGTATCAATGCCTTTTCTCTCTTGAAAAAATTATCACTTAGGCAATTTTTATGGAAGAATTGACAACACATTATGAGGATACAAAAAGCAACACATTTTTCAGCCAATTGATAAGTCTCAAACAAAAGGGTTCAATAATGGAGCACATTGAGGAGTTCCAAAAATTGAACATAAGGGTAAAAACTATTCTAGAGCAGCATAGGATTGATGTGTTCCTAGGGACTTTAAAGGATAATATCCAACATGATGTTCGCCTTTGGGAACCTGATTCATTAGAGAAGGCATTCAGGTTAGCAAGAAAAATGGAAAGCAAAATTATGGCAACCAGGAAGCATACCACTCACAAGTATAAAGATGGAAGTGTTTTTGCCCCTAGTCTTCCACAACCTATAAGGTTGAAACCAAAAAAATTGGAAGAAAAAGAGCAAAAGGGATTTTTTATAGTTGTGATAGAAAATACACTAAAGGTCATAAGTGTGCTAAGAAGAAATTATTCTACATAGATTGTGAAGAGGAAGAAGAAAAGGAGCAAGAAAGGTCAAAAGAAGAGGATATACTCCAGGAACAAAGCCTAGATAAAGAAGAAATGAATCCAACCATTTCTTGTAATGCATTGGCAAGAATTACCACTCCTCAAACCATTAAGATAGAAGGACAAATCAAGAAGAAAAAGGTAATAGTGTTGATTGATTCAGGAAGTACCCACAATTTTATTCATTGTAAGGTAGAAAAAGAATTGAATTGCTTCTTATATCCAGCACCAGAGTGTCAAGTGATGGTTGCAAATGGAAGAATAATAAATTGCTCTAGAAAGTGCCATAATATCAAGCTATCCATGGGAGAATATGTATTGACTAGCCCAATGCTTTCCATTCCAATGGGAGGTGGTGATGTTATACTAGGAGTCCAATGGCTACAATCCTTGGGTACAGTAGCTTTTAATTTTCAAGAACTTTTCATGAAATTTTCTATGGAAGGAAAGGAAGTTGAATTAAGGGGTATTGCAGAGAAAGCGGGAAAGATAATCAGCGCTAATGGTATGACAAAGCTTCTAAAAAAGGAACAAAGAGGTGTAATTGCACAATTATGTTCACTAGATGTTTCCACATTGGAATCATCTATTTCTTCAGATCTCCAAAAGTCCTTGGACAATCATTCCAAGGTATTTGAGACTCCCAAAGGTCTCCCACCTGTTCGTGATCATGATCATGCTATTCATCTGATTCCAGGAAGTGTTCCTCCAAACATCAGGCCGTACAGATATCCCTATGCCCAAAAGAGTGAAATTGAACATATGGTTGAAGAAATGTTAGAGGCTGGTATAATTCAACCAAGTCAAAGTTCTTTCTCTGCTCCAGTAGTATTGATGCACAAGAAGGATGGATCATGGTGCATTTGTCCAGATTATAGGGAGCTCAACAAGCTCACTATTAAAGATAAGTTTCCCATTCCCGTCATTGATGAATTACTGGATGAATTGCATGGATCAATTTACTTCACCAAGTTGGATCTTCATTCAGGATATCATCAAATAAGAATGAAGACTGAAGAAATTCTGAAAGCAGCATTTAGAACTCATGAGGGTCATTATGAATTTTTGGTCATGCCTTTTGGCCTTACCAATGCACCTTCAACATTTCAAGGTTTGATGAATTCCATTTTCAAACCATTCCTTAGAAAATTTGTTTTAGTATTTTTTGATGATATACTAATCTACAACAAGTCTTGGAAGGATCATGTTGAACCTGTTGACAGTGTGCTATAACAATTGGAGGAGAAACAATTATATGAAAAAGTATCCAAATGTTTCTTTGGAGTGCAAGAGGTGGAATATCTGGGTCATATTGTATCTCATGAAGGAGTTAAGGTAGACCCTAGCAAAAGTAAATCCATTAAGGAATGGCAAATCCCCACATCCATAAAGCATCTGCGAGGATTTCTTGGGTTGACATGGTATTATCTCAATTTTGTTAAGAATTATGGGAGAATAGCAGCACCTCTAACAACATTATTGAAGAAAGATGCATTTTCATGGCAACCATGCACTTAAGAAATGGTGACCCTACCTAATGGGAAGACACTTCAAGGTAAAAATGGATCATGATAGCCTTAAAATAAATTTTAGAACAAAGATTATCCTCTGAAGAGCTACAAAAGTGGTTCACAAAGTTGTTGGTTTTGAAATCATCTACAAAAAGGGGAAGCAAAATGTGGTGGCAGATGCACTCTCAAGAAAGGATGAGGATGTGGAAGCATTGTTGTGCGCCATTTCTATTATCCAACTAGATTGGATAAATGAAGCAAGGGAGGAAAGGAAGAATGACGAAGAAGTGTGGGCACTTATTTGAAAGTTACAACAAGATTCTAGTACGTCTGATACATTTATCTGGCAAAATGATTCGTTATGGTACAAAGATCGCTTATACCTCTGTAAGAATTCCCAACTAAAACAAAAGATTCTTATGGAATTGCACACTTCTCCCTTAGGAGGGCACTCAGGATTTTTAAAAACTTACCACAGGGTTAAGAAGGAATTTTTTTGGGATGGCCTTAAATTGGATATTCAAAAGTTTGTGGTGGAATGTTTGGTTTGCCAACAAAATAAAGTTGAAACAATTAAGACACCGGGTCTATTACAACCTTTATCCATTCCAAGCCAACATTGGGAGGAGATTGCAATGGATTTTATCACAGGTTTACCCAAGTCTAAGGGAAAGATTGTCATCATGGTGGTAGTTGACAAACTTACCAAGTATGCACACTTTTGTGCATTATCACATCCATTTAAAGCCAGTACAGTTTCTACTTCATTTATGGAAACAATTCAAAAGCTACATGGAAACCCAAAGATTATTGTAAGTGACAGGGATCTCATTTTCACTAGAAATTTTTGGACATAATTATTTTCTTGTCTTGGTACTCAATTAGCTCATAGCTCATCTTATCATCCTCAATCTGATGGGAAAACTAAGATAGTAAAAAAATGTTTGGAAGGATATCTTCGTTGCTTTGTATCTGATAAATAGACACAATGGGTCAAATGGTTGCCTCTGGCTGAATGGTGGTATAACACTTCCTTCTATACAACAAAAAAAATGACCCCATTTATGGCACTTTATGGATATTAGCCACCATCCATCACATCATATTTAAGAGAAAATTCTAAGGTTCAAGTAGTGGAACATCACATCGAACATCAACAACAAGTCCTCCAACTCTTAAAGGATAACCTCGTGTTGGCAAAGAATAGAATTAAACAACAGGCAGATCAACATCGCAACAAAAGAAGTTTTGATGTAGGTGATTGGGTATTCCTACGGTTACAACCATATAAGCAATTGTCCCTCGAGCAAGCTAAGAAGGATAATAAATTATCACCAAAGTATTATGGTCCGTACAAGGTGTTGCAAAAGATTGGTACTATGGCATACAAATTGGAGCTTCTTGCAGCTTCTTGATTGCACCCAGTTTTCCATGTTTGATGTTTAAAGAAGGTTATAGGTGATAAGCTCCTAGTTCAAACAATATTGCCAGAATTTGACAAGGAAGGAAAAAATATATTGGAACCGGAAGCAGTCACAGAAACAAGAACTTGACAGCTATGAAATTGATCAATTTCGGAGTATCTTATCAAGTGGAAGAACTTATCCACTGAATATTCCACATGGGAGGATGAGAATTTTATATAGAATCATCCAAAACTACTCAAGTGTTGAGCAAAACACTTTTTTGAAGGAGAGGGGCATGTTGGGTCCCTATAATACTAGTGATTACCCCATTACTATTGTAGTTGTATCCGTTATTAATATTGTTGTGCCCCTATTGTCCCCATATTGTTATTATTGTGCCCCATAGAATCCCTCTATTGTTATTTTTGTGGCTTTATATTATTATTGTTAGGTCGGCTGGGTTATATTGTGACTCCTTAGACTCCTATATGTAGAAAGGAGGTTTTTTCATTTGAATCATCCAAGAATTGTTCATTTATGTAATGTAAAGGAGGTTTCCCCCTCGAAGAGGCTGAATTCTAAGGCATTGATCTATCTTTTGTATCCTTTTTGAGTTGGTTTCATAACAAATTCTATCTCTTCTCTCCTCCTTAAGGCCTTCCCATAGAAGTCTTATTTATACTTCTCCCAATTAATTTTTTAGTTGGGAAATAGCTGGGAACTACTGGGCTGCGGGCACTAGGAGGTAATCAATAGTTAAAACCTGTGAACTCCACCCATAGTTAAGGAAATTTATTTTTTTTAAGTGTTTTAACACATATACATGGGTTGGGTATTGAATAACCCGCGTGTACATGCTTTTATCATAGGGCAAAGTAGCGTACATGGAGTAAAACACTGTTTTTAAAATATTTGGACCAAGTCTGGAAGGAGGGGTTGCCCTAGGCCATAAACCAAGCATCACAAATACCAAAGGTGATATTTGGAGCTATAACAGATGCCCCCTAATATATGAGGTCAGAAGGGGTACATGATGGTTGAAATGTATTAAGTATATTGAAAGGAAACTTGTTGAAACTGAGAAGGACTTCACTAGATTTTAGCCTACCAAGCCATAAAAAAGAGATCAGAAAGAAACAATTGTCTGAGGCGGGCATACCCATGCTTAGAGAAAGTAAAGCATGTCTGCATATCAAGTAGAAGTGAATCCACTATGTATACATGTATAAAAGACTGAAAGTACATAATGGATCATCTGATCGAGATCAAACAAGTACATGTCTGAACATCACATATATAAGAAGATGATCAACGAAGCTAGAAGATGAAGTTGATCATTGATCTCAAAAACTGATCCCAATAGTACCAAATCAACATGATGGAATAAGATGATAGTACATCGCAACTTGGATGCCAGCATATAATATGTCGTAGTGAAGGACTACAACATATAATGTGGATGATGTCAACTAGCTTCAACAGGAGCAACTGACAAGTGAACCAAAGAATACCCCAAGGTACTACCAAATGGACTCTAGATATTTGCCCCAGAGTAATGAGTCATAGTTGATAGGAAAAGATCTGCTAGAAGGAAGGCATTAAGGCATCCTTCATCAATCTAGCGTGAGTGTAACGCGTAGGCCAATAATGTGGAAGGAATCAGACAAAAAAAGATGTAGTAACCCAACCGAATCATGTTTCCATCGTACATAAGATGTAGCTAGTGCATAATAGCAACCCTCTGAACCAGCCAATAATGAAAGCTAACAGAGAGGCGAGGAATCCACCAATAGGGTCAAATGGAAACCAAGGCACTAGATGAATCCCAATGTGTGATAATGAAAGCTGATGTCGAACATAAGGGAAACCACTCAGTCAAAGACCCATGATAGTGATCGATGTTGAGCACAAGGTGACATATCAATAATGAAAATAGGGCTAGGGTGCATCTCTAGGCCTGCCCTTAGAGCAATATGTCATCATCGATAAGGAAAATACCCGCCAACAAGAAGTCAATGGAGACCTTCTCAAACCAGCATGAGAAAAGGACCAATATAACTGATGTGATGACAAACAAGACACTGAAAACCAGGGATGGCCGACTGAAAAATAGGTCAAAATACATTGCAGAGAGGCCGACTCAAGCTTACTTCCCTTGAACAAAAGCATGACTCAATGATGACTATGTAGCAGCATATGATAACTCTGTATAAGTTCGTCATGTAGGAGGCATGAACGAACTCTCCATATGATTGGAAGAGATAAGCAATCAGAGGAGAACTGACTCAATAACAAGGTTAAGGCGTACCTAAGTCAAACTAAATGCTGCCCAAAATGGAGGAGAGACATTCTTTTGAGTGCTTTGTTCAAGGGCGACAAAACTGACTCTAGATGGAAATAATATATGGAAATGTTGTCCTGTTCTCGCTCTTTTCTGGAATATATAAAAAAAAATTGTCTTTTCCTTTAAGCTAGAAAAATAATAAAAGAATGTTATAGTATAGTGGAAATATTAAGTGTTAATGAAACAGATGATCTAGTTCCTAGGATGGGAAAAATCCTATGCTCAATGCAGGGAGGTAAAACTAGTCAAGGACACTCAAAGGGATGTTCCTTCCATGGATCAAAGGGTGTGTCAAGTTGTAGAAGCTAAGTGATTGCAGGTTTGAGTTTGCAGAAGACATGGTCAAATAAGTGGCTTAAACACGAGTCCAAGTGAAGCCGGCTCAAGGCCAAAAGGTGAAAATAGTCAAAATTCAATGCAGCAGTACAACTCAACACAAAGGAGCCTCTAGGGTATAAGGCCAGAATGAAATGAAGAAGCAAAGAGAAATGAGTCTTCAATGCACAAGTCATGGCGGGACTAAAGAGGACTCCCGAGCCTACTCAATATAATAGCATGGGCAACAAATGTCAGTGAGGTGCTAACTACGATGCCCATGTAAAGGATGGCTCTACCATCATGTCATGATTTAAAAATCGGCAAGTGAACATGGTTTACTAACCAAGGCACGATGGGATCGAACCTATGGCAAGTGTATCGACAAATGGAGGGTAGTATGCAAGATGCAACGGAAAAAATGGTTTCCCTAACCTATATTCCAATGAGTAATTGATACCTGCCATGATGGGTCAGCAGTCATGGAACCGATATGAAATCTCGAAGAAGCATCCAAAATAACCTAAAAAACAACCTATTCCCAACAATCCAAGCTCACAAGTTAAAAGATTCAAGAGACAAAAAAAATCAAGTTTTGGAAAAATTTGACAATTTCAAAGCTATAAAATGACCTTTTGACTCACCATTTGTCTCATTTGTGTTGACAGCAAAAGATATGGAGAAAAAAGAGAAAACTTGGCCCTCAAAGAATTGGATTGTTCAAATTGGATCAAAATCATTAGGTAACTTTCAATTCAAGCTTGCATTACTTTGTGATTGTTTTTAGAAATTTTTATTAAGGTTTGACTGTAGGAATTTATGTAAAAAATTTCAACTCTACGTATACGCGGGTTAGATGTTATCAACCTGCATATCGATGACCCTACACGTGATTATGTGTAAAAGGAACTCGCATATACGAGGTTTGAAATTTAAATACAAAAATCGAAAGGTTGAAACTCAACTTTTTCAGGATAACAATCCAATGGAGAGAGAGGGATCATACCACAATCGATAATGAAGTTATGAATGATCAACAGGCATTAGATGCATTGAGGGGATGTGGCTTGTTGAAATTTTTCAAAATGCCCAACATGAAAGCCAGCACTCGTCTGCTTGAAATGATGATCCACTATTGGAGTGTCAAAGATGATGCATTTATAATTGATCAGATGCCCTTGCAGATAGAGGTGGAAGATATTTACTTTATCATTGGTCTCTCTCAAAGAGGAGAGGCTGTACATTCAACTAGCCAGACACGAGGTAGTCTTTCAGTGGAAGACTATGTACAAATTTACTGTCCTGGGCATCCAGAAAAAATTGGAAGTCAAATTCCAATAAAACATGTGGAGAGCTTATCCCTGAGGATTCTACTGTTCACCATAGCTAGGATAAACGGATTAGCCTCATTGCACCAAGCTTCACGAGTATCCATGAGCTTGGCCGTGGAGTGCCTCACCACTATTTTTGACTGGTGTACACCTCTTCTTACCAATATGAAGAGCCAGTTGTCCTCTATTCAGAAAGGGCAGACCAAAAATTTCAGATATGGGACTATTTTATGCTCCTTCTTCTTTGAGAAGGTGCCTAGGCTACGTCCCAAGGTATCAGTCTCTATCAGTAGCCCTTGAGATCCTCGGATAGGTAGGTGGGCTGATTTGATGAAATGCCGAGGACTACTTTTGATGATGAGTTCTTCTCTTGGTGGGAACAACAAATCATCGCTATGGAGGACTATCCCTATGCTGGTATGGATTTCTGAGGAGATCTAGACTTGGTGCTACCACCAAATGCAGCATGGGGAGAGATAGGTAACAATTTTTTAAGTTTTATCAATTTTTAAGATTTTTTTATGTTTTTTAAATATGAAAATGAACTTAGAAATAATTTTGATGGGATTAAAATACTGACATAAAGATCATGTTCCAGACATGGGTTTGATAAGACCATATGGATTCCCATAGCACAGGCATCATGGAAGAGGTGTTGAAGAGGTGACCGCTGAGACAGAGAGGGTCTTATATGTAGTCCAAAGAAACTTGGTGAGGTTGACTCACTAGGTACCGATGGTGACCATAGAGGACCTACCTGAGGAGATGCAGCACTGCGTGGTAGGAGTACCACGAGACTAGGTTCGCATACTTCGGTATGTGGCCAATGCAGTAGTTACCTTCTTGGCTGCTCATCCTGAGATGGGTTGATAGATAGACTAGACATGATTATGGGCATTTATTCCCGATTTTGTATATTATTTTTGAACACTTTATGTACACACGAGAATTTTTATGATATATATATATACAGTTCCAAATTTTTTATGTTTGTTTTTAACTTGATGAATGATTGATATCACAACATGCCCCACAAAATATGCACAAAAATATAATATATACAAAGAAGTAATTGCTTGGCCGAAACCTAAACAAAATGCTTCTTAAGGTAGAGCCCATCATGGGGCTCTGCCAACTTGTTCCTAGAGATGTTTATAGGTATATTTCTTGAGCCAATCAATATGTTACCTTCGGTAGATAGCCGTGTTGGATCCAAAGGATTTGAAACTATACAAACATTGCTAGTAAGCCAATTGGAGGACCTAGACTTGACTTCATGCAAAGGAGGACGAAAATATGAATGATGATGTAAATATTCCAATGGTTGATCTACAATTTTTAGTGCTTCGAAAATTGATTCATCAGATGGAAAAACTATATCTAAACAATCCAAAGAAAAAGTGGAGTCGAGGGTCCAATCAGGAGCCACATCACCATCTAACTCCTCCTTCGTAGAAGGAGTGGGATGGTCGTCTATAGATATATCGATATATTCGTATCTAAGTTCGGCTTAGACATAGGAGATGTTATTCCACCCACCTGCCCTTCATCTGATGTGGTCACAGATGAAGGCAAGGTCCTAGGATCTGAAAAATAATGAGTTCAAACAAACTCTTTCCGTAAAGGCTCCTTGGAGGATGAAATTATATTGATTTTAGATGTAGGAGGGGGAAGATCAAATACACCCATCAAGGAAGAATACATCCCTACTTTCTATAGGTTGATGAGGATTATCCACCAATGGAATGGTAGAATCTGAAGTTACACGAGAATCACCCAAAGAATAATCCAATTGATCAACTTTAACAATTCTCCCCTCATGAAAAAAACATAGGATGCAGAATAAAGATGACACTATGGCATCCATTTCATAAATCCAATTCCTTCCTGAGAGGAGATTGTAATCCAGGTTGGCATCAACGATTTCTACTTCGATATTAATTACCTTTCCTCCAACACATATAGGAAAGGTCGGGATAATCCCGTGTGGCTTATGAGAATGTCTGTCAAATTCTGTCAAGAGATTGGGTGAAGGAACAACTGAAGGTGATCCAATTTCCTTCGAACATGACATAGAAATTATGCATGCGTAAGCTCCCTCATCTATAACTGTCTAAAAAATATTGGTTTTCTGGTAAGTAGAATTTATTTGGAAAGCCACATGATGAGGAAGTCTCTTTTTGACATTGAGCATATCAAAAGTGAGCGCTAAAGAATTTTTTGGATCTACTGCCCCCATTGCCGAAAGAAAAGCACTTCTTTGAGTAGGACATGACTGGAGTACCTCTAAAGCAGACATAGTGCAAGGACTTTGAGCCAGATCTTATACAATCAAGTAGTTTTGGGCTGCCCTAGCATTAAGGTTAATAGTCACGTGCTTGGCGGAACCTTTCAGTATCCGAGGTATAGACTCGACAGAGGGTCACTCAATATGAAGTGGGTCCATAGTTCCGGGAATAGATTTATCCTTAGATGTTTCTGCTTCACCATAATCACATGCTCGCGTAGCCACATTGACATGAGAACTCATCATGAAAACATTTGAGGAATTTTCCCCTTCCTGGTTGCCCCCTGCAGAGGTACCAGGGTTTGAGTTCATGCCAACAAGCAACTGCTGCCCTCGGGGGAAAGGGTTAGTTAAGATAGGTTGGGAGCTAGAAGACCCTTGTTGCACTAACAAGTGTTGAGCATCTTGAATTTTCGGGCAAAGATGAGCCAAATGATCTCCACTGCATAACTTGCATGGAAATTTAACCTTTTTCTTAGACTCTTTTCTACCCTCACCAGCACTGTTGTCGGGCTTGTTCGCATTACCCTTCCCTTCTTGATTCTTCTTTTTACCTCGTCCCTTCTTCTACCCATTGGATTGTTGACTTAATTTGGGGTTAGAGGCCTGGATGGCATTTATGGAAGAAGGTTGGGAAAACGAAGGAGTAGACGGTGCAGCCTGGTTGGAACAAGAAGTTTGTAGGGACAACTGTTGCAATTGGTTCAAAAGGTTCACTGTATTTGCATCAACCGATCCAACTATACCATCAGCATGAGGGCTTGGCTTCAGTTTGGCTACATCAACCGTGGATCTAGGAGCATCAAGTAAGATTTTATGAAGAGTCCCAGATTGGGAATATATCAGTTCTAACTGTTGGGCGCGAAAGATAGCCCACTCTTCTGAATAAACACCGGAAAGAGAAACATCCTTGGAGATCTCAGGTTGTAATGATTTTAAAAACCATTCGAGATAGAATTCTAGTGGAATTTTGGCTTTGATGAGCCTTTTTATTTGTCTCCATTCATGGCTATGATATGAAATGTGAGTAGCCATGTCCTAATGAAAATTGGCCAGAAGCTCAATTTTGGCTTCATAACGGACAGGCAACTGAAAATGGTTTAAGTAAATGTTAGCGAAATCGACGAAAGAAGTAAAGGTGCCCGCTGGAAACTCTATATACCACTTAGCCGCATTCTCGGTTAAGGTGCACTAAAATAACCTCAACCTGATCAAATCATCGATCAGGGAGTTGGATGAGCACCATAAATGGAACGTGGTTACATGGTCGCCCGAGTCTTCACCATTCTTCCCTTCGAATTTCAAAATATCCAATGGAAGTTTGGTTGGGACTGGAGGCCAAGCCAAACTGTACCTAATTGGATTATTTGTCAAGTTAGTCAGGTCTGGTAGATTAAGTATGGCCAGAAAAGGAAATCGTGGAGGACCTTGGGGATTCCACCCAGATTGGGTGGGGTTCCCAAAAGTCTGAAAAGAATGACCTAGATTTTGAAAGGCACCAGGTTGCCCAAAGTAATTTGTAGAACCTATTGCATCAAAGGGTGATCCTTGTGGTCCAACAAAATTTGGAGTTTGACCAACTCCAGCTGAAAATCCTCTGTAACTGGTAAATTTTCCCCCTAACGAAGTATTATAAGGAGCTGACAACCCCAGATAAGGGTTCGAAGCATTAGCTAAGGGTGAAAAAATCTAAAATGAAGTAACTGAGGCATACAAAACATTCCCTTGCTGGCCGAAAAACTGATTCCCAGCTCGTATCCCACTAACCACAGGGTTTGTCCAACTCTGAAAGGGGTTACTACCTTGACTTGAAAAAGGAAAAGGCATAGACCCTACTATCAGATTGGAATGTGGTATATGACCACATCCAAATGGGAAACCCTGAAAAGAAGCCGATCCACTCATCATGGACGTGGAGGCGATTGATGGTACATTAAATGGAGCTGAAGGAATACCTTGAGAGGGAATTTCAAAAGGGAAAAATCCAAAACTAGATGCATTAGCTTGAGAACTTCCACTCGTCAATGGAATGGATGTAGACCCAAATAAGGATGTGCTGGGATTGTTAGAAGGGATGGAAATCATTCCTCCCCCTTACACAGATATGGGAGTCTGTATACTCACAACACTCGTGGTAGACGCCATGTTTCCAGTAGTGGTCATCGAAGGGATAGATGTGTGTGGACCTCGGCTCGAAGACGTGTGAGTCAGAGTTCCAATGTATAACAATACGTCTGGATGATCAGGAGGGAGAGTAGAATTCAGAGCCGCAAATGACTCTTAAAGCTCTTCTACTTAAATACTATCTTCCAACTAGAAGAGTACTCAAGAAAGAACTAGTGTGTTCCTATCTAACTCTGTAGTAGTACCAGGTCTATCTTGTAAACTAATGCCCCCAAGTGGAGGATCAATCTCCTATGCGCCTACTGCCACTCATTGAAAACCACTGGCAGAATCTCTCCTACACCTTCTAGGAGAAGGCTCTAGACTTGCAGGTGAAAGCCCACGAAGTCTACAGGACCATCGAGATGGTCGGTTAGCCATTTTGAATTATTTTTATAAGATCTACTTAAAGACTCAAGAAAATCAAAAGCTAGGCTGACTAGGAGCACAGAACACACACTAAAAATGTCCCTAAAGAGATCAGCAATCAAACAACTTCCAAGTATTTCCGCTCCAGGTGATTAGGACTGGACACCAAAATATAAGAAAGTAAATAATAAGGGCCTTCCGAAAATAGACTGGGGTAATTATGCCCCAGGTCTACTAGCGAAGGTATTAGCTGTAGTTACGCTAACCTCCAAACAATAGCCTTTACTGTTGCAAGCCCCCAAGCTTTACAAGGGTGCCCTCCAGAAGTACTGTTGAATGTGATGTAACGTCAACCTCAGGTGCCATGGAATTCCCCTCCATATCCACCTGTGTGGAACCTTAGGATTGGCAACTAAAGACACCAACTCATATCAAAAGCCGAGCGAAACAGTCGTAAGGTAGGATTCGACAAGTAAGAGAGGGGGTATCTCTCGTCCTTATCTTCATGAACCCTCATGCTTAACTCCCAGTCACGGAGCTTTCCCAGTCTCCCTAACACTATTGGATTTCACTCTTTAATCAGACTTCTAGGTTTTACAATTTAGAGCAGCCTTGGAGATTTTACTCTCCTCTCACCTAGTCCAAGGCCCTAAATAAACCTAAAACTTGTTGGTGTATTCTGATGACAATACAAAAAGTTCTGGTTTATTTTATTAAGTGCTTGATTTTAAGTGGTTGTTCTTTTAAGTCAAAGGGACAATATGGAAATGAAACCAATGGTGTTTGTATGATGCAAAAGAAATTAATGAAAAACTAACTTATATGAAATGTACTTGTTTGTTCTTCGATGGAAAGCAATTTCTACTTAGGTTCTAAGAAACTTCTATAAAGCAAAAAAACGTTTTCCTTTTCTTTTCTTATAGGCGAATTCACACTCAGAAAAACTAAAAAGACTATTGATGCTTTAATAATTCAAAACTACCCTAAGGTAAGGTGTACATGATAATGCAAGATTCTAGATTACTCTAAAAAGAAATGAAAGCAATTGTTTATAAGCCAACTTAAGTGTTTGAAAAGAATATGAATTTTGAATACAAAATCTTCTCCAAACAAGAAGGACTAATAAAAAAGATCACAAATCACTCTCAAAAAACCAAAAGAAACCAAAATCAAACTTGGAAAAAGAAAGCAAAAACAATGTTTTTTAAGAACTTTTCTTTTTTGAAAAACAATGGAAACAACTTTTCAAAAGCACTCTAAATGCCACTAAAGACTCAAAGACCGAAATCAAAGCACAAGGAAACTTTGCAAGTTAGCAATTCAACATGAATGAAAACTTGAACAAAAAAGGGCTTCAACTTGCACTAAACGATCCACAAGCAGGAAAAGAGCTTTGAGAAACTGACCAAGAAGTCAAGAAAGAAACACTTTCAAATTCATCAAAAAGAAACTTTCAAAAAGAAAGAAAAGGTGTAAGGCCACAAAATGACAAAAAGCAAAGCGAGTAGACCAATAATCAAGTTTGACACAAAGATTGAAAACAATTTGTTGTTCCGTAGGACTAGAACAATCAAGAACCTCGATAAGAAGCCTTGTGTGTTCAAACACAAATCATAAAACTCACTCAAAAGAAAACCTAGGCCAAAAAATTTTCAAAGTAGGAGAGAATTCAAAACAATAAGCTCACTGAATAATTAAATTCTAAATATAGAAACTGACCACTCAAAAACCAAACAGACCAAGAAACAAATATTTTTGGGTAGAAAGATTTGAAAAAAAACATGTAAAAAATGGTATACATGATTGTGTTCCAGAACAGGTGTGTGTACACGCGCTTCTGACAAAATAAAATCCCGTATACAAAGTTTCAGTTCACAGAAACAAGCGTGTGTACACTTCTGTAAATAGAAAAAGTTGTGTATACTAAGTTTTGCAAGAAAAATAAAAAATAAGGCCTGATAAAAAAGATCAGACTTGAAGTTTGAGTTCCTATAGGAGCAAGAAATGCTGTCACAACAAGCAAACCAAGAAATGAGCCCTAACTGACACTGAACAACCCAAACTAGGAATAACAAGATTGTTATCCCCAGCAGAGTCACCATTTCTGTTACGGGAATAAATACCCTAGGCCTTTGGGTCAGGACCCCAATAGAGCAAGAGTAATCTACAACAAGAAACACGCATACAACTCAGGCAGCTATAACAGTATAGCTGCCTGAAGTGTCAACTATGCTAATAACATCCCCGAGGCTGGCATACCCATGCTTGGTCATCAGAATATACTAAACATGGTTGCCATAAAATACACTGCGTATCTATGACATGAAATGCTAGAACATGGACACAAAGACATACATAGTGGATCCATATGACTCAATAAATAGAGCATAGCCACCAACAAATACAATGTGGATCTATGTCATAGTATACATCAGTAGTACTATGGACACATGATAGAGAGAGAAGTGTCTCAAGATAATCATCAATGTAAATGAATGATACATAATGCCAACACAACCTGGTAAGGATGCCATATAAGAGTGAGATGTCCCTAACCTAGAGTTTTCAACATAACCCCGATGGTATGAATCTACATCATGAGAGTAGATGTGCTTAGGTTTAACATGGTCGAAACTTCTTGATTACTAGCTAATGAGGTCAACTAATAACATGCACGAGGGAATCCACTAATGAGTAAAATGGACCCCAATGTACCTAGTATAGACCACTAAGTGTGAATAGATGAGTTGACACCGAATACCAGTGAACTCAACCAATCAGGATTCAATGATGTAAACCCATTATCGATCACAAGGTAGACTTCCACTGAGGCTTGCAATCTCCAAGGTACTACTGGTTCCTAGATAAAGATCCTGGATAATGAGTTGAAGTCAACAAGAGAAGATATGTCAAAGGAGGGACTTTATGTATCCCCTATCGATTTACATGAAATAGACCCAGATCATGTGATGTATGGATGAAGTCATTAGATGATGAAGTACAACTAAAAAATGGATGGTCAATGCAAAAAGGTCAACGAGATAGTATAGATAGCCAACACAAGTTGAGACTTCCCTTGAAAAGTAACAACACGACACAAGAGTTACTGAGTAGCATGACTAATGAGCACCATGTGATATCATGCAATGACGTAGGAGGCATCAAGGCATGCTCATATAATTGCAAGAGTAACTAGCTGGAGGAGTAGACAGACTCATATGTATGGCACAACTCCTAGGAAAGATAAAACCCTATTGTGAGATAATGAAATAGATAGGTGTCATGTCCAAGTGTGATGCAAAGGATGCTACCATTTGATGAATAAGGCAAAACCTCCTAGCCAAAGTAAACTAAGGTATTCCTTTTTTGTTACTATTCTATCCTAGTTTGAAAAAGGGTTAAAATTATACTGGGTAGATGACCCTTGAAGTAATTTAACGAGCATGAAGGAGACAAGTTCACTCCAAAATATTTTCTAAATTAAGGAGTTTAAAAAGAGCTTAAAGAAAAATCCTCCTAGAGGAACAAGTGGTATAAAGGATAACAACTAGTTTCAGTTATGATGGAACTCCTCATGACATAATGAGTAAAAGAGGTTGGCTAATAGGACCACTCATTGCAACAGTTTCTCCAAGAAAGGGTAAAACACTAAGTGAAATTAGATGATAGGCCAAGAAAGTGATGACAATGGAAGAGAGTAACCAAGTCTCAATTTGCAAAAATAGGCTGATAAAAGGTGACAATCACAAGGGGTAAAAGTGGTGGAATCCTCCCGAGGTATAGCCAAAAATATGATGAAGAAGAGGATATGAGGCTTAGATTCTAGGTCATGGCAAGTCAGAAGGAGGAATTTTGAAAATTGAATTAAATGACTGCATGGAAACCAAGACAAAAAAAGGATGTTATACTAGGGTATCCATGATCATGTAATTTCTACTGCCAAGCTACGATGTGAATAAAGAAGAGTGGATAATATTGCAACTTGACGGCCTTGGACCTAAGGCAATAAAATTGTACTGGTAGTAAAAAATGCAAGAAAGACAACGAAAATAGCCTACCCCTATATGCGAGTAACAAAGATTGTACCTAAATTCCAATGGATGTCGAAATAGAGATGCCACTCTACCCTGCAAAAACCCTAAAGAAAGAGTAGAACCATGGTTAAATCACATAATGAAATAAATAAACATTGATGAGGTAAAAACATGACCATATATTTTTTATTTTTTTATTTATTTTTTATTTTTGGCATAAATAATGCATGACCAACACTTGAATCACACACCAAACTGTAAAAAAGAGATACAACATCATTGTCCTATGTATAATATGTAAAAGCACAACTAGGTGTTATAGCACCACTTACCACTCTTCGTATATATTATGCTTTGTTTATGGCCTAGGGAAACCCCTCCTTCCAGACTTGGTCCAAATATATAAAAAATAGTGTTTTATTCCCTGTACGCTACTTTTCCCTAAGCTAAAAGCATGTGCACGCGAGTCAGTAAATACCCAACCCGCGTATATGTATTAAAACATTTAAAAAAATAAATTTCTTTAATTTTGGGTGGAGTTCATGGTTTTTACTTGTTGATTACCCATTTCCCATGGCCCAACTGTTTCCCAAATAAAAAACTAATTGGGAGAGGTATAAATAGACCTCTATGGGAAGGCCTTAAGGGAAGAGAAGAGATAGAGTTATTATATTAAGATTATCCCTAACTGAGTCTGATGAATCCCTGTTCCTCACGCACTTCCCCATGCTTCATTAAACCCTTGTTTCCTTGATTATAGATATCCTTCCTTTTTCTTGAGATATCATGGTTTTGGTGATGGAAGAAGATTGTTGAAGGTTGGGATAGGACGAATTTGGAGGACGGTTTTTCTTAGAGCTGGAGAAAGACTCAGGTGAGTTCTCTCCATGTTATTTATAGCTTGCTGCAATAAAATAAATGTTGTCTTGTTTCCAAAATTAACTATGTCTATGCATCAAATTATGTTTTAATTCATATATGAATGTCATTTTGATGTATGATCAATCATTTGTTTATATGATATAAATTCAATTTCGTGAATATGCTTTACTTCTATAATTCTATGTATGTTCGAATTGAATGATTTTCAGGATTGAAGAACATTGGGAGTTAGAGAGGGTCTAAACCCTGCAGGACCTACTCAAACGAAGGAAATCTGGGTATGGTCACTGTTATGTATTTTGATTATATAAGCATCTTTGCTGAGCTGTTTGAGTATTTCTTGTTGTAGTTTGATGCTACTCTATTGGGGTTCTAACCAAAAGCCCTAGGGTGCTTTCACTCGAAACAGAATTGGCAACTCCGCTGGGGATAACAATCTTGTTATTCCTGGTTTGGGTTGTTCATTCTCAATCAGAGCTCAATATTTGGTTTGCTTGCAGTTACAGTTTTATTTGGTATACTAGAGTCCCAGACCTTAAATCTAATCTTTTGGATCAGACTTTGTTTTTATTCTTTCTTGCAAAGCTTTGTATATGCTCTTTACTTTGTTTACAGTAGTGTATACACGCCTATTTCTGTAAAGTGAACTTGCGTATATGCAAGTTTCCTGTGTTAGGAGTGCGTGTGCACGCCTCTATGTTTGAACATAGTCACTGTTGGATTGTTGGGGCCTGACCCAATTTCAGAGGTGATTTAGCCAAACAAATCCTGGTACTACTGGCCCTTTCGACAACGGTCTATGGAGTACAGATTGAGGTCTCACCCTAATTAGTATGGGAGGATGCTAGAACCAGGTTTCTGCACCTTGGAGATGTCTGATGAGTTCAAGTGGTCCGTGGTTCATCCTTTTGCGCCCGTCTCTACGTGCACTTACCCGTACCTCACACCCTGAGATGCTGCCTTTGTGCAGCCCTACATAGGGGTCGAACGCTATTATTACCCAAGCCTTTACTATTATTGCAATGTTAGTTGATTAACTTAGCCTACTTGTATGTGTTAAAGTATACTTAGAAATATAAATCATTCATACAGGTGTGCAAAGTAAATAAACAATATATTTGAAACTTATATCAAACATGTAATAACCCAAGAACAGATACAGTGAATTAAGATAAAACTTTTGTTTATTATTTTATTCCTCGGTTACAGACTCGACTCCACCCTGCGCACTTAGATGCAGGGTTCTGTGCACTCAGCTATGGACTACTAGGTCTCTACGCACTTAGCTGTAGAGCCTTCCCCTACTCTACGACCCAAGACACACTTAGACACTTAGACTCTTGCTTCTTGCTTCTACTTTGCTATTTATTTCTTCGTTTTTATTTTACACTTAGATCCTAGCACTATTTATACAATCCCATGGTCCACGAACCATGGGTAGGCTGAAATTACATTATAAAACTAGGGCGGACAACCTTGTGACTCTATCATACATTTCATGCTCTACGCCTGCAATTTGCAGAGTCTTTACAACAATATTGGGTCAAAACTTGGGCTTTGAGCCCCAAAACATGCCTTGGGGGGATTCCATGCCCAACAGGCCCCCAACACAAACATCATGACTCACCCTTAAGTCACTCTATTGGTGCGACGATCTTTGCATGGAGTCCCTCCAACTATTCTCGAACTATATTGAGGTCCGTAGCGCACTAAGCTGCTGCTTGTTGAATCACCTGCATCTGCTATTCTGAGACCTCTGTGTCTGGCATGCTTCTCTACATTTGCGTGGGCATCCCTTGTATGTGTGTGAGCTTTCCTTTGATGTTTTCTGTCATAGTGAAGGCCTCTTCAATCCAAGGTTGAACGCACGCTTTTAGAACTGCCTCCTTGTGTCACGCCGCATCCACCTGCTCCTTTAGTGCCTTAGGGAATACATCCCATCTTGTAACAGATACAATGTCTCACACAGAAGGGCAACCAGATTAAGGCCAAGGCCTTTCATCATGCTAATCAAAAGTATATCGACCTCATTCGCTGTCACTAGGGCCCCTTCCGGCAACGCTATTGTGTTTGCCATCTGTGCACGCAGCATCTGCTCTGCTGCCAAGGATCCTGCTACGAGGTGGGTTGAGAGGGTACCCACCTAAGGGGGATGCACTTGTAACTCCTACAACTATGCCTTGAGGGCCCCCAAAATAGTCTAGTGCTCCTGCATAAAATCCTGAAGAGCCTCATTGGTGACATCGCGCACTATCTCGTCAATGTCATGGAGATCACCCTTGGTTAGGGTGATCGGGTCAATGGCCAGTTTCGAGGCCTTGACCTTCTTCCTTGGTCTTGCTCACTCTACCATGTGTGGTCAATTCAACAGTGTGGATGTGGTCCCTGCGTCCATGCTCCCTTCTGCTGTTTCTACTTCCTCTGCCTCCTGCCCCTATGAGGGCATTGCTTGGCCCTCGTTCGCCTCCACGGTTGCTTCCTCTGCCTCCTTTGCTACTACTCTTGCTTCTATGGCCTTTTTCTTCTCAGCGACTTTCTGTGCTTCCCGTGTTTCCTGTACCTCATCTATTGTTGTTTCCTTCTACCTTTTCTCGGCCAACTGTGTGACAGGTAGCTTGGCATCGTACTTCTTCTTCTACGCTGCCACCCTCTCGAGTTCGACAAGATGTGGGGTGCGCCATTCCAGAGGCCATGCCTCCAAGACAGTGAAAATGGCCTCGTGAGTGGCTACAAAGGGTAGCTTTCTCCACTACTTTGTCGGATCCTTTCACGCCATGATAAAGATGTTGTGCATATCATCCTTAAATTCTGCAAAACTTTGCAAACTGTTGTACACTGTGGGTGACAAGCACGGCTTCTTGTTGATCCACATCCAGATGTTCATCTCCATGAGCACCCAAAAGATCTTGTTGTCGCATATCCTTTTCACATCCTTCATGGCCCAGAGCAATATAAACATTATTCTCTCATCAGATTTGTACAATCGCAGGCATAATTCCCTGGCCCTCTGTAATTGTAACAAATCAATTATCCTCTACCCCTTCCTAGTCCCATTCCACCTCGAACTCATCCGCACCCCTCAAAATCCAGTGCGCACCATCCTTGTATTTTGATCGAGGGCTTGCGTTTCGGTCTGAACTCTGTAGGTAGGAGTCTGATCCATCATCAATTCATAACTTCTATAGGTGTGCTCATCATGGCCTACTGATCTACAGAAATTACTAAACTGTTGGGATGTCTACGTATACTTTTGTAATAGGTGGTAGTTATCTATAGCATTGTTCCCTCCTATATGAAAAAATCACACACCATAATGTAGGTGCCGTGCTTGGTACTTCTTGTGCCTCTGGTCTCAATGGCATTGGCCCTCCTCCTACCAAGTAGTTCATGAAGACTAGACAATGGTCCTTGTCATGTCCCTGGCCTTTGCACTTTATGCACCATACCTCCTCACACGCTTCTGGGCGAGTTGTCCTGTCTTGTTTCAAACTTTGCATCTCCAGACACAGGTTTTTCAACTGTGCATGGATCTATTGGACTCTTAGGTTAGGATCTTGTATCAGGGTCTCATGTAGTCTCATTGCGATCTCCAAAGCTTCGACCTGAGTGGATAGCTTCTACTGTGACAATGCGGTCCTTAGATTCGGTGTTAGTGATGCTACAAACCATGCGCAGTGCTGCCCATCTGTTAAGGTCATGTTGGCTTTGTGAATCATACCCTTTAGTCTTTGATCTAGTTCCCGAGGGGTCTCACCTAGAAGCATCGCAATTTCCTGAAACGCGATAATCGATTGTGTCTCTGATTTTGGCCTGCTAAATTCCCTGTTTAGTGCAGCTTGGATATCCATGATCCTTGCATTTGGATTTTCACTGGAATGCTTAATTTACCACGTCAGTGTGTGATCATGCAACATGCTTACCAGCATTGCCTTCTTTATATTGTCATCTGTGACACCTTGTGCTTCCCATACAGCCTTTACCACGAACCAAAATTGGTCTGGATCTTCATTCCCTACTCCTTTGAACACTGGAAATTTTATCACGCTCGCCATATTGAACTGTGGTGGTGGCGGAGGTGGTGTGGGCAGAGATGGGGGTGAAGATGGTGAAACTGGTGGTGGTGTAGGTGGGGGTGGTATGCATAGAATTCGCTGCCTTATCAGATTGATCACGCTTCTTGGTGAAACTTTCGCGAGCTCTTCCTCACTTTCTCACCGAGGAAAAATCAAGGGGCTAGTTTCTATCTCTGTGTTACCTTCATTTCTATAGATCCTCCCACTTCGTGTTTCCCCAAACAACAATTTATTCACATAACCCGATTTTCACACAGTAGCATTTCAATCCAAGTGTTAAAAGATTTTAATGTACTTACCTCGCAGTCCTTTGAGGAAGCATCATTCCGCATCACTGTAGCTGATTAAAGTATTTACCATGAACTCGGTGATAAACCCTCCTATAATTTGATTGAGTCAATGGTCCACAGTGTGCGTGATCTTATCTTCCAATTCTTCTAGTCTACGCACCAACTCTGGAGTCCACACAATAGGTTTGTTGAGCCTACACCTTCCTTGACTATCTGCGAGCTTCGCAATCCACTTGTACAACTCAAAGGAGAAGGATGCAAATAAAATTTTGTGGATTCCCATATATAAGTAGCGCTCTAACCATTATTCCTTCGGTACTCGCGGTTTCATGTTCTCCTACGCTGCAAACTCGTGAATCTTTCTGTCCAGCCACTCTTAAATTTCTTTCTTTGTCAGATTCCAGTGACACGACATTAGACATCTCTTATGCAGATCCCGGTCCTAGCAATGGAACCATTTTTTGGCTTATTGGGGTGTGAACTAGGTTCAGAGGTGATTTAGCCAAAGAAATCCCAGTACTACTGGCCTTTCGGCAACAGTCCGCGGAGCGCGGACTGAGGTCTCACGCGAAGTAGTATGGGAGGGTGCTAGAACTAGTTTTCTGCACCCTATAGATGTCTGATGAGTTCAAGTGGTTCACGGTTTGACCCTGTGCGCTCGTCACTACGTGCACTTACCCTTACCTCGTAGCCTGAGATGCTTCCTTCACGTAGTACTACTCGGGGGCTGAACGCTGTTACTACCCAAGCCTTTTCTAGTATTCCACTGTTTGTTGATTAACTTCACCTACTTGTATGCATTAAAGTATACTTAGCAATATAAATCATTCATATAGGTGCACAGAGTAAATAAACAATATATTTTCAATTTATATCAAACATGTAACAACCCAAGAATAGATACACCAAATTAAGATAAAACTTCTCTTTATTATTTTCTTACTCAGTTACATACTCGACTCCACCCTACACACTCAGCTGCAGGGGTCTGCGCACTCAGCTGCAAAATACTAGGCCTTTGTGCACTCAACTGCAGAGCCTTCCCCTACTCTACGACCCAAGACAAACTTAGACACTTAGACTCTTGCTCCTCACTTCTACTTCGCTACATATTTCTTCGTTTTTATTTTACACTTAGAGCGTCCCTCTATTTACACAATCCCATGGTCCGCGGACCATGGGTAGGCTGACATTACATGACAAAACTAGGGTGGAAAACCCTGTGACTCTATCATAAATTTGGTGCTCCATTCCCGCAATACACAGTCTTTACAACAATATTGAGTCAAAACTTGGGCTTTGAGCCTAAAAACATGCCTTGGGGGGATTCCATGCCCAGTAGTCATGTATGCAAATTTTTGCATTGTTTTTTCAAATCTTTCAGCCTAGATAGATTTGTTTCCTGGTCTTTTCAGTCTCTGTGTGGTCAGTTGCTGTCTGAAGAATTTAATTATTCTGAAAGCTTACTGTTTTGAAATCTCTCCCTCATTGAAAATATCTGGCCTAGGTTTTCTTCTTTAGCAAGTTTGTAATTTGTGTTTTGGCACACAAGACTTCGTCTTGAAGTTCTTGGTTGTTTTGGTCCTCCAGAACATGAGATTGTTTTTAGTTTTAGTGTCAAGCCCAGATTTCAAATCTACTTTCTTTGCTCTCCTTTGTTTTGTGGCCTCATAGCTTTTCTTGCTTTTTGAAAGTCTTTTTGACGAATTTGGAAGTATTTCTTTCCTGGATTTTTGGTCAGTCTTTCAAACTCTTTGCTCCTATTTGGGTCGTCTTGTACAAGTTGAAGTCTTTTTGCTCAAGTTTTCGTTCATTTTCAAGTTTGTAAATTGCAAAGACTCCTTGTGCTCTTTTTTCGATCTTTTGAGTTTTAGTAGCATTTTGGTGATTTCAGAAAGTTGTTTTGGTTGCTTCTTTAGAAAAGAAAAGATCTCAAAAAACTCTGATTTTTCTTTTCTTTTTCCAAGTTTGGCTTATGGTTTCTTTTCATTGTTGAAAGTGAATTGCAATCTTTCACAATTTGTCCTTCTTGTTTGGAGAGAATTTTGTGTTCAAAATTTGTATCCTCTTCATTACTTAAATTGGCTCATTGTTGGTTATTAACAATTGCTTTTGCTTTTTGAGTGTTATTTAGGATCTTGCATTAGGGTAGTTTGCATTGTTAAAGCATTCATAGTCTTTTAGCTTTTCGGTGTGTGAAGTGTGTTTCAAAAAAAGAAGAGAAAAAGTACTTTGCTTTGTAGAAGTTTCGTAGAACCCATATAGAGATCTCTTTTCATCGAAGAAAAAATGGCTACATTCATGTAGTTAGTTTTTCATTGATTTCTGTTGTGTCATACAAACACCATTGGTTTTACTCCCATATTTACCCTTGACTTTAAAGAACAACCATTAAAGTCAAGAGATTAATTAAATGAAACTAGAACTTTTATGTTGTCATCAGAATACACCAACAAGTTTAGGTTTATTAGGGCCTTGGATTAGGCGAGAAGAGAGTTAACTCTCCAAGGCCACTCAAAATTACAAAACATAGAAGTTTGATTAATGAGCGAAATCCAATAGCGTTAGGGAGACTGGGAAAGCTTTGTAACTGGGAGTAAAGCACGAGGGAGAGTGAAGATAAGTATGAGAGATACCCCCTCTCCTACTTGTCAGATTCTGCCTCACGATTGTTCTGCCCAGCTTCTGATACGAGTTGGTGACCATAGTTGCCTATCCTAGTGATCACACAGGTGGGTGTGGAGGGGAATCCTGTGGCACATGAGGCTGATGTTGTATCATGTTCATTAGTACTTCTGGAGGGTACCCTTGCGAAGCTTGGGTGCTTGCACCAGCAAAGGTTGTTGTCTGGAGGTCAGCATAACTACCTCTGATACCTTCGCTAGTAGGCCTAGAGCATAATTACCCCAGTCTATTTTTAGAAGGCCTTTGTTATTAACTTTCTTGTATTTGGTGTCCAGTCCTAATCACCCAGAGTATAAATACTCGAGAGTTGTTTGATTGTTGATATCTTTAGGGACATTTTAGTGATTATTCTTTGCTCCCAATCAGCCTAGCTTTATAATTTTTTCAGTCTTTAAGTAGATCTTTTAAATAATTCAAAGTGGTTGATCGACCATCTCGACGGTCTAGGAGACTTTGTGGGCTATCACCTACGAGTCCTGAACCTTCTCCTAGAAGGCGTAGGAGAAATATTGCCAGTGGTTTTCAACTGGTGGCAACACTCACATCGGAGATTGATCCTTCGCTTGGGGTTATTAATTCACAAGATAGACCTAGCATCAGTAGAGAATTAGAGAGGAACACACCAGTTCTTTGTCGAGTACTCTTTTAGTCTGAAGATAATAGTGAAGTTGAAGAGCTTTCAGAGTCAGTTTCGGTTCTGAATTCTCCTCTTCCTCCTGATCATCTAGACGTTCTATTGTACATTGGAACCCTAACTCACAGGCCTTCAAACCCAGATTTACACCCATCTATTCCTTCGATGACCACTGCTGAAAGCATGGCATCTATGACGAGTGTTGAGAGTATGCAGACTCCCATATCTATACAAGGAGGAGGAACTATTTCCATCCCTTCTATTACTCCCGGCATGACTATATTTGGGTCTACTTCCATTCCATCAACGAGTGGAAGTTCTTAAGCTACTGCATCGAGTTTTGGATTTATCCCTTATGGAATGCCATCTCATGGGATTCCTTCAGTTCCTTTGAACATACCATCGACCGCCTCCACATCCATGACGAGTGGATTAGCTTATTTTCAGGTTTTCCCATTTGGAAGTGGTCATATGCCACACTCCAATCCAACAGTAGGGTCAATACCTTTTTCCTATATAGGTCAAGGTAACCCATTCCAGAATTGGACAAACCCTATGGTTAGTGGGATAGGAGTTGGGAATCAATTTTATTCTAGCCGACAAGGGAATGTGCCATATTCTTTAGTTAATTTGTTTCATAATTTTCCACCCTTTGCTAATGCATGGAATCCTTATCAGTGGCTATCAGCTCCTTTTAACACTTCGTTAGGATGTAACTTCACTGGTTATGGAGGATTTTTGGCAGGAGTTGGTCAAAATATTAATTTTTCTAGACCACAAGGAGAACCTTTTGGTTTGGTAGACTCTATGAGTTACTTTGGGAAACCTGGTGTTTTTCAAAATCCAAGTCATTCTTTTCAAACCTTTGGGAACCCCACCCACACTGGATGGAATTCCAAAGGCCTGCCATGACTCCCTTTTCTGGCCATGCTGAACTTGCCAGACTTAACTAAATTGACAAATGGTCTAATTCAGTACAATCTGGCTTGGCCTCCAGTCCCAAATAAACTTCCCTCGGATATCCCAAAATTCGAAGGGAATAGTGGTGAAGATCCGGGAGACCACGTAACCACATTTCACTTATGATGCTCATCCAACTCCCTGATAGATGATTCGATCAGCTTGAGGTTATTTCAGCACACCCTAATAAAAAATGTGGCCAAATGGTATATAGAGTTCCTAGGGGGCACCTATACTTCTTTTTGTGATTTGGCTAATGTCTTTCTGAACCATTTTCAGTTGCCTGTCCGATATGAAGCCAGAACTGAACTTCTAGCTAATTTTCAGCAAGACACCGCAACTCACATTTCAGATCACGTCCAGGAATGGAGGAGGAGGAAAAGGCTTATCAAATCTGAAATCCCACCAAAGTTCTTTCTTGAATGGTTTTTCAAATCATTACAACCTGAGATCTCAAAGGATACGTCTCCCTCTGGTGTTTATATAGAAGAGCAGGCCATTGTCAGAGCCCAGCAATTAGAGTTGATATATTCTCAGTTTGGGGTTCTACAGAAAATTTTACCTGATGCTCCTAGATCTAAGGTCAATTTAGCCATATCATAACCATTTCCCCGTGCCGATGGTATAGTCGGATCGATTGATGTTAACGCAGTGAACCTTTTGAATTAATTACAACAATTGTCTCTACAAACTGCTTCTTCTACCCAGGTAGCACCGTCTGTACCTACACCTTCCCAACCTACCTCTATAAACGTCGTCGAGACCACTAACCCCAAAGGAAATAAAAAATCTGATGGCAAGATGAATGGAAAAGGTAAGAAGAAGAACCAGGAAGGAAAATAAAATGCAAACAAACCCGACAATGATTTCGGAGAGGGTAGGAAAGAGTCCAAGAAAAAGGTAAAATTTCCATGCAAGTTATGCAATGGAGATCATCTGACTCACCTCTACCCTAAGATGCAAGACACTCAACACTTATTAGTATAGCAAGGGTCCTCTAGCTCCCAAGCTATTCTGACTAACCCTTTTCCCCAAGGGTAGAAATTACTTGCTAGCACGAATTCTAATGTTGGTACCTCCACCGAGGGAAACCAGGAAGGGGAAAATTCATCAAATGTTTATATGATGAGCTCTCATATCAATGTTGCTACATGAGCACATGATTATGGTGAATTGGAAACATCTAAGGCTAAATCTGTTCCCGAAGCCACATAACCACTTCATATTGAGCAGCCCTTTATTGAGTTTATACCTCGGATACCGAAAGGTTCCTCAAAGTGCTCAACTATTAACCCTAATGCTAGGGCAGTCCGGAACTACTCGATTGTAGAAAATCTGTCTCAAAGTCCTTGTTCTATGTCAGCATTGGATGTATTCCAGTCGTGCCCTACTCAGAGAAGTTCTTTGCTTTCAGCAATCAGTGTAGTAGATCCAATGAATTCTTTAGTGCTCACTTTTGATATCTTGAAAAAGAGACTTCCTCACCATATGGCTTTCCAGATAAAGTCCACATACCAAAAGACCAATATTTTTCAGACTATTATAGATGAGGGAGTTTTCACATGCATGATGTCTATGTCATGTTGGAAGGCCATTGGATCACCTTCAGTTGTTCCTTCACTAACTTTTTTGATGGCATTTGATGAACATTCTCATAGGCTACATGGGATTATCCATAACTTTCCTATCTCCATTGGGGGAAAGGTAGTGAATATTGAGGTAGAAATCATCGATGTGAACCTAGATTATAACCTCCTCTTAGGCAGGAATTGGATTTATGAGATGGATGCCATATTTTCATCATTATTCTGCATCCTCTGTTTTCCCCATGATGGGAGGATTGTTAGAGTTGATCAATTAGATTATTCTCTAGGTGACTCTCACGAAACTTCGGATTCTACCATTCCATTAGTGGACAATCCCTGTCAACCTATTGAGAATTTAGGAGTTCAGATGTACTCTTTGTTAATGGGTATATTCGACCTCCCTGCTCCTACAACTAGAATTAATGCGATTTCATCCTCTAGGGGACCTTCTTGGAAAGAGTTCTTTCGAACTCGTTATTTTTTGGACCCTTGGCCCTTACCTTCATCTACCACCACATTAAATGGAGGGCAGGTAAGTGGAATGGCATTTCCCATGTTTACAGTGGAACTCGCTTATCAATCTATTGTTAACTGTGTAGACAACCATCCCACTCATTTTTCACTAGAGGAGTTAGATGGCGATGGTGCTCTGGCTTGGACCCTCGATTCTACATCAGCTTTGGATTGCTTGGATATAGTATTTCCATCTGAAGAAACAATTTTGGAAGCAATGATGGGTGTGGATCAACCATGGGATGATTTACATCATCATTCATATTTTCTCCCTCCATTGCGTGAAGTTGAATCTAGTTTGTCCAATCTGTCTACTAGTGATGTTTGTACAGTTTCAAACCCTTTGGCTCCAACATAGTTTTCTACCGAAGGTAACATGTCAGTTATCTCATGAACTATACCTATGAACATCTCTAAGAATCCTAATGTAAGTTAAAATGGCCACAAAGATGCAATTTTGACATGCAAACAAAAATATCACCAAAACAACATTAAAAAAGCAAGAAAAGTAAATGGCCACAAAGATGCAGTTTTGACATGCAAACAAAAATATCACCAAAACAAGATTTTCCACAAAGATTGAGACCAATATTTCTGCCCTGGAAGACCAAAACAACCAAGATTCCCAGAAAGAAATCTTGTGTGCTTAAACAAAAATGATGACACTTGCAACAAAACAAAGCAAGACCAACACTTTCCATAACCAGAGAGAGTTTGAAATCATGAACTTGGTGTAAAGATAAATACTGACGCAGAAAATTAGTTGTTCGGGAAAGATTCAGACCAGCAAATAGATCTTCAAAAACAACAATATTTGAAAAATCTTGAAAATTTTAGGGTATATGCGTTTGTGTCAATACACAGTTACGTGTATACACTATTCAGTCCATAGAAACCTGCATATACATGGATTTATATGGTGAGACTTGTGTACATAAGCAAATTTAACCTGACCAAGATGCGTATATAACAGATCACAAGAGAAAACAAAAAGGTCTGAAGAAACTGATCAAACTTACAATTCAAGTTCCTACAGGAACAAACTACTTAGTCACAGCAAGTAAATAAACAGTTGAGCCCTGATTGGCTTGAATGAACCCAAACTAGGAACAACAATACTGTTGTCCCCAATGGAGTCACCAATTCTATTTAGGGACAAAGTCCCCTAGGGTCTTGGGTCAATACCCTAGCAGAGTGGGCGTTATCTACAAAGAAAAAAAAGCATTTCATACAGCCATGATACTAATATAAACAAACTAGGCGAAGAGAGGTGCACCTGGGGGTCCTTCGTTTGGGTTAATCCAACCAAGGTACAAACCCTCTTAGAGTTCCTTTTGATCCTTCAACCTGCAAAACAATCAATTCAAGGAAGCATAGCAGTATATGGACCAAGTATCATAAGGAAATCAACTTCATAGCATATTGAAAGTTAGTTATACAATTGAAACGACCATTCATATGTAAATCATAACATTAATAGCATAAGCATGGAGAAGATTCATATCAGGAATAAGACAAGTGTTTCTTTTATTATAGATAACTAAAATATAGTAAGGAATGATTTCACCTGAGTCTTCCTTTCACAGGCTCCAAACGGAACCGTCCTCTAGATTCGTCCAATCTCAAGCCTTCAACAAGCTCCTTCCATAACTCACTCAAGGATATCTCAACTAATAGAAAGACATTATAACTCAAGGAAACAAGGGTTTCCTGTAATGGGGGAAGTGCTGGAAGCACAAGGATCTTCAGACCTAATCAGGGATAATCTCAGTAGAGTGATTTTTCTCTCTCCTCCCTCATCCTTTAGGCCTTCCCATTGAAGCCTTTTTATACTTCTCCCAAAGTATTTTTTTAGTTGGGAATTCGTTGGGAACAGTTGGGCCATGGGCACTAATAGGTAATCAACGGGTAAAACCCGTGATCTCCACCTAAAATTAAGGAGATTTAATTTTTTTAAGTGTTTTAAGACATACGTGGGTTGGGTATACACAGACCCGTGTACACACGCATTTAGCTCAGGGTAATGTCATGTATAGGGAGTAAAACACTATTTTTTAAGTATTTGGACAAGGTTTGGAAGGAGGGGTCGCCTTAGGCCATGAGTGCAGCATCACAATCATCAAGAGTGAGATTTGGAGCTATAAAAAATACTTCACATTCTTCCCAGGGGAGGAGATTTCCTTGTTGATCCTAGCATGAGGGTAACCTTAGTCGAACTCTCTTGCCAAAATTAGAATTAAATGCTTCCACTCACTCCTTGGCCTCTAATAACTTTATTTTAGCCTATTTTGTGTACATATTTTCATTAACCATCTTGGTTATCTCTACCACCAAAGTTTTTTTATCTACAATATACACTACCCTTAATTTTTGGGAAGATTTTTGATTTAGATAATTAATCATTCTTTTGGAAAAATGTGCACTTTCCTGAGATTCATTTTTGTTGGTGTAAATAACAGATTTAGAGTCTTTGATCATTGCGTTTTCTTTAGCCATGACCACCATATGATCCCAGACCATTTTGACTTTCTAAATAATATCATTCTAGATGATTTCTCTTGCTTAAATTAGAGACATGTTGGGCAGCCGATCCCCCGCGTAACGATTTTGGGGCTTGAAGTCCATAATTTTGGGTAAAAGTATGGTAAAAGTTCCGCGAAGTACGTGAAGCACGAAGTGTAATGAGTCAAGTCAAAGGTTCGTCCACTCTAAAATAATGTAAGAAAATAGAAATTGAGTTGCCATGCCCATGGTCCACGGACCATGGGAATGTATAAATAGAGCAAGGCTCTAAGGTTAGAAGTTAGTTTTTTGGGTTTTGAATTTGGAATGTGATGGGTTTATGAAGGCAATATCCTTGCATCTGTAAGTCCGAGTCGAGCGAGTTGGTAGATAGATAGAGGCTATGCAGCTGTGTGCATAGAGGCCTGATAGAGTCTGTAGCTGTGTGCGTGGACCCCTACAGCTGAGTGCGTAGGGCGGATCTGGTTGCACTGGAAAGGAGATAAATAAAGATAATAATTTTTGAATCATTGTGTGCTTTATCACGAATCTATTTGTTGCTTATGTTTTGAATTTATGCATATTTATGATTGTGCACACTAGTTCTTACTGTTAAATGTTTGCTTAAAAACCTTAAGAATTAGATCTGATCTATAATAAACTCATTAATAATAAAGCAAAATGGCCCAGAACTACGCAAAAGCCTGACAGTTGTGCAGAGTAGTGCAGAAGTGGTTCTAGCACCCTCCCCTACTACCTTGGGTGAGACTTCATTCCGCACTCTAGTGGGCTCTAGTATTGGAACAATGATGCTGCAACTCCTGGGACTCCCTTCTTTACTTTTATCAACCCAGTAGTTCGTAACAAACTTGCAAGCGATGGTGTTGTATGCACAAGTACTAGCTCTTGCCACAGGCTATCACTTGATCAGTTGGCACAAGTTCACTAGGAGCTTAAGCCAACTTCTATGAGCTCTTAGAAGAAGCTTTTAACTGTGATGGATGAAAGCTAGCTCAAAGGAGGCTAATCTACTTGCAGAAAGAAGCTGAAAGCTGAAAGGAAACACAAACCCTAGCAAACCCTAGGTTTATCAACTAGCCCTACTGGTGCAAACAGAGATGAAAGTTGCAGAAATGGATGCCATTGACTCTTGGAACAATGAAATGCATGTGACTAAGCTACTTCTAAAGGAAAATATGAAAAACACATCTTTTTGTATTTTTGAGTAATTTTGCAGGATTATTATGCATGTGCTTTAACTATGTTTAACTGTGCAGGGGTTTATTGGTGAAAGGAAATGGAGTGGGCATGTGCAGGAGGTTATGAAGGTGAGAAGAGGGCCTAAGGAGTCCCTAGCACCCTTCCAGAGAGTTTCACAGTGATCAGATCTCAAGAAATTGCTCACGTGATCTTCTACAGGAAGTTTGCAGGGGTTCTACAGGATGTTCTACAGGAAGAGTCGAGAGAGGATTATTGAGGGTTGATGGAGGAAAAACGGTGGAAAGTGGAAATGGAGGATGGATGAGGCTCTGAATAGGTCTAGGACCTGGTAAATGGGACTAAGGAGTGATGAAGACAGTTGGATTTGTTCAAGGATGGAGGGAGAAATGTTGCACAAAAATGAAGAAATTAGGTCAAACTGGCAAAGTGTGGCAAATGAAGGGAAGGAATCTGGAATTTGGGGTTGAAGAAGGTTGTGTGTGGAAGGAAAGATAGGCAGGGATGGATTACAGGTGATCTGCACACTATCTCTCAAAACTAATCAAAGAAAGACTAAAAAAATCAAAGATCTGTCTGCTTTGACCTAATCTTACCTAGAAACCAGAATCATGATGAACAACAAGCTATGCACAGGAAATCATGCAAGAGAACTATGGAAACCTAAGCAAGAACAGATCTAAATATGCAAGCACAACTGGTATCAACTTTTCCATCTAAAAATCCAACACTTTCAATTGCATTGAAAGGCAAAACAACGTTTTTGTGGCAACAATTATGCCTTGGTCTCAGCTCATGGTCCCAAGGAGGGAGAGGTGAGATCAAGGGTTTCTTGATGGCCTTTTTTTGAAGAAATTTTCTGTCTTCAAACTATCAAATCAACCTGAACCATGAAAAGCTATTTTAATCATCAAAAGCAACCTAAGTAATAAAGCAAGATCTTAACCTAAATAGCAGAAATTATTCTATGAATGCAAGGAAAACACATAATAGTACACAAAGGAGGTACTGGCAGTTGGGTTGGGCCCAACCCCAAGAACTACAGCCTCCTAAGAAAAGCTCAGAGCTGGTGCAAAGTGAAATTTATCTCCATTACTCAAAAAATAACCATGTCACAGAAATGTTTACATCAAAAGCTCGAAAATGAGCTGAAAGGCAGGGCAGCACCAAAGTGCAAAAACAACTATTCAAGAGCTAAACTACCAAGGCTTGAAGCCTTCCTACTTATGCACCACGAGGACCTCCAACAACCCTCCTTAACTCGAGGGGCTTGGCTGCTCAAAACTATAAGTAATCAACCACTTCACAAAAGCTGCTCAGCTGCCCTTGGAAATCATCTTTGGTGGGCTGCTGAACTCCGAGATGATGGTGGAGAACTCGAGGAAGGGGCTATTTAGTGTAGGAGACACCATTCCTACTAATCCTCAGCCTTGTTCCCTCGTATTTGGCTATCAACTGGCTCATAAATGCTTGACCTTGGTCCAAAAGATGTCCAAAAATCTGCAATAAGCACGTATTATACTTCATGGTCAAGTGACTAACCTCATTCATTCAATTAACATAAATATACTCAAAAGCATCCATAAACTATGAAGAATGGTGGATTAATCGAGAATAATAGGCAGAATGAGCCCAATAAGTTACCCATTTTGGGGGCTCATCATCACCCCCCTGCTAAATGTGTTGCTCATCCTTTGAGCAACTAATCCAGCTCATCATCTTTGATTTCTTTGACTACCTCTCTAACATCCCAAACTTCCGAGGTGATGTCCTCTTCTTGGTCATGAAACCTTGCTTTTCTCTATACTTCCTCCCATTGCCTGTTCTTTTCTTCTTCTTTGACCCCTTCCAGCAGTCTTAAAAGCAATGAAGGACTAAACTTTAGGCCGATCTAGTTGGCCTGTGGATTTTGCATTGACTGTTTATAGAGTGGTACTCTTGCCAAGGGCTCCCTCATCCTTGTTGGGGAGTGGTATTCTCTGATTTTAAGACTGTGGGATAGTGTGTTCCATCTCCTTGTGCAAGCATGAATGCAGTTATCCCCCAACAATCTTTCCATGTCCTCAAAGTGATAAATGGTCTGAGCTTGTCTTTCAATGTAGTCTAGGTGCACCTGGGGGTTGTTGGCAAGGTGCTGATGGCCATCCACTAAAGCTAAGGAATCTTCTTGTTCTGCTCTGATCATGAGTGGCTCTCGTAGCTCCCTATCCATAACATTCCAAATTTATGTTACCCTCTTTTCCTCATGGTTTAACCACGAGGCCATGGCCATGAGTTGCACATCTCCCAATGAAGCATTGGGGTCCCAAAGATTCATGTTTGGAAGGGCCAAATTGTGTAAATAGAACTCTGATAACTTGACCTTATCTTCTACTAAGCTACTATCACACAAGTCCATAAACTGATGGTAATTTTGAAATGGAATGGTGCCCCTTTGGGCCAATGTGTTAATTTTAAATTGCAACCATTGATCCTTAAGATATAAGGCATATGACTTGGTAGGTTGCCTACATTGTAAGGCTTCTACTGCCCAGCTAGCCATGTAGGCCATCTGGGCGTCTTTTTCTTGCAACTGTTGTTTTAAACCCTGTATCTTTTCTGTTGCCTGAGACTCCTGTTCTTGCAGCAGTTTTGTGAGCATATCCACATTAGCTTGTAGCTCTGCCTCCTTTTGCTATTTCTCAGTTGTGTCCTTGTCTGCTGGAGGTCCTTCTTGCTGTTGTTGCCCTCCCAAAATGGACGGGCTACCTTCCTTGTGGACTTCCTGTAGCTGTAATTATTTTCTTAACAACTCATTCTCCTCCTGCAGCTGGGCTCTTTTGTAGCTTTCTACATGCCTGACCATGGCTAGTTCTCCTCTTAACTCTTTTAACTTCTCCTCCATGTGGCCTATGTCCTCAATTCCATTAGATTTGGCAATTCTCATCCATGTGTGTGTTCTGATCCTCCCCTGTTCCAATGCAAAGAAGAGTGGCACAACAAATTTATGTGGGATGATTTTCCCACCCTCTAACAGGTTGTAGTATGAGACCAAGCTAGGCTGAGGGCTTGGTTCTAGTATCTCCTTGGTCTTTTCCTCTCCCTATGATGATTTGGCTGCCTTTTCCTCCAATTTCTCGGTCTCTTTTAACTTAGCCTGAGTTTCCTGTAGAGAGGTCTTGGCTTCCTGTAGAGCTATCTTTGAGTCCATCATCCTAATTCTCTCTCTCCAGGTGGAGGCTTTTGGGCTTCCTCATTCATAGGTGATAGACATCTTTGAAGGAGACTCTTCTTTTGGTTTAGTTGTCGTGTCTTCAATGACAATTGGCTCCTTTGACTATGGATGGGGTCTGCCCACTTTTATCCTTGTGCTTCTCCTTGCTTTAAAGTACATGGAGGTTTGCCTCTTTCTCTTCCCTTTTTGTTTTGGAGGTGTGCTTAAGGCAGAAAGCACAACTGCTACCTCCCTTGCCAATATCTTAGGTGATTTCTCCTCTTGCTGTCCTTTTTCCTTGCTTCCTGTAGAAATCCCTGTGTCAACTATTTCTGTTTGTGTTGCTAAGATTTCAGGGTGTGTCTTTTCCTTCTGTTTCTGTGTGTCTGCTTTGGCTGTGGCAGCCTTCATTTGTGTTTTTTTGGCCTTCTCTGTTCTACTCTGCATCCTCTTTCCCTTGGTGTTTTTGCTGTTGTTTCTTCCTCTATCCTAGGCTCAGCAATCTGGCCCATTTCCCCTTTCTCTTTCTGTTATTTCTGTGCTTGAGTTTCCTGTGTTCCTTCATCATTGTTTTTCTCACCTTCTTTAGTGTGTTCTCCCTCCTCACTACTGGATGGGGTGATGTTTTCAGCCAAAGTTCTAATGTTGTCATCCTTGGACATGTTTCAGAAGATTTCCCAAGATATGGGGACAGTGTAGGTGTGCAAAGCATCTTCCACCAATAGTTTGATGAGTCCATGATGGGCTAACTAATCTGGGATCCCCTCATTGAGCTTTCTACCACATTCAATTAGTGACTGAAGAAGGAAATAGGGGATGCTCAGTTTCTTGGCTGGAGGCAAGTCAATCCCATGCCTTAGTTCACACAGTAACCTGAAATGATATCCATTGATGATGCTAAACCTCCCTTCACATGTGATGTACTTCATAATTTGGAAACTGACTTCACTCCAGAGAGGAGGCAAGCTGGTCCTTCTAACCCCATTTTTGTCTTCTACAGGATGCTTCGTGGGCAGAAAGAATGACTTATTAGCAATTTTACCCAATGATCTCTCTTCTTTGCTCCAAGGGAGCCCCAATGGTAGACCAGTAACCGCACTAATGAGCTCAGGGGTGAGTTCTAGGGTCAAACCATAAAACTAACTGTGGCATGTGTTTTTGACTGTGGTCTCAGGGACATTAAAAACTCCTCAGTTATTTCCTCATCATGACTCTAATTTTTGTCAAAGAAGGATATCCAACTTGCTCAGGTGAAAAGGTCCACCACCTCAGGATGCTTGTGCAGTTTGCTAGAGTCCGATGGTTCTTTCCTTATGAATCCTCCTGGCATGGTGAGAGTGCTTTTTTATGTTTTAATCAGAAAAGGAATTGCTCAGGAAACCAAACAGCCAACCTGAAATGGAGGATAGCTGAGTTTGGTTTTCCCTGAACTCAAGAAGGAATTTCTCGTGTTCAATATCAACTAGCAACAATTCCTTTATTTGAAAACCGCTGTCACCCAGAGCTCGACTGTCTATTTATGAAAGGAAGAATTTTGTTTTTACAGACAGAGCATAAGGATCAGGTTCCCTTCTTAACACACACGTAGATATGAAAATTCATTTTTTTTTCACACACAGACTGGCCTCTACGGTTGTATATATCTTCCTTACAAGAGAATTTAAAAAGAAAATGTGGAGGAGATTTTTGATGTAGAGGAACTGGAGAAATTCAATGCAATATGCAGGCAAACGTTTTACTTCCAATACACAGGCAGACTTTTCCTTTGATTTTTCAATCTGATGTTGTTCAATTCACCACCTTGCACAAACACACCATGCATAGAGGGATTTTTTCGAGCCTACCTCATTTGGAGCTCCGAATTCAACAAAAACCCCAGGTTTTTTTGCTCCATAAAGTTGTTCTACCTTTCCTATAGAAGGCCCCCGGTTTCTGTAGAATGCCATTGTGCCTCCAAGAAAGCTCGATACGCGGGAGATTTTTGAACATAAGCAGAAAAACTGGTGGAGGACAACTGGTTAACTGTTTTTGGAAGTGGTGGACGCATACTCCAAACGAGGACATTGTAAGTGCAAAGTGAACAGAAGGTGGTGCATGTTTCGGCTGGGCATATTTTAACTATGGCGTGATTTGTGGTGAGGGGATGAGGTGGCTGGACCGGATCGTTGGTTCAATGTCACAACCATAATGCTTCGGCATGTTTCTGACTGCCATCATCTCTTCTCTACCGTTATCCACCACCACCACTACCAATCTTGATGATTTCTCCCTGAATGGACACTCCACACGTGTTGGCTGCACATCTCGTCGGCAATTTTGAATGTAACGGGGCTCATTTGGACCCCACAAGGATATGTAACTGACCGAGGGTGGCCAGTTGACTGGCCATTGATTCCACTCAATCCAAACCATTCCCATAGGCATGCAACTTTTAAAATATGATTTATGTAATTAACGAATGATTTTAGGAACTTACCTGCATGGTCACATCCGCTTTATGCAGATTTCGGGCTTCGAAACCCATTCCTTCATGTGATGTTGCCACATGCATAGGTTTTGGAACCCATTCCTTCATTTTTTGTTGTTGCATGCACGCTGCATGCTTGGCTTCGGCTGCTGTTGATATTCTGACGTTCAAGAAGAGCTCTTTGCATGTTCTTGTTGCCGTTCTTGGTTGTCCCTATCCCTAGAGTATGTCTTCCAGAGGGATCAACTGCTAGAGGATTCCTATAGGATGTCCTGTAGCTGCTTCTCCTCTTGGAATGCAAACTAGAATGAGTAGGGCTATACTGTTGACGAGGGTTCCAGCTATTGAGGGGTCGAGATGGAGATTAACAGGCATGGTGAGTGAGAAAACTGTTGCTTGATTTGTCAATAAAAGTTTTTGCTGGTAGTATGAAGAAAACATGGTTTTCTGTGTGTGACTATGCAGGAACAAATAAAAAATGGGTGTAATGGAGGTGAAAAGAGATGGAAGAGGGTGACATATGGTGATGGATGGAAACGAGGATGTTTGCAAGTCTCATAGGCAGATTCCCAACCTTCAGATTCCCTTCTGAGATCAATTTTTCTCATCTGTGGGTTCTACAGGATCTTCTTGTAGAAGACACAGAACTTCCTGTAGAAGACACAGGACTTCCTGTAAAAGGTGAAATTTTAGCCCGAATGAGATCAAATCTTAGGAAAGGGTAGGGGTCATGGAGGAATGGATTGTGAGGGATGCTTGCAACCTGGTGTTGACCTCTGTCCTTGTTTTGTGTAATCCTCCTAACCTGCAATGTCCTTCCTGCAACCTGCAAATTGTTCAACAGAATTCAGGTTTACTTTTCTGTGCTTTTTCTTTCTTTTTTCTTTTTTCTCCTTTTTTTTTTTTTTTTTTTTGAGACAGCCGGGGTGCTTCTAGGAGGTTTTCACCCTCACTATCTACCCTGGGCGCCTCCAAGAGGTTTTCACCCAAGGATCTTTTATTCTTTTCCTGTTTTTTTTTCTTTGGTGCTCAGAATGTGGATGGGGTGGAGACAGGGGTCTACTCCACTACCAGCACTGATTTATCCAGTGTTTCAATGAACTCCTACTTAGAAAGGGGCTTCCTGTAGATCTTCAATCGATGCCCATTAATGAGCATGGGGATGGCTTCTTCATCAATGGTCTTGATAAGGATTGAACCATTGTCGTTACATTTCTCCACTGTATATGGTCCCAGCCATCTTGTCCTCGACATCCCTTTGAAATCCTTGTATCTTGAATCATATAACAGTGCCCAATCTCCTGGCTGAAATTACTTCTCTTTAAGGTGCCGGTCATGCCATATTTTTCTTTGGAGTTGGACCACCTCTGAGTGGAGGAGGGCCTACATTCTTTGTTCATCTAGTCCATTCAGCTGAAGTAGTCTTTCCTGTTGTGCATGGCTGAGATCTAGGTCTAGCTGAGCTGCCAACCTCAATGTGTTGTATTCAAATTCTATGGACAAAAAATCCTTCTTCCCGTAGACCAGCTCATAAGGTGTGAAAACTATTGTAGTTTTCCAAGTAGTGTTGTAGGCCCAGGTGGCCTCAACCAAGTGATCTACCCAATCCTTTCTGCTGCTGCTCACCACTTTAGTCAAGATCTCTTCCAAAGCCCTGTTAGTGACTTCCACCTACCCATTTTCTTGCAGATGATAAGGGGTGGAAGTTCTGTGCTTAATCTTATGATGAGCAAGTAGGTCTTCAATCAAGTGAGAGGTAAACTAGCTTCCTTGATCTGTGACTAGTTCTCTTGGGTAGCCAAACTTATAGAAGATATTTTCCCTCAAAAACTAAGCCACTTTTTCTTCTGTTTCCGCCTTGATTGCCTTTGCTTCTGCCCACTTTGTTAGGTAGTCCATGCGCACAATGATGTAAGAATTTTGTCTTGAAGGAGGGTTGATAGGACCCACAAAGTCCATGCCCCACTTCTCAAATGGCTCGAAAGACACCTGAGGTTGGAGGGGCATTTCATCCCTTGGAGTCGGTTTCCCCATACATTGACATTGGTCACATTGGTTCATGTATCTTCTGACATCTTGATGAAGAATGGGCCAATAGTAGCTTGCCTGTAGAATTTTGAAAGCGGTTCTTTTTGCTGCAAAGTGGCCTCCACAGGGTCCATCATGATAGGTCAGGAGGATGTCAAAAACTTCCTCCTCCCTAACACAACACCTCAAAATCTGATCTAGGCCAAGTTTGAACAGGTTGCCCCCAATCCAAGTGAATGGGACGCTTTTTCTCACGATCTTGCTCTTCTCTTTTGAGGATAGGTGTGGCAGAAATTGTGCTAAAACCAAGAAATTTGTTGTATCAACAAACCATGGTGAGAGTACTGAAATAGCAAACAGGTGTTCATCTGGTAGTTGATCATCCACCACCCCTTCTTCTCCTGCAGGCAAATCTAGTCTAGACAGAAAATCAACAACAACATTTTCCTTACCTGGCTTGTCAACAATGATCAAATCAAATTGCTGCAATAAAAGTAACCATCTAATGATATGAGCATTTACATCAGGTTTATTCATCAAATACCTAATTTCAACATGATCAGTGTGTACGAATGTTTGATAACCAGTGATGTAGTCTCTGAACTTGTTTAAGGAATGGACTACAGCTAGGAGCTCTTTCTCGATTACAGTATAGTTTAATTTTGCCTTGGATAGGTTTTTACTGAAAAAATATATGGCATACATAGCTTCTCTTCAACTTGTCCTAAGGCTGCTCCTATAGCTTTGTTCGAGGCATCTGTGTGAATGTGGAAAGGTAGGGCCCAGTTTGGACCTCTCAAGATTGGAGCAATTACCAGCTTATCCTTCAACACATCTAGAGCCTCTTGACAGCTGTCAGTCCATATAAACTCAACATATTTCCCCAAAAGACCAAACAATGGAGTGGCTAGCTTACTGAAATCTTTAATGAACCTTCTATAATATCCTACTAAGCCTAAAAAACTCCAAACATACCTTACCTTTTGAGGAGGTGGAACCCTTTGGATGATAGCAATCTTGTTGGGATCCACCTGTAAGCCTTGTTGAGAAATTGTATGACCTAGCACAATCCCTTCAGTCATTAGGAATTCACATTTCTCAGGACTAAGGGACAGGTTCATCTCAATACACTTGGTTAAAACTTTTCCCAAGTTAGTCAATGTTTCTTGGAAGTTGGACCCATAAGGAGTAAAGTCATCCATATAGATTTCCACTGAATCATGAACCAGCTCAGCGAATATGCTCAGTTCTACTCTCTGGAGAGTGGCAGGAGCGTTGCATAACCCAAAGGGAAGGACCCGGTAGGCAACGGTACCCCAGGGACAAGTGAAAGTGGTCTTATCTTGGTCTTCCAAGTTGATTTGGATCTGATTATACCCGCTAAACCCATCTAGTAAGGAAAAGAAATTCTTCCCTGCCAAGCCATCTAACACTTGATCTATGAAAGGCAAAGGGAAATGGTCCTTCTTGGTAGCTTTGTTAAGTTCTTGATAATCTACACAGATTCTCCACTTCCCGTTTTTCTTGGGCACAAGCACCAGAGAAGAAACCCACTCACTATTAGAGATGGGGTAGATGAATTCTGCATCCAACAACTTTTGCAATTCTTCTTTGACAATGTCCTTAAGGGCTGGATTCATTCTCCTCTGAGGCTACCTAACTGGTTTACAATCCTCTTTAATGTAAATGTGATGGGTACAGACTGAAGAGTGGACTCTCTTCATCTCCTTGTAGCTCCAAGCAAAAGCATCCAAATGGCGGTTCAATAAGCTACATAGCTCCTTCTCTTGAGAGGGAGATAGGGATGAGTTGATATTCAAGGTTCTTTCAGGGCCAAATTCCACATTCTTAACTCGGGAAGAGGTCGGATCAACCACACAGAGATCCACTAAAGCACTGGCTTGGGTGTCTCCTACCAAATCTTCTAATGGTAGCACACTGGGAGGTGGAATTTGGATTAAATTCTCAATAAGGTCATCCTTGGTTTGAGGACCCCCCCTGGTGGTTTCCACAGTGCACACAGGTGCAGAGTAGACATCATCCTCATCTTCCTCCTCCAACTAGAGAGGTAAGTCATGTTCGAGCAAAGGTTGGGCAGGAGAATATAGGACTAGCTGTTTGGACATTGGCCCATTCTTAATGGTCATGCTCCCAGCTCGAAAACTGATGTAAGCATCTACAGTAGCTAACCAAGGCCTTCCCAAAATGAGGGGATATCCAATGAGTTTTTCCTTTGGCTGAAGGACCAAAAAGTCCACAGGGTACTCCCAAGAATCAACAGAGACCAAGACATCTTCCACAATCTCTTCGAGAGTCATAGTGGATCAGTTTGCTAACTGCAGTACTGTCAAGGTCTTTCTCAGGGAAACCTGAAGGTTAAGTTTGAGCATAGTGTCCCTGGTCATCACATTAATGGCAGCCCCTAGATCAATCAAGGTGTGGGGGATTATGGCGCCATTGATGTCGACATCCACTACAGGACTCCTAGGGTCCAAATATTTTGGACAGATTACTTGTCCCAACATTAGGTCAAACAATTGTCTTATGAAATTGATAGTTGGGGCACCTCTCTTGCACCTGCTTGGGTGCCTGAAAAACTCTTTGATCAGTTTGTTGTAGATTGGTACATCTTTGATGGCCTGGAGAAGTGCTATTTTTACACACAGCTGTTTAAGTTCTCCCAGAAGTTCAGTCTCTTCTAGGTTTGGTTGCGTGTTTCCAGTTAGCCTCTCAGGAAAGGGTGGAATGGCTTTGGTTTCACTTTCCTATTCCTCTGCTTCATCCTCCTTAGGAGGAGTTTGGCTATCTAGGAGGACCTTCCCAGATCGAAGGTTGATCTCTTGAATCTCCATAGCATAGGTAGGGCATGTTTTCTCTCCAGTATATACCTGTTGGGCCTGTCTGTTATTGCGGTTCGAGTTCAATTGAGTAGCCATCTAGGGTTGTCTTGGAGGAGCAGGAGGTAATGGTTGTGGTTGAGTAGGTGGTGGAGGAAAAATGGTGGGAGAAGAGTTGTACTAGGGCCTCCACCCCTGTTGCAGTGAATTCCATTGAGGTTGTGGCTGAACATGAGAATGAAACGAATGAGTAGCAGGTTGAGTATGGTATTGAGGTGGATATGACCAAGGAGGGGGTGCAAACCAGGAAGGATGAGCAGGGGGACCCTAAGAAGGTATGTGAGTGGATTGGTTGGGGTTGTAATATGTTTGGGATGTCCCTTGCATCCCCTGCTAGTAAGGTCTGGATCCATGTGGCCTCCTTTGGTTGAGGAAGTAGAGCGGTTCAGTGGCTCCCTCAGCGCCTTGGTACACAGATTTAAGTCTGGGTAAGGTTGGGCACTGGTTTGTAGGGTGGTCTTCCTCACAAATGAAACATACCTCTACTGAGTGTAATGGACACTTTTTCTTAGGATGCTTCCTTGTGCATCTAGGACAAAAGATGGCCAAAGCCCTCTCAGCTTCCTCTTTCTTCTGTTAGGTTCAGAAAGTATCCAGTTGCATGGCAATGGTTTGTCTCACCTCACTTTTAAGGTCTTCCATCTGATTTAACACCATTCATAAGTCCCTCAGATCTGTGAAGGATCCTATCGACCCGAAGGACATGAAAGGTGTTTATATTATTCCTTGTTCATGTGGGACCCCCTATATCAGTGAGACTAGTCGCTCCATTAACCAAAGGATTAGTGAGCATGCAGTAGACCTCAAGAATATGAGAATGAAGTCTTCCACTTTAGCAGAGCATGTGGAGAAAACCAATCACCATGTCTGCATCGAAGAAGCTAGTATGATTTCTAGAGTGTCGCAATTCCATCACCGGAAATTTAGGGAAGCCCTTGAGATTGAAAAAAGGTCGAAAAATCTCAATAGGGAGGATGGCTGGAAGATTAGTAGTTGCTGAGTCCCAGCCATCTCCTCCTAGTTGTTTTCTCCCTTGAGTTGTTGTTGTTGTTTTTTTTTCAAGCTCTTTGATTCTTAAATTTATATTTAATATATTTATTTATTTTATTTTATTTTTATTCCTTAGATTTAATATATATATATATATATATATATATATATATATATATATATACAAGCTCTTAATTAGAATTAAGATTTTTACTTTATTTTTATTTATTATTATTATTATTATTATTATTGTTATTTTTTTAATTTATTTTATTTAATTTAATTTATTTTAATTTTTATTTTTATTTTTATTTATTTATTTATTTTTCTTTTAACCCTTAATAAACTATTAAGTAAATATTTTTATCTGGTTATTCTTTGACTTTGATTATGAAACTTAATTTTTTTTTTAATATAGAATTAACTATTCTATTTTCAACTTTTACAACTAAATAGTATTTATATAACCTCGTTGATTTATAATTAATTTATTTTAAGATTTAAATCTCCCTTCATCTGATATTTTATTTGAAATATAATTAACTTATATTTATTTTTAATTACTCGATTATTTTATAGTTTATTAACTCACTGATTTTAATATATATTTATAAAATTGTCTATTTACGTTAATAATAACCGAATTAACTAATTTAAATAAAAATAAATAAATAATTAAATATTTTGGTCTAACTAGCCGTTCCCTGGTCAAATGTAGCCGTTACCTGGATATTCTGCCCGATCTATTTATATTGCATAGCAAGATCTGCTCATTCAACTTGTCCTGACGATGAACCACACTGGTTGGTTCGAAACGCGTCGACAAAAATTGTCTCTATGTGATTTTCGCTGAAGATTCTTCTCTAAATTGTAAACTCATGTTTAGAGAAGGTGGCACTAGCTGAAAGTGGATTCCCCCTACCTCTTTTCTGGGCTGCCATAGAATGGTTTCTAAACATAGTATTTATGTCATCATAAGGTAGTTTGTAGATGTCTCCTCTAGCTAGAAAATGGAGGGTATCTAGAAGGTCTTTAGGGACTCCTCGGAGCAGAACCAGCTTCAGAGATTTAGGGTCAAGTGTGCACCTATCCCTTTTATAATTGAGTTGGAACCGTTCTTCATAGTCTTCCAGAGACTCATCACTTCCCATGGTCATTTGAAAGATTTCCCCCTTCGTTTCCTTTGACCTACAGTAGTCACGGTATTTGTTGTTAAAGGCTTGTTGCATTTGAGCCCAAGTTGTGATACTGTTTCTAGGTAACCCCATGAACCAGCGTAGTGCTGCATCCTTGAGGGTAGAGGGAAAGAGTTTCAACTTTTGCTCGTCTTTTTGTTAAACACACATGGACAGCACAAGAGATATGAAAGATAAATCAGTTAATACATTTTTTTATTAACAAGAGATGTACATTTATAATACAATGTTGTGACTCTTGGGTTTCAGATCCCAAGGTCTCTTGGACTGTTTAGTCTTTTCGGCTTCCACACTAACCCTTTAGGATTAGGTGTCCAACATTCCCCCCCTTAATCCGAAGGGTTATGTATGAGTCCAAGAAGAGAGCTGTAATACAAAATGTGAAAAAAATACATGGCAGCACTAGGCTGAATGTGCTCTATGAAATGTTGGTATAAAGGGCAGTGGTTTAAGGATGACCACCAACACTGGAACGCTTAGTGCAGTTCTTGGAACTCTTCCAAAACTGGCAAGAAACTGTAGTTTTCTGCTAGAGGAAGTGATCCTATTGTTTAAAGAGGGAAACCTTCAACCATAAAAGGGAGGTCTCACCCCGCATAAAAGGTAAAACTTCAACCTGAAAAGGGAAGTCTCAACCTGTGATGGTTTAAGGATAACCAACAGCTCTGGAATGCTTAATGCAATTCCTGGAACTCTTCCAAAACTGGCAAGAAGCTCGAGTCTTCTACTAGAGGAAGTGTTCTCAATCTGTTCACGGGCATCTTTGTCTCTGGCTACAACTCTGAAACTGGTGTGGCAGGTTGTGGCTCAAGCTCGCTTGATGTGACTTTGAAGCTTGTAGATGACCATCATTTCCCCCCCTGTCAGGTACAAGGTGAGAAGATGGAGAAAACTCAACTGCAAGACTGTTCAATATTCTGGAACAAGTTCTGACATGTGTTTGGAATATCTTCTTGGCTGTTGATGCCCATTGCCAAGAAGCGATCCATCCAAGATGAATCTTTGTTCTTGCAGGACGTTTGTTTTTGAAGCATCTGTTTGAAGAATGGCTGGTTTTATGACAGTGCTCACATGGATGAAGATCAAAACAGTGATCTTTCAAATGGCCAACTCGGTCACAGTGTTGGCATTTCACGATCTATTGCTGTTGTTGTTGTTGTTGTTGCGGAAGAGGGGAAGATTCTGGAATAGCTAAAGCTGAACTGTCATGAGAAGCAGGTGAACTGTCATGAATGAATCTAGCACTTTGAAACTGAATGGGCTTGGCATAGTCTGGAATATGAAAGGACAAGTCCTTGTCATATCCAAGACCAGTTTTGTGCTTGTTGTGGACAAGCTATTCCCAAGGTCTGATGATGGGCTTGGGAAGTGCAGACTGAGTTTCTGCATCTGCATGTACAACTATTGCTTTATTTGAATGAACAGTAACATTACTGACTTGGTGTTGATGGGTTGCAGTCTCAATGTTCTGAACAGAAACAGGTTCAGAATGATGACTCCACTGCTGTAATTCTTCCTGCTGTAGCTTTGTTTCCAGCTGCAAAAACTCAATATTTTCTTGTACATTTTTCAAACAGATTTGAATGTTTGCGACAATGGCTTTATCAATCATAATTGTATTGTCCGTGGTAGAATGTATTAGAGTGTTCAGCAATTCTAATACAACACCCATTCTATCCATTTTGACTGCAAAAAAATGATTGGTGTACCACTTTGTCTTCAAAAAAAAATCTTCAAGTATGTAGCTTTTCAATATACTTCCATATACCATACAATTTCATACCATATGACATATTTTTTCCATGAACATATTGTGCGCAAAATTACACAGAAAAAAACATCTTAGCCAACAGATTGTAATGAAGAAGTAGTTGGGAAGCAGAGAACTTCGTTACACGATGAGATGGATACAACATATCTCTTCAGAAATCCAAATAAGTATATGACAACCCAACCATTAGCAGAGGTCTATGCAGCTAGACTTGAATTTCAAACCCCTTCAAATAGTGTACAGGAATGGAATTCGCAGCCAAATGCTTCAAGAAAGATGGTCTACTAATAATTATCACCAAAAAGTACTTTCTGTCACTAACCCTTCACAGTACGCATGCAACAATATATGGGCAGACCCTTTTACAATACTGCTGGATATTCCAATGATTTAACTCCATTGTTCTCTGCTCATCACTCCAATACATGGATAGTTATTAACATTGCACAACTGGTAAACTTCAATTCAGGAACAGGGATCCGTTTCAACTCGTTTAAAGGAAACGCAGCATGCATAATGCTAAACTTGTGTTCGCCATCAAATACCAGGGCTGATGCTCAACTTATTACAATTTAAGTTTAGTACATACAGTGAACATATTACGAGCAATATTGGTGTATAAATGCTGCTGTTCTCAAAAAGATTGCTGAGCTGACGTGCCTTGCTGGAGAAAGAACCAATTGCTCCAAGAAAATCAATATGATCGACACACTAAACCAATCAAAAGCTTGGCACAACCTTGTCACTTTTTATTCTTTCCAAATTATCTTTAAAACCTGCAAAAGTCACATGCATTGCAAGCGCTTTCCTCTGGCCCTGGCCTCGGAGACAAATATAATTTTCCAAACATGTACAAACCTCTAAACTAAATATCTGCGATGGATGGGATTCCAAATCCAAATAAATAGCAGAACTCGGATAACATTCATAATAGCGGAGCCATGGAATTCGATAGAAAAAAACACATAGCTTAAAAATGTACAAACACGAAATGGAATGGGCATTGAAGCTGTAGGTGGATGAGAAATGAGAATTACTCCAGCTCTGTGAAAGCCAGCTTTGGGGCCGCCTTTTAATACAAGATCGAATCAGTGGGATAAATTTCCTCTGCAACGATGTCGCCAATGCTGTTCCTTTCCCTCAACAGTCCAAGCATGTGCCTCAGGTTTTGAGAAAATGCCGATGTCACCAGAAAAAGGTTTGTCAGATTCTTGGACCTCCACGATTACATTGGCAGTGTCTGGTAGCTCCGGAGGGCCAGCGTCCAAAGTAATGGTGGCTGACTCGAATATCCCCAAGCTCTGGAGACGCGCATTGGCCTTGGCAGCGGCCTGTCCAGTGTTTGCTTCAGAGTTGCTTCATGCAGTCAATACAACCACCGCACCACAGGTTTCGAATTCAACTCGCATGATGGAGCCTTCATAAAAATAAATATCGACCTTCAGCAGCTACAGCGGCCGGAGGGTCAGTGGTTAACGAGTTCTCCGATCGATCCCATCTTACCTTCTGCACGAATAATCACACTAGCGGCCTCTCAGAGTGATTAATCGATTTCAGATTTGTCAACTGCATCAAATACCAATCTCTCTATATGGCATCTCAATCAAAAGCTTCAATCAAAACCTATCCTCAACTGGGCTCTTAAAATTCGCTCTATGGTTTGCAAATCTTCAACCAGCCACACATTATAAATATCTATTACGGTTTTAATCCCTCGCATTACCAAAACAGTAGAAATGCAATAGAGAATGGCCTTAAAAGAAATGAAATAGAGAATGGCCCTGACAAGGCAGCCAGTCAAACGCCATTTCTCAATATTGTGGTGGCTTAGCCGAAACAAAAGCTTAGTCTCTCAGATGCAGAAACTTAAGAATGCGCAGATGCGTTGGAATATGGAGCAGCGAATTCAAGCAAAGAATGCGCAGATGCGTTGGAATATGGAGCAGCGAATTCAGGCAAAAAATGCGCAGATGCGTTGGAATATGGAGCAGATTACTACAGAGGAATAATGACTGAGCAGACTCAGAATGGCAGGACAGAAAATGGCAGAGGCAGCATGTCAGGAGCGCTGGAATTTATGGGAGAGAACGTTTCGATTCTAGAACTGATAGAATGTTTTGATTACAACAACCACTGAATGGTCTCCAGCAGCGTAACACACCATTACACTCATGAACCGCACCATATACCATTCAAATGATTTAAAAACAAGGCAATATCAAGCATCAACCATTCAAATGTTATTATTCAAAAGCATTCCAACGAACATATATACCAGCATATAATCGGTCTTCAAAATATATTTGCCATCACCATCTTACATATACAACCAGTGTATAATCGATGCGTAGGTTTACACAGGCCACAAAAAACAAGTGGCTCACAAAGGATTGAGCAGATTATGAACGAACTTGCTCCGATACCATGTTAAACACACATGGACAACACAAGAGATATGAAAGATAAATCAGTTAATACATTTTTTTATTAACAAGAGATGTACATTTATAATACAATGTTGTGACTCTTGGGTTTCAGATCCCAAGGTCTCTTGGACTGTTTAGTCTTTTCGGCTTCCACACTAACCCTTTAGGATTAGGTGTCCAACACTTTTGCATAGTCATAAGTTCGATAAAGGACAACAAACTCAAACAAGAAGGTATCAAGGTCTTCAGTGGTCAATCTATGGATGTGAGGTAAGGTTGAGGGACTTATGTTTTTCATTGTTGTGTCCCCATTTGTCTCTTGGATGGGAAAGGCACCTTCTATTCTCTCCTCATTCCCTACACCGTTCCTGTGTTCAGCCATGGTCTCAAGAGGAACGTTTTCTTGCTCTTCTTCTGTTATAGGATCTTTGTATATCTCTGGAGGTTCACCTATAGGTTCTTCTAGATCACTACCACTGAAGAAGAGAGAAGGGTGACTCAGTGATGTGGTGGGGGTATTGGGTAAGAATTTTCCTGTATGGTCTCTGTTCCTACGAGGCATGAAATGAAATATTTTTGGTTGATTTTTGCTTTTTTCTGCTTCTACCCGCAAAACTGAAATAGATTGAACTGAAACTAACTAAAATTTATCTTGCTGAAATGAAAATGTAGAATTCAAATGAAAGTAGGAAAGGACTAATCTATGCTGTTGAAATGAAATTGCAGATCTATGCTTGCGGAATTGAAATTGCTGAATTGAAATGCTAATTTACGCTTGCGGAATTGAAATTGCAGAATGGGAATGCTAATCTATGCTTGAAGAATTGAAATGCTAGTCTAGGAAAGTAGGAAATGTCTAATCTACTTTTGTAGAAATGATATTGTAGAATGGAAATGAAACAACTACTCTACGTTTGCTGAAATAAACTACTTAGCAGAAGGTTGTAGTAGAAAATAGAAGAAAAGAAGCAATCACAAATACTCTGATGCTTCCCTGGCAATGACGCCAAAAAGATGGTGGGCTCCAGTATTGCAACATTGATGCTACAACTCGTGGGACTCCCTTCTTTACCTTTATCAACCCAGTAGTTCATAACAAACTTGGAAGCGACGGTGCTGTATGCACAAGTACTAGCTCTTGCCGTAGGCTGTCACTTGATCAGCTAGCACAAGTTCGCTAGGAGCTTAATCCAACTTCTATGAGCTCTTATAAGAAGCTTTTAACTATGATGGACAAAATCTAACTCAAAGGAGGCTAATCTACTTGTAGAAAGAAGTTGAAATCTAAAAGGAAACGAAAACCCTAACAAACCCTAGTTTTACCGACTAGCCCTACTGGTGCAAAAAGAGATGAAAGTTGCAAAAATGGATGCCATTGACTCTTGGAATGGTGAAATGCAGGTGACTAAGCTACTTCTGAAGGAAAATATGGAAAAAACATCTTTTTGTATTTTTGAGTAATTTTGGAGGATTATTATGCATATGCTTTAACTATGTTTAACTGTGCAGGGGTTTATTGGTGAAAGGAAATGGAGTGGGCATGTGCAGGAGGTTGGGAAGGTGAGAAGAGGGCCTAAGGGGTCCCTAGCACCCTTCCAGAGAGTTTCATAGTGATCAGATCTCGAGAAACTACTCACGTGATCTTCTACAGGAATTCTGCAGGGGTTCTACAAGATGTTCTACAGGAAGAGCTGAGAGAGGATTTTTGAGGGTTGATGGAGAAAAAATGGTGGAAAAGTGGAAGTGGAGGATGGATGAGGCTTTGAAGAGGTATAGGAATTGGTAAATGATACTAAGGAGTGATGAAGACAGTTGGATTTGTTCAACGATGGAGGGAGCATGTTGCACAAAAATGAAGAAATTAGGTCAAACTGGCAAAGTGTGGCAAATGAAGGGAAGGAATCTAGGATTTGGGTTGAATCAGGTTGTGTGAGGAAGGAAGGATAGGCAGGGATGGATTACAGGTGATCTGCACACTATCTCTCAAAACTAATCAAAGAAAGACTAAAAAAATTAGAGATCTGTCTGCTTTGACCTAATCTGACCTAGAAACCAGAATCATGATGAACAACAAGCTATGCACAGGAAATCATGCAAGAGAACTATGGAAACCTAAGCAAGAACAGATCTAAATGTGCAAGCACAACTGGTATCAACTTTTCCATCTAAAAATCCAACGCTTGCAATTACATTGAAAGGCAAAACAAAATTTTTGTGGCAGCAAGTATGCCTTGGTCTCAGCTCATGGTCCCAAGGAGGGAGAGGTGAGATCAAGGGTTGCTTGATGGCCTTTTTTTGAATAAATTTTCTGTATTCAAACTGTCAAATCAACCTGAAGCATGAAAAACTATTTTAATAATCAAAATCAACCTAAGTAATAAAGCAAGATCTTAACCTAAATAGCAGAAATTATTCTATGAATGCAAGGAAAACACATAATAGTACACAAAGGAGGTACTGGAACTTGGGTTGGGCCCAACTCCAAGAGCTAAAGTCTCCTAAGAAAAGCTCAGAGCTGGTGGAAAGTGAAATTTATCTCCATTACTCAAAAAATAACCATGTCACACAAATGTTTACAGCAAAAGCTCGAAAATGAGTTGAAAGGCAAGGCAGCACCAAAGTGCAAAAACAACTATTCAAGAGCTAAACTACTAAGGCTTGAAGCTTCCTAGTTATGCACGACAAGGACCTCCAAAAACCCTCCTTAACTTGAGGGGCTTGACTGCTCAAAACTACAAGTAATCAGCCACTTCACAAAAGCTGCTCGGCTGCCCTTGGAAATCATCTTTGGTGGGCTACTGAACTCCGAGCTGATGGTGGAGAACTCGAGGAAGGGGATATTTAGTGCAAGAGACACCCTTCCTACTAATCCTCAGCCTTGTTCCCTCGTATTTGGCTATCAACTGGCTCATAAATGCTTGACCTTGGTCCAAAAGATGTCCAAAAATCTGCAATAAGCACATATTAGACTTCATGGTCAAGTGACTAACCTCATTCATTCAATTAACATAAATATACTCAAAAGCATGCATAAACTATGAAGAATGGTGGATTAATTGAGAATAATAGGCAAAATGAGCCCAATAAGTTACCCATTTTTGGGGCTCATCACGCTCCGTGGACTTTTTTCGAAAGGGCCGGTAGTGCGGGATTTGTTTGGCTAAATCACTTCTAAACCTGGGTCAGGCCCCAACAAGCCAAAAAATGGTTCCATTTCCAGGACCGGGATCTGCCTAAGGGATATCTAATGTCGGAACTCTGGAACCCTAAGAAGAAAGAACTTGAATATTGGTTGGATTAGAAGCTTCACGAGTTCATGGTACAGGAAAACAAAAACCCACAGATATCTAAGGAGAGGTGACTAGATCGCTACATATACATGGAAATCCACAAGATCTTCTTTGCATCCTTCTTGACAGAACTATATGAGTGGATCACGAGGCTAGCTGATAGTCAGGGAAGGTGCAGACTAGAACAGCCCATTCTGTGGACTCTAGAGTTGGTGCACAGACTAGAGACATCTAAAGATAAAATCACGTGGGCAGTAGATCACTAGTTGGATTAGATAATAGGCAGGTTTATCACCGAGTTCATGATAAACATAACTGTGAACTACAGCAAAGTAGAGCGGCGGTTTCTCAAGGGACCGTCGGGTAACTACATCAAATCGTTGAATACCTGGATTAAAATGTTGTTATGTGAAAAACAAGTTATGTGAATCCATTGATGTCTGGGGTAACATGGAGCGGAAGAGGCTACCGAGGGACCGAAGGATTAGATAATAGTCCCCTAATTTCACTTTTTCGTGAAAGCGAGGAGGAACTCACAGAGTTCTCTAAGAGAAGCACAGTCTGATTAATAAATCATCGCATTCCACTAATACCACCGCCATCCACGCCATCACCCCCTTCACCTACATCAAACCCATCATCAACTACCCCACCTCCATTGATTTGTAATTGATCTAAGGCAAACAATTAAGGCATTACATACTAATGTGCATCAATGTGCCTATGTTATTTTATGCAATGGATTGATAAGATTGAGAAATACACAGGCACTGAAGCAGTTAGAGAAAACATAACAAGGAAACATGTAAACACAAGAAGTTTAATAAGGAGTTCACCCAACACTCCTGGGCTACGTCTCCCGGTCCAGCCTTCAGTGGTGGCCTCTCTATTATGTTTTCAAAAGCAAAGTTTTTACAATAGTGAGCTCAATTTGAGTCTCACACAGCAGATACAATTCAATAGGACTGTACTTGGATCCCCCAAGTCTCTGGAGTACACAGACTCTCCTTACTGAAATTTGACCTCTAATGATCATCGTAGTATGAGCCCAATCTGAGACTCACACATGACAGGCATATACAGAGGAGTTCGCTTGAACCTCTCAAGCCTTCTCTGGAGCACACAGACTCTCTGACTCTCTCTGTCTCTGTCTGGCTCGATGATACCTTTGCTTCTGTAGTTCAGCTCAGCTTCTTCTCTCTGCTCTCAACTTTCTGCGTCTAACTAACTCTTCCCTCATTCTATGTCAATTCATGGCTTTAAAGCCAATCTTCTTTCTGACTATTCGTTTCTGCTTCCCGACTTTCTAGTTCCCCTACCTCTATCCATTTGAATCCCTCTGTTTCTGTGTAATCATCACAATATAACACCTCACAGGGAGGTGGCCACCTATTCTGTAACGGATGAGGGTGTCAACTCTCTCGGACATGTTTGAACGATCGTTATTTTCATTTGCTCCAAGAATTCCCACGAAACCAAATCTTTTACCAACTCATCATCCATGTCGAACTTCAAATCCCATGTGATCTTGCTCTATAACCTCGTCAAATCCGGTCACCCATCGGGACATGTCTCCGCCATTGATTTGGCCCCCCCTAAATCCTATGGTTCTCAGTCATATCGGGTGGTTGAGTAGCTCGATGGTTACGTGCCCAATGTGAGCGGTTTTCTCTCTCTTCTGCTAGATGTGTGGAAATCGATGTGTGACATTGGGCAGGACTTGGTTGAAACCACTTACCACCTCGAGCCCTTCTGATATCCTTCCGGTTTTGTGGAATCCTGCCCCCGACAGAACCAGAACATTTACTTTTCTGCATTTCATAATATTTCGGGTTCGGGTGCTCGGTGCTTCTCTTCACTGAGAGGTTTTCCCTACGATATGTGATTAGCGACTTGTCACTAATCACATATCAGAAACCACCCCAATTTCTCGAAAAGGCCTCCCATTTTGCTAATTCGTGACAGCATGTGTTGCCATGGGCTGACGGTCTGCGCGTTTGACCGAGGTTCCTCGTTGCTCCATGTTGATCACAAATTGCAATTGTTACGAGGATATCTCTGATAATCTTGACCTTCATAAGACTTTGAAACTTGGCATAATTTTTAAGAGTTCATGAAAACTTAGAGTGTGTTCTAGGATCCAATTCGGATCATGACCTTCCCACTGAAAAAGCTTTTGGACCACCAAAAGTTGGTTTTTAAGCATCAATCAAGTGAGGGTATAAATTCCTCGCTTGCCCAATTTCTATCCATCTTGCACTGCTTGGTTTTGAACCTTTGAGCCCAATCCTAAGGTACTCAACATCCCCTCTATGTGTAGTTCTCACCTTTCTATGCAGAACTGTATCTTCCTGCAATTCATTAAGATATTCAGGCAACAGATCATCAATAGAAGGCAATTGACTCTGCTCTTCGGGATCTTCGATCAAAGAAGGTTCTGTTATCACAAAATTTGACCTTGATAGGCTGTTGATCAAGTAGACTCTGAGTAACTCTTTCAAACCAATCTTTTGGTTGAGGCTTAGCCTCCTCAACCTGAGAGGGCTCTCTCAATAGGTTTAAGATTTTTGATTAATGATTAGATGGCTAACTCTAGTAGTAAAATCAAACAAAATATATAACTTGGTTGAATCAAGGATTAAGAAACATTCATTGGGCTATGGAGTCAAGGTAGTCTTCAACAAAATATCATGATCAACAAACATGGAAGTCAAGGCACTTGGAGTTTAGGTTTACAAGTGAAATAGTAACACAGTAAAACAACACAGTTTACAAGCATGTGAAGGAAGTTAGAGAATTTTCCAATGAATTCTAAGTATCACAAGCTCATACCACTGCAAATAAGTAATTGAACAAGGCCATAAGAACATCAAACACATAAAACTCCTTGTGAATCTTGAGTAGTCAAACTGATCTCTGTATTAGGTATGAAAACCACAGTTTCTTACAATAACACAGCTTTGCTTTTGCTAATAAAATTACCAACCCTGAGGAATTCGATTCTCAAGCTTTATATAGAGTTTTACATCCTTGGATACCATGATCCACCTTTAGAGGAATTCGAATTCCTAACTTAGACACCTATCTATTCACAAAACAAACTATTTAATTACAATTTGACAGCTAGTTATCTTTAAGAGTCCTAATCCAAATAGGAGTAAAACTCCTAAAACATGTTGTCAACAACCTTATTTGAGTCTTCAATATATTCTTTAATCAGCTTCCCAGAGAGCCTTCATCTTTCTGAAGTTTTTCTTTTCAGCAACATTCTCTCTTGCTCTCACTCTTAGTTTAGCAATTTCATTGTTGGAAGCTTTTATCCTTTCTTCCATAACTTCATAACTGGCTTTCTCTGTTTGAGTGGCAGGAACTGTGTTTTTGTCTCCTTTAGGTTTTGGGGATGGTAAGTCTATCAACTCTTCTTGAATAGCAAAGGCTTCTTCTGTTCTCTCCAATTCAACATTGGGCTCCTACATCTTCTTGGATTTCCTGGTTAAGGGCTTTCTAGGTTTAAAAGCAAAAGCTATAACATCATCCTCAAATTCCAATTTCTTGGAGGGTTTCACTTTCTTCAACTTCCTTTGATCAAAATTTGTCACATCTTCCTGCACCAAAGGAGATTCTATAATGTCAATGGCCTTTAAGAAATCATTTAAATCACCCTTCAAGCTTGAACCTTCTCTCGAGATCACTGTTTTGCCTTTCTCCTTTGCAATTTGGCTTCTAGTCAATCTCTTTTGAACTGGTTTGTTGGTTGATTGTTCTTGTGTCTTTCCTTTAACCTTAGATATCTTTTCCTTAGCAGATTTAGGAGTTTCAAGAATGATTTTTGGGGTTTTGACTGCTGGCTCTTTCACCTACTTCCTAGGCTTTATCTTAACATACCTTTTTGCCCTAGACATTGCAGACTTACTAGTTGCTGCAGATGGAGTTCCTTTAACCCTAGGGATAGTGTCTTCACCTTTTTTTTCTATTCCAAAGTCACATACAAACAGAAACGAAGACCGATCTTTTTTGACCCTTTTGAGCTCATGTAGAACTATCAATTTTATTAGACCATGATGAAACAGGGAAGTCTCACATCCTTGGGATTTTAACTGTACTTTATCTACCATCTATTTGAAATAAGAAGTAAGGAAAATCAAGAGAAATCATACCAGTAAAATGTAAAAGGAGTTTAAAATAATATGAATAAACCTTTTGGTATCTGCCTTCACAGGTGAAATAATGTTGAATGTTGAAAAGCAAGTTGGTATAGGTGTACTTGATGTAGTCTTTGGGAACAACCTTGGTTAGGTCAGTTTTTGAAAACTGTGACTTCAAGAACAACCTTACATGGTTCCATGTTGAATCTGAAATTTTTGAACCATGTCTCTTGCCCCCTAGGAATTTTTGTCACCAGCGCTATGACCTCTGGAGAAATTTTCAAATTAAGCATTTCGACCTTTGTACTTAAGCCACTAAAATTGAGTGCAAACTCCTTTGTCACCTGGGTATGCCCTCCCTGTAGTTTCTTACAAAACTTCCAGCACCTTGCTTTCTTGAAGGCTTCTGCAACTGTTTTGTCTCTTATTAGGACCTCAGTGCTTTCAGGCTCTGTTCTCAAGCAATGACCAGACCTGTGACGTTTCTTCTCCTTTGTCATTTTTTACTTTTGAATTCCTATGACAACACTCTCCTCTTTTGAAACTCAACTAATCAGCCTCGCTTGCCAGCCTCGCCTGAATGATGAATGAGGAAAACCTTGCTGAACAATTACCAAAGCTTACTGTTCGAAAGCAATTTCTGTTTGAGGGTTTGCATGCAAACTAACATGATGAGACTAACCAGCGCTTTCAATTTTGAAAATATCTAACATAATGAATCCTAAATTTGAAATGATGAGTATGGATGGTGGCATGCATAAGGACTGACTCCCGGTTGACACCTAATAATGAAAATCATAACGGAATATTAATGGATTGATATTTGATAAGGTTGTTCTTTGAATATATGCTTTCGTAGCGCGCAGGGAAAATCACTACAAAAAGAGCAGTGTTTTCATAGCGCAAATAGACATTTTACACTGTCTGCACTACGAAAATGTGGTTTCGAGGATAATTCCAACAATTTTCAAAAATGGTTTAGACTATGGGTTTCTAAAAAGAATATGAGACTCATGAAACATGGGATAAGCTTGTTGGACTTTATTTGGACATAAAAATTAAAATCTTTGAGACTCCTAACATATTACCTACCCATCAAAACATAACGTGACTTGACACTTATCCAAGACCATGACTAAAACAAATGTAAACCGTTGTTTTGGTGATAACAGGTTCAAATAGTCTCAAGCTTTCTGCATTAACTACTGAATAGATGTGCATGTAAGCTGGAAAATCAAGGAAAAAAGCATTATCATCGATTTTCTAAAGTATCTTGAAAGGTCTATACGTTATCGGCTTCAACTTCTTACCTTCACCTTACATTCTGTCTTTGCTGATATACAACCAGACTTGATCACCAACTCGGAAACTATGCTCAATCTGATGCTTATTATGCCTTGCCTTGTACTTGGCTTGGCTCATTTCCAACTGTTCCTGTACTACCTGGTGAATCTCTTGGATTTGTTCAGTGAACTTGGTTGCCTTTCCACATCACTGTTTCCATCAACTACTATGTCTTTACCAAAGACAAAATCCAAGGGAGACCTTGGTATGAAACCAAAACAGGTCTCAAAAAGGAGATCTCCGTGTAGAAGAATGTTAGCATTGTTGCACGCATGTTGCACATAACACATATGTTCGTCCCAAAGCTTGGGATGCTTGCTGCAATGATCTCTGAGCAACTGGATCACTGTCTTGTTGACCACCTCTGTTTGGCTATTTGTTTGTGGATGAAAGGTTGTGCTCTTCTTCAATCTGGTGTCCATCAGTTCCCAAAGACTATACCAAAATTTCCCAATAAATCGGGAATCTTGATCAAATACAATGGAAGTGGGTAATCCAAAATGAACCCATACATGCTGAAAGAACAACTTTGCTGTTTGTTTAGCTATAATATGTTTATTACAAGGTATTAAAATACACATTTTGCTGAACCTATCCACAATAACATATAAAAAGTCATGATCCTTTCTAGATTTAGGCAGTCCGCCAACAAAGTCCTTGGAAATACTTTCCCAAGGATGAGAAGGAAATGGTCAAGGAGTGTACAAGCCTAGTTTTCTATTGCTGGGCTTCCTTTTAGCACACATAGTACACCCTCTTACATATCTAGAAACCATGTCATTCATTTTTTACAAATAACAAAATCTTTGTAGTTGTGCAACTATTTTACTTACGCCAAAGTGACCTGATATTGAAGAAGTGTGTGCTTCTCGAATTATCTTTACTCTTTTGGTTTGATGAATCCATAACTTTCCCAAATGATACAAGAGTTGGTCCTTGACATGATAATCCAATTCTTCTACTTGTTTTCCATGACTTAAAGTTGCGTATACATCTTTAAAATCTATATCTTGAGCATATTGTTCAATGTAGCTTTCATGCAATACTGAATTATGCTTAAGTATAGTAGATGCATTTATGATTGGTCTAGACAACATATCCGCAACTTTATTGTGTATGCCCTTTTTATATCTAATGAGAAGATGAAACTATTATAGAAAACACATCCACCTATAGTGTCTTGATTGCTGCAACTTAGTTTGTGAGTGTAAATATTGAAGTGGTTGATGATTAGTATGTATAACTGTCCCTTTTCCCATTAGATAATGTTTTCACTTTTTCACACTTTGTACTAATGCATAAAATTCTTTATCATATATGGGATAATTAACTACTGCAGAATTAAATGTATCATAATGATAACATATGGGTTTACTGTGCTGCGTCAACACTGCTCCCATGGTATATTCACTGGCATCCATTTCAATCTCAAAGGATCTTTGAAGATCGGACAGTGCTAGTACTGGTGCTATACTAATATTTTCTTTTAAGGTATCGAAGGCTTTCTGTTGTTTGCCACCCCACTAAAACACCTTGTTCAACCCTATTAAAGCGTGTAAGGGAGCTGCAATCAAGGAGAAGTTAGAATTAAACTTTCTCCAATACTGTGTTGCTCCTAGGAAGTGTCTATCTTCTGTAGCAGATTTGGGTTTAGGCTTGTTTACGATGACTGCAACCTTAGAGGGATCTATCTTCAATTCACCACCCCCTACAATATAACCCAAATAATTCAGATATGTTTTGCCAAATTCACATTTTGATAGCTTAACACAAAGAGTTTCTCTTTTCAAAACATCTAGAGTCTGCTTTACATGCTTCAAATGTTCTTCCCATGTTTTACTAAATATAAGAATGTCATCTAAATATACAATGAAAAAATCATCAATAAAAGGCCTGATTACATCATTCATTACTCTCATGAAAGTAGTAGGAGCGTTAGTTAAGCCAAAAGGCATAACCAACAACTCATACAATCCCTGCTTTGTTTTGAAAGCAGTCTTTCATGCATCTTGCTCTACAACCCTGACCTGATGGTAGCCACTATGCCAGTCCAACTTGGAAAAGTAAACAACTTCTTTCAACTGATCTAATAGATCATCTATGCGAGGAAGGGGATAACAATTTTTGATTGTTATCTTATTCGATGCTTGGTAATCAATGCACATTCTCCATGATCCATCTTTCTTTCTCACCAAGACAATTGGAGACCCACAAGATGATGTGATAGGTCTTATGAAACCTTTCTTGAGCAGATCCTGTACCTGCTTCTTGATTTCTTCATTCTCTAAAGTAGACAACCTGTACATTCCGACATTAGGCAATGGAGCATCTTGATGCAAATTAATATCATGTAATATTTCCTTTTTGGGTGGCAGACCTTTAGGTTCTTGAAATAGTATATCATATTCTAAAACAACTTTTTCTAAATCAGCTTGTTGTTTAGCATTATAGCCTTCAAATACATTGGTTTTATCAGGTTTCCTTTCCTTTACAACCATCAGTAAAAATTTCTTGCATGAATTTACAATTCTTTTCATCTGCCCTGAGTTTATGAGTGTAATTATTCTTGAGTTTATCAGCTCTTACAGTATATTCAATTCCATCTTTAGCGAGTTGATACTTGTTTTCAGCTCTATAGAAAATGGCTTTTCTATCATACAAGGACATCCTAAAACAATTTCACATGTATCCAAGGGAACAATATCTAACTCAACCTCATCTACAAATGCTGACCCAAAAGAAAACCTAACTTTGCATTGTTTGGTCACTTGTAGCTTTGCTTTATCACATAACCAACCTAATGGATATGGCCTTTTGTGAGGTGTGGTTAGTAATCCCAGTTTCTTTACAATTGCTTCAAAAATTAAGTTTACTTGTGAGCCACTATCAAACAAAGTATCAATCTTTTGATGCTTGGAAATAACTCTAATATGAAAAAGCTCATGTCTTTTCCTCTCATTTTCTTCGTTATTAGCATATTGTGCAGAATTAGTAGTAGATGCTTCAGAATTTTTACCTTTTATACCTGTGGCTGCGATTGTTGTTTCATCCCCTGAGTCTGACCCCAAATCCTTCTGAATAGCTGCAACAGTCTTCTTCTTTTTTCCATCGTACTTCTTGGGTTTCAGCTCCGGATGCAGAATCCAGTAGTGTTCATCATCATGCCCATCCTTCTTGCAATGAGTGCATGAAGGTTTGGTCTTTTGTACAACATTTTCCTTCCTCTCTTTCCAATTCTGTTTTCTCTTTTCCTTGTTCTTGTTTGCAGTAGATGTGTAGCCTGAACAGATACCTCATCTATGTTAGTGGGATTAAACATGAGAATAGTATGTTTCAAATAACTATGTAGACCACTTATATACTTCAGCAAAGTTTCAAGGGAGTTTAAAGAAATGCCTAGAATCAACGCTCTTTTCCTAAATTCTTGGCTGTAACTTTGTACACTTTGCCCTTTTAATTGGCAAAGAGTTTTCCAACTCATCATAGCTTGTTGCATATAAGCTAGTGGATAGAATTGTTTTTAAATTGCAGAAACACATTCATTCTTGGTAGAAATAATTTTACCATGCTTCTTCAAATCAGCTTGTGTCCTTCCTTCCCACCATACCAAGGCGGTGCCTCCAAGGAATAGGCTAGCCAGCTGAATCTTTCTCCTTTCTGAATCGATGTTCTGCACTCTACAATATACATCAATTTGTCTAATCCAGTTATCTAGCTTGTCTGTGTTCAATTCTCTGTCATAGACTGGCAAATCAAACTTCACATCTAATTTAATCAAAGAAGATTTCTTCTTTTCCTTTTTAGGGCTTTCTTTGTGTGAAGAAGATGATTATGAAGGTGATGATGGGGGAGATGGTGGAGAGGGCTTCTCTTCTTTTCCTTTGCCTTCTAGGTGGGAAACTAGAAGAGGTTCTTATACTCCTTTATCTTGTTTGGAGGTTGATGACTCTTCACCTCTACCTTTCTTAAATTCTCTATACATTTCTTCTACCATGGCTCTCACGGTCATGAAACTATCCATGAATTGGGAGTCTGATTCCAAGGGACTTTCTTCTGACATTTTCCTCTTAGGATAGACTTTTCCGATTTCTGGGTTAGCTTTGAACAACTCTCCTTCTCTTAATTTAAGCTTTGATCTAGTTATCATTCAACAAAAGAATCCAGCACAAGTTTTTCTAACCTTAGTAACCTAGAGCTCTAATACCACCTAATCTGTAATTGATCTAAGACAAACAATTAAGGTATTACAGACTCATGTGCATGGATGTGCCTATGTTATTTTATGCAACGGATCGATAAGATTGTGAAATACATAGACACTAAAGAAGTTAGAGAAAACATAACAAGAAAACATGTAAAGACAACATGTTTAATAAGGAGTTCACCCAACATTCATGGGCTACGTCTCCCGGTCCAGCCTTCAGTGGTGGCCTCTCTATTATGTTTTCAAAAGTAGATTTTTTACAACAGTGAGCTCAATTTGAGTCTCACATAGTAGATACAATTCAATAGGATTGTACTTAGATCCCCCAAGTCTCAGGAGTACACAGACTCTCCTTATTGAAACTCGACCTTTAATGGTCACCGTAGTATGAGCCCAATCTGAGACTCACACATGACAAGCATATACAGAGGAGTTCACTTGAACCTCTCAAGCCTTCTCTAGAGCACACAGACTCTCTGACTCTCTTTGTCTCTGTCTGGCTCGATGCTGCCTTTGCTTCTTCAGGTCAGCTTGGCTTCTTCTCTCTGCTCTCAGATTTCTGCATCTAACTAACTCTTGCCTCTTTCTTTGTTAGTTCGTGGCTTTAAAGCCAATCTGCTTTCTGATTGTTCGTTTCCACTTCCCGGCTTTCTAGTTCCCCTACCTCTATCTATTTAAATCTCTCTGTTTCTATGTAATCATCACAATATAATGCCTCATAGGGAGGTGGCCACCTATTCTATAATAGATGAGGGTGTCAACTCTCTCAGACATGTTTGAATGGTCATTATTTCCATTTGCTCGAAGAATGCCCACAAAATCGAATATTTTTCCAACTCATTGTCCATGTTAGACTTCAAATCCCATGTGATCTTGCTCTATAACCTCGTCAAATCCGCTCACCCATCGAGACGCATCTCTGCCATTGATCTGGGCCCCCCCAAGTCCTACAGTTGTTGCTCATATCGGGCAGTTGAGTTTCTCGATGGTTACCCGCCTGATGTGAGCAGTTTTCTCTCTCTTCCGCTAGATGCATGGCAATTGATGTGTGGCATCGAGTGGGAAACCAGAAACCACCCCCGTTTCTCGAAAAGGCCTCCCATTTTGCTAATTCGTGACACCGTTTGTTACCATGGGCCAACAATCTACGCGCTTGACTGAGGGTCCTCATTGCTCCACGCTGATAACAAATTGCAACTGTTACGAGGATATCTCTGATAAGCTTGACCTTCATAAGACTTTGAAACTTGGCATAATTTTTAAGAGTTCATGAAAACTTAGAGTGTGTTCTAGGATCCAATTCGGATCATCCGCCACCACTGAGGGTTGGAATGAAAAGTGCGATCAAGTTACTTATATTTAGAGGCGTACAAAATGAGGAACCAGATCAATTCTGGTTTGTGGTAAAAGTTGTATGGGAAGCCCAAGGCGTAACAGATGATAACATAAAAAAGGGTACTATGGTAAGCGCACTACAGGATCGCGCGTTGATGTGGTATATAAATCACTCTAGCGATCATCCAAATGTGGGAATAATGAAGATCCAGGATGCATTGAACAAAGAATTCAACCGGCCAAAATCAAAAACGCAGTCGATTATCGAGTTTAAGGAGATCGTGATGCTGCCAGGTGAGACCCTGTGGGATCTGGATTAGAGATTAAAGAGTACGATCCATGAGGCTAACATGACGCTGACAGATGTGCAGCACCGTGTGTGGTTTGTGGCGTCTTTGACACCACATCTGAGGACAACATTGTCACAGAAAAAGATCTCAACCCAAGCTGAAGCATTAGAGATAGTGATGAGGTTGCATGAAACTCCAATACAGGATCCGGGGTTGGGAGTTCAGCAAATCCATGCGCAACTACAAAACCTATGCTTAGAGATGCAAAGTTTGAAACAAGATAAGGTGCCCTGGTCAGAGGCATGCAAAGAGGTGTGGTGCATAAAATGTAAAGGCTAGGGCCACGATAAGGATCATTGTCTGATATTCGCGAACTATGTGGCAAGGGGGGGTACCAATGCCATTGCGACTAGAGACACAAGTGGGGCCAAGCACGACACTTACACTCTGGTGTGCATTCTGTCAGGTGGGGGAAAGCACACAGTAGACAACTATCATCTATTGTAGAAATTTATACAGCCCCCCTAGTAGCTATTTTGCAATTTTTGTAGATCGATGGGCCATGACAAATGAAATTGCCAAAGTTATGATTTGTTGATGGATCAAGCATCTGCTTACAGGATGTAGACTGATGCACGAGGTCAGGATCCAGTTTCAGCAACAGTGCGTGGTGGATTCTAGGGACGTGGACAGGGACAAGGAGGAATGGGACCTGGACAAGGGCACGGACAATTAATCTACTACAATTGTGGAGGACTTGGGCACTATGCGCGTGACTGCACGAACCCGACCAGAACATGTTGCCCGTACTGTTACCAGTTTGATCATGAAGCGGTAGATTGCCCCACACTAATTTCACAGATGTATGAGAAAGGGGTGCTTTAGACTACACCCACTCAGAACATCCAAATGATGAAGGCTGAACTGCACGAAGAGGACCCTAACATGAACATGGTGCTCAGAAGTGGTGCAACTATGGGAGAGGATAAGGGGAAGCAACCTGAGGAGGATACCTGGGTTCGCAAGGCCCCTACAAAGCAACCTGAGTTTGATTTGGAATGCATGAAGGAAACATTTATGGAAGCTAAGAAGAGCTTCACGGAGGCTTCTACTTCAGGTAGCAAGGATCAAACTAAGCCAGAAATGGATCCTTCTCTGCTAACTACCTTTTTAGAGACATGCATGAAGCTACTATGGGACAATAAGGTAGTTAAGGGATTGCAAGAGTTGATAACTAGGTGCACAGGGACGGGTGAACCACGCATGGTCCGGAAACTAGGCAAGCATGCTTTGCGCACTGGGCGGGAAATGCGGTTGACTACCTAGATTGGTGACTATGAGATGGATCAGGTCATTCTGGACTTGGGATCAGATGTGAATGTGCTACCTAAACAGACCTGGGAGCGCATGGGTAGGCCCACACTACAATGGTCTCCTATTCAATTATGGATGGTGAACCAACAAAAAATCTTGCCCATGGGGAGATTACAAGGAGTTACAGTAGACATCGAGGGCATGAGCACACAAACAGATTTTGAGGTAATAGAAATTGTGGATGATAGTAACCCGTACCCTGCATTGTTAGGGATAGACTAGGCCATGGATATGAATGGAGTCATCAACCTAAAGAGACGAAAAATGATATTCGAGAAAAAGTCTCTACGCATAGTGGTTCCACTGGACCTAGCCGAAGGAGCACGCTACACTGAGCCTATGCGTGATGAGGATAGTGACGATGAACTGGACTGCATCTACCAGATCACAGCACAAGATCAGGATTAGGTGAATCCGACAGCGGATGGGAGAATCTCATGGGAACGTGACAGTTCCTGCACGTCAGACTCAGATGAAGAGATTGAGCGATGGCAGAACCAATTGCATGAGGTAACAATGCTAAATTGTAATATGATGGTTAGGTCACTACATTGCGTAACGATAGAAGCAAGGGAATTACCAACAGATGCGGGTGCAACGAACATGGAGGAACATGTAGACCGCTGCGAAAAGACAATTTTGGAATGAAAGCGGCTAGGTGCACAAATGGGGGGGTACACGCCAAAAGACTAGGAGGAACTGGCATGAATATAGAAGGCAGGTGCGTGTGTGGTTTGGACAAAGTGGGGTGAGCATCCATCAGCACTGTAGGATGCAGGTGTATGTTGTGCAACTGCCTAACCGACTCATAATTGAAAATCAGAATCCACCAGCCTGATGCATTCTACCAACTATTCATGACAAAACCATCAGGAAAACAGGTGGGAGCATGAACAACATTCGCCTGATAAGACAACCCAATGGGAATCTGCAGGTACCAGGGGTTTGATGGGCCTATAAGGCCATCAACAAAAGGAGGGGGGCGAAGGTGATCTTATCAATGGTGAGACAAGATAAAACCAAGAAGACCACAACCTCTACAGCTTAGACTACACGTGAGATCCTGGGCAAAGGAAGTTGGCAGTTGCAAGAAGCTATTTAGCATGACAACAGAAGACTTCATGAAATCGATGAAGAATGGGCACGGCTGGGGAAGAAAATCACGATGTTTGATGAAGAAATCAGCAAAATGAAAATCGACGTCACACAAGCGGACCGCGTGAATCTAAAAATAAGGGAACCAAGCCTAGCCAAGTCTACCTCGGTATTAAAAGGAGCTGCGACCCTGCTATCATGGCTACGACCGCACCAATGGAGGAGTGTACCATATATAGCAGCACATGGTGGGATAATGGATATGAAGGTACCTAAAAGGTGCCCACAGCCCAGGATAGTAGGGAAGCTGAAATCTCGCACCTGGGGTGCGCCCACCTAACTAGATGTCGAAATCATAGTCTCAGCGCTCCAAGCAATTGAAAGGAGGCACGGGACTATAAACAAGTTTGCGGGAGGCCTACATGGAAAGAAGGTTTCATGCAGGGCTAGTAGGTCAGTAGGATCACGGCTGCACCGAAGGGGTTGCACTGCTGCGTGGGAAGGTTAGCAAGTGACCATTGACATCACTATTCATGACAAGAAGTTCGAGTTACAGCAGAGAGGAGCGGGCAGCGGGCCATTAAGACAGGAGTTCCGAGCTAGATACGAAAAGATCTGCTGCCAAGAAGATATTAATGAATTGGAAGTGGAGGGAAGGGTTACATTCAAATTCACGCATTCCTACAAAAACCCTTGGACAACACTAGGATATTTGAGATTTGAGCTAGTACAGAACAACAAACACCCAACTACCAGGTCTCCCATGAGTACCATGGCTAGAACCCAAGCACGGTTTGCGAAAGAGTTATATCTGACCCAAAGGGAGCCAGAAGAAGCAGTTGCTGCCCTCGAGGTTCCAAAGTCCCCATGTACACTGTGACCTTGGAAAGACAAGCAGTCTATGGGGCTAGTCAGAGTATCACGGAGATTCAGTAAATTGTTAGTGGAAGAAAAGGGCAAAGCAGTCACCACTGAAATTGACAAGGATGAGGAAGATTTACACGCCCTGATCACTCAGATTGATGCATAGGATGAGGAAGAGGAGGATGTTGTCCAAATACCTTCGCTACCACCATATATCTCTCCATGGAAAGGGGCGACCAAGATACCAAAGGACCTAGAGGCCATGAAGACTACGATCCAGACCTTGCTTCTTCCAGATGAGATAAGGTTTGACGGTCTACCGCTAGGCTGAATACCAAGTATAAAGTTCAAATATTGGGATCTTGTGGACAACAAGGACTTTCCCCAATTGGCCGAAGCGAAGTTACTACGGTGGAAGTGGTTACGAGGTGTGGAGAAGGTGGGATTACTCAATCTGAGGTGGATACCCCACTATCACCGCGTGACCATCACCATTTTTGTTATCCGACAGTTACTATGTCTAGTACATGATGGGTATCTATGGTTGGAGGAACCAATTCCCATCATGGCCGATTTAGTACACCGAATTTCCCAGCTGCCTACTAAAGGGAACAATCCTACAGACATAGCCGGAACAAGTAGCGACGTGGGTCTTGCAGAAGTCATGAAGATTAAATATAAGCTAGAAAAACGGAAGCGAGGGTATGCAATAGCAAGCATCAAAGGCTGAGGGGTGCATGTTGCCACCCAGTTACTGGCTGGTACGATCATGAGAAAATGCCACGCAGATGAAGTGCCAAACCCTTTCATTGCGCTCACAGAGCAGTGTGCAGAAGGGGTTCAGTTCAACTGGGCACAATTTCTATGTGATGAATTTCTGACGAATTATCAGGAACCTCAGGAGCAAGGTAAGAATTTACATTACACATGGTTGCTCCTAACAATCCTACTGGTTGCAGGAGAGCTGCCGCAAGGCAGCTAATTTCCTGACATTGAGGGAAACCTCCCTAAAGCAGTGCGGTATAACTCGCTCCGGGCTATGAAAGATACCATGAGGATTTGTGAGATCAAGGTGTTTTGGATATTCATGGAGGCAAGTATTAGGACATGGATCACTCACAAACTGTGGTTATACCGGATAGTATACAAAAGTTTGTAAAGCGCTCTTGAGTTCAAAGCGGACATGCATAACCTATATATCTGGGTGTGGAAGGATCCAAAACAAACATGGGTAAAGCTTCCGTTCATTGCAACAGACGATGCAATTTACGAGGTAATGGCAGCATGGCCTCCAGAGTGGCACGCCCTAGACTTGGCCACATTAGAAAGGATGGCAGCACAACAGTGAAAGAAGGAAATCCAGCTGCGACTCACTAAGATGGCAGAAAGGACACGTCAGGGACAGAAGGCAACTTTGCAGCAGGAGGCAACCAAGGAAGCAATTGCCGAAGAAATCAGGGAAGATCAGGAAATGTCCTCGGAGTAGGACATGCAGAAGGAAACAGAGGTACAGGAACGCATGGACCTTACCACAAAATCAACCCAAGTCAAGAGGCCACGCATCAAGGAGCCGCCACATACACGCAAAAAGACAAAGACAACAAAGACTTTGGAGAAAGAGTTTCTTGACAGCAGCAAACTGGTGTGTAATGTCACTAAAGATGCTTTGGAGGAGCTGATGACAGAGCAGACAACTGTGTTGGGGGAGCTCAGAGCGCAGCTGCAGGCATTACAGGTGCGACCCCCGGGAGGGATGATACCAAACCTAGCCAACGACACATCCATAGTTGAGTAGATGGTGTGTGTCTCCAGCAAGCATCGTCGTAGCAGAGGTTGATGGTGACATAAGGGGTTCGGGGCTGAATTTGGCTACCCTTCCTAGAGAAACCCTATACCAGCTACAAGATGGAGTAACCACTGAGCTCTGTGCCAGGGAAGGCCGCGCCCTCCAAATTTTAATGGAGCACAAAGAAAATTTGGAGCAAGTCAGTCTAGAGCGCGATGACTTGGTCGTACACAACAAAGAATTGGAACAGGTTGTGGCGGAGGTCTATAGCAAGGTACCAGAGTTGGTTGTGCCAACAGAACTTCCAATCGTTAAAAATATTCATCACATGGCTTTAGGATTCTACACGGCCCAAGAAGAGGCCACAAAAGCTCAGTGGGAATTAAATTTACAAATTGTGGAGCTAAGGCTGAAGGCACAGCTGCCTACACCCCTGGAAGTTCAAGAGTAGCACCATGGTGAAATTCAAGCAGGATTGGAAGTAATAGAGCGCGTTGTCCAAGATTGCTCGGGATTGTTGGATCAGTCCCTCCTTACGCTCACATCCCTCCAAGAAGACCCAATGCTACAGCAGGTAGAGACAGAAGCGTGGGAGTTACAGGAGGCTGATGACAAATTCTGGGGGACTACGCAAATGGTCGCCATAACGCAGCAATTGGCCAAAATTAGAGAGGCCCAAGTTCTCAAGGCACAAGTGGATGCCTGCTCAACAAAAGGAAGCAGTGCTTAAAGAACGCATCCAGCCTTGGCTTGATGAGGCATTTGTGGTCTCCACCAACATCGAGGGAAAATTAGCACACATGTAGGAAATATATGAATCCGGACAAGTAACTAAAACTGACATGGATGCATCGGTGGCTCGCATACAAAGGGTACAACAAATGGAGGAAGAATTTGTTGCGAGCGTAAGCGAAGCACAGAAGTTGTTGGAAGACCTTCGCGCAAAGATTTTTGCACCAGCCAAGTGACTCGGGATGTGTCACGATGATTGTATTAGGGGCTTGTTGAGCAATGAATCCCTCGCATAACAATTTTGGGGCTTGAAGTCCATAGTTTTGGGTAAAAGTATGGTAAAAGTTCTACGAAGTGTAATGAGTCAAGTCAAAGGGTTGTCCGCCCGAAAGTAATGTAAGAAAATAGAAAGTGAGTCATCCTGCCCATGGTCCACGAACCATGGGAATGTATAAATAGAGCAAGGCTCTAAGGTTAGAAGTCAGTTTTTTGGGTTTTGAATATGGAATGTGATGGGTTTACGAAGGCAATATTCTCTTTGTGTCTATAAGTCCGAGTTGAGGGAGTTGGTAGATAGATATAGGCTTTGCAGCCCTATGTGCAAAGGCCTGATAAAGTCCGCAGCTGTGTGTGCAGGGTGGATCTAGTTGTACTGTAAATGAGATAAATAAAGATAAGAATTTCTGAATCATTGTGTGCTTTATTACGAATCTATCTATTGCTTATGTTCTGAATTTATGCATATTTATGATTGTGTGCACTGGTTCTTACTATTAAATGTTTGCTTAAAGACCTTAAGAAGTAGATCTGATCTATAATAAACTCGTTAATAATAAAGCGTAATGGCCTGGAACTACGTGGAAGCCTGACAATAGTACAGAGTGGTACGAGGATGCAGATCGGTTCGCAACCCCTCTAGACCACATCAAGACATCCCAAGGGTGCAGAAACCTGGTTCCAGCACCCTCCCCTACTACCTCGGGTGAGACTTCAGTCTGCACTCCACGGCCTATTGCCGAAAGGGCCGGTACTGCAGGATTTGTTTGGCTGAATCACTTTTGAACCTAGGTCAAGCCCCAACAAGCTAGAAAGACATGTTACATTTTAGCTTCTCTTTCAAATCGTTAATTTCATCATAAGCTTACTGGGAATTCTTGTGATGTTGGATTGCATTCTCTCTACCCATGTTTAATTTCCTTTCCTTATGCTTCAACTACTCCTTTGTATCATCTAGACTTTTATGTAGTTTCTTCAGCTCATCATCTGAAATATTCAGTTTTGTCATTACTCTAGTGACTTTATCAGTAGGGTCTTTTGAGTCTGGATGCACCAAAGTTGTGTAGACATGTTTGTCTATTTTCTACTTTAAATCTGCATTGAGCTCCTTGAGAGCTTTCACCTCTTTATTTTTCTTTGCAATATTATGAGTTAATATCTCCTTTTTTTTCTCAATTTGATTCAACTCTTGAGTTTGAACTTGATCTATGGTAGGAAATTTCAATTTTATTCTTAAAGATTGGATCTCAGACTCTGCACTTTGGATCAAGGCTTGAAAAACTACTTTATCCTCTAGATTCACCATGATCTTAGTGATCATCTTTTTAGATTCTTCATTTTGGGTATGAAGATCTTGAGAATTAGCGCATTAGCCCTTTTTAGCTTCAATTAATTTATCACTTTTCCCAATTAAACTTATTTATTTCTTGCTACCAATGATGATTTGTTGATATCACTATATATTAATTCTCCTATCTACCTATGTAAGTTTATCTTGTATGGCAAAGGAATATCCTTTGTGTTCACAGATAAACCGAATGTCCTAAAATATTCTCCAAAGGAGATGGAATGAGAAACATGATGAGTAAAGAATAATCTCAATTTATTTCTTTCCAAATCCATTATTGAAAGAAGTCTATTTTGATCACCAACAATGGATTGAGCTTCCAATTGGGTGATAGCATTGGCCTTTATTTTCCTATTTTTCTCTTCAATCTACTCAAAAGTATCCTTCAAAACATTCAAGGAACTATTCTCTTCTTCACCAGGAATTGGAGATGATGGTGCACATTTCATTCCTTCTAACTGCAATTGAAAACCAACTTCACTAGAAGGACTTTCAATGAGTTTTGCAAATTAGGTTTCACCTCCTTATGTTTTTCCCTTTTACTACTTTGTGAAATTTGTCCCTCAATATCAATGACATATTCAACACCTATTTTCAATCATATTTTAGTTGGGAAAGGAGTTTCTACTTCCATGCATCCTTGTGTCTCAACCAAGCCACCATTTTCTAAATTCTCCAGTTCAGGCTTTAGTTCATGGATAATAAGGGTGATATAGAGATAAAAGATAGGGTCAAAAATGGAAGTGCTTAGACTCTCCTAAAACCAATGCCAAATTGTAGTGTCTTTTTTCCTGATTCTAGTATTGCTTGAATCATATCAATCTAGAGTCGTATGTGAAATTTATGATGTTGTAAAATTTTCTCCCAATAACAAAAAATGTCAACTTGCAGGGTTGACTAGGCTACTGACTCGGCAGGTCATACACTTACATGAGCATTTGACAGGGACTGAGGCTAGGGTTTAATTAGTGGTCCCCCACTCCCTTCCACCATGGGTCACATGGTGAACACAAGACCAGGGTCCAGGGCCATGTTCCCCACCCCTCCCCCAAACTATTGCTCTAATTGTCATTAAATAAAACCGCCACCCATATATGGTTAAGTCTTGTAGCAATGGCATAATGGTAAGACACATGAGTTATATTGGTGAGGTCATGGGGTTGAATCCAGTTGAGTCATCTGATTGACCCATAAATAATTTGGCATGAAAAACAAGGGCCATGTGCTTCCTTGCCATTGGGTCATGTGGCACCTCATGATTGGTCCACTACAAATCCCAAAAACCAATAAAAATGTGGCACATCAACCAGTACGGTACTTCCACATGGCTTCATGAATTTAGTACATACTTTCTACTTTGCTTTCCTAGTCAGTAACCTAATCAACCCTGCAAGTTTACTTTTTTTGTTTTTGGGAAAAAAACTTCAGGACGACGAACACTGTGACTTGGAACTAGTTTTGGGAGATTTTGAGCACTTCGATTTTTGAGCCTATTTTTTATCTCTGGATCATACCTCCCAAATTGGAACTTTTGGACCTCCAAAATTTTATTTTTACTCAAAAAGTAAGTAAGCATACAACTTCCTTACTTTCCTAACCTCAATCCTTCTTGTTTTGTTTGAATTGGTGCCTTTGAGACTCATTCAAGGTACTCCACATTGCCTCTGCGTGAAGTCCATATCCTTCTCTCAAGAATTGTGGCTTGCTGCAATTCTTCTAAATATTCAGGAACAAAATATTCAACGGATGGAATCTAAACATTCTCTTCATGACCATCTTTCATTGGCAGCCTATACAATCTTCATCTTGAATTCCTTCCTTATTGAAACCAAACATCATCTTCCACCTGGAAATCATAAGAAACTTAATTGTTGCCATAGCAATGTGGATAAATTCGGGCATAGGTGTTGGGAATGGGATCCCCCAAGGACAGTTTTGGGGCTAAAATCCCATGTTTTAGGTCAATTTCATAATAAAGTTGTGAAGTCTCCGCATTTTGTGGTCGCAGAGCACGAAGGTGTCATGACTCATAAAGGGTTGTCCACCCTTACTTTGTAAAGTGTAAAGTCAGTTGTAAATATCTACTCATGGTTCGTGGACCATGGGATTGTATAAAAAGAGCTAAGTAAGTAAGCTCTAAGTAGTCTTAAGTTTTGGAGGAGAAGACAAGTCTTGCAGTCTTCGTAGAGAAGTCTAAGTTTTAGGTCCTAGCATAGGTAAAGGCTCTACAACTGAGTGTGTAGACCCTTGCAGTTGTGTGCACAGGTCAGATACAGTCTGTAATAATATGGAGATATCAATAAAGAGAAGTATTCTACAAAATAAAGTGTCTTTAGTTCCTGTTAATGCATCTTATTATATTGTGTATGGATTTCAATTACAATGATTATGTGATGCGTGAATGTATGTAATTATGTTGGTTAATTGAACGTAAGTGAGAATCTCAGTTTATGTGGCACTAACTATGATTGTTTAGTAAGATAAGTAAAACACTCAAGATAACTTCGGAACCTATACAATATGCTGTCAATCACAGCGCGAAAGTACCTGGACTGAAGATAGGGCTACGTGAAAGTCAATTGTACTCCTTCGCAGAGGTACTGAAGGATGGAATAAAGGGCTAGACTAACAAAGCCCTAGAACTTAACAACCTTGATGAAGGCAATTACAGAGGTTATAAAATGACATCACGAACATCTCAGGGTGTGGAAACTTGGTTCCAGCATCCCCCCATACTGCTTTGGGTGAGACTTCAGTCTGCGCTCCATGGGCTGATGCCAAAAGGGCTAGTAGTGTAGGGATTTGTTTGGCTAACTAACACTAAACCTGGGTTAGGCCCCACATAGCCAAAAATGGTTCAATTGCTAGGACCAAAATCTTCATAAGAGATGTGTGATGTCGTATCACTAGAATCCAACTAAGAAAGAGATCAAAGATTGGTTGGATAGGAAGATCCACGAATTCGCGGCATAGGAGAATAGAAATCCGCGACTGACAAAGGAATAGTCGTTGGATAGGTACTTATATATAGAAATCCATGAGATCTTTTTTTGTTCCTTTCCATTTGAGTTATACGAGTGGATCGCAAAGCTAGCAGATAGCTAAGGAAGGTGGAGACTCGACCACGGAGTTAGTACAGAGATTGGAAGCCTCTAAGGATAAGACTACCCGTGTTGTTGATCATTGGATCGATCGCATCATAGGAAGATTTGTGACTAAATTCACGGTCGATACTTCAGTTAGCTACAATGAGGCAGAGAAATGCTTTTTCAAAGGTCCATGAGGTAAGTACTTGAAGTCTTTGAATACCTGGATTAAGATGTTATTGTGCGAAAAATGGGTTATGCAACTACCTTGATGTTCGGAGCTACGCAAAGTGGAAAGACTTACAGGAACGAAGGAAGAAAGGGCCCTAAATATAGTCCATTGGTTTCACCTCCATTGGGTGACAAAGAGGGAGTAGCACAGGCTTCTGCATGAAGTGTCATTCAGTTGATAAGACAGGGATTCTCGTGACTACCACCTCCACCCACACCACCTCCAACTTCACCACCATCACCTGCGACTTAACCCATACCACCACCACCACCACAGCAGTTCAACATGGAAAATTTAGTGAATCTGCCTTTGTTTAAAGGCTTGGAAAATGAGGAACCAGACCAATTTTGGTTCGTTGTGAAAGCTATATGGGAAGCTCAGGGTGTCACAGATGATCACATGAAGAAGGCAACATTGGTTAGTGCTTTGCAGGATCGTGCGCTAACCTGGTACATAAAGTAATCTAATGATAACCCAAATGCTAGGGTGGCAGACATTTAAACCGTGCTTTATAAATAGTTTAGTAGGCCTAAATCCGAGGCACAATTGATTGTGGGGTTCAAGTAAATTGCGATAAAGCTAGGCGAGACACCTTGGGAATTGGATCAGAGGTTGAAATGTGAAATCCGCAAAGCTAATATGAACTTAACAGATGGACAGCACCACGAGCGGTTTGTGGCTTCACTCCTGCGACACCTAAGGGTTGTGTTATCACAAAAGAATATTACGACTCAGGGAGAGGCCTTGGAGATTGCAATGACACTGCATGAAACACCAATGCAAGATACGAATCTGGGGGTTCAGTAGATCCATGCGCAGTTGAAAAATCTTTTCCTTGAAATTAAAAGTTTGAAGGAGGACAAAACAATTCGACCTTAGGTGTGCGAAGAGGTATGGTGCCTGAAATGTAAAGGTCAGGGGCATGACAAAGACCATTGCCCGGTCTTTGTGAACTATATTGCAGGAGGAGGACCAATGACTTTGAGGATGGAGGCCCAAGCAGGACCAAGTGTGGGGCCTGTGTTGTGGTGCTATATGTCAGGTAGTAGGAAAAAATATGAAGGATAATTGTCATTTGCTACAGAATTTTGTACAAACACCACAGCAATTGTTCTGCAACTTTTGCAGGTTGGTAGGGCATGATGAGCACAACTGCAGAAGTTATGAATTGGTGATGGACAGAACACCCACCTATAGGGTTCAGGCAGAAACGCGGCCCCCTAACTAGGGTGCAGGGATGATGTGAATAAGCTTTCAGGGGTGCGTATGAGGTCGAGGTAGAGGAGGACCTAACAGAAGTTGGGGACGGTTAATCTGCTACAATTGCAGAGAACTAGGACACTATGCCCATGATTTCACTAACCCAATGCGTCCGTCGTGCAAATATTGCACTTTGTTTGATCCTGAAATGGAGGATTGTCCAATGTTGATAGCAAGGGTACGTGACAAAGGGGTGCTACCACCTCACTTGACTCAGAACTTGCAGATGATGAGGTCTGAGCCTCGTGAGGAGGATCCAAACGTGAATATAGTGCTCCAAAGTGGAATTGCAATGGGTGATGATAAGGGGAAACAAGGATAAGCCTGATAAGGAAGGGATCAAGGATAAGCCTGATCAGGAGGTAGACCCTTCTATGCTTACGACCTTTCTAGAAACCTGCACGAAGTTGTTGTGTGATAGCAAGGCTGTGAAGGGACTACATGAGCTTATAAATAGATGCGCCAAAAATAGTCCAGGTGAACTGTGCATGGTACGAAATATTGGTAAGCATAAAACAAGGAAAAAACCAGAGATGAGACTGACCGCACAGATAGGTGAATATGAAATGGATCAGGTTATTTTGGATCTGGGGTCAAATGCGAACATTCTACGAAAGAAGACTTGGGTGTTGGGTTGTGTTATATTCTTTCCACGTAGTTAATAGGGGGTTTGAAGGGCACCCGTAACCCCACTTTATGGGGTCCGGGGCAGCGCCCCGAAAAATTTTGGTTTTGGACCATATGTTAGGTTGGGCAGACCCACCTGTGGTTTTGTGCATGATTTTCGCACATGTTTTTTGGACGCGATGGTTTTCGGTCCATGGTATTGGATGCTTAGGCATGTATAAATATGTATTGTAACATTGAAAGGGACATAATGAAAAATCAAGCTGGTAGTCCTGATTTTGGGATCCAGGGAAAAATCTCTGTGCATATGTGTTTTATGGGTTATGCTCTCGCATTGTTTATTTTCTTTGTTTAAGAATTCGTATGCAGGTAATTTCTGTACAGGGTTAAAACCTACATTTGGTATCAGAGCTGTTTTGGCTTCAAGGGGACGCCTTTGTTGCTGAGGGGTTTCGCTCGGGCCTGTGGTAGACCCTGTTCAGTGGGAGATCTACAAGATCGATTCTGGTGGTGAAAGAAGATGGCGAGCAATGGAAAGATAGAGATTGAGAAGTTCAATGGTCAGAATTTTGAGTTGTGGAAACTCAAGATGGAGGATCTATTGGTGGATAAAGATCAGTGGATCGCAGTAGATCTGGGTACTAAACCATCGGGAGAGACCAATGAAGAATGGAAGAAGTTGGATCGGAAGGCAAAGAGCACAATACGATTGTGTGTCTCGGATTCAGTATTGCTGAATGTATCAGGGGAAGCTACGTCAAAGGCTTTGTGGGTCAAGTTAGGGACTTTGTACCAATCTAAGTCTCTGGTGAATAAACTGTTCCTGCGGAAAAAGTTGTATAACCTGAGGATGAAAGATGGAGACTCAGTGACAGAGCATCTGAATGCGTTTAATACTGTGGTAAGTCAGTTATTATCTGTTGATATTAAAATTTCAGATGAAGATAAGTGCATCAGTCTGTTGTGTTCTCTACCAGATTCGTGGGATAGTCTGGTTATTGCAATAGGTAGCAATGCAACTGCTTTGCAGTTTGATGAAATAGTCTCAGCTTTGCTGACGGAGGACATGAGACGAAAAAATATGGAAAACCAGAATGGTGATGCCTTGTCTGTATGAGGACGGTCCCAGAACAGAAACAAAAATAATTCATCGAGTGGGAGATCTAAATCTAGAGGGAGATCTAAATCTCCAGGAAAACCTACAAAGGTGGTGTGCTGGAAATGCAGAAAGGAAGGGCACTTCAGAAGGGATTGTAAATCTAAAGCTCCTGATAAAGGAAAGGGATCTGATGATGCTCCTTCTGCAGAGGCGAAAACCACCTCAGATGAAGGTGGGGATGTGTACCTGGCTTCTTCAGGTACACATGTAGATCATGAGGCATGGTTGATTGACTCAGGTGCATCCTTTCACTTCACTCCCCATAGAGAGTGGTTCTGCGAGTATGAGAAATACGATGGTGGTGATGTCTTCTTAGGAGATGATAGAAAGGCTAGAATCATTGGTCGGGGAAAAGTAAAGTTGAAGTTGCAAGGTGGAAGGGTTAGAACACTTCCGGGTGTTCTACATATTCCTCCATTGGCCAGGAATCTGATTTTTGTAAGAAAGTTGGATGATGCAGGTGTAAAGATGGTGTTCAAGAAAGATACCTGCAAGATGGTTCGAGGAGCACTGATATTAATGCAGGGAGTTCGGATTGGAACTCTATACAAGCTACAAGGTAGCACTGTTGTTGATGGGTGCAATAGTTCTATGGTTCCTGAAAATGGAGTAGAGAATCTAGTGGTCTCTGGAGAGAAGACCATGTTGTGGCATCAAAGGCTTGGACATATTGGAGAGAAGGGCCTTCGAATACTTCATGGTAAAGGTATGGTAAAAGGTATGAATAATAGCTCTCTGGATTTTGATTTCTGTGAAAATTGTTTATATGGGAAGCAGAATCGGGTGAGTTTCCCCTCTGGTGGTAAGAGGACGAAACAAATATTAGAGCTTGTGCACAGTGATGTCTTTGGACCTGTGAAGGTTCCATCACTGGGTAAGTCTGTGTACTATGTATCATTCATAGATGACTTCTCAAGGAATACATGGATATATTTTCTTAAGAAGAAATATGAAGTCTTTGACAGGTTTAAAGAATTTAAGGCTCTGGTGGAAAATCAGACAGAGAAGAAGACAAAGGTGCTGAGGACAGATAATGGTGGAGAATTTTGCAGCAAGGAATTTGAAGAATTTTGTAAGAAGTGTGGTATAGCATGGCAGAAGAATACTCCATATACACCTAAGCAAAATGGAGTCACAGAAAGAATGAACAAGACGTTGATGGAAAAGACAAGTAGCATGCTCAGTGGTGCCGGGTTAGGACAGGAATTCTGGGTAGAGGTGGTGGATACTGCATGTTACCTGATCAACAGATCACCTTCATCAACGTTGGAGGATAAGACTCCACAAGAAGTATGGACTGGTAAGAAATCCTCTCTTTCACATCTAAGGGTATTTGGATGTGATGCATATGTACATGTTCCAAAGGAGAAACGAACCAAGTTGGATAGTAAATCTGAAAAGTGCATCTTTATTGGGTATAAGGATGGTTTAAAGGGTTATAAGCTTTAGAACCCAGTCACACGGAAGGTTGTGTACAGCCGAGATGTGTTGTTCAGAGAGGTAAAAGATGTTATTCAACATGAAGTCCAACCAAAGGAACCTGAGAAGATAGAGTTTGAGCCAAAGGAGGAAGAATCAGACTCTGCAGCAGAGGAGGAATCAGAAGATGAAGAGCCACAAACTCCGGCTGTGAGAAGATCAGTTCGAGAAAGAAGGTAGCCAGAAAGGTATAGTCCATCTGCTTTCAGTTCAAATTTTGCTTTGTCTGTTACTGATAATGATCCCAGAACTGTGAAGGAAGCAGTGGATTCAAAGGATGGAAAATTCTGGAAAGAGGCCATGGTCGATGAAATGGAATCTTTGCACAAAAATGAGGCTTGGGATCTGGTGGAGTTGTTGGCTGGAAGGAAACCCATTGGAAGCAAATGGGTGTTCAAGAAGAAGACAAATGCAGAAGGAAAGGTGGAGAAATACAAAGCTCGGTTGGTAGCAAAAGGTTATTCCCAGGTGCCGGGAATTGATTTTGGTGATAATTTTTCTCCTGTTGCCAAGGTAACTTCTATTAGATTACTTTTATCTATTGCTGCTGTTTTTGATTTTGAGGTAGAACAGATGGATGTGAAGAAAAAATTTCTTCATGGGGATTTGGAAGAGGAAATCTACATGAAGCAACCTGAAGGCTTTGTAGTGAAGGGTAAGAAAGAACTGGTATGCAAGTTAAAGAAGTCTCTGTATGGGTTAAAACAGTCACCAAGGATGTGGTATCAGAAATTTGATACATTTATACGGGGACTTGGCTTCACCAGAAGCAAAGCAGATCATTGTGTGTATTTTAAATTAATTGGTGACCGTATTATTTATCTGGTCTTGTATGTGGATGCTATGTTGCTGGTTGGAAATGACAAAGAAATTATCCAGGATTTGAAGACCCAATTGTCCTCCAAATTCGACATGAAAGATCTTGGTGCTGCAAACTATATTTTGGGCATGGAAATTAAAAGAGATTGGTCAAAGAGGAAGCTCTGGTTAAACCAGAGGAAGTATGTCGAGACAATACTCCAGAGGTTTAATATGCAGGATAGTAAACCGGTGAAGGTTCCTATTCCTGTAGGTGTGAGGTTATCTGCTGAACAGTGTCCCAAGACACAAGAAGAGGAAGAGGACATGTCCCGTGTTCCATATGCAAGTGCAGTGGGTAGCCTAATGTATGCAATGGTCTGTACTAGACCAGACATTGCACATGCAGTGGGAGTATTGAGCAGGTTTATGTCAAAACCTGGGAAGGAGCACTGGACAGCAGTGAAGCGGGTTTTCAGGTATTTGCGTGGCACTAGTGATTATGGTTTGTGCTACCAAGGAAGACCAGGATTGGACAGAGTGTTGGATATTCATGGCTTTGTTGATGCAAACTGGGCTGGAGATCTGGATCAGAGAAGATCTATAAGTGGGTATGTGTTTAACCTATTTGGAGGTGCAGTTAGTTGGATGAATAAGAAACAATCTGTAGTGGCACTATCAACTACAGAGGCAGAATACATGGCAGCCACTCATGCAAGCAAGGAATCAGTTTGGTTGTAGAGATTGTGTTCAAGTATGGGGTTAGTACAGGGAGCTATAAGAATAGACAGTGACAGCCAAAGTGCAATTTTCTTGGCAAAGAACCCTGCTTATCATTCAAAGACAAAGCACATTGATGTTCAGTATCACTTTGTGAGGGATATGATAGAAGACAGAAAGGTGTTGCTAGTAAAGGTGGACACTTTGAAGAATACTGCAGATGCATTGAAAAAATCTATGAGCTCTGAGAAGTTCTCTTGGTGTAGAGAAGCAATGGGAATCTCAGGGCTGAAAAAATGACTAAGCTCTCCTATGGCCCCCTGTGGAAAGAAAACAACAAGTGGGCGATTGTTGGGTTGTGTTATATTCTTTCCACGTAGTTAATAGGGGGTTTGAAGGGCACCCATAACCCCACTTTATGGGGTCTGGAAAATTTTGGTTTTGGACCATATGTTAGGTTGGGCGGACCCACCTATGGTTTTGTGCATGATTTTCGCACATGTTTTTTGGACGCGATGGTTTTCGGTCCATGGTATTGGACGCGATGGTTTTCGGTCCATGGTATTCGATTCTTCGGCATGTATAAATATGTATTGTAACATTGAAAGGAACATAACGAAAAATCAAGCTGGTAGTCCCGGTTTTGGGATCCAGGGAAAAATCTCTTTGCATATGTGTTTTATGGGTTATGCTCTCGCATTGTTTATTTTCTTTGTTTAAGAATTCGTATGCAGGTAATTTCTGTACAGGGTTAAAACCTACATTGGGAGCATATGAGAAGACCCATGCTGCAGTGGTCTTTGATTCAGTTAAGAATGGAAAATCACCAAAATATCATCCCCATGGGACAGCTGCAAGGAGTAACAGTAGATATTGAGGGTGCAATTGCATTGGCTGACTTCGAAGTAATAGAAATTGTGGATGACAGAAACCCCTACCCTGTGCACCTTGGCATTGATTGGGCTACTGATATAAACATGGTAATCAACCCAAAGAAGAGGAAGATGATATTTGAAAAGAAACCGCTTCACGTAATAGTACCACTAGATCCTGCTGAAAGATCATGATATACTGAACTAGTCTGCGATTATGAGAGCGATGACGATTTGGATTGTATATATAAGATAACAGTGCGAGACCAAGATTGGGTGAATCCAACTGTGGACAGATGAATTACATGAGATCATAAGATTTCCTACACCTTGGACTCTGATGAAGAATTAGAGCACTGGCAGAATCGATTACATGAAGTAACCACACTGAGCTGTAACATGATGACCCAATCGTTGCGTTGTGTGTCATCAGAGGTAAGAAGCCTACCCACTTATGATGGCTTGAATGATGTAGATGTATTTTTGGATGCATTTAAGAGGTTGGTACCAAAAAAGCAGTGGTTCCAAGCTTTGGACTGGGTTGGTGGGGTACGCACAGGGGTAGCTTTGATGATTGGCACAAATTTAGGAGGATGATGAGAACACGCTTTGGGAAGCCAAAGGTATGAATGATAGATAAATATGATGGGAAGGATGATCCATGCACACACTTGGCCAAATGCGCTCAGGTTTATGGAGTGAAGCCCCAACCAGAATGGGTGCACTTGTTCTGTCATACTCTGGATGTCATCCCAATGAACTAGTACTTGGAAACAGAGCTTTGCCATGGTACAGGTGAATGGGATATTCTACGTGAAGGATTCATAATGACATTCAACTTTGAAGACAGGTTTGACTGTATTGACAAAGTGAGATAAGAAGTGAAAGCAACAATCTTTAGGATACTGCAGGATCCTTTGGATCTAATTCAACTCGATTGGACTATTCAGCTAAGCCATGCGCTGGAATGTTATAATGTGACTGCTGAAGAAGAAGATGAGGATCTGTGAAATATTAACATCCCTGAAATATAAGGGTCACCACGATTTCAAGGGACTGCAGATTGAGAATCCTAATATAATCATGCCACTGAAAACAAAACAAGTAAATATTGGTACGGAGGCGGAGCACAAATTCATGAAGATTGGAGATTACTGGGATGACACGATGGTGGATAAGGTCAGTAAATTGCTCCGCGAATACCAATATTTGTTCCCTACCAAGTTTACAGAGCTAAAAGGGATAATAGAAGGCCTGGGTGTTTTGAAGATCACGTTAAAACCTGACACGAAGCCAGTTAAGCAAAGACCTTACCATCTCAATCCGAAGTATAAGGAGAAAGTCCGCTTAGATCTAGACAAGATGCTCACAGCAGAAATCATTGAGCCTGAAGAAGAATATGATTGGGTAAGCCCAATATTGGTATAGGAAAAGAAGCAGAAGGATGAAATAAGGATATCCATGGATCTCAGGAAGTTGAATGATACTTGCGTACATGATCCTTTCTTAACTCCATTCACTGATGAGGTATTGGATAATGTAGGTGGCCAGAAAGTGTACTCCTTCACCGATGGGTTCTCTGGGTACTACCAGATTAAAATCACATCAGAGGATAGAAGCAAGACAACCTTCGCGACTGAGTGGTGATGTTTTTAGTACATCGTAATGCCTTTCATATTGAAGAATGCACTTGCGATTTTTTCACACGTAGTGATTACTGCGTTCAAGGAATTTATTCATAAGTTTCTGGAGGGATACTTTGATGACTGAACTATGTTTGGGCTAGTGAAATGCCATGTGACAAGTTTGTGCCTGATGCTAGATACCTGTCAAAGGTACCATATCGCGCTTAATCTGAAGAAGTGCCTGTTTTGTGTTCCCTTTGGGACTCTGTTGGGTCATGTGGTTTGTAGGCAATGGCTAATGGTGGATCCCACGAAGATTGCAATGATACTTAACTTGGAGGCATTGAGGAGTGTGAAACAGCTACGTGCAACCTTAGGACATATTGGTATTACAGATAGTTTATGAAGGGCTATGCCCAGATCATCGCGCCTATGGAGAAGTTGTTGAAAAACGATGTCACATTTTGTTGGAATGAGGACGGTAAGAAAATCCTAGATGTATTGAAAGAAAAGATGGCCACCGTGCCAATGTTAGTCTTCCTAGATTGGAAGAAGGAGTTTCATGTACATATTGACGCATCATGTATAGTGCTGGGAGCAGTACTGACACAGGCTGGTAGAGGAGAATTAGAGAACCCTATAACGTTCACAAGTAGAAGGTTATCTAAGGCTAAAAAGAACTATTCCACCATCGAGTGTGAAGGGTTAGCCATGGTATACGTGCTCCAGAAGTTTAGACACTATTTGCTGGGAGGCCATTTTAAGATGTATACAAATCATTCCGCGTTGAAATATCTGGTCAATAAGCCTGTGTTGGGGGGGTAAATCTGTAGATGGTTGTTATTGTTCCAAGAGTATGATTTTGAAGTTATTGTGAAGCTTGGATGACTGAATGTGGGACTAGACCATCTATCATGCATTCAAACAAGGGAAGAGCCCACTAATTTGGATGAGGGATTGCTTGACGCATAGCTATTTGCAGTGCGCATCGCGGATGGTCATTTTGAAGATATCATACACTTCCTAATGACAGGAACTGCCCCCGAAGGTTACACCATCCAGTAGAGAAAGGAGTTAGAGGTGCGTGCGGCTGAATTTTCTATCATTGCTAAGCATCTGTACAAAATGGGGTCTGATGAAATATTGCGATGATATGTACTAGAGTTTGAAGGGAGCAGTATCCTCATGGATGCTCATGGGGGCACCGCGGGAGGTCATTATGTAGGAAGAGTGACCGTGCAGAAGATTCTACATGCAAGGTTGTGGTGGCCAACCCTCCATCAAGATTCGAAAGCTCACTACAAGGCATGTGATGTGTGTCAAAGAATAGGTAGGCCATCGTGGAGGGATGAACTACCTTTGAATCCACAGATGAAGTTACAACCCTTTGAGAAATGGGTGATAGATTTTGTGGGGCCCATTGAGCCCCAAGGTAAGAAGACAGGAGCATAATAAATTATCACCGCAACGGAGTATTTGACTCAATGGGAAGAGGCACAACCTGTGAAGGATTGCATAGGTGCAAAGTTCCTCTTTGAGTATGTATTGACGTGATTTGGGTGTCTAAAGATATTGATGAGTGATCACGGGACACACTTTTTGAACGAGACAATCACTATGCTGACAGAGAAATTTCAGGTATATCACTAGAAGAGCATGCCTTATCACCGATAGGATAATGGGACGATGGAAGCATTCAATAAGGTGTTGGAGAATGCACTGACCAAGGTTTGCAATGATCAGTGAAGTGATTTGGCCTATGCATACCTACAGTACTATAGGCCTATCGAACGACATGCAAGAAGTTGACTGGACAGACACCCCTTAGTCTTGTCTATGGTGTTGAAGCAGTGATGCCCATGGAATACATTATGCCTAGTCTGCGCATAGCGACACTCATGGGTATGATAGATCGTGGATCCCTGGAAGAGAGGCTCATGCAGCTGGCTAAGTTTGAGGAAGAGATATTTCTCGTTGGATTTTACGAACAGGTGCAAAAGCAACGCAAAAAGCATGGCATGATTGGCATATTAAGCTATATACCCTGAAGGTAAAAGACCTGGTTTTGTTATATGAAAGAAAGTTTGATAAATTTCTTGGGAAGTTCAGAATGCATTAGTTAGAGCCCTATGTCATTAAAGATATCACTGACGAAGGGGCGGTTCAGTTGGTTGAATTGAATGGAGATCCCTCCCCAGGAAAGGTGAATGGTAGCTGATTGAAGCCATACACCAGTGGTCTGACCATGTGACTATATGAGGGTATCATAGTCTTAGCACTTCAGGGAGCTGAAAGGAGGTGCGAGACTATAAACTAAATTGCCTGGGTTGGGGTGTTGCATGATTGGAGGATTGTGTGAAGCAAGGAAGTGTCACAAGGTTTGCGCCAGTGCGAAGGGAGCTATGCTACCTAGGGAGAAATCGCACAGGTTGGCCAAAAAGTGACCATTAAAGTCACTGTTCATGATTTGACGGTATAAATGTGGTCAAATGGAGAGGGCGGCTGGCATTTAAGATGAAATTTATGGATCATATCCTTGAAAATCTGTCACCAATCCAGCATTAATGAAGTGAATGTGGGGGGACCAGTCGGATTTGAATTAATAATTCCCTATAAATACAGGTAGTTGCCTAGTGAAAAACACTTGGCATTTTGAGAACTGAGTTATTGAGCTCTCAAGTGCACATAAAGCATGAGAACTTTGAAGATTTGATAGCTAATTCAGTATTTGAGACATTGTCAAAGGTGACACAGGAGTTATTGCATAACATCATATCAGCACCTGTAGAAGTTATGGATGTTGAGGTAGTGATAGCTGAGGGGGCTGAACCGGAGGTCATTGGGGAGGTAGAGGGAGCTGCTCCAGAGGTTGCCGAAGTCTTAGCTGAAGTTCCCAAATCACCATGGAAACCTAGACCAAAGCCAACCCCAACCAAGGAGAGCACGAAGGATAAGAAGGGCAAGCAACCTACAATACCGGTGTGCACATCACCAAGAAGAAACCCACCAAAGGACAATCCCACCGCATAGGAAAAGGGCAAAGCCATCAATCTGGAGCTGGAGGAGGAAAAAATCAAAGACATCTCGATGGTGATGAGGATGTGTGGGTAGATGTGGAGGAAGTTGAAATCCAGGATGCTGACCCTATCACTTAGTTTCTTGAGTACGTTCCTCCGCACAAGGGCAAGACCAAGGTACCAAAATATATTGACGAGAGAAAGGTCCCCTTGCAAACCCCTTTTCTGCCAGATGATATTGTTTTTGAAGGATCACGCTTGGGGTAGGTCCCTTTGTTAAAGTTTGAATATTGGGACTTAGCTAACCATGAGAAGTTCCCACACTTGGTGACCGAGCAGCTAATGTGTCGCATTATTGACACAACCACTGGGATGACCGTATTGGGGCCATGGAAGTGGCTCAAGGGAGTAGACAAGGCAGGTGTACTCAACCTGCTATGGGTGCCACACTACAACTGCACCCCAATTATAGCCTTGGTCATCAAGCAGCTGCTATGCTTGGTGCACAATGGGTGTCTCTGGCTGGAGGATCCAATACCCATCACCGACAGATTGATCCATAGGATCATGCGGTTGCCCTACACAGGAGGGAATCCGGCCATGATGTTTGGTGGAAAAGGTGGGGAGCAGACCCTCGTGAAGGCCATGAATGAGAACTTTAAGCTTGTTAAGAAGCCGCATAGATATGCGATATCAAGTATCATTGACCCTGCCATAAAGGTGGCCACACAGATTTTGGCAGGGAAGATGATGAGGAAGTGTTGCGCTGATGAAGTGTTGACACCTGTCATTGTGCTAGCAGCCCAATGCGCTGAAGGAGTCTAGTTCAATTGGGTACACTATCTCTGTGGTGAGTTCCTTGCAAACTGCCCCAAGGTTCAAGAGCTCAGCAAGACATTCCACTACGTGTGGCTGTTGTTGTCTATTGTGTTGGTAGCATGGGAGCTACTAGAGGATAGTCAATTCCCCTTTGTCACGCCGGACCTCCCAAAAGCAGTGAAGTATGCTTCACTGTGGGCGACCAAGGATGTGAAGCGCATCAAGGAAAATAATATATTCTATATATTGATGGAGATGAACATTCGCATGGCTATCAATCATAAACCATGGTTGTCGCCTACTGTGTTTGCCAACCTGCAGGGCTACACAGAGTTCAAGGCTGATTTTCACCATGTATCAATCAGGGTGCAGAAGGACCGTGCATAGGCATGGTATGATTTGCCTTACTTGGCAACAAATGATGCCATTGATGTAGTGCTTGATCATTTTCTGGTAGAGTGACACACTACATCAGACTTGGTGGTGGGGGTGAGCAAGTTCACCGCGTAGCACAAGAAGGAGGAGGCCAATCTCTAGATGGTGAAGCTAGCTGAGAAGAGGAATAAGGAGGTCGCTGGAAAGGCCCAAGCAAAGCACAATGCCACTTAGAAGATGAACAAGCAAATAGGTGGAATAGAGCAGGGATATGACAAAGGCGTGAGGTTGCCTTTGCCCTAGACAGAGGAAGAGACGGACGAGCAGACAGAGCAGCATGGCAAAAACTCACAAGCGATATCCGCCTGCATCAGGCATCCATGGGAACAAGGAAAAAGAGGGTCAAGGAAGAAATCCAAGGCCACTAAGATGTCTTTGGACCCAATCACCCTCACAGAGGGTGATTTTCACGACATTGGAGACACAGTGCGAGATGTCACCGGCGGGGCCCTGCAGCAGTTTGAGCAATAACAAAAATAATAATGGGGGCCATCTAGATAGGTTTGCAAGAGCTGCAAACCTGCACATCATAGGTTGGCATAGTGTCCACCAGCCTCACTATCAACACTTCAAAAGACGCCAAGATTCTACGTGCGAAGGTCTCCAATGCCATAGTGCTACCCGATGGAGCACTAAGCACAGAGAATGAAGCTGATGAGCCCACTATCAGTGCGCTCAAGGGTGTAGGGTTGAACTTGGCATCGCTCCCTAGCGAGGTGCTTCACCTATTGTAGGATGGAGTAACCACGGAGCTAAGGAACCATGAATAACACGCTCTATAGGTGATTAGCGAGTAGAGAATTAACAATGAGTAGATGACCCTACAATGAGACTCTACCATCACCGCCATGACAGAAGTAACCGACCAAAACAAGTGTATAATTCAGGTCGTGGAGGGGGCATGCCGAATGGTACCGGAGTTGGCCATTCCTGAGGAAGAACTAGTCGAGGTGCATGTCTGCAAGATGGCTACAGGTGTGTGTGATGCTCACACAAAGATGGCTCGGGTTCTGTTGGAGTTGAACCTATAGATTACTGAATTACAGTTGAAGGCCCAGCGTTCAACTTCATCAAAAGTAAAGGAGCAGCATGCAACCACTGTCACAAAGGTGATAGCGGAAGTTTACAGTGCAGTAGCAGACTGCACACAACTTTTTGAATAGTCGGTCGAGGTCTTGATGAGCCTACAGGAGGACCCTAATGTTCAGCGGCTGGAGATAGAAGCGCGAGAATTGCAGCAGTGCTATGACAAGGTAAAAGGCACAGTGTGGACCATTGTGCTCATGCAGAGACTAGAAAAGCTACAGGAGGCCAAGAAGTTGAAAGAACAGGTGGATGTAGCGCAACACAAGGAAACAGTGCTAAAGGTAAGACTGAAGCCCTGGTTGGATGAGGCTTATGCGGTTATGACCTATATTGAAGGAAAGCTTGCGACTCTGCAAGCAACTCAGTAGAAGCTTTAGGCTGACAGTTTAGGAGCAGTGACTATGCAGATGGTTGAAGAAGCAAAGCAAGTGGCTGCATAGTGCACTGCTCAGGTTGCAGTCATATAGGTTAAGCTGGGAGGTCTTCGTGCTAAGATCTCCACACTCGTAGAGTGACTCGAGGGCAAGTCATGATGTTTGTGTTGGGGGCCTATTGGGAACGAGATCCCCCAAGGATAGTTTTGGGGCTAAAAGCCCATGTTTTGGGTCAATTTCGTAACAAAGTTGTAAATTCTCCTCATTTTGTGGTTGCGGAGCACGAAGGTGTCATGAGTCATAAAGGGTTGTCCAATGTTACCTTGTAAAGTGTAAAGTCGGCTGTAAAGATCTACCCATGGTCCACAGACCATGGGATTGTATAAAAAGAGCTAAGTAAGTAAGCTCTAAGTAGTCTTAAGTTTTGGAGGAGAAGACAAGTCTTGGAGTATTGGTAGAGAAGTCTAAGTTTCGGGTCCTAGCGTAGGTAGAGGCTCTGCAGCTGAGTGCGTAGAGGCCTAGGGTAGAAGTCCGCAGCTGAGTGCGCGGACCCCTGCAGCTATGTGCATAGGGCAGATAGAGTCTGTAATAATCTGGAGATATCAATAAAGAGAAGTATTCTACAAATTCCATGTCTTTAGTTCCCATTAATGCATCTTATTATACTATGTATGGATTTCAATTTCAATGATTATGTGATGTGCGAATGTATGTAATTATGTTGGTTAATTGAATGCAAGTGAAAATCTCAGTTTACACGGTGCTAACTATGATTTTTTAGTAAGATAAGTAAAACACTTAAGATAACCTGGGAACCTATACAATACGGTGTCATAGTAGCGCGAAAGTACCTGGACCGCAGGCTAGGGATGCGCGAAGGTCAATCGTACTCCTTCACGAAGGCACTAAAGGGTGGAATAAAGGGCTAGACTGACAGAGCCCTAGAACTTAAAAACCTGCATGAAAGAAGGAACAGAGGGTATAAACCGACATCACGACCATCACAGGGTGTAGAAACTTGGTTCCAGCATCCCCACATACTACTTTGGGTGAGACTTCGGTCCGTGCTTCATGGGCTAATGCTAAAAGGGCCAGTAGTGTAAGGATTTGTTTGGCTAACTAACATTGAAGTTGGTTCACGCCCCATGCAGCTATGTGGTGGTACCGTACTAGTTGAGGTGTCACATTTTTATTGGTTTTTGTGATTTGTAGTGGACCAATTGCAGGGTGCCACATGACCCCCAATTTTCGTGCCAAAATATTTATGGGTCATTAGTCAAATCTACTGGATTCAACCCCATGAACTTACTACTGTAACTCCCACATCTTACCATTACACCGTGGCTATATGACTTAACCATATATGGGTGGCAGTTTTATTTAATGACAATTAGCGTGGCAGTTTACAGAAGGGGCAAGGCACTTGGCCCCAGCCCCTAGTCTTGCATTCACCATGTGAACCGTAGCAGAAGGGAGTGGGGGTAGGCCAGTTAAACCCTCATCCCAGGCCATATGACACCTATATAACCGAAAACGGAGGCCGAAGTAGCTGGGTTGGATGGTTAGCCCCAAATCCTAGTCTCAATCAATGCCACATAAACATGGCATGAAGGATAAGGTCACAATGGGTAGGTAGTTAATCCTTGGCCACCAATCCCATTGATAACACATAGTGCCCACGTACCTGAGAGAGGGGTTAAAGTTTTGGTGCTAAGGCCTTACAACACATTTAAAAGAGGAAACAAATTGCACCATTTGTGGGTGAAAATGTTGCTTGACAGTCAACAAAAAGGAAGAATTCATTTCCTAGATAGAAAGTTTTTAAATTTTGCAAGATGGTTAGCAGGGAAAAAATTCCATGACACATAACTTGGTGGATTTTCAGTCTTTTGGAGCTCGAGAAGAGCCGAGATAGGGCATTTTGAGTGTTCTAAACTCAATGGAAACATTATATTTCTGATTTGAGCACTGTATGTTGGAATTTTTGAAGAGTAATGTCCTTTAGTGTTGCAGAGAGAGATTGTTTTGAGTCCATATGGGGACCTTATTGGGCATGTAAAGAGCCTAGATAGGGGTTTTCCAGCCTTCTAGATACATATGCAATAGTTGTTATTTAAGTGGAGCATCCATTTTTTAGTGTTTTTCTCAGTGTGCTTATCGGAAAATCCCTTTTCAGCACTTCATTGTGAAGTAGTTGTGTTTTTATGCTTATGAACTCAGGTGGAGTACAAGGACCTATGGTGAGAGAGTCATTTTCTGTTGACACCATCACAACTTCTTACATGGATTCATATTTTTGAGTGAGATTTCTTTGTATAAGAATGTTTCTTTGTAGGAGAAAAAATGCCACTCTAGAGTCAACAACTTGTAATCTCCTCATTTTCTGCTGAGATCAATAAATCAGCTTAGCGATTGGAGCAGGGCTTAGAGACATAACCCAGGAGAGCTGAACTTCGTTATCACCTGTTGGTTTTTTCTTTGCATGTTTATCATATTGAGTTGCATATGAATTGGTTTCACTTTTAAGTTCATGTGAAATATTAACCACTCATCTTTGAAGAGGTTGCAAACTAATTTTACATTTAAAGATCCAAGGTTATAAGACATTCAAAGTGTCAGAGGACGATCATTTTATTTTAGATCAAAGGGGCACAAGGCACCTCTAATATCTTCTTTGCGATGATCTAACGTGGATCATAGCGCCATTTTCCTCCCTATTGAAAATTCATTGCTTGCAACATTCTCTCAACCTCCTCTGTTGCTTGCCTATTGTTCACAATAAATGGGCCAACATTCCTTGGTAATTTGAACAAAAATCATTTTCTAGCTGGGAAAAAGTGTATTTGATCCACATTTAGGCTTTTTCTGATGAATTCCAATGCAAATATCCTCATAGGAATAAAAGAAGGAAGCCTATATGGTGGAATTTCTGCTCCATACAATCTGATTTCTACATAATCTTCAAATAAAAACCAGTCTCCAACTTTCAAATCTTTGCTCATTTGTAAAAGAGACTGAGCCTTTGGTAAAATTCTTGGAGGGGAAGAATTATTGATAATTCTATACACAATTGACATGAAAGATGCAATGTAATATGAAAATCCCTCATTGTTCTATTTTCTCATGACTAATCAGTCCAATTTACCACTATTTGCTTTTTCTTATTTACATCCATGACATTCAGACCCAGGTCCATAAATTGCTCAACATGCACATATAAGAAGAGGTGCACCAACAAATGAGGAAACCTAAAACGCCCAACAATAATGAAATTAAGCAGCTGTGAATTAATTGGATGTTCCCAAGAGGTTGGAATATCTAATACAACATCAGGTTGCATCATCAAATGAAACAACCCTATATCTTGGTAGATTATTACTAAGGTTTCATCTCTTCCCAAAATTCTCACAAGTATTTGTAAAGTAGGTATAACACTCTCAGAAAAACAAGCTATGCGAAAATTCATTGACTCTAAAGGAAGAACTGCACTTGGAGGTAAAGCAAGGTTGTACAGTCTATTTTTTTCTTCCACTACAATATTTTGATAAACAGATAGGACGATTTCATTAGAGAAAAAAATATAGTTATCATATTGAGGAAAATAAAGGGCTTAGCCAATTAATAATGAGGAGACTTGCAAAATGTTCTCCTATAGAATTCACTGCATAACATATTTTTTGGTGAAAGGATGAAGTCAACCAACTAATAAATTATGGGAAAAAATATGTTTGAGGGATAATTATAGAGACTAAACCTAACTTACCATTCTCGACAATATTTCTAACTCAACCTGGTTGGCAAGGATACTCTGACAAATTTTAATTAAATTAAGTGGATAGAAAGGGTCAAATATATCATGCTCCATGTCCATGAAAGGAATATGAGTCGAGGAACTAGACAAAGTAGACTTTTTATTCATTTTGATTTTCTTTTAAAATTCACAGAGTGGTTAAGGATATTTAAATACCTTGTAATTTTATAGGCATTTGGTGATGGAGTTAAAATTGTTGAAGGCAACAACAATTGAAGTGGAAATAACAAATAAAATGAATGAATGGGCAATAAAACAAGGTTTTTATAGACAAGGGAGCGAGAAGATGGAGTTATGTCAGTGAGGACAAATGAGTACAGATTAATGATGTGGAGACCAATGTGGCAGGTGGTGTGGAAAAGGGTAGGTTGGGTGGAGTGAGATGGATTGACATGGTGACAATGTGGAATTACTGACATGGAATCTCGCTCACCTGATTCTGATTGCTTGTCGTAGTGGTGTAGTGTAGGAAGAAACCACTTACCACCCCCAGGGGCACCTAGGTTGATAAGTCATTCCATTCAGAAGTGTCGTTAGGGTTGATCGGAGTCATCAATCACCCTGATAATGGATTTTCCAAATCTACCCTTGGGGTAATCCCCACATAAATATCAATTCTTTTGTGGGTTCGTTGTATGTGAGGCCCAGATTTGTGCGATGAAAACGCACCATGTAAGTTGCACACCTTTTAATTTTTTCTCTCATTTTGCCTAGTGAGGCTAGCCCACTTGTAAATAAAATATTTTCTATATATTTTTCCATCCAAACTTTGGGCCTATGCCATTTCTTACAAAAAGTGATTAGATTTTCCAAAACACATGTACAAAGAGTCCCCTTAAGTAAATTTTTTTCCGTTTCCTTTTTCCTTTTTTGTTTTATTTTCATATATATATATATATATATATAATTTTGTTTGAATTTGAGGTCAGGTAAATTAGGGGCAAGAAGAATCATGTTACAGATGCTCTCAGTAGGAGAGTGCAGGTGAATCATATTTTAATGTAGGTAAATCATATTTCAGATCTTACAAGCAGGATAGCATGATGAGAGGTACCAGTAGTTGAAGCAGATATTGTAGTAGCAGGGTGAAGGTGGTGGGGATGAGGAGTATCACCTCAAGGAGTATGGGTTGGTGAGATTAAAAAACAGAATTTGTGTCAGATAACAGTGATTTTAAGAGGCTTATCTTGAGGGAATTTCATGTCAAGTTGTATTTAGGCCAGATGGGATACTAAAAGACTTTGATAGCTTTTAAGAAGTTCTATCATTGGCCAAACTTGAATAAAGAGGTCTTTAATTTTATTTCTATATTTTTGGACTATTAGCAGGTGAAAATAGAGTGTAAGCACCTAGGTGTTCTATTATAGACTATTATGATTCCATAATGGAAATGGGAGGTCATTTCCATGGACCTCATTACAGGTTTTCCAAGGACATCGAATCAGCATGATTCAATCATGGTTGTGGTTGATAGGTTAAGTAAGGTAGCTCACTTCATTGTAGTGAAGTCTACAAATTCAACTAGTTAGGTAGCTCCAATCTTCATTAGGAAGATAGTGAGGTTGCATGGTGTTCCCAAGAAGATTATATTAGACAAGGATTCCAAGTTCACTTTCAAGTTTTTGAAGGAGTTGTTTGCAGGCTTGGGGACAAAGTTAGCTTTCAATACAACTTATCATCCGTAGACAAACAGACATACAAAGAGGGTTTACAAGATCCTTAAAGACAATTTGAGGATGTATCTATTGCATTAAAAGAGGAAGTGGGAGGAGTATATTCCACTGGTGGAGTTTGCATATAACAATGGGTATTAGTAATCCTTGAAGATTATTCCATTTGAGGCTCTTTATGGGTGGAGATGTAATACTCCTAGAATCTGGAGTGATCCATTGAACATGGTGTTGATTGGACTTAGAGATATGATGGCTAATATGGAGCAGGAGATGCAGTTTATCAAGAGGAATTTAAAGGCAATGTAAGATAGGCAAGAGAGTTATTTGAATCAACATAGAGCATTCAAGGAGTTTCAGGTTATGGAGCATATGCACTTGTGCATAAAATTAAAGAGGACCTCCTTAAGGATTGGATGATGTGCAAAGTTGGCACCTCAGTATTTTGGGTCTTTTGATATCCATGAGAGGATTGGACCAATGGCCTATAGACTTGCACTTTCACCAATAGTGAAAGTCCGTGATGTTTTCCATGTTTCATTCCTTAAGAGACATGTGCAAGATATTGATCATGTGATTGATTGGTATGTATTTTAGGAGAAATCAAAGGTGGATTTCCAGCCAAAGCCATAGTGCATTCTGTAGTGGAAATATCTCATGCTCCGAAACTGAGCAATAGAGCAGGTTAAAGTGTTTAAAAATTATATATTACAGAGAAATGGAACACATAGAATATTGCATAAATATAAACACAAAAAACGCATAAAACCATAGTGTTGTAGCTCCAAATCTCACTCTTGATGTTTGTGATACTACACTCATGGCCTAGGGCAACCCCTCCTTCCAGACTTGGTCCAAATACTTAAAAAACAGTGTTTTACTCCCTATATGTGACATTTCCCTGAGCTAAACGTGTGTGTATGCGGGTCTGTGTATACCCAACCCACGTATATGTCTTAAAACACTTAAAAAAAATTAAATCTCCTTAATTTAGGGTGGAGATCATGGGTTTTACCTGTTTATTACCTGTTAGTGCCCATGGCTCAACTGTTCCCAACGAATTCCCAACTAAAAACTACTTTGGGAGAAGTATAAAAAGGATTCAATGGGAAGGCCTAAGGGAGGAGAGAAGAGATAGAAAAATCACTCTGTTAAGATTATGCCTAATCAGGTTTGAAAATTCTTGTGCTTCTAGCACTTCCCCCATTACAGGAAACCCTTGTTTCCTTGAGTTATGATGTCTTTCCATTAGTTGAGATATCCTTGAGTGAGTTATGGAAGGAGCTTGTTGAAGGCTTGAGATTGGACGAATCTGGAGGATGGTTCCGCTTGGAGCTCACGAAAGGAAGACTCAGGTGAAATCATGTCTTTCTGTATTTTAGTTATCTATAATAAAAGAAACACTTGTCTTGTTCCTGATATGAATCTTCTCCATGCTTATGCTATTAATGTTATGATTTACATATGAATGGTTGTTTCAATTGTATAACTAACTTTCAATATGCTATGAAGTTGATTTCCTTATGATGTATCTTCCATATACTGCTATGCTTTCTAGAATTGATTGTTTTGCAGGTTGAAGGATTGAAAGGAACTCCAAGAGGGATTGGACCCTGGCTAGATCTACCCAAACAAAGGACCCCCAGGTGCACCTCTCTTCATGTAGTTTGTTTATATTAGCATCATGGCTGTATGGAATGCTTGTTTTTCTTTGTAGATAACCCTTGCTCTGCTAGGGTATTGACCAACCCCCACTCTGCTAGAATTGGTGACTCCGGTGGGGACAACAGTATTGTTGTTTCTAGTTTGGGTTTATTCAAGCCAATCAGGGCTCAGCTATTTATTTACATGTTGTGACTGAGTAGTTTGTTCCTATAGGAACTTGAACTGTAAGTTTGATCAGTTTCTTTAGACCTTTTTTTTTGTTTTTTCTTGTGATCTGTTATATACGTTGTTTTTCTAGTTTACAAAGGCATATGTATGCAAGTTTCCTCAAGTGAACCTGCGTATACGCAGGTTTCCTTGGACTGAATAGCGTATACACGCAGCCATGCATTGACATAGTCATGTATACCCTAAAATTTTCAAGATTTTTCAAATATTTTTGTTTTTGAAGATCTGTCTGCTGGTTTGAGTCTTTCCTGAATAGTTACTTTTCTATGTTGGTCTTTATTTTTACAGCAAGTTCATGGTTTCAAACTCTCCCCAATTGTGGAAAGCATTGGTTTTGTTTTGTTTTGTTGCAAACATCATCATTTTTGTTTAAGAACACAAGATTTATTTATGGGAATCTTGGTTGTTCTGGTCTTCTAGGGCAGAAAGATTGGTCTCAATCTTTGTGGCAAATCTTGTTTTGGTGATCTTTTTTTTTGCGTGTCAAAACTACATTTTTGTGGCCATTTACTTTTCTTGCTTCTTGAAAGTTGTTGTGTGACAATTTTGAGAATTGTCTTTCTTGATCTTGCGGTCATTGTCACCAAGCTCTTTTTGCTACTTTTTGATTGTTTAGAGCATCCTAAAACACACTTTTTGTTGAGTTTTCACCCGTTTTGTGTTGTTAACTTGCGAAGTGTTTTGTTGCCTATTCTTTAATCATAAAGTTTCAGTCTTATTTAGAGAAATTTTGAAAAGTAATTTTTGCTTTTGCTTTTGAAGAAAACTTCTTGAAAACTCGGTTTTTGCTTTCTTTGGCCTTGTTTTGATTTAGTTTCCTTTTTGCGAGTGAAAGTGCATTTTTGTTTGTCTTGAAATTTGCTTTGAGTGTTTGGATGAAAATGAGCATTAGCAACTTATATTCTATCTAAACATATTAAGTGGCTAATTAGAATTGATAAACAAGTTACTTTGATTCTTTGATTTAGAGTAGTCTTAAGTTTTGCATCAGCATGTACTCATTGCATTAGGATAAATTTGTGCATCTTTTAGGGCATCCATAGTTTTGTTAATTTTTGCGAGTGTGGAGCTTGAGTAGAAGAAAAGAAAAAAAATTATTGCTTTCTTAGAAGTTCCTCAGAACCTAGTAGAAATTTCTTTCATCGAAGAACAAAATGAATGCATTTGCATATAGTTTGGTTTTTATTAATTTCTTTTGCATCAAAACACCACAAGTTTCATTTCTGCTTATCCCTTGACTTAAGAACAACCCATTTAAGAACAAGCGGTAATTAAAATACACTAGAAATTTTTTTATAATTGTCAATTTAGACACATCAACAAGTTTTAGGATATTTTAGGGCCTTGGATTAGGCATGTGGAGAGAAAACTCTCCAAGGCCATTTAAACTGTCAAACATAGGAGTCTGAATAGTGAGTGCAAATCCAATAGCGTTAGGAAGACCAAGAAAGCTTTGGATCTAGGAGTTAAGCACGAGGGTTTTTGAAGATAAGGAAGAGAGATACCCCCTTTCCTACTTGTCAGATCTTACCTCAAGAGTGTTCCGCCTAGATTCTAACATGAGTTGGTAACCTTAGTTGCTTCTCCTAGGGATCTACATAGGTGGTTGCAGAGGGGAATCCCGTGGCACCTAAGGTCGATGTTCTATCACTCTCAACTGTACCACTAGAGGGCACCCTTGCGAAGCTTGGGGCCTTGCACCAACATAGGCTATTGTTAAGAGGTCAGCATAACTTCCTCTATTACCTTCGCTGGTAGGACTGGGCCGTCATTATCCCAGACTATCTTCGGAAGGCCCCTTACTTCACTTTCTTGTATTTTGGTGTCTAGTCCTCATCACCCAGAGCAGAAATACTTGAAAGTTGTTTGAATGACTGACATCTTTTAGGGACTTTCTAGTGTGTGCTCTATGCTCTTAGTTGGCCTAGCTTTCACTTTTTCTTGAGTCTTTAATTAGATCTTAATAAAAATTCAAAATGGCTAACGGATCACCTAGACGGTCTCGAAGACTTCGTGGTCTTTCACCACCAAGTTTAGAGCCTTCTCCTAGAAGGCGTAGAGGTAATACTACCGATCAGTTTCATCCCATGGCAGCTGACGCATTGGGGATTTATCCTCCCCTCAGGGGCATTAATGTTCAGGACAGACCTGGTATTTCCACAAAACTAGAGAGGAACACTCTAGTTCTTTCTTGAGTTCTCTTTCAATCGAAAGATAACATAGAGGTAAAAGAACTCCTTGAGTTGTTAGCAGCTCTGAATTCTCCTCTACCTTCTAGACATCTAGACGTATTACAATACATTGGGACTCCAATGCATAGACCGTCAAGTCCAGGTCATATTACTCACTTACCTTCGATGACCACCACTAGAAGCATGGCTTCTACCACAAGTGCTACAACCATGCAGACTTGAACATCAGTACAAGGGGGAGGAACTATTTCCATCCCATCTACATCTTTATTTGGGTCTTTTGCTAGCACATATTTAGTTGGGTCTACCTCCATTCCTTCTACGAGTTGAAATTCCCAAGATAATGCATTTAGTTCTGGATTCTTCCCATTTGGCACCCATTCACAGGGTATTCTGTCAGTTCCATTTAGTGCCTCTACATCCATGATGGGTGGGTCAGCTTCATTTCAGGGTTTTCCTTTTGGAAGTGGTCATATACCACATTCCAACTCAATGATAGGATCTATGAATTTTTCTTCTATAGGACAAGGCAACGATCCCTTTCAAGGTTGGACTAACCTTGTGGTTAGTGGCATGGGAACTAGGAATCCATTTTTCGACCAACAAGGGAATAGGCCATACTCCACAGTCAGCTCATTTCGAAGTATTCCTCCCTTAGCTTCTGCTTGGAATCCTTATCAGGGGTTATCGACTCCTTATAATCATTTAGGAGGGAGCTTCGTTGGTTATGGAGGTTTTTCGGTCGGAGTTGGTCAAGCTATGAGTTTTGCTGGATCACAAGGTTCACCTTTTGGTTCAGCTGGTTCTGCTGGTTACTTCGAGTAGCTTGGTGCCTTCCAAAATCCAGGCCAATCTTTTCAAAACTTTGGGAGCTCCACCCAGTTTGGGTGGAATCCCCATGGTCCTCCTAGGCTTCCTTTTCTAGCAACATTGAACTTGCCAGATCTCACAAAACTAACAAACGGTCCAATCAAATACAATCTAGCCTGGCCTTTGATCCCAACCAAACTCCCTTCAGAAATTCCAAAGTTCGAGGGAAAGGGTGGTGAAGACTCGGGCAACCATGTAACCACATTCCATTTGTGGTGCTCATCAAACTCCCTTATCGATGACTTGGTTAGGTTGAGACTTTTTCAATGCACCTTAACTGGTAATGCGACCAAGTGGTATATAGAGTTTCCAGGGGGCAGCTTTACATCTTTTGCCAATTTGGCTAATATTTTCCTAAATCATTTCTAGTTTCCTATCTGTTATGATGCCAGAACTGAACTTCTCACCAATTTTCGTCAGGACACGACAACTCACATTTCTGATCATACTCTAGAATGGAGATTGAGAAAGAGGCTCATTAAAGCCAAAATTCCTCCGGAGTACCATCTCAAATGGTTTTTGAAATCTTTACAGCCTGAAATATCTAAGGATGTCTCCCTGTCCTGAGTCTATTATGAGGAGCAAGCTATTTTTAGGGCCCAATAGTTAGAATTGATTTACTCTTTATTTGGGATTCTACAGAAAATATTTCCTGATGCTCCTAGGACTAAGGTTGATATAGCCAAGTCGAAGCCAGGTCCCCATGCGGATGGTATCGTTGGATCCGTAGACACTGATAGAGGGAATTACTCCCCTAAGGATTTTTGGGTTGAAACCATAGTAGACTAAAAGTTATATATTCAAAGAAACATGCATTCATACAGCCATTATGCTATTATAAGCAAATTCTATGATAAGGGTACGTACCTTTGGTCTTACGTTTGAGAAGGCCTTTAGGGTCCAAACCCTTCTTGGAGTTCCCTTCTTCTCTTTTGTTCTGCAAAACAACCAATTCAAAGAACATAGCAGTATATGGACAAAGACTTATAAAGAAACCATCTTCATGTTATAAAGAAAGGTAATTAGTTATGAAATCCAAACAACCTTTTGTATATGAATTCTAAACATGAATATCATTAACATAAAGAAGATTCATTTTGGGAACCAAGACATGTGTTTCTTTTATTATAGACAAATAAAGTACATAAAAAGGAATATTTTCACCTGAGTCACCTTCAGTAGGCTCCAAGCAAAGCTTCCTTCCCGATCCGTTCCAGCCTCAAGCCTCTAACAAACTCCTTCCATGACTCTCTCCATGATGTCGTAAATGGTGGATGAACATCAACACACAAGGAAACAAAGGTTTCCTGTACAAAATGGGGGAAGTGTAGAAGGCACAAGGGACTTCAGACCTGGTCAAGGGAAAAATCTCAACATAATAACCTTTCTATCTCTTCTCTCCTTCCTTAGGCCTTCCCTTTGAGGTCTTTTTATACCATCTCCAAAGTAGTTTTTTAGTTAGGAGTTGGTTGGGAATAGTTGGGCCACGGGCACTAACAGGTGATCTGCAGGTAAAACCCGCGATCTCTACCCGAAAATAAGGAGTGTTATATTTTTTTAAGTGTTTTAATACATACACGTGGGTTGGCTATACACATACCCACGTATACACGCGTTTAACTCAGGGCAATGTCGCTTATAAGGGATAAAAAACTGTTTTTTAAATTTTAGGACCAGGTCTGGAAGGAGGGGTTGCCCTAGGCCATGAATACAGCATCACAAACGATGAGAGTGATATTTGGAGCTATAACAGATACCCCCTAATATATGAGGTCAGAAGGGGTACATGATGGCCGAAATATATTATGCGAGTACATGGAAAGGAAGTCTGTCAAAAACCGAGGAGGACTTCACCAGAATTCAGCCTGCCAAGCCACCAAAGGAGATCAGAAAGAAACATTGTCTGAGGCGGGCATACCCATGCTCAAAAAAGGTAAAGCATGTCCACATATCAAGTACAAGCGGATCCACTAAGTATACAAGTATAAATGACTGAAAGATACATAATGGATCATCTGATTATAATGAACAAGTACATGTCTGAATATCACATATAATACTGTCAATGATGCTGAAAGATGCAATGGATCACTGATATCAAAGACTGATCCCCAAAAGGTACCAACTGAACATGATGGAATAGGATGGTACTACACTGCAAACTCAGGTGCCAACATATAGAATGTCACCATGACTGATTGCAGCATATAAAGTGGACTGGTATCAACTAGCAGAAATAGGAGCAACTGTCAAGTGAACCAATGAATGCTGATACAACTCGAGGTCTTCACCGACCGTCATGGTACATTTCTACACCATGGGAATAAATGATCTGAAGTTGACCATGTGAGAAATCGTTTGATTACCGGTCATTGATGTATATTGTTAACAAACGCGAGACTACTCACCGTTAATGACAATGAGCGTCAAGGTACCCAGTGCAATCTAACAAGTGTGAATAGATGAGTTGGAGTCGAACACCTGTAAGAATCTATCGATCAGGAGACAATGATGGTTTCCCACTATTGATAGCGAAGGATCTGCCACTAATGACTGCAAACCCCAAGGTACTACCAAATGGACTCTAGATCTTTGCCCCAGAGCAATGAGTCAGAGTCGATAGGGAAAGATCCACTAGAAGGAAGGCATTAAGGCATCCTTCATCAATCTAGCGCGAGTGTAACCCATAAGCCAATAATGTGGAAGGAATCAGACGAAAAAGATGTAGTAACCCAACCGAAGTACGTTTCCGGCGTACATAAGATGTGGCTAGCGCACGGCAGAAACCCTCTGAACCAACCAATAATGAAAGCTGACACAGAGGCGAGGTATCCACCAATAGGGTCAAATGGAAACCAAGGTACTGCACGAATCCCAATGTGTGATAATGTAAGCTGATGTCGAACACAAGGGAAACCACTCAGTCAAAGACCCATGATACTGATTGATGCTGAGCACAAGGTAACCTATGAATAATGAAAATAGGGCTAGGGTGCAGCTCTAGGCCTGTCCTCAGAGAAAGATGTCATCGTCGATAAGGACAAGACCCTCCAGCAAGAAATCAATGGGGACCTTCTCAAACTGGCACGAGTAAAGGACCAATATAACTGATGTGATGATAGACATGACACTGAAAACCAGGGATGGCCGACTAAAAAATGAGTCAAGAGACACTGCAGAGAGGCCGACTCAGGCTAACTTCCCTTGAACAAAAGCACGACTCAATGTGACTATGTGGCAGCATATAATGACTCTGTATAAGTTCGCCATGCAGGAGGCACGAACGAACCCTCCATATGATTGAAAGAGATAACCAATCGGTGGAGAACTAACTCAATAACAAGGTTATGGCGTACCTAAGTCAAACTAAATCCCACCCATACGGAGGAGACTTTGTTTTGAGTGCTTTGTTCAAGGGCAACACGACTGACTCTAGCTGCCAACAATAAATGGAAATAATGTCCTGTTCCCGCTCTTTTTGGAATATTTAATTTTTTTGTCTTTTTCTGTTAAGCTGGAAAAAGAATAAAAGAATGCTATGGTACAGTGGAAAGAACGAGTGTCGGTGAAACAGATGATCTAGTTCCTGGGAAAGGAACGTTCCTATGCTCAATGTAGGGAGGTGAAAACTGGTCAGTGACACTCAAAGATATGTTCTTTCCATGGGTCAAGGTGTGTCAACCTGTAGAATTCAAGGGAATGCAAGGTTGATTTTGCAGATGTCATGGTCAAAAGTTGGCTTAAACACGAGTCCAAGTGAAGCCAGCTCTAGGCCAAAAGGTGCAAGTGGTCAACATGCAATGCAGTAGTACAACTCAACACAAAGGAGCCTCTAGGGTACATGGCTAGAACAAAGCGGAGAAGCTAAGAGGAATGAGTCTTCAACGCATAAGTCACGACAGGACTACAAAGAACTCCCGAGCCTACTCAAAGCGGAGCAGCATGGGCAACAAATGTCAGTGAGGTGCTAACTAGGATGCCCATGTAAAGGATGGCTCTACCATCATGTCATGATTTAAAGAATCGACGACTGAAGATGGCTTACGAACCATAACACGATGGGATCGACCCTTTGGCAGATGTATCGGTCAAATGGAGGCTAGTATGCATAATGCAACGGAAAAAATGGTGTCCCTAACCTATATGCCAGTGAGAACACGATACCTGCCATGACGGGTCAACAGTCATGGAACTGTCTCGAAACTGAAAATCATCCAAAATGTCCTGAAAAACAGACCAATCTCAACATTCCAAGCTCTAAAGTTAAAAGTCACATGAGGCCAAACAAAAAAAAAAATTGAAAAAAAAATTTCATTTTCAAAACTTATAAAAAGCATTTTGGACTCACCATTTTTACCATTTGAGTTTGAGAGCAAAGGATTTGGAGCAAAAGGAGCAAACTTCCCATAGCCAGATTCAACCATTCAAATTCATCGAAAACCTCCAGGTAACTCTTATACTTAGCTTGCAATTAATTGTGACAGGTTTTAGGATTTTTGGTTGATGTTTCAACGTTGAAATTTTGTCCAAAATTTCCTCGCAGCGTATACGCGGGTTGGTAATATCGAACCCGCGTACACGCGGGCCTTATACGCGACTGTGTGCAAAGGAACCTGCGTATATGCCGCGAACCATTTTAAACGAAAACTAATGGTTTTGAATCAGTTTTTTCTCAGGATGCTTGTCACATGGCGTGAAAGAGAGCACGCAGCGGTAGACAATGAAGTTATGAACAGTCCAGAAGCATTAGATGCCCTACGGGGATGCGGTTTGCTTAAATTTTTCAAATTGCCAAATATGAAAGTGAACATGCGTCTGCTTGAGATGCTCATTGATTATTGGGATGTCGATGAGGAAGCTTCTATGATCGATCAGATGCCGCTCAGGGTAGAAGTGGAGGATATCTATTTTATCACGGGCCTTTCCCGAAGGGGAGAGGTAGTACAGTCCCGGGGCAGGACACGAAGTGCCCTTTCGATAGAGGACTATGTACAGATATACTGCCCGGGGCATCCCAAGAAGGTTGGGAGCGAGATTTCCATCACACATGTGGCGAGTTTATCACTTAGGATAATCATGTTTACCATGGCTCGGGTGAACGGATCATCCTCTCTGCATCAGGCATCACGGCAAAACATGAGCGTGGCAGTTGACTGTTTCACTACTGTGTTCGACTGGTGTACTCCTCTTCTGGCCAACATGAAGAGCCAACTTACTTCTATCAGGAGGGGTCAGACTAAAAACTTTGGATATGGGAGCATCTTATGTACTTTCTTTTTTGAGAAGGTTCTCGCACTCCGTCCTAGGGTAGCAGTTTCCATCAGCACCCCACGCGATCCACGCATGGGCCGGTGGATTGATCTGATGAAACGTCTGGGGGGTGGGGAGGTCCCAAGGACTGCCTTTGACGATGACTACTTCACCTGGTGGGTTCAGCAGATCATCGCCGTGAATGAATACCCCTATGCTGGGCTGGATTTCCAAGGAGATCCTGATCTAGTGTTACCATCGAATGCAGCATGGGGCAAGATTGGTAAGATTTTTTTGATTTTATGATGTTTTTGGATTTTTAAAATATGATGAATTTTGAAAAATATTTTTGATGAGATTCAAATGACTGATATAATGATCATGTTCCAGAAATCGGGCTGGTAGGACCAGATGGATTCCCGCGGCATGGATGGCGCGGCCAAGGAGCCGAAGAGGCGGCTGCTGATACAGAACAGACTCTGAACAATGTCCAGCGACACTTGGCGAGATTTAGCTGCCGAGTACCAATGGCCGTCATAGAGGACCTTCCTGAGGATATGCAGCATCATGTGGTTGGCATGCCACGTGACTGGGTTCGCATTTTTCGGTGTGTGGCCAATGCTATAGTGACATACTTAGACGCTCATCCTGAGCCGAGGCATTAGATATGCCGGACATGATTATGGGCATTTGAGTCCCAATTTTGTATATTTTTTGGACACACATATTTACACTCGAGATGTTTTACGATATATATATATATATATATATATATATATATATATATATATATATATATATATATATATATATATATATATCTATCTATATATATATATATATACAGTTTGACTTTTTGATACCTGCTTTTATTGTGATGAATGATTGATATGCCAGTCTAATGCTTGATTAGCAATAGAATCAGCTAACCAATTATGAGATCTTGGAATATGCAAATAATTAATATAAGTAAATGATCTTTACAACAACCTCACCCTTAAATACTGGCGATATAAAGATGGATCCCATACCCGATAAATGTTATTTAATTGAGACACTATCAATTGAGAATCAAGATATACTACCAACGAGTCGATCCCATGAGAGATTGCCTCGGATAATAAATTAATAACAGCAGTATACTCGGCCATATTGTTTGAAGCAAGACCAATGCACACGCCTCTTGATGCCATCAATTGACCAGTTGGATAATAGAGTACCCAAGCTGTGGAAGCAAGATTCCGAGTGTGCCGAGTAGCACCATCGGCGAACCCAAAATAGACCAAATCATCCATCAACACCTGCCATAGCAGACCAAAAAGTGCTGATATCAGAAAACTCTCGATGATATATGTACAAATATACATAAAATACAAAGAAGCCATTGCCTGGTCAAAACTAAGCAAAGTACTTCTTTAGGTAGAGCCCGTTGCGGGGCTCCGCCAGCTTGTTTCCTTCGAAATCAATTAACTCATACGATCCTTTTTCTAAAAATCGTTTAATAATGAAAGGACCGTACCACATAGGCTTAAATTTTCCTGTGCCCAAGGTGTCCTTATCTTGGTCATAGACTAGGACAAGGTCGCCTTCAGAAAAGACTCGAGGACGGACAGACTTATCATACTGTGTTTTAACCCTTTTCTTATGGGCCTCATTCATTGTGGCGGCATCTCGACGCTGCTCATCGAGATGTTCCAAGTGAACTAGGCGCTCCTCGAGACTCGAAGTCTCCGGAAGAAGCTCAACAGCCAACTTAAGAGATGGAATTTCACATTCAACCGGAAAGATAGATTCCATCCCATAAACCAACTGAAAAGGAGTAAAACCGGTAGCCGTTTTGACGGAGGTTCGGTATGCCCAAAGAGCCGAATACAACATAATGTGCCAGTTGGACCGATTTTTATCGATTGTCCATTGGAGTATCGTCTTAAGAGTTTTATTGACTGCCTCGACCTGTCCATTGGCCTGAGGATAATAAGGGGACGAATGCTCTTGGCGGAAACCTAATTTAAGAGCCAATTCGGACATCAGTTGATTCTGGAAATGACTGCCATGGTCAGTGACAATCTCTCTTAGGATACCGAATCTTGAGATAACTTGATTGAAAAGAAACAAAGCTGCTGTGTCACTATCGTTCTTATAAGTAGGCATGGCCTTAGCCCACTTCGTAAAGTAGTCTACAGCCACGATAATGTACTTGTGATTCGCCGTTGAAGGCGGATTACAAGTTGTAAAATCAATACCCCACTTGGTAAAGGGACCGACGGTGACAACGAGAAAAAGGGGAGATGGATGCGCGCACATCTTTCGAGTAAAAATTTGACACGGGTGAGAGCGTTTGACCGCTTCCATACAGTCTTTAAAGAGTGAAGGCCAAAAATTGCCGGCACGTAAGATGTGCTGGGTTGTAGCAAGCCCTGCTAAATGACCACCACAAGCTCCACTGTGGCAGTCATCGAGTACAGACTCTGCTTCCTCTAAGGTTAAAAAGCACCGAAGGATGGAATCAACTCCTCAATGGTATAATGTGTCACCAATGATAACATAGTTTTTAGCCAGGTGACGTAATTTTCGACGTTCATCCTTGGAGAAAGTAGAGGGAAACTTTGAAGTCTGGAGATAGACAATGATATCTCCATACCAAGGGTCGATTGAAGAGATGAGGAATAAATGTTCGTCGGGAAAACTTTCCTCATAAACAGTATCCTCTCCACAAGGAAGCTCAGAAATTAGCTCCGCGAAAACCATGGATTTCTTAGACTTGGCAGACAAGAACTCGAGATCGAATTCTTGCAAAATGACTATCCATATATTATATTTGCCCCCAATCACTCGCCTACTAAGGACAAATTGAAATGGATTGACCGCCGCTAAGACAAATTTTTTGTGTAGCAAGATATAATGACGGAGCCTTGGACAGCATGGATAGCTGCCAAGGCCAATTTCTCAACCGGATAATAACGAAGTTCATGTCCTATTAAGCCTCAACTCAAATAATAAATCACGTGCTCGGCGAGAGCATCGTCCTCCTGAACTAGAACCATACCAATGGTTGATTCTGCTGCGGCGAGATATAAAAGGAAGTCTCTACCATAATCCGGTGGACTCAAAAGCGGGGCAGAGACTAATGCCTTTTTCAAAGCATCAAATGACCGCTGCGCAAAGTCATCCCACACAAATGGAACTCCTTTTCGTAGCAAACACATGAACCCTTTAGTGATCTCGGCATAGTTTGCTATAAATCGTCTTAAGGAATTAGCCTTCCCTTGAAGACTTTGAAGTTGTCAAATTGAGGACGGGGGAGGCAATTGAACTATTGCCTCAACCTTGAAGGGATCAACCCGAATCCCTTCATTAGACACAATGAACCCTAACAACCAACTGGACGTAACTGCAAAAACTCACTTGTTGGGATTCAACCAGATTTTATAAAAACGACATCGTTCAAAAACCAATCGATGATGACTAGGATAATCGGTTCTCTTTTGAGAACGAGCAGCGAGATCATCCAAGTATGCCTTGATGACATTTTTGATGTCGTGGAAAGCATATGACATGGCCCACTGAAAAGTGGCTCCAGCATTTTTAAGACCAAAAGGCATCTTTCTATATGCAACGGTACCCCAGGGACATATAAAAGTTGTCTTATGTTGATCTTCAGGACGGATAGAGATTTGATTATAACCTGAAAAACCATCCATGAAGGAAAAAGTTTCATTACCCGCACACTCGTCGATAATCTGATCAATGAATGGCGTGGGGTTATTATCTTTCGGACAAGCCTTGTTTAGGTCCCTAAAATCGATGCATACTCGGATTGTTCCTTGCTTTTTTCCCACAGGGACTGGATTAGAAACCCAATCAGTAAGAGGAACAGGGTATATAAAACCCACCTTTAGCAGCTTCTCAACCTCAGCTTTGATAGCTGCAGCTTTCCTAGGGTTAACCGGCCGAAGCCTCTAACGAACTCGTTTCACGTTTTCATATGTCTTGATATCATGTTGAACTATACAAGGATCAATGCCAGACATTTCTTCATAAGGCCAAGCAAATACATCACGATATTCCTTGAACAGGTCGGTGTAGATTTGAATTTCTTCAGGGGAACACTCAACTCCGTTGAAGATATTCTTGATGACGCTAGGGTCCCTAGAGATGTTTATAGGTATCATTTTTGAAATTACCGACATATTACCTTCGGCATGAATGTGTGCTGGAGCCAAAGGGTTTGACACCATATAAACATCACTAGTGAGGAGCTCGGAGAATCTAGATTCTACTTCCTGCAATGGAGGAAGAAAGTATGAAAAATGGTGTAAGTCTTCCCAAGGTCGATCTATACCCATCATTACTTCGAGGATTGCTTCTTCAGAAGGTAAAACCGAATCTAAGCAGTCCAAGGCAGAGGTAGAATCAAGGCTCCAAGCCGGGGCCACATGACCATCTAACTCCTCTTCGGAAAAAGGAGTAGAATGGTTGTCTGCAGAGTCTACGATAGACTGATATCTAAGCTCAGCTGCAGATATAGGGAATGCCATTCCATTTACTTGTCCTTCAACTAATGTGGTCGTAGGTGAAGGAAAGGTCCAAGGGTCTGAAAAATAACGAGTTCGAAAGAACTCTTCTCGAGGACACTCCTTTGATGATGAAATAGCATTGATTTTAGAGAAAGGAGAGGGAAGATCAAATGTACCCATCAATGAGGAATACATCCCTACTCCTAAATTCTCAGTTGGCGGGCGAGGGTTATCCACTAAAGGGACAGTAGAGTCAGAGCTTGCTTGAGGATCGATTGGACAATAGTCCAATTGATCAACCTTAACGATTTTCCCCTCATGAGGAAAGAAAATGACACGAAACAGATTCGAAACAACGACATCCATCTCGTATACCCAGTTCCTTCCTAATAGGAGATTATAGTCTAGGTTAGCGTCTACGACCTCTACTTCAATATTGACGACCTTTCCCCCAACACATATAGGAAAGGCCGGGATAATCCCATGCGACTTATGAGAATGACCATCAAATGCAGTCAAAATGGTGGGTGAAGGAACAGCCGAGGGTGATCCAATAGCCTTCCAGCATGACATCGACATAACGCATGTGGAAGCTCCTTCATCTATCATGGTGCGAAAAGTATTGATTTTTCGGTATGTAGACTTTATTTGGAAAGCCATAAGATGAGGGAGTCACTTTTTGACATTTAACATGTCAAAAGTGAGCACTAAAGAGTTAGATGGATCGACTGCTCCAATTGTGGAGAGTAAAGCACTTCTCTGAGCCGGACATGACTAGAGAACCTCTAAAGTGGACATAGTGCACGAACTTTGAGCCATATCCTCCACAATGGAGTAATTCTGGGCGGCCCTAGAATTAGGATTAATCGTCGCGCGTTGAGCGGAACCTTTCGGTATCCGTGGTATAGTCTCGACAGGCGGTCACTTAATATGAAGGTCAGTACTTCCGGGAATAATCTTGTCCTTGGAAGTTTCGGCTTCACCATAATCACATGACCGAGTAGCCACATGGACATTAGAACCCATCATGAAAACATTTGACAATTTTTCCCCTTCCTGGTTGCCCCCAGTGGAGGTTCCAGGGTTTGAACTCGCGCCAGCAAGAAGTTGCTGCCCTTGGGGAAACGGGTTGGTTAACACAGCTTGAGAACTAGAAGTCCCTTGTTGTCCTAACAAGCGTTGAGCGTCTTCAATCTTAGAGCGGAGACGAGTTAGATGGTCTCCACTGCACAATTTGTATGGAAACTTAACTTTCTTTCTTGACTCATTTCTACCACCAACAGCGTTGTTGCCGGATTTATTTGCATCAGGCTTCCCATCCTGGTTCTTTTTCTTACCTCGTCCTTTCTTTTTCCCATTGGAATTTTGATTTCCTTTGGGGTTATTAGATTAGACGGCATTTATTGAAGAAGTTTGGGAAGCGGGGGGATTAGACGATGGGACTTGGTTGTTAGAAGCAGCTTGCAAGGACAACTTCTGCAATTGATTCAACAAGTTCACTGTAGTTATGTCTACTGACCCAATGATACCATCCGCGTGCGAACCTGGCTTCGACTTAGCTACGTCAATCGTAGATCCATGAGCATCTAGCAAGTATTTCTGTAGGATCCCAGACTGAGAGTAGATCAATTCTAATTGCTGGGCCCTAAAAATGGCTTGCTCCTCAGAATAGACTCCAGACATGGAGACATCCTTGGAGATCTCGGGTTGTAAAGACTTCAAAAACCACTCGAGACGGTACTCCGGAGGGATTTTGGCTTTAATGAGCCTCTTTCTCCGTCTCCATTCCTGAATATGGTCAGAAATGTGGGTTGCCTTATCCTGACGAAAGGTGGCCAGAAGTTCAGTTCCGACATCATAGCAGACAGGCAACTGAAAATGATTTAAGAAGATATTGGCTAAGTCAGCGAACGATGTAAAGCTGCCCCCTGGCAACTCTATATACCATTTGGCCGCATTACCAGTCAAGGTGCGCTGAAAGAGTCTCAACCTAATCGAGTCATCGATAAGGGAGTTAGATGAGCACCACAAATGGAATGTGGTTACATGGTCGCCTGGGTCTTCACCACTCTTCCCTTCGAATTTTGGAATGTCCGAAGGGAGTTTGGTTGGGACTGCAGGCCGGGCCGGATTGTACTTGATTGGGTCATTTGTTAACTTAGTGAGATCTGGCAAGTTCAACATTGCCAGAAACGGAAGCCTAGGAGGACCTTGGGGATTCCACCCAGACTGGGCAGAACTCCCAAAGCTCTGAAAAGATTGTCCTAGAATTTGGGAGGCACCATGCTGCCCGAAGTAACCAGTAGAACCAGCTGAACCAAAAGGCAAGCCTTGTGGTCCAGCAAAATTCGGAGTTTGACCAACTCCGGCCGTATAACCTCCATAACCAACAAAGTTTCCTCCTAAAGGATTGTAAGGAGTTGATAACCCCTGATATGGATTCCAAGCTGAAGCTAGAGGAGGAATAGTTTGAAACGAGCTAACCGTGGAGTACGGCCTATTCCCTTGTTGGCTAATAAACGGATTCCTAGTTCCCGCGCTACTAACCCCAGGGTTATTCCAACCTTGGAAAGGATTGCTGCTTTGTCCTACAGAAGAAAAAGGCATGGATCCTACCGTCGGGTTGGAATGTGGTATATGACCACTTCCAAAAGGAAAACCCTGGAATGAAGCCGATCCGCCCATCATGGACGTAGCGGCACTAAACGGAACCGATGGAATACCCTGTGAGTGGGTGCCAAATGGGAAGAATCCAGTACCAAAAGCATTGGTTTTGGAATTTCCACTCATGGACGGAATGGAGGTAGACCCAACCAAAGATGTACTAGCAAAAGATCCAAACAAGGAAGCAGAGGAGATGGAAATGGTTCCACCCCCTTGCACTGATGTTGGGGTTTGCATAGTTGTAGCACTTGTAGAAGCCAAGCTTCTAGTAGTGGTCATCGATGGTAAGCACGTAGAGTAACTTGGACTTGACGGTCTATGCGTCGGAGTCCCAATGTATTGCAGTACGTTTAGATGACTAGATGGTAGAGGAGAATTTGGAGCTGCTAACGACTCTGAAAGTTCTTCTACCTCTATGTTATTCTCCGCTTGAAAGAGAACTCGAGAAAGGAATGGAGTGTCCCTCTCTTGTTCAGAAGTGCCAGGCCTTGCTTGGCCGCTAATGCCCCCGAGAGGAGGATCAATCCCCGATGCGTCAATCGGTGTGGGATGGAACCCACTGGTAGTATTGCCTCTGCGCCTTCTAGGAGAAGGTTCTAAACTTGGTGGTGAAAGACCACGAAGTCTTCGAGACCGTCTTGGAGATCGGTCAACCACTTTGAATTTTTTGTTATGATCTAATTAAAGACTCAAAAAATTGAAAGCTAGGCCAACTAGGAGCACAGAGCACACACTATAAAGTCCCTAAAGATACAGCCAGTCAAACAACTTCCAAGTATTTCTGCTCCGGGTGATTAAGACCGGACACCAAAATACGAGAAAGTGAATTAAGGGGCCTTCCGAAGATAGTCTGGGATGATGAGGGCCCAGTCCTATCAGCGAAGATATTAGAGGAAGTTACGCTGACCTCCTAACAACAGCCTGCGCTGGTGCAAGCCCCCAAGCTTTGCAAGGGTGCCCTCCAGTAGTACTGTCGAGAGTGATGCAACGTCAACCTCAGGTGCCACGGGATTCCCCTCCGCAGCCACATGTGTAGTTCCCTAGGAGTAGCAACTATGGATACCAACTCGTCGCAGAAGCCAGGCAGAACAGTCGTGAGGTAAGTTCAGACAAGTAGGAGAGGGGGTATCTCTCTTCCCTGTCTTCACAGACCCTCGTGCTTAACTCCCAGATCCAGAGCTTTCCTGGTCTTCCTAACGCTATTGGATTTTCTCTCGTTATTCAGACTCCTACATTTGACGTTTATATGGCCTTGGAGAGTTAACTCTCCACTCGTCTAATCCAAGGCCCTAAAATCCTAATATTGTTGGTGTAACTGAATAAAACAAAAAGTTCTAGTGAATTTTAGTTACGCTTGATTTTATTAGGCTGTTCTATAAGTCACAAGGTAACGGAAGTGAAACTAGTGGTGTTTTTTGACGCAAAAGAAATTAATAAAAACTTAACTACATGCACATGCACTTTTTTGTTTTTTGATGAAGAGAAATTTCTATAGGGTTCAGAGGTACTTCTAATAAAACAAATTTTTCTTTTCTTTTCGTTAATTCATACTTCACACTCACAAAAGCTAACAAAGCTATATATGCCTTAAAAAAAAAGGATGAAAATCTATCCTAATGCAACAACTATATGTGGATGCAAGATTTAAAACTACTCTAAAAACAAAAATGAAAGTTGCTTGCTTATCAATCTTTATCTTGCCACTTAGAATGTCTAGATGGAATATGAGATGCTACCATTCATTTCGTCTAAACACTAAAAACAAGTTCTATGACAAACATAAAGCACTTTCACTTCACTAAAAGGAAACCAAATGAAAAGCAAGTTCAAGAAAGCAAAACTAGGATTTTCAAAAGATTTTCTTCAAAGCAACCAGCAAAAAAGTCTTTTCAAAAATGCTCTCAACAACACTGAAACTTGTGATTGAAGAATAGGCAATTTAAACACTTTTGCGAATCAACACCACTCAATGGATGAAAACTCAACAAAAATAAATCTGCTTGAAATCGCTCTTAACAATCAAAAGCAGTAATGAAAGCTTTGGCAATGAAAACCAAAAGATCCAAAAAGACAAATTCCAAGAAAGTGTCAATCAACAACTTTCATGAAACAAAGAAGTGGATGGTCACAAAAAGCGGTTTTGTAAAGCAAACAAAAAGTCACCAAAAGCAAGATTAACACAAAGATTGAATTCAATCTCCCTACCCTGATGAAACAAAGCAGCCAAGATTCCTAGCAAGAAATCTTGCGTGCTTTAGCCAAAAACGATGACGCTTGCAATCAACAAAAACAAGACCAATACTCCTTATAATCAGAGAGAATTAAGAACGAGATGCTCGCTGTAAAACAAATAATTGATACTGGAAAATGACTGTTTCAGACTGACTCAAACCACACCTTCAGAGACTAAAAAGATTTATAAATCTTGAAAATTGCAATGTATACGCAACTGTACTAAAGTACAGATTGCGTGTATACGCAACTGTGTTTGAGGAAACCTGCGTATACACAGGTTTACTCAAAGAAATAAGCGTATATACGCCTCTATATCTAAGAAAAACAGTGTATATGAAAAGCTTCAAGAAAAATAAAAAAAACAAACTGAAGAAACTGGCAAAGCTTAAAGTTCAAGAACAGACCAGACAGTAACAGCAAGCAGACAAGGCAGCTGAGCCCTGATTGGCTTGAAAAACACCCAAACTAGGAACAACAAGAGTGTTGTCCCCAGTGGAGTCGCCAATTCTGATAGAGGGAATTACTCCCCTAGGGCTTTTTGGGTTGAAACCCTAGCAGACTGAAAGTTATCTATTCAAAGAAACATGCATTCATACAGCCATTATGCTATTATAAGCAAATTCTATGATAAGGGTACGTACCTTTGGTCCTACGTTTGAGAAGGCCTTTAGGGTCCAAACCCTTCTTGGAGTTCCCTTCTTCTCTTTTGTCCTGCAAAACAACCAATTCAAAGAACACAACAGTATATGGACAAAGACTTATAAAGGAACCATCTTCATGTTATAAAGAAAGGTAGTTAGTTATGAAATCCAAACAACCTTTTGTATATGAATTCTAAACATGAATATCATTAACATAAAGAAGATTCATTTCGGGAACCAAGACATGTGTTTCTTTTATTATAGAGAAATAAAGTACATAAAAAGGAATATTTTCACTTGAGTCACCTTCAGCAGGCTCCAAGCAAAGCTTCCTTCCGGATCCGTTCCAGCCTCAAGCCTCTAACAAACTCCTTCCATGACTCTCTCCATGATGTCATAAATGGTGGATGAACATCAAAACACAAGGAAACAAAGGTTTCCTGTACAAAATGGGGGAAGTGCAGAAGGCACAAGGGACTTCAGACCTGGTCAACGGAAAAATCTCAGCATAATAACCTTTCTCTCTCTTCTCTCCTTCCTTAGGCCTTCCCTTTGAGGTCTTTTTATACCATCTCCAAAGTAGTTTTTTAGTTAGGAGTTGGTTGGGAACAGTTAGGCCACGGGCACTAACAGGTGATCAGCAAGTAAAACTCGCGATCTCTGCCCGAAAATAAGGAGTATTATATTTTTTTAAGTTTTTTAATACACACACGCGGGTTGGATATACACATACCCGTGTATACACGTGTTTAACTCAGGGAAATGTCGCGTATAAGGGATAAAACACTGTTTTTTAAATTTTAGGACCAGGTCTGGAAGGAGGGGTTGCCCTAGGCCATGAATACAACATCACAAACCATGAGAGTGAGATTTGGAGCTATAACAGACACAAATGCGATGAACCTGTTGAGCCAATTCCAGCAATTGTCTTTACAAACTGCTCTTAACAATCAGGTCACATCGTCTAACCCTTCATCTTCTCAACCCTCTTCAGTTAATGTCGTCCAATCTTCCAACCCTAAAGGAAATCAAAATTCAAATGAGAAAAAGAAGGGACGAGGTAAGAAAAAAAGTCAAGATGGGAAGACTGATGCAAATAATCGTGGCAATAACACTGGTGGTGGTGGAAATGAGTCTAGAGAGAAAGTCAAGTTTCCATGCAAGCTATGTAGTGGAGACCATTTAACTCATCTCTGCCCAAAAATTCAAGACGCTCAGTGCCTGTTAGGGCAGCAAGGGACTTGTAGCTCTCAAGCTGTGTTAACCAACCCTTTTCCACAAGGGAAGCAGATGATAGCTGGCATAAATTCAAGTCTTGGTACCTCTACAGGGGGCAATCAGGAAGGGGATAAATCATCAAATGTTTTCATGATGGGTTCCCACACTAATGTGGCCACACGGTCACATGATTGTGGTGAAGGAGAAACTTCTAAGGATAAATGGCCCCTGGAACAATTAGGCAAAGTATGATATCGGTTAAGGATAATATTGATAAACATCAACTTAAAGGGGTCTATAAAATTGATTGCTCATGTGGGAAAAGCTACATTGGTGAAACAGGTCGCTCCCTACAGACTAGACTCAAGGAACATGGCCCCTGGAACAATTAGGCAAAGTATGAGATCGGTTAAGGATAATATTGATAAACATCAACTTAAAGGGGTTTATAAAATTGATTGCTCATGTGGGAAAAGCTACATTGGTGAAACAGGTCGCTCCCTGCAGACCAGACTCAAGGAACATGGCCCCTGGAACAATTAGGCAAAGTATGATATCGGTTAAGGATAATATTGATAAACATCAACTTAAAGGGGTCTATAAAATTGATTGCTCATGTGGGAAACGCTACATTGGTGAAACAGGTCGCTCCCTGCAGACCAGACTCAAGGAACATGGCCCCTGGAACAATTAGGCAAAGTATGAGATCGATTAAGGATAATATTGATAAACATCAACTTAAAGGGATCTATAAAATTGATTGCTCATGTGGGAAAAGCTACATTGGTGAAACAGGTCGCTCCCTGTAGACCAGAATCAAGGAACATGGCCCCTGGAACAATTAGGCAAAGTATGAGATCGGTTAAGGATAATATTGATAAACATCAACTTAAAGGGGTTTATAAAACTGATTGCTCATGTGGGAAAAGCTACATTGGTGAAATAGGTCGCTCCCTACAAACCAGACTCAAGGAACATGGCCCCTGGAACAATTAGGCAAAGTATGAGATCGGTTAAGGATAATATTGATAAACATCAACTTAAAGGGGTCTATAAAATTGATTGCTCATGTGGGAAAAGCTACATTGGTGAAACAGGTCGCTCCCTGCAGACCAGACTCAAGGAACATGGCCCCTGGAACAATTAGGCAAAGTATGAGATCGGTTAAGGATAATATTGATAAACATCAACTTAAAGGGGTCTATAAAATTGATTGCTCATGTGGGAAAAGCTACATTGGTGAAACAGGTCGCTCCTTGCAGACCAGACTCAAGGAACATGGCCCCTGGAACAATTAGGCAAAGTATGAGATCGGTTAAGGATAATATTGATAAACATCAACTTAAAGGGGTCTATAAAATTGATTTCTCATGTGGGAAAAGCTACATTGGTGAAACAGGTCGCTCCCTACAGACCAGACTCAAGGAACATGGCCCCTGGAACAATTAGGCAACGTATGAGATCGGATAAGGATAATATTGATAAACATCAACTTAAAGGGGTCCATAAAATTGATTGCTCATGTGGGAAAAGCTACATTGGTGAAACAGGTCTCTCCCCGGAGACCCGACTCAAGGAACATGGCCCCTGGAACAATTAGGCAAAGTATGAGATCGGTTAAGGATAATATTGATAAACATCAACTTAAATGGGTCTATAAAATTGATTGCTCATGTGGGAAAAGCTACATTGGTGAAACAGGTCGCTCCCTGCAGACCAGACTCAAGGAACATGGCCCCTGGAACAATTAGGCAAAGTATGAGATCGGTTAAGGATAATATTGATAAACATCAACTTAAAGGGGTCTATAAAATTGATTGCTCATGTGGGAAAATCTACATTGGTGAAACAGGTCGCTCCCTGCAGACCAGACTCAAGGAACATGGCCCCTAGAACAATTAGGCAAAGTATGAGATCGGTTAAGGATAGTATTGATAAACATCAACTTAAAGGGGTCTATAAAATTGATTGCTCATGTGGGAAAAGCTACATTGGTGAAACAGGTCGCTCCCTACAGACCAGACTCAAGGAACATGGTCCCTGGAATAATTAGGCAAAGTATGAGATCAGTTAAGGATAATATTGATAAACATCAACTTAAACAGGTCTATAAAATTGATTGCTCATGTGGGAAAAGCTACATTGGTGAAACAGGTCGCTCCCTGCAGACCAGACTCAAGGAACATGGCCCCTGGAACAATTAGGCAAAGTATGAGATCGGTTAAGGATAATATTGATAAACATCAACTTAAAGGGGTCTATAAAATTGATTGCTCATGTGGGAAAAGCTACATTGGTGAAACATGTCGCTCCCTACAGACCAGACTCAAGGAACATGGCCCCTGGAACAATTAGGCAAAGTATGAGATCGGTTAAGGATAATATTGATAAACATCAACTTAAAGGGGTCTATAAAACTGATTGCTCATGTGGGAAAAGCTACATTGGTGAAACAGGTCGCTCCCTGTAGACCAGACTAAAGGAACATGGCCCCTGGAACAATTAGGCAAAGTATGAGATCGGTTAAGGACAATATTGATAAACATCAACTTAAAGGGGTCTATAAAATTGATTGCTCATGTGGGAAAAGCTACATTGGTGAAACAGGTCGCTCCCTACAGACCAGACTCAAGGAACATGACCCCTGGAACAATTAGGCAAAGTATGAGATCGGTTAAGGATAATATTGATAAACATCAACTTAAAGGGGTCTATAAAATTGATTGCTCATGTGGGAAAAGCTACATTGGTGAAACAGGTCGCTCCCTGTAGACTAGACTCAAGGAACATGGCCCTTGGAACAATTAGGCAAAGTATGAGATCGGTTAAGGATAATATTGATAAACATCAACTTAAAGGGGTCTATAAAATTGATTTCTCATGTGGGAAAAGCTACATTGGTGAAACAGGTCGCTCCCTGCAGACCAGACTCAAGGAACATGGCCCCTGGAACAATTAGGCAAAGTATGAGATCGGTTAAGGATAATATTGATAAACATCAACTTAAAGGGGTCTATAAAATTGATTTCTCATTTGGGAAAAGCTACATTGGTGAAATAGGTCGCTCCCTGCAGACCAGACTCAAGGAACATGGCCCCTGGAACAATTAGCCAAAGTATGAGATCGGTTAAGGATAATATTGATAAACATCAACTTAAAGGGGTCAATAAAATTGATTGCTCATGTGGGAAAAGCTACATTGGTGAAACAGGTCTCTCCTTGCAGACCAGACTCAAGGAACATGGACCCTGGAACAATTAGGCAAAGTATGCGATCGGTTAAGGATAATATTGATAAACATCAACTTAAAGGGGTCTATAAAATTGATTACTCATGTGGGAAAAGCTACATTGGTGAAACATGTCGCTCCCTGCAGACAAGACTCAAGGAACATGGCCCCTGGAACAATTAGGCAAAGTATGAGATCGGTTAAGGATAATATTGATAAACATCAACTTAAAGGGGTCTATAAAATTGATTGCTCATGTGGGAAAAGCTACATTGGTGAAACAGGTCGCTCCCTGCAGACCAGACTCAAGGAACATGGCCCCTGGAACAATTAGGCAAAGTATGAGATCGGTTAAGGATAATATTGAAAAACATCAACTTAAAGGGGTCTATAAAATTGATTGCTCATGTGGGAAAAGCTACATTGGTGAAACAGGTCGCTCCCTGCAAACCAGACTCAAGGAACATGGCCCCTGGAACAATTAGGCAAAGTATGAGATCGGTTAAGGATAATATTGATAAACATCAACTTAAAGGGGTCTATAAAATTGATTGCTCATGTGGGAAAAGCTACATTGGTGAAACAGGTCGCTCCCTACAGACCAGACTCAAGGAACATGCCCCTGGAACAATTAGGCAAAGTATGAGATCGGTTAAGGATAATATTGATAAACATCAATTTAAAGGGGTCTATAAAATTGATTGCTCATGTGGGAAAAGCTACATTGGTGAAACAGGTCGCTCCCTGCAGACCAAACTCAAGGAACATGGAGCTGATATTAAAAATGAAAGGTCTCGTTCTTCCTCCCTCGCAGAACACTCGCAAAAACTAAGCACCATGTCCTCTTGGAAAACGCCTCCATTATCGCTAAGGAAGAGAAACACCATAAGCGAAAGATCAGAGAAGCTCTTGAAATTGTCAAACACCCGCATAATCTCAACAGAGACAATGGTATCGAGATTAGTGGAAGCTGGTTTCCCCTAATCAGAAAAATTAACCCGATATCAGTATTATAATAATAATAATAATAATAATAACTCTCAATTAAACATTTACAATATTAGTTAATTAAGTATTTAATTTAATCACCCTTATTAATTTCCTATTATTAAAATATCTATTTTAATATAATAATAATAATCATTAAATATTTATTCTTTCAAAATAATTATAAAATTTAACCATTTTTAATTTTATAATTATTCTAATTAAGAATATAATTATCATTGTACTTTAAAAAAAATATATAATTAAATAAATAAATAATAATAATAAATAAATAATATTAAATTCTAATTTCTATATGCTAGGATTAATAATTTTTATTTAATCATTATTTAATATTATTAATTCTAATTATTAATTTTATTAGATGAATTAATAATTATTATTAATAACAATAATATTTCTATTAATAATTATTTCTTTTTTATTATTATTAGATTAATTAATAATAATTATTAATAACAATAAGCTATAACTTTAAAAATAAAAATAAATAAATAAACAAATAAATAATAAATAATAAATAAAATAAAATAAAATAAAATAAAAAATAAAACATAAAATAAATAAAATAAAATAAAATAAAATCAATAATAATAATCATTAATTTTGATCATTATAATTAATATTTCTAATTACTAATAATTATATTAATAATAATAATTAAAATAATTATAATCATTTCAATTAATTTTAATAATAATATATATTATTGATTTGATATTATAATTAATATTACTAATTACTAATTATTATATTAATAATAATAATTAAAGTAATAATAATCATTAATTTTGATAATTAATATTTCTAATTACTAATTATTATTTTAATAATAATAATTGAAAATAAAAATAATTATAATCATTTCAATTAATTTCAATAATAATATATATATTAATTAATATTACTAATTTCTAATTATTATATTAATAATAATAATTAAAGTAATAATAATCATTTCAATTATTTTTATAATAATAAATATAAAATAAAAATAAAAAAATTAATTAATTAATTAAATCAGAGGCAGCCGACTTCTCAAAAATTGAGAGCCGACCTTCCCTCTTTTCTCTCCTCATTTCTATTTAAACCCTAAAATCTGCTCTTCTTCTATCAAGCATTCAAGTTGTCCTAATGATGGATCCCGGTTGGGATTTGAAACGTTGGCAGAAAAAAGTTCATACTGTGGATTCTCCGGTGACTAATTCAAAGATAAATCAGTTCCTGAAACTACCAACCCACTTCATATTGAGTGACCCTCCATCGAGACTATACCTCGGATTACGAAAGGTTCCGCTAAACGTGCGGCTATCAACCCTAATGTTAGGGCAGCCAAAAATTACTCCATTGTTGAGGATCTAGCTCAGAGTCCATGTGCTATGTCCACATTAGAGGTTCTCCAGTTGTGTCCTACTCAAAGAAGTGCCTTGCTTTCGGCAATGGGGGCAATGGATCCAAACAATTCCTTAGCTCTCACTTTTGATATGCATAATGTAAAAAAGAGATTTCCTCATCATATGGCTTTCCAGATAAAGTCTACTTACCCTAAAACTAATATTTTTCGGATGGTTATAGATGAGGGAGCTTCCACATGTGTCATGTCTATGTCATGTTGGAAGGCCATTGGATCTCCTTCAGTTGTCCCTTCACCTACCCTCTTGACAGTGTTTGATGTTCATTCTCATAGGCCATATAGGATTATCCTAGCCTTTCCCATATGTGTTGGAGGAAAGGTCATTAATATCGAAGTAGAAGTCATTGATGCTAACCTAGATTAAAATCTCCTCTTAGGAAGGAATTGGGTATACAAAATGGATGTCGTTGTTTCGACTCTGTTTTGTGTCATTTGCTTTCCTCATGAAGGGAAAATCGTCAAGGTTGATCAATTGGATTATTCTCCAGTTGATTCTTGAGAAACTTTGGATTCTACTATATTCCTTTAGTGGATAACCCTCATCCACCTACTGAGAATTTAAGAGTCGGGATGTACTCTTCATTGATGGGTACTTTTGATCTTCCCCCTCCTATAGCTAGAATAGATAAAATTTCATCCTCCAAGGAGCCTTTATGGAAAAAGTTTGTTCAAGCTCACTATTTTTCAGATCCTGGGACCTTACCTTCATCTGCAACCACATCAGATGAAGGGAAGGTGGGTGGAATAGAATCTCCTATGTCTGCAGTAGAGCCTAGATGTGAATCTATCGATAAATCTGTAGACAATCATCCTACTCCTTCTTCAGGAAAGGAGTTAGATGGTGATGTGGCCCCTACTGGGACCCTTGATTCCACTTCTGCTTTGGACTGCTTAGATATACTTTTTCCATCTGACGAACCAATATTTGAAGCAATGATGGTTGTATATCAACCTTTGGAAGATTTACATCATCGTTCATGTTTTCGTCCTCCTTTGCATGAAGTCGAATCTAGGTCCTCAAATTTGACTAGCGATGTTTGTACGGTTCCTTCGGCTCCAACACAGTTATTTGCCAAAGGAATTATATTGATTGGTTCGATAATTGTACCGATAAACATCCCTAGGAGCAAGATGGCAGAGCCCCTTGATCGGCTCCACCTCAAGAAGTACTTTGCTTAGGTTTTGGCCAAGCAATGACTTCTTTGTATATTTTGTATATTTTGTGCATATCTCATTGAGAGTTTTTTGATATCAACACGTTTTGGTCTGCTGCGGTAGATGTTGAAGGATGACTCGACCTATTTTGGATTCGCTGATGGCGCTAGTCGGCACACTCAGAACCTCGCTTCCGCAGCTTGGGTAATCTACTATCCAACTGGTCAGTTGATGGTGTCAAGGGGAGTATGCATTGGTCCTGCTTCAAATAATATGGCTGAGTATACTGTCGTCATTAATTTACTATCCGAAGCAATTTATTATCAAATCAATTTGTTGGTAGTCTATCTTGATTCACAATTGATAGTGTCACAACTAAATAACATTTATCGGGTAAGGGATCCATGTTTATATTGCCAGTATTTAAGGGTGAGGTTGTTGCAAAGAACATTTACTTACATTAATTATTTGCACATTCAAAGATCTCATAATTGGTTAGTTGATTCTATCGCTAATCAAGCATTAGACTGGCATATCATTAATTCATCATAATAAAATCAAGCATCAAAAAGTCGAACTATATATATATATATATATATATATATATATATATATATATATATATCATAAAATATCTCGAGTGTACATAAGTATGTCCAAAATAATACAAAAATTGGGACTCAAATGCCCATAATCATGTCCAGTACATCTAATGCCCTAGCTCAGGATGAGCGGCTAAGTATGCGACTACTGCTTTGGCCACACGCCTAAGAGTGCGAACCTAGTCTCGTGCCATGCCAACCACATGACACTGCATGTCTATAGGGAGATCCTCTACAACATCTGTTATGAAACCAGCTCACAAAAAGATAGAAAAGAGAGATCCACGCCTTAGAATTTAGCCTCTTCGAGGGGGCAACCTCCTTTACATTACATAAATGAACAATTCTTGGATGATACAAATGAAAAGACCTCCTTTCTATATATAGGAGTCTAAGGGCTCATAACATAATGAGAGCCTACATAACAATAATAATGTAAGGGCACAATAATAACAATAGTGGGCTTCTATGGGGTGCCATAGTAACAATATGGGCATTACATGGGTACATCAATATAATAAGTGGGTTCTACTAATAAAATAAGGGGTTATATTAATAATATAGGGGCCTAACATGCCCCTCTCCTTCAGAAAGCGTTGTCCTCAACGCTTGAGCAGTTCTGGATACTTCTGCATAAAATTCTCATCCTCCCATGTGGAATCTTCAGCGGATAAGTTCTTCCACTTGATAAGATACTCTGAAATTGATCGATTTCATAGCTGTCGAGTTCTTGTTTCTGTGATTGCTTCCGGTTCCAATATAATTTTTCCTTCCTCGTCAAGTTCTGGCAATATTGTTTGAATTGGGAGCTTGTCACCTATAACCTTCTTTAAACTTGAGACATGGAAAACTGGGTGCAATCGAGAAGCTGCAGGAAGCTCCAATTTGTATGCCATAGTACCAATCTTTTCCAACACCTTGTACGGACCATAATACTTTGGTGATAATTTGTTATCCTTCTTAGCTTGCTTTAGGGACATTTGCTTATATGGTTGTAGCCGTAGGAATACCCAATCACCTACATCAAAACTTCTTTCACTGCGATGTTGATCTGCCTGTTGCTTCATTCTATTTTGTGCCAACACGAGGTTATCCTTTAAGAGTTGGAGGACTTGTTGTTGATGTTCGATGTGATGTTCCACTGCCTGAACCTTAGAATTTTCTCTTAAATATGATGTGATGGATGGTGGTTGATACCCATAAAGTGCCATAAATGGGGTCATTTTTGTTGCTGTATGGAAGGAAGTGTTATACCACCATTCAGCTAGAGGCAGCCATTTGACCCATTGTGTCTGTTTATCAGATACAAAGCAACGAAGATATCCTTCCAAACATTTGTTTACTATCTCAGTTTGCCCATCAGATTGAGGATGATAAGATGAGCTATGAGCTAACTGAGTACCAAGACAAGAAAATAATTCTGTCCAAAAATTTCCAGTGAAAATGGGATCTCTGTCACTTACAATAATCTTTGGGTTTCCATAAATGCAGTAGAAACTGTACTGGCTTTAAATGGATGTGATAATGCACAAAAGTGTGCATACTTGGTAAGTCTGTCAACTACCACCATGATGACACTCTTTCCCTCAGACTTGGGTAAACCTGTGATAAAATCCATTGAAACCTCCTCCCAACGTTGGCTTGGAATGGATAAAGGTTGTAATAGACCTGGTGTCTTAATTGTTTCAACTTTATTTTGCTGGCAAACCAAACATTCCGCCACAAACTTTTGAATATCTGATTTAAGGCCATCCCAAAAAAATTCCTTCTTAACCCTGTGGTAAGTTTTTAAAAATCCTGAGTGCCCTCCTAAGGGAGAAGTGTGCAATTCCATAAGAATCTTTTGTTTTAGCTGGGAATTCTTACAGAGGTATAAGCGATCTTTGTACCATAACGAATCATTTTGCCAGCTAAATGTATCAGAAGTACTGGAATCTTGTTGTAGCTTTTGAATAAGTGCCCACACTTCTTCGTCGTTCTTCCATTCCTCCCTTGCTTCGTTTATCCAATCTGGCTGGATAATAGAAATGGCACACAACAATGCTTCCACATCCTCATCCTTTCTTGAGAGTGCATCTGCCATCACATTTTGCTTCCCTTTTTTGTAGATGATTTCAAAGTCATAACCCAACATCTTTGTGACCCACTTTTGTTTCTCTTCAGAGGATAATCTTTGTTCTAAAAAGTATTTAAGGCTATCATGATCCGTTTTTACCTTGAAGTGTCTTCCCATTAGGTAGGGTCGCCATTTCTTAAGTGCATGGAGTATTGCCAACATTTCCTTCTCATAAATAGCTTTGTTTAAAAACTTTCCCTTGATTGGACGACTTTCAAAAGCAATGGGTCTTTCATCTTGCATTAGAACAGCACCAATTCCATTTCCTGAAGCATCACATTCCACAATAAAGGTTTTTGTGAAGTCCGGCGTAGCTAAGACCGGTGCTTGGCACATTGCCTCTTTAAGATGTTCAAAGGCCTTTGTTGCTTCCGAAGTCCATGAAAATGAATGTTTCTTCAATAATGTTGTTAGAGGTGCTGCTATTCTCCCATAATTCTTAACAAACTTGCGATAATACCCTGTCAACCCAAGAAATCCTCGCAGATGCTTTATGGATGTGGGGATTTTCCATTCCTTAATGGCTTTAATTTTGCTAGGGTCTACCTTAACTCCTTCATGAGATACAATATGACCCAAATATTCCACCTCCTGGACTCCAAAGAAACATTTGGATCTTTTTGCATATAATTGTTTCTCCTCCAATAGTTGTAACACCCTGTCAACATGTTCAACATGATCCTTCCAAGACTTGCTGTAGATTAGTATATCATCAAAAAATACTAACACAAATTTTCTAAGGAATGGTTTGAAAATTGAATTCATCAAACCTTGAAATGTTGAAGGTGCATTGGTAAGGCCAAAAGGCATGACCAAAAATTCATAATGACCCTCATGAGTTCTAAATGCTGTTTTCGGAATGTCTTCAATCTTCATTCTAATTCGATGATATCCCGAACGAAGATCCAACTTGGTGAAGTAAATTGATCCATGCAATTCATCCAGTAATTCATCAATAACAGGAATGGGGAACTTATCTTTAATAGTGAGCTTGTTGAGCTCCCTATAATCTGGACACATGCGCCATGATCCATCCTTCTTGTGCACCAATACTACTGGAGCTGAGAAAGAACTTTGACTTCGTTGAATTATACCAGCCTCTAGCATTTCTGCAACCATACGTTCAATTTCACTTTTTTGGACATATGGATATCTGTACGGCCTGATGTTTGGAGGAACACTTCCTGGAATCAGATGAATAGCATGATCATGATCACGCATAGGTGGGAGACCTTTGGGAGTCTCAAATACCTTGGAATGATTGTCTAGGACTTTTTGGAGATCTGGAGAAATAGATGATTCCAATGTGGAAACATCTAGCGAACATAATTGTGCGATTACACCTCTTTGCTCCTTTTTTAGAAGCTTTGTCATGCCATTAGAGCTGATTATCTTTCCTGGTTTCCCTGCAATACCCCTTAATTCAACTTCCTTTCCTTCCACAAAAAATTTCATGAAAAGTTCTTGAAAATTAAAAGCTATTGTACCCAAGGATTGTAGACATTGGACTCCTAGTACAACATCAGCACCTCCCATTGGAATGGAAAGCATTGGGCTAGTCAATACATATTCTCCCATGGATAGCTTGATATTATGGCACTTTCCAGAACAATTTATTGTTCCTCCATTTGCAATCATCACTTGACACTCTGGTGCTGGATATAGGAAGCAATTCAATTCTTTTGCTACCCTACAATGAATAAAATTGTGGGTGCTTCCTGAATCAATCAACACTATTACCTTTTTCTTCTTGATTTGTCCTACTATCTTGATGGTTTGAGGAGTGGTAATTCCTGCCAATGCATTACAAGATATGGTCGGATTTATTTGTTCTTCATCTAGGCTTTGTTCCTGGAATATATCCTCTTCTTTTGACCTTTCTTGCTCCTTTTCTTCTTCGTCTTCACAATCTATGTAGAATAATTTCTTCTCAGCACACTTATGACCTTTTGTGTATTTGCTATCACAATTGTAACAAAGCCCTTTTGCTCTTTTTTCTTCCAATTGTTGTGGTGTCAACCTTGTAGGTTGTGGAAGACTATGGGCAACAAAACTTCCGTCTTTATAGTTGTGAACGGTATGCTTCCTAGTTGCCATAATTTTGCTTTCCATTTTTCTTGCTAACCTGAATGCCTTCTCTAATGAATCAGGTTCCCAAAGGCGCACATCATGTTGGATATTATCCTTTAAAGACCCTATCAACAAATCAATCCTATGCTCCTCTGGAATATCTTTTACCCTTATGTTCAACTTTTGGAACTCATCAATGTGCTCCATTATTGAACCCTTTTGTTTGAGACTTACCAGTTGGCTAAAAAAAGTGTTGCTTTTTGTATCCTCATAATGTGCTACCAATTCTTCCATAAAAATTGCCCAAGTGATAAATTGTTTACGAGAACAAAGCCATTGATACCATACAAACTGATTTGGTTCCAAATATAAAGTTGCCATATGTACCTTTTGTGTGTTTTGCACATTATTGAGATCGAAGAATTGCTCCATCTGTAATATCCATGTGGCGGGATCCTTGCCATCAAACTTCCTCACATAGATTTTTGGAACATGGTGAGTCTTCGATCCAACATTAGATTCTATGGAATCATGATTAACATTTCTTTTATTCTCATCATGAGTTTCATTTAGTATCCTTTCACCCTTAGGGACGATTTCCTGTAGCAACTTATTCATATTTATCTTTAATTCGTCCATGTCTGTCTTCAAATCTATCTTCAAGTCATCCATCTTAGCTTCCACACCTTTCTTTAAACCATCCATCTTAGCTTCTACATCTTTCTTTAGACCATCCATCTTAGATTCTGTTCCCTTTTGTGCAAGGGACAGTTGTTTCACTTGGTCTTGTAATTTTGATATATCATGTTGCATTTCTTCCTCTTCTTCATGAGTCATGCTAGAGCTTTCAGGTCCCTTACTAGGTGTTTGCATTTTCTTTCCTCGGGGCATCAGTTACCGATAATAATGCTTTACTATGCCCTTTGAATTCCTTCAAACCAATCTTATGCAAAAATAAAAAATAAAAAATAAAAACTACACGCCTTTTTTTTTACTTTGTAGAAGCCTAATATTGAATCTGATGTATCTCTGTAATTTCGGATCATCCAATTCTGAAATTGCTACCTGCAGTAGCCTTCTGCGTCCTCTTTCCAATGCCACAAGTCTGAGCCAAATTGGATTCTCCAAGGAAGAGTTATGTGAAATCTCCCACAGTGACTTGCTTTTAGACTGGTTCAGTAGAGCGAATTTGTACGACGTGCCACGAGTCACGTTTTCAACTTTTGAATCTGAAACACATATACAAGAAACTACAGTCCGTCCTCTTTCTGTAACTTTTTACGAAATTTCAATCCGATTCTCAGAGAGAGAGTTATGACGATTTTCCCCAGGTCACCTGTTTTGAATGTAATTCAGGAGTCTGAAAAAAGGCCAACTTCCTCAGATCATATCTCTGAAAATATCTCGCGAAAAGCTCTGAAATTTGGACCCAAGGTTCAACGCCAATTCTTCTCAAATGGGTTTTTTTTGCGACTTCTGAAACGTCACAGAAACAAAGTTATAGTGAAAATTCCACGATGACCTGTTTGGAGCAGCGAAACCCTAGAATCCAAAGCTCTGATACCAAATGTTATGAAACCAGCTCACAAAAAGATAGAAAAGAGAGATCCACGCCTTAGAATTCAGCCTCTTCGAGGGGGAAACCTCCTTTACATTACATAAATGAACAATTCTTGGATGATACAAATGAAAAGACCTCCTTTCTATATATAGGAGTCTAAGGGCTCATAACATAATGAGAGCCTACATAACAATAATAATGTAAGGGCACAATAATAACAATAGTGGGCTTCTATGGGGTGCCATAGTAACAATATGGGCATTACATGGGTACATCAATATAATAAGTGGGTTCTACTAATAAAATAAGGGGTTATATTAATAATATAGGGGCCTAACAGCATCCATCAATACTCGGTGAGTTAGTCTCACCAAGTGCCGCTGAACTGTGTGTAGAAGTTGTTCTGTGTCCATAGCCGCCTCTTCAACACCTCGGCTGCGACGTCCATGCTGTGGGAACCCATCTAGTCGTACCGACCTAATATTTGGAACATGATCATCATATTAGTCATTTGAATCCTATCAAAAATATTTTTCAAAATTTATTATTATATTTGAAAAATCATAAAAAAATCATAAAATCAAAAACATTTGTTACCTATATCGCCCCATGTTGCGGTCGGTGGTAAAGCTAGATTAGGATCTCCTCGAAAGTCCAACCCAACATAAGGGTATTCATCTACGGAAATGATTTGCTGCTCCCAACAGGAGAAGAAGTCATCATTGAAGGCAGTCCGTGGAATGTCCCCACCTCCTAGTCATTTCATCAAGTCAGACCACCTGCCCATTCGTGGATCTCATGGGGTGCTGATCGAAACTGGTACTTTAGGATGGAATGCTGGGACCCTCTTTTTAAGGGACAAATTCCCCTAGGGTCTTTGGGTTGAAACCCTAGCAGATCAGAGGTTGTCTATACAGAGAAAAACACATTCCATACACCCATAATGCAAATATAAGCAAACTATACAATAAGGGGCGTACCTAGGGGTCCTTCATTTGAGAAGAGCCTTCCAGGGTCCAAACCCTTCTTGGAATTCCTTTTGCTCCTTCAACCTTCAAAAAAATCAATTCAAGAAAGTACAGCAGTATATGGACTAAACATTATAAAGAAATCATCTTCATAGTATATTGAAAAGTAGTTAGTTATACAATTTTTTATAAACAACCTTTCATATATGAATCATAACATGGATATCATAAACATGAAGAAGATTTATATTAGGAACAAAGACAAGTGCTTCTTTTATTATAGACAAATAAAGTACAAAAATGAATAATTTCACCAGATTCATCCTTTCGCAGGCTCCAAGTGGAACCATTCTCCGGATTCATCCAATCTTAAGCCTTTAAAAAACTCCTTCCATGACTTACTCCATGATATCACAAGTAGTAGATAGACATCATCACACAAGGAAACAAGGGTTTCCTGTAAGTAGGGGAAGTTCAAGAGGCACAAGGATCTTCAGACCTGGTCAGGGAAACCTCAGCATAATAACCTTTCTCTCTCTTCTCTCCCCCCTTAGTCTTTCCCATTGAAGCCTTTTTATACTTCTCCCAAAGTAGTTTTTTAGTTGGGAATTCATTGGGAACAGTTGGGCCACGGGCACTAACAGGTGATCAGCAAGTAACACCCGCGATCTCTGCCTAAAATTAAGGAGATTTAATTTTTTTAAGTGTTTTAAGACATATACATGGGTTGGGTATACACAAACCCGTGTATACACGCGTTTAGCTCAGGGCAATGTTGCTATAGGGAATAAAACACTATTTTTTAAATTTTGGACCAAGTCTAGAAGGAGGGGTTGCCCTAGGCCATGAGTGTAGCATCACAAACCCCAAGAGTGAGATTTGGAGCTATAACAGATGCCCCCTAATATATGAGGTCAGAAGGGGTACATGATGGCCGAAATGTATTAAGCAAGTACATGGAAAGGAAATCTGTCAAAAACTGAGAAGGACTTCACCAGAGTTTAGCCTGCCAAGCCACAAAAGGAGATCAGAAAGAAACATTGTCTGAGGCGGGCATACCCATGCTCAGAGAAAGTAAAGCATGTCCACATATCAAGTACAAGTAGATCCACTAAGTATACAAGTATAAAGAACTGGAAAAAACATAATGGATCATTTGATCATGATCGAACAAGTACATGTCTGAATATCACATATAAGAATGTCAATGATGCTGAAGGATGAACCGGATCACTGATATCAAAGACTGATCACAAAAGGTACCAACTGAACATGATGGAATAGGATGGTACTACACTGTAAACTCAGGGGCCAGCATATAGAATGTCGCCATGAATGACTGCAACATATAACGTGGGGTGGTATCAACTAGCAGCAACAGGAGCAACTGTCAAGTGAACCAATGAATGCTGATGCAACCTGAGGTCTTCACCGACTGTCATGGTACATTTCTACACCATGGGAATAAATGATCTGAAGTCGACCATGTGAGAAATCGTTTGATTACCGGTCATTGATGTATACCGTTAACAAACGTGAGACTACTCACCGATAATGAAAATGAGCGTCAAGGTACCCAGTACAATCTAACAAGTGTGAATAGATGAGTTGGAGTCAAACACCTGTAAGAATCTATCGATCAGGAGACAATGATGGTTTCCCACTGTCGATAGTGAAGGATCTTTGACTAATGACTGCAAACCCCAAGGTACTACCAAATGGACTCTAGATATTTGCCCCAGAGCAATGAGTCGAAATCGATAGGGAAATATCCGCTAGAAGGAAGGCATTAAGGCATCCTTCATCAATATAGTGCAAGTGTAACCCGTAGGCCAATAATGTGGAAAGTATCAAACGAAAGAGATGTAGTAACCCAACCGAAGTACGTTTCTGGCATACACAAGATGTGGCTAGTGCACGATAGAAACCCTCTGAACCAACCAGTAATGAAAGCTGACACAGAGGCAAGGCATCCACCAAGAGGGTCAAATGGAAACCAAGGTACTGCACGAATCCCAATGTGTGATAACGTAAGCTGATGTCGAACACAAGGGAAACCACTCAATCAAAGACCCATGATACTAATCAATGATGAGCATAAGGTGACCTATGAATAATGAAAATAGGTCCAGGGTGCAGCTCTAGGCCTGTCCTCAGAGCAAGATGTTGTCGTTGATAAGGACAAGACCTGCCAGCAAGAAGTCAATGGCGACCTTCTCAAACTGGCAGGAGTAAAGGACCAGTATAGCTGATGTTATGATAAACATGATACTAACAATCAGGGATGGCCGACTGAAAAATGAGTCAAGAGACATCGGAGAGAGGCCGAATCAGGCTAACTTCCCTTGAACAAAAGCACGACTCAATGTGACTATATGACAACATATGATGACTCTGTATAAGTTCGTCATTCAGGGGGCACGAACGAACCCTCCATATGATTGGAAGAGAGAACCAATCGAGGGAGAATTGACTCAATAACAAGGTTAAGGTGTACCTAAGTCAAACTAAATCTCGCCTAGATAGAGGAGACTTTGTTTTGAGTTCTTTGTTCAAGGGCGACATGACTAACTCTAGCTACCAACAATAGATGGAAACGTTGTCCCGTTCCTGCTCCTTGTTTGGAATATATAATTTTTTTTTTCTTTTTCTGTTAAGCTGGAAAAAGAATAAAAGAATGCTATAGTACAATGGAAAGAACGAGTGTCGGTGAAAAAGATGATCTAGTTCCTGGGATTGGAACGTTCCTATGCTCCATGCAGGGAGGTGAAAACTGGTCAATGACACTCAAAGGTGTGTTCCTTCCATGGGTCAAGGTGTGTCAAGTTGCGGAGGTAAAAGCTATGCAAGTTTGATTTTGTAGTCATCATGGTCAAAAGTTGGCTTAAACACGAGTCCAAGTGAAGCTGGCTAAAGGCCAAAAGGTGCAAATGGTCAAAATGCAATGTAGTAGTACAACTCAACACACAGGAGCCTCTAGGGTATAAGGCCAGAACAGCAGCGAAGAAGCAAAGAGGAATGAGTCTTCATCGCATAAGTCATGGCGGGACTACAGAGGACTCCCGAGCCTACTCAGATCAGAGTAGCATGGGAAACAAATGTTAGTGAGGTGCTAACTACGATGCCCATGTAAAGGATGGCTTCTACCATCATGTCATGATTTAAAAAATCAGTGAGTGAAGATGGCTTAAGAACCATAACACGATGGGATCAACCCTATGGCAAATGTATCAACAGATGGAGGCTAGTTTGCATAATGCAATGGAAAAATTGCTTCCCTAACCTATATGCTAGTGAGAAAATGATACCTGCCATGACGGGTCAGCAGTCATGGAACCGTCTTGAAACTGTTGAAAAACGTCCAAAATGTCCTGAAAATCAAACCGTTCTCGACATTCCAAGCTCCCAAGTTAAAAGTTACATGAGGCCAAACAAAATAAAATTTTGAAAAAAATTTGCATTTTCAAAACCTATAAAAGAGTTTTTGGACTCACCATTTTCACTATTTGAGTTTGAGAGGAGAGAAGTGGAGCAAAAGGAGCAAAATTTTCATACGCCAATTTCAACCGTTCAGATTCTTCCAAAATTCCCAGGTAACTCTTATACTTGTCTTGCAATCCATTGTGACCAGTTTTAGAATTTTTAATTTATGTTTTACCATTGAATTTTTTGCCAAAAATTTCACCACGGCGTATACGGGGGTTGGTAATATGAAACCCATGTACACGCGGGCCCTACACATGACTGTGTGTAAAGGGACCCGCGTATACGCCGCGAACATTTCAAACAAAGAAAACTAACGGTTTAAAATAATTTTTTCTTTAGGATGCCGGTCACTTGGTGAGAAAGAGAGCATACCGCAGTGGATGATGAGGTCATGAACGATCTTGATGCTTTGGATGCCCTATGAGGATGTGGTTTGCTAAAATTCTTCAAATTGCCAAATATGAAAGTAAACACACGTCTGCTTGAGATGCTCATTGATTACTGGAGTATCGATGATGATGCATTCATGATTGACCAGAAGCCACTTAGGATGGAAGTGAATGACATTTACTTCATCACAGGCCATTCTCGAAGGGGAGAGACAGTACATTCCAGGGGCAGGACATGAGGCAGTCTCTCGATCGAGGACTACGTACATATCTATTGCCCGAGACATCCAAAAAATGTTGGAAGTCAGATTTCCATCACATATGTGGAGATTCTATCGCTGAGGATAATCTTGTTCACCATAGCTAGAGTGAGCGAATCAACTTCTCTGCACCAGGCATCACAGCTAACCATGAGCATGGCAGTGGACTATCTCACCATCATATTTGACTGGTGTACTCCTCTTCTGGCCAGCTTGAAAAGCTAGCTTACTTCCATCAAGAGAGGATAGACCAAAAATTTTGGATATGGGACTATTTTGTGTTCTTTCTTTTTTGAGAGGGTCCCTGCACTCTGCCCTAGGGTAGCAGTTTCCATCAGCACCCCACGAGATCCATGCATGGGTAGGTGGGCTGACCTGATGAAATGTCTAGGGGGTGGGGACGTCCCACGGACTGCATTTGATGATGACTTCTTTTCCTGGTGGGATTAGAAGATCATCGCCATAGATGACTACCCTTATGTTGGGATGGATTTCTGAGGAGATCCCAATCTAGCATTACCACCGACCGCAGCATGGGGCAACATTGGTAAGTATTTTTTGATTTTTTTTTTTGGATTTTTCAAATATAATAATGAATTTTGAAAAATGTTTTTGATAGGATTCAAATGACTAATATGATGATCATATTCCAGATATTGGGCCGGTATGACCAGATGATTTCCCACGGCACAGACGTCATGGCCGAGGGGCCAAAGAGGCAGCTGCAAACACAGAGCGACTACTTCACACCGTCCAGCGGCACTTGGTGAGACTCATTCACGAAGTACCAATGGCGGCGATAGAGGATCTTCCTGAGGATATGCAACGTCATGTGGTTGGCATGCCATGTGACTGGGTCCGCACTTTTCGGCGTGTGGCCAATGTGATAGCTACCTACTTAGTTGCTCATCCTGAGCCAGGGCACTAGATGTACTAGACATGATTATGGGCATTTGAGTCCCAATTTTGTATATTTTTTGGACAAACACTCGAGATGTTTTATGATATATATATCTATATATATATATATATAGTTCAACTTTTTGATGCTTGATTTTATTGTGATGAATGATTAATGTGCCAGTCTAATGCTTGATTAGCGATAGAATCAGCTAACTGATTATGAGATCTTGGAATGTGAAAATAATTAATATAAGTAAATGATCTTTGCAACAACCTCACCCTTAAATATTGGCGATATAAACATGGATCCCTTACCCAATAAATGTTATTTAATTGCGACACTATCAATTGTGAATCAAGATAAACTATCAATTAGTCGATTCCATAAGAAATTGCCTTGGATAGTAAATTAATGACGGCAGTATACTCAGCCATATTATTTGAAGTGGTACCAATGCATACACCCTTTGATAACATCAACTGACCAATTGGATAGTAGAGTACCCAAGCTGTGGAAGCGAGATTCTGAGTGTGCCGAATAGCACCATCGACGAATCCAAAATAGACCAAGTCATCCATCAACACCTACCACAACAGACCAAAAAGTGTTGATATCAAAAAATCTCGATGAGATATGTACAAATATACATAATGTACAAAGAAGCCATTGCCTAATTACTACTTAAGCAAAGTACTTCTTGAGGTAGAGCCCATTTCGGGGCTCTGCCAACTTGTTTCCCTCAAAATCGATTAACTCATACGACCCTTTTTCTAAAACTCATTTAATAATGAAGGGACCATACCACATAGGCTTAAACTTGCCTGCCCCCAAGGTGTCCTTATCTTGGTCATAGACCAAGACAAGGTCACCTTTAGAAAAGACTCGAGGACAGATATCTTTATCATACTGCATTTTAATCCTTTTCTTATGAGCCTCATTCATTGTGGCGGCATCTCGACGCTGCTCATCGAGATGTTCCAAATGAAGGAGGCGCTCTTCGAGACTCGAAGTCTCTGGAAGGAGCTCAACAACTAACTTAAGAGATGGAATTTCACATTCAATAGGAAAGATAGATTCCATCCCATAAAATAACTAAAAAGGTATAAAACCAGTAGCAGTCTTCACAGAGGTTCAGTATGCCCAAAAAGCCGGATACAACATAAGATGCCAATTGGACTAATTTTTTTCGATTGTCCATTGGAGGATTGTCTTAAGATTTTTGTTGACTGCCTCGACCTATCCACTAGTCTGAGGATAATAAGGAGACGAATGCTCCGGCCAGAAACCCAATTTGAGAGCTAATTCGGTCATTAGTTGATTCTGGAAATGACTACCATGGTCAGTGACAATCTCTCTTGGGATACCGAATCTTGAGATAATCTGATTAAAAAGGAACAATGCCACCATTTCACTATCATTTTTATAAGTGGGCATGGCCTCGGCCCACTTCGTAAAGTAGTCTATAGCCACGATAATGTACTTGTGATTCGCCGCTGAAGCCGGACTACAAGTTGTAAAATCGATACCCTCCTTAGTAAAAGAACCGACAGTGACAACGGGAAAAAGAGGAGCTGGATGTGCATGCATCTTTTGAGTATAGATTTGACAGGGGTGATAGCGTTTGACCGCTTCAACACAGTCTTTAAAGAGAGAAGGCCAAAAATAGCCTGCATGCAAGATATGCTGGGCTGTAGTAGGCCCTGATAAGTGACCACCACAAGCTCCATTGTGGCATTCATTGAGCACTGACTCTGCTTCCTCTAAGGTTAAATGACACTGAAGGATTGAATCAACCCCTTGATGATATAATGTATCACCTATGATAACATAGTTCTTGGCTAGGTGACGTAATTTCTAACGTTCATACTTAGAGAAAGTAGAGGGAAACTTCGAAGTCTGGAGATAGATAATGATATCTCCATACCAAGGGTCGAGTGAAGAGATGAGGAATAAATTCTCATCGGGGAAACTTTCCTCATAAATAGTATCCTCTCCACAAGGCAGCTTTGAAATTAGCTCGGCGAAAACCATGGATTTCTTAGACTTGGCGAACAAGAAGAGATCGAATTCTTGTAAAATGACTATCCATCGATTATATTTGACCCCAATAACTCGCCTACTGAGGAAAAACTGAAATGGATTGACCACTGCTAAGACAAAATTTTTGTGTAGCAAGATATAATGACGAAGTCGTTGGACAGCATGGACAGCTGCCAAAGCCAGCTTCTCAACCAGAGAATAGCGAAGTTCAGGACCCATCAAGCCTCGGCTCAAATAATAAATCACATGCTCCGTGAGAGCTTGTCTTCCTGAATGAGAACCATACCACTGGTTGATTCTGCTGCAGCGAGATATAAAAGGAAGTCCCTACCATAATCCAATGGACTCAAAAGCAGGGTAGAGACTAATGCCTTTTTCAAAGCATCAAACGACCGATGTGCAAAGCCGTCCCACATGAATGGAACTCCTTTGCGTAGCAAACACATAAACCCTTTAGTGATCTCGGCATAATTCACTATAAACCATCTTAGGAAATTAGCCTTCCCTTGAAGACTTTGAAGTTGTCGAATTGAGGACGAGGGAGGCAACTGAACTATTGCCTCAACCTTGAAGGGATCAACCCGAATCCCTTCATTTGACACGATGAACCCTAATAACTGACCGGACGTAACCGCGAAAATGCACTTTTTGGGATTCAACCGGATTTTATAAAAACAACATTGCTCGAAAACCAATCGAAGATGACAGGGTGATCAGTTCTCTTTCGAGAATGAGCAGTGAGATCGTCCAAGTATGCTTCGATGATATGTTTAATGTCGTGGAAAGCATATGACATGGCCCGCTAGAAAGTAGCTCCAGCATTTTTAAGACCAAAAGTCATATTTCTATATGTAAAGGTACCCCAGGGACATATAAAGGCTGTCTTATGTTGATCTTCAGGACAGATAGAGATATGATTATAACCGGAAAAACCATCCATGAAGGAAAAAATTTCATTACCCACACACTCGTCAATAATCTGATCAATGAATGGTGTGGGGTAATTATCTTTTGGATAGGCCTTATTAAGGTCTCTAAAGTCAATGCATACTCGGATTGTTCCTTGCTTTTTATCCATAGGGATTGGATTAGAAACCCAATCAGTAAGAGGAATAGGGTATATAAAACCTGCCTTGAGTAGCTTCTCTACTTTGGCTTTAATGGATGCTGCTGTCCTAGGATTAATCGGCCTAATCCTTTGACGAACTAGTTTGGCGTTTTCATACGTCTTGATCTCATGTTGAACTATAGATGGATCAATGCCAGGCATTTCTTCATATACCAAGCGAATACATCTCGAAATTACTTGAAAATGTTGGTGTAAACTTGAATTTCTTCAGGGGAACATTCGATTCCGATGAAGATATTCTCGATCACGTTAGGGTTTGTAGAGATGTTTATAGGTATAATTTTTGAAATCACCGACATGTTACCTTCGGCACGAAAGTGTGCTGGAGCCAAAGGATTTGATACCATACAAACATCACTAGTAAAGAGCTTGGAGAACCTAGATTCTACTTCCTGCAATGGAGGAAGAAAGTATGAACGATGGTGTAAGTCTTCCCAAGGTCGATCTACACCCATCATTACTTCAAGGATTGCTTCTTCAGAAGGTAAAACCGTATCTAAGCAGTCCAAGGCGGAGGTAGAATCAAGGGTCCAGGCCGAGGCCACATCACCATCTAGCTCCTCCTGAGGAAAAGGAGTAGAGTGGTCTTTTGTAGAGTCAACAATAGACTAGTATCTAAGCTCAACTGCAGATATAGGGAATGCCATTCCATTGACTTGTCCTTGAGCTAATGTGGTCATAGGTGAAGGCAAGGTCCAGGATCCGAAAAATAATGAGTTTGGAAGAACTCTTTTCGAGGAGACTCCTTAGATGATGAAACGACATTGATTCTAGCGATAGGAGAGGGAAGATCAAAGGTACCCATCAATGAGGAATACATCCCAACTCCTAGATTCTCAGTAGGCGGACGAGGGTTATCCACTAAAGGAACAGTAACGCCAGAGATTGCTTGAGGATCGACTAGAAAATAATCCAATTGATCAACCTTAATGATTTTCCCCTCATGAGGAAAGCAAATTACATGAAAGAGAGTTGAAAAAATGGCATCCATTTCGTATACCCGGTTCCTTCCTAAGAGGAGATTGTAGTTTAGCTTAGCATCAATGACTTCTACTTCAATATTAATGACCTTCTCCCGAACACATATGCGAAAGGCCGAGATAATCCCATGTGGCTTATGAGAATGTCCATTGAATGCAGTCAGGACGATAGGTGAAGGAATAGCCTAAGGCGATCCAATAGCCTTCTAGCATGACATTGACATGACGCACGTGGAAGCTCCTTCATCAATAACGGTACGAAAAATGTTAATTTTCCGGTATGTAGACTTTATTTGGAAAGCCATATGATGAGGGAGTTGCTTTTTGACATTTAACATGTCGAAAGTGAGCACTAAAGAGTTAGTTGGATCAACTGCCCCAATCACGGGAAGTAAAGCACTTCGTTGAGCCAGACACAACTGGAGAACCTCTAAAGCAGACATGGCGCACAGACTCTGAGCCAGATCCTCAACAATGGAGTAGTTCTGGGCGGCCCTAGCATTAGGATTCATAGTCGTGTGTTTAGCGGAACCTTTCGGTATCCGTAGTATAGTCTCGACAGGGGGTCACTCGATATGAAGGTCGGTATTTTCGGGAGCAGTTTTGTCCTTCGAAGTTTCGGCTTCACCGTAATCACATGACCGAGTGGCCACATGGACATTGGAACGCATCATTAAAACATTTGATGACTTTTCCCCTTCCTGGTTGCCCCCTACGGATGTTCCAGGGTTTGAACTCGCACCAGCAAGAAGTTGCTGCCCTTGGGGAAGAGGGTTGGTTAACATAGCTTGAGAACTAGATGTCCCTTGCTACCCTAACAAGCGCTGAGCATATTCAATCTTGGGGCAGAGGTGAGTTAAATGGCCTCTACCGCATAACTTGCATGGAAACTTGACTTTCTTTTTAGACTCATTTCTACCACCACCAGCATTATTTCCAGGATTATTTGCATCAGTCTTCCCATATTGACTCTTTTTCTTACCTCAACCTTTCTTCTTCCCATTGGAATTTTTATTTCCTTTGGGGTTGGTTGATTGGACGGCATTGACTGAACAAGGTTGGGAAGACGAAGGGTTAGACGATGTGACTTGGTTGTTAGAAGCAGTTTGTAAAGACAACTGCTACAATTGACTCAACAAGTTCACCGCATTTGTGTCTACTGATCCAACAATACCATCCGCATGGGGGCCTGGCTTCAACTTGGCTATATCAACCTTAGACCCAGGAGCATCTGGCAAGATTTTTTGAAGGATCCCAGACTGAGAGTAAATCAATTCTAATTGTTGGGCCCTAAAAATAGCTTGCTCCTCAAAATGGACTTCAGACATGGAGACATCCTTAGAGATTTCAGGTTGTAAAGATTTCAAAAACCATTCGAGACAGTACTCTGGATGGATTTCGGCTTTAACGGGCCTCTTTTTCCATCTCCATTCCTGAATATGGTCAGAAATGTGAGTTGCCTTGTCTTGATGAAAAGTGGCCAGAAGTTCAATTCCGGCATCATAATGGATAGGCAACTGGAAATAATTTAAGAAAATATTAGCTAAGTCAGCAAAATATGTAAAGTTTCCCCCTGGCAACTCTATATACCACTTAGCCACATTACCAGTCAAGGTGCGTTGAAAAAGTCTCAACCTAATTGAGTCATCAATAAGGGAGTTTGAGGAGCACCACAAATGGAATGTGGTTACATGGTCGCCTAGGTCTTCATCGCCCTTCCCTTCGAATTTTGGAATGTCCGAAGGGAGTTTGGTTGGGACCGGAGGCTAGGCCGGGTTGTATTTGATTAGATCATTTTTTAATTTCGTGAGATCTAGCAAGTTCAAAGTTGCCAGAAAAAGAAGCCTAGGAGGACCTTGGGGATTCCACCCAGACTGAATAGAACCCCCAAAGTTCTGAAAAGATGGGCCTAGATTTTGGAAGGCACCAGGCTACCCGAAGTATCCAGCAAAACCGGCTGAACCAAAAGGCAAGCCTTGTGATCCAGTAAAATTCGAATTTTGACCAACTCCTGCCGCAAAACCTCCATAAGGGGTTAAGCTTCCTCCTGAAGGATTATAAGGAGTCGATAACCCCTGATAAGGATTCCAAGTCGAAGATAAGGGAGGAATACTTCAAAACGAACTAACTGTGGAGTACGGCCCATTCCCTAGTTGGCCAAAAAACAGATTCCCAATTCCCATGCCACTAACCGCAGGGTAAGTCCAACCTTGAAAAGGATTGCTGCTTTGTCCTGTAGAAGAAAAAGGCATAGATCCCATTGTACGGTTGGAATGTGGTATATGACCACTTCCAAAAGGAAAACCCTGAAATGAAGCCGATCCACCCATCATGGATGTGGACGCACTAAACAGAACTGATGGAATACCTTGAGAATGGGTTCCAAATGGGAAAAATCCAGTACTAAAAACAATGGTTTGGGAATTTCCACTTGTAGAAGGAATGGAGGCAGACCCAGCTAAAGATGTGCTTGCAAAAGACCCAAATAAAGATGCAGAGGGGATGGAAATAGTTCCTCCCCCTTGTACTGATGTTGGAGTCTGCATAGTTGTAGCACTTGTAGTAGAAGCCATGCTTCCAGTAGTGGTCATCGATGGTAAGTGCGCAATGTGACCTGGACTTGACGGTCTATGCATCGGAGTCCCAACGTATCATAATACTTCTGGATAACTAGAAGGTAGTGGAGAATTCGGAGCTGCTAACGACTCTGGGAGTTCTTCTACCTCTATGTTATCTTCTGTTTGAAAGAAAACTCGAGAAAGAACAGGAGTGTTCCTCTCTTATTCTGTAGAAGTACCAGGCCTATTCTGAACACTAATGTCCCAGAGGGGAGGATCAATCCCCGATGCGTCAACTTCCACGAGACGAAAGTCACCAGCAGTATTACCTCTGCGCCTTCTAGGAGAAGGCTCTAAACTTGGTGGTGAAAGACCACGAACTCTTCGAAACCGTCTAAGTGATTGGTCAACTACTTTGAATTTTTTATTAAGATCTAGCTAAAGACTCAAAAAATTGAAAGCTAGGCCAACTAAGAGCACAAAGCACACACTAAAAAGTCCCTAAAAGATATCAGCCAGTCAAACAAATTTCAAGTATTTCTGCTCTGGGTGATGAGGACCAGACACCAAAATATAAGAAATTGAAGTAAGGGGCCTTCCGAGGATAGTCTGGGATAATGATGGCCCAATCCTATCAAGGAAGGTAATAGAGGAAGTTACGCTGACCTCCTAAAAACAGCCTGCGCTGGTGCAAGCACCCAAGCTTCGTAAGGGTGCCCTCCAGTAGTACCATTGAGAGTGATACAATGTCGACCTCAGGTGCCACAAGATTCCCCTCCGTAGCCACCTGTGTAGATCCCTAGGCATAGCAACTAAGGTTACCAACTCGTATTAGAAGCCAGGAAGAATAGTCTTGAGGTTAGATCCAACAAGTAGGAGAGGGGGTATCTCTCTTCCTTGTCTTCAAGAACCCTCGTGCTTAACTCCAAGATCTGGATCTTTCCTAGTCTCCCTAATGCTATTGGATTTTCACTCACTATTCAAACTCCTATGTTTAATAGTTTAAATGGCCTTGGAGAGTTATCTCTCAACTCATCTAATCCAAAGCCCTAAAATATCCTAAAACTTGTTGGTGTGTCTAACTTGACAATTATAAAAAGTTCTAGTCTATGTTAATTAGCGCTTGTTTTTAAATAGGCTATTCTTTAAGTCAAGGGATAAGCAGAAGTGAAACTAGTTGTGTTTTGACGCAAAAGAAATGAATAAAAACCAAACTACATGCAAATGCACTTGTTTTCTTTTTTTGATGAAAAGAAATTTCTACAGGGTTCAGAGGAACTTAAAAAAAAAAAAAAAAAAATTCTTTTCTTTTCTTTTACTCACGCTTCACACTCACAAAAGTTAACAAACTATTGATGCCTAAAAAGATGTGCAAATTTATCCTAATGCAACAAGTACATGCTGATGCAAAACTCAAAACTACTCTTAAATCAAGAAATGAAAGTTTCTTGTTTATCAATTCTTAATTTGCCACTTAAAATGTTTATATGGAATATGATTTTCTATCATTCATTTCGTCTAAACACTAAAAACAAGCTTCAAGACAAACAAAAGTGCACTTTCATTCACTAAAAGGAAACTAAATCAAAATGAAGTTCAAGAAAGCAAAACCAAGTTTTTCAAAAAGTTTTCTTCAAAAGCAAAACAAAAATGTCTTTTCAAAAGTGCTCTCAACAAAACTGAAACTTTAAGATTGAAAAATCGGCACCACACACTTCGCAAGCTGACAACACAAAATGGATAAAAACTCAACAACGAAGATGTGTTTCGAGATGCTTTTAACAATCAAAAGCAGCAATGAGAGGTTTGGCAACAAGGACCAAAAGATCAAAAACACAATTTTCAAGAAAGTGTCAATCAACAACTTTTGAAAACAAGAAAAGTAGATGGTCACAAAAATGTAGTTTTGACATGCAAACACAAAAGGTCACCAAAACAAGGTTTGACACAAAGACTGAGATCAGCCTTTCTACTCTGGCAAAACAGAGCAGCCAAGACTCCTAACAAGAAATCTTGTGTGCTTGACAAAACGATGATGCTTGCAAATAAAACCAATAAGACCAACACTTTCCAAAATCAAAGAGAATTTGAAATCAATACTTGTTGTAAAACTAACAACTGACACTGGAAAGTAACTGTTCAGGACTGAATCAAACCAACAGACACACCTTTAGAAACAAAAGATTTAAAAAATCTTGAAAATTGCAAGATATACGCGACTGTATTGATGTATAGTTGCGTGTATATGCGACTGAGCCTAAGGAAACCTGCGTATCTGTGGGTTTACTTAAGGAAACATGCGTATATACGCTTCTGTAAACAAGAAAAACAACGTACATAAAAGATTTCAAGAAAAAATAAAAAACAGTCTGAAGAAATTGACCAAACTTACAATTCAAGTTCCTATAAGAACAGACTACATAGCAACAACAAGCAAACAGACCAATGAGCCCCGATTGGCTTGATTAAACCCAAACTAGGAACAACAATATTATTGTCCCCAGTGGAGTCGCCAATTCTGTTAAGGGACAAATTCCCCTAGGGTCTTTGGGTTGAAACCCTAGTAGATCAGAGGTTGTCTATATAGAGAAACACACATTCCATACATCCATAATGCAAATACAAGAAAACTATACAATAAGGGGCGTACCTAGGGGTCCTTCATTTGAGAAGAGCCCTCCAGGGTCCAAACCCTTCTTGGAGTTCCTTTTTCTCCTTCAACCTGCAAAACAATCAATTCAAGAAAGTATAGCAATATATGGACTAAACATTATAAAGAAATCATCTTCATAGTATATTGAAAAGTAGTTAGTTATACAATTAAACAACTTTTCATATATGAATCATAATATGGATATCATAAACATGAAGAAGATTTATATCAGGAACAAAGACAAGTGCTTCTTTTATTATAGACAAATAAAGTATAGAAAGGAATAATTTCACCTGATTCATCCTTTCGCAGGCTCCAAGCGGAACCGTTCTCTGGATTCGTCCAGTCTCAAGCCTTTAACAAACTCCTTCCATGACTTACTCCATGATATCACAAGTAGTAGATAGACATCATCACACAAGGAAACAAGGGTTTCCTGTAAGTAGGGGAAGTGCAGGAGGCACAAGGACCTTCAGACCTGGTCAAGGAAACCTCAACATAATAACCTTTCTCTCTCTTCTCTCCCCCCTTAGGCCTTCCCATTGAAGCCTTTTTATACTTCTCCCAAAGTAGTTGGGAATTCGTTGGGAACTGAAGTGTAAAAACTTCTGGATAACAGAAATATATATATAGAAATACTTTATTAATAAATGAATAGATAGATGATGATTGATTACAATGGGGTTCCTGGCTTATATACCACCACGGATACCCTTTGGGAAAGGGCATGATCTTATGATCGTGCCCTTTCATCTAACTAAACCTAAAATTAAACAATAACCTAAAATAAACTAATTTTTACATAACATTGCCTTCCTCTCGAAAGAATGCTTTGTCCTCAAAGCATAAGTAACAACGGATGTTGTTGAAGAATGATTCATTCTCCCAGAAGGCGTCTTCTTCGGTTAAGTCCTTCCACTTGATCAGATATTCTAAGATGATCAAGGTCGCACACTTTAAAAGGTCTTGGATTAATTTCCCAAGCTCCGTTTTTTGGTTATGTGGATATCGGTATGGCTTGATGTTGACAGGGTCTGATCTTGTCTTGACTTCTATTGTATGCTCAATTTTCCTATTAGGCGGCATCTTCATAGGTAGGTCTTGAAATACTTTTTCATGCTTCCGAATCAGATCTTGTATCTCTGGTGATTCTTCTCTGGTCATATTTGCAGATAACATTTCTAACTGGTGACATTGTACTGCATAAGCAGGTGCTCTTCTTCGACTCAGCTTCATCATCTGAGATGATGATACAACTTGATTTTCGGGTGCTTGGAATCCATGTAGTTTGTACTTCTGACCTCCCCATTTGAATTTTATAAATTGTACTTGATGGTTGGCGGCATAAGTACCTAAAGTTCGTAACCATTGGATACCTAAGACTACATCTACTCCTCCTAACGGTACTGTGAAGAATGGAGACTCTAGATTAAAGTCTTGAATCTGCAAATTGACCTTATGGCATTTCCCTACCTTTTCAATCTTCTTACCATTAGCTACCATCACTTTCATGTTTGGTAAGGGAAATGAAAAGATATTGAGTTTCTTGGCCACAGTCGTATCTAGAAAATTGTGTGTGCTTCCAGAGTCGATGAGAACCACTACGTTGTTCTTCTTTATGTGTCCTTTTAACTTCAAGGTCTGAGGTTGTGAGATACCTGTCATGGCTGATAATGACACTTGCGGAGTACTTCCGTCATCTAATTCTGGTGAGAAATCTGGGGCGTCTTCTATGTTTTCTACGTCATAATCTTCACTGTTTGAGTCATTGGTTGCTTCACAATTATATAGGTTCTTTGGTTCTTTTCCTTTAGCACATCTATGTTTGGGATCCCACTTCTCACCACAACGTTTACATTTAGCCTCTTTTATCCTTTGCATTTCCACATTAAATTTTTCATCTTCACGACGATGTGGTGGAACATATCTTGTATTATTTGAGTCCACATACTGGGGTATCCTTCGTCTTGCATAAGCTTTTTCCGCTGTTGACCAAAATATTGGTTCAGATTTCTTTTCGGCTGTTTTTGCTTTTCGTCTTGCTTCTTCTATAGATGTAATATCATGCATCTCAAGTTCTGCTTGTAAATGGGTTTTGAGTCCCGAGATGTATGACTGAATTAGACGAGATTTTGATAACCCAGGTACTCGTGTTACTAAGGTCTCCCATTCTTGAGTGTATTCATCGACACTTCCTTTTTGTTGTAGTTCGATGAGTTTTGAAAAGAACTCTTCTTCCTTTACACCTTGGAATCTTTTGAAGAATGCATCTTTAAATTTCCTCCAGCTAATGGCATGTGTTGTCTTTTTCCACCACATATACCAGTTATATGCTTCTCCCTCCATTTTCATGGATGCATGTCTGAGCTTTTCGTCATCGTCAGTGATGTCATATATCTCAAAGTATTCTTCTACTTTATTTATCCATGCAACATTGTTTTTTTCGTTTCCATTGAATTTAGGCATCTCGACTTTTGCCCGTCGCTGGTATGTTGCCACTGGTTGAGCGAAAAAAGGATGTTGATTGGTAAAGTTATCCCAGAGTTGCTTGTTTGTAAAGGCTGTGTTACTTGCTTCTTGGTGGGGTGTCGCTGATTTTTTTGGGGATTCAACTTTGTCATGAGAGTCTGTGGACTTAGTTGAATCTGACGAGATGTGTTCTTGATTCTCTTCACCTTCTTTTAATAGCTCTTTGGGTGTACAATTCAACTTTTTACACAGACTTTTCAGCATTGTTAAGACTTCTCTGAAGTTTACTTCGGTTTGAACATGTTGACTTTCCATCTTTATCTCTATTCGATTTGTCGTATCTTCGAGATTTTTGATTTTGTCCGCTTGCTCCCCAAGCTTGCTCTCGACTTCATTTAATCTTTTACTGACCTCGTCGTGGTTGTTATTTATCTTTTGCTCTGCATCCAACAACCTTTTTTGAAAATCCGCCATTGTCATTGTCGACATTGAGCGGGTTTGCGGAGGCGTATATTTATTTGCCAGCTAAAATATTTTTCCTTCCCTTTTTTTTTTTTTATCTAAAATAAATTTTATACATATAACTTTTAATAATTAAATTAACTTATATATATATATATAATTTTTTAATTAATTAAATTAACTTTATATATATATATATATATAACTTATAACTAAATTAAAATTAAAATTAAAGTTATATGTTATAAAATTTATAATATATATTATATAACTTATATATTTATATTATATAATATATATATAAATAAATTAACCGTTATATATATAACTTATATTATAATTTAATTAAGTTATATAATTTATAATATATATATATATATATATAATTTACGATTAAAATTATTGTTATATAACTTTTATATATATATTATAATATATATATATATATATATATATATATTATAAGTTATATATATATACACCATATATGTATTATTTACGTTATGGTTAGTCACGGTTCCGTTGAACCGTCACACTCGATTTCGACGGAGCGTATATCACCGCAGGCCAGGAATAGAACAGCGGATATCTAAGACCGCGTAAATGGACAGTCAGGTTTGACTAAGTGGTCAGCTCCCCGCAGATATCACCTATTCCCGACAGTCACGTTTTACCCACTTATGTATGGAAGCAGGACTACTGTGCGGCTACAGCAATGCGGGTTTCGCTGTCAACCGGTTGCAGCAGATGAGTGCAGACGCAACGTGGTCGTGTGCAGAGACGTCGGCGGGGTGATTGCAGCGGAAATGGAATACGTGGCAGCAGATTGGGTGCAGGTGATTGCAACGAAAATGGGATACGCAGTAGCGGATTGGGTGCAGAGAAGTTGGCGGGGTGATTGCAGTGGACGGCGTGTGGACAGAGGACGCAACTGGCAGTGGGCGGACGGCAATGACAGTCAGGGAGACAGCGGTCAGAAAATATGCGGTAGTGGCAGGGGTGTTGGGAGGAAGTTTGAAAAGCAGCGAACGACAAAGGACAGTGCGAGGGACGTGAGTTGATGGTGTCGGCAGTTACAGGGTTGGCGGAAGGTAGCGAAGGGCAGCGGTTTATCGGGACAGGTAGATCTTCAATGGATCGAGCCAATGGGGAATCAGATGCCTGGACAACGAAGAGATACCCTTCTGTGCAGCGTCTTGCCGGAGAACCGAACAACTCTGATACCAGATGAAGTGTAAAAACTTCTGGATAACAGAAATATATATATAGAAATACTTTATTAATAAATGAATAGACAGATGATGATTGATTACAATGGGGTTCCTGGCTTATATACTGCCACGGATACCCTTTGGGAAAGGGCATGATCTTATGATCGTGCCCTTTCATCTAACTAAACCTAAAATTAAACAATAACCTAAAATAAACTAATTTTTACATAACAGGAACATTTGGGCCATGGGCACTAACAGGTGATCAGCAGGTAACACCCACGATCTCCGCCCAAAATTAAGGAGATTTAATTTTTTTAAGTGTTTTAAGACATATACGCGGGTTGGGTGTACACAGACCCGCGTATACAAGCGTTTAGCTCAGGGCAATGTCGCGGATAGGGAATAAAACACTATTTTTTAAATTTTGGACCAGGTCTAGAAGGAGGGGTTGCCCTGGACCATGAGTGCAGCATCACAAACCCCAAGAGTGAGATTTGGAGCTATAACACCTCTCAAAGAAGAAAGAGCACAAAATAGTTCCATATTCAAAGTTTTTGGTCTACCCCTTCTTGATAGAAGTAACCTGGCTCTTCAGGTTGGCGAGAAGAGGAGTACACCAATCAAAGACGGTGCTGAGACAGTCTACCACCAAGCTCATGGCTAGCCATGAAGCCTGGTGTAAGGAAGTTGATCCGTTCACTCTGGCTATGGTGAACAGGATAATCCTCAATGATAAACTATCCACATGATTGATTGGAATTTCACTTCCAACCTTTTCTAAATGACCTGGGCAATATATATGCATGTAGTCCTCGATAGAGAGACTGCCTTATGATCTACCTATGGAATGTACTACCTCTCCCCTCTGGTAAAGGCCTGTGATGAAATAAATATCCTCAACCTCTATCTTGAGCGGCATTTGATCAATCATAAATTCATCCTCAATTCTCCAGTAGTGAATGAGCATTTCGAGCAGGCGAGTGTTTGCTTTCATGTTTGGCATTTTAAAGAACTTTATCAAACCACATCCTCTTAAGGCATCTAGGGCATTAGGATCGTTCATAACCTCATCATCCACTAAGGCATGCTCTCTTTCTCTCCAAGTGACTGGCATCTTGAAGAAAAAAAACAAATTTAGACCATTAGATTTTTGTTTTGAAGTTTTCATGGCATATACGCGGGCCCGTTTCATACACAATCACGTGTAGGAACTGTGTATATGTGGGTTTCATATATCCAACCTGTGTATACACCGCGACAAATTTTTTGACAATAATTCAACAGTGAAACTTGAATTAAAAATTCTAAAGCTAGTCACAATTGAATGCAAGATAAGTTTAAGGGTTACCTGGTGATTTTGGGAAGATTTGAATGGTTGAATTTGGTGAATGGCAATGCTTGCTCCTTTTGCTTCACTCCTTTGCTCTCAAATCAAATGGTGATAATAGTGAGTCAAAAAACTATTTATAAGCTTTGAAAATGAAATTTTTTTTCAAAACTTGATTTTGTTTTGTCTCATGTAACTTTTAACTTGGGTGCTTGGAATGTCAAGAATGGTTTGATATTCAGGACATTTTGGATGCTTTTTCGACAATTTTGAGATGGTTCCATAACTGCTGACCCGTCACGGCAGGTATCATTTTCTCATTGGCATATAGGTTAGGGAAGCCATTTTTTCCATTGCATTATGCATACTAGCCTCCATTTGTTGATACACTTGCCATAGGGTCGATCCCATCATGTTATGATTCATAAACCATCTTCACTCGCTAATTTTTAAATCATGACACGATGGTAGATCCATCCTTTTCATGGGCATCATAGTTAGCATCTCACTGACATTTATTGCCCATGCTACTTCGATTTGAGTAGGCTCGGGAGTCCTCTGTAGTCCCGCCATGACTTATGCACTGAAGACTCATTCCTCTTTGCTTCTTCACTTCGTTCTAGCCTTATAACCTAAAGGATCCTTTGTGTTGAGTTGTACTACTGCATTGCATTTTGACCTTTTGCACCTTTTGGCCTTCAGCCGGCTTCACGTGAACTCGTGTTTAAGCCAACTTTTGACCATGACCACTGCAAAATCAAACTTGCATTCCCTTGACTTCTACAACTTGACACACCTTGACCCATGGAAGGAACACACCTTTGAGTGTCTTTGACCAGTTTTCACCTCCCTGCATTGAGCATAGGATTGTTCCAATCCTAGGAACTAGATCATCTGTTTCACCGACACTCGTTCTTTCCACTATACTATAGCATTCTTTTATTCTCTTTCTACCTTAAAGAAAAAGACAAAAAAATATATATTCCAAAAAGAGCAAGAATGGGGAAATATTTCCACTTATTGTTGGTAGCTAAAGTCAGTCATGTCGCCCTTGAACAAAGCACTCAAAACAAAGTCTCCTTCATTTGGGCAGGATTTAGTTTGACTTAGGTATGCCTTAACCTTATTATTGAGTTAGTTTTCCCCTGATTAGTTATCTCTTCCAATCATATGGAGGGCTCATTCATGCCTCCTGCATGACGAACTTATACAGAATCATCATATGCTGCCACATAGTCACATTGAGTCATGCTTTTGTTTAAGGGAAGTTAGCCTAAGTCGACCTCTCTGCAGTGTCTCTTGACTTATTTTTCAGTCGGCCATCCCTGGTTGTCAGTGTCTTGTCAATCATCACATCAATTATATTGGTCCTTTACTTGTGCTAGTTTGAGAAGGTCTCCATTGACTTCTTGTTGGCGGGTCTTGTCTTTATCAACGACGACATCTTGCTCTGAGGACAGGCCTAGAGCCGCACCCTGGCCCTATTTTCATTATTGATAGGTCACCTTGTGCTCAGCATCAATCAGTATCATGGATCTTTGACTAAGTGGTTTCCCTTATGTTCGAAATCAGCTTACACTATCACACATTAGGATTCGTGCAGTACCTTGGTTTCCATTTGACCCTATTGGTGGATACCTTGCCTCTGTGTCAGCTTTCATTATTGGTTGGTTCAGAGGGTTTCTATCATGCACTAGCCACATCTTGTGTACGCCGGAAACGTGCTTCGGTCGGGTTACTACATCATTTTCGTCTGATTCCTTCCACATTATTGGCCTACGAGTTACACTCACATTAGATTGATGAAGGATGCCTTAATGCATTCCTTCTAGCGGATCTTTCCTTATTGACTACGACTCATTGCTCCGGGGCAAAGATCTAGAGTCCATTTGGTAGTACCTTGGGGTTGGTAGTACCTTGGGGTTTGCGGTCATTAGTGGCAGATCCTTTGCTAACAACAATGGGAAACCATCATTGTCTCCTGATTGATAGATTCTTATAGGTGTTCGACTCCAACTCATCTATTCACACTTGTTAGATTGTACTGGGTACCGTGACGCTCATTATCATTATCAGTGAATAGTCTCGCATTTGTTAACGATATACATCAATGACCAATAATCAAATGATTTCTCACATAGTCAACTTCAGATCATTTATTCCCATGGTGTAGAAATGTACCACGGCGGTCGGTGAAGACCTCAGGTTGCATCAGCATTCATTGGTTCACTTGACAGTTGCTCCTGTTGCTGCTAGTTGATACCACTCCACCTTATATGTTGCAGTCATTCATGGCAACATTCTATATGTTGGCACCTGAGTTTGCAGTGTAGTACCATCTTACTCCATCATGTTCATTTGGTACTTTTGGGATCAGTCTTTGATAACAATGATCCGCTTCATCCTTCATCATGAAATTCTTATATGTGATATTCAGACATGTACTTGTTTGATCGTGATAAGATGATCTATTATGTATTTTCTAGTCTTTTATACTTGTATACTTAGTGGATCCACTTGTACTTGATATGCGAACATGCTTTACTTTCTCTAAGCATGGGTATGCCTACCTCAGACAGTGTTTCTTTTTTATCTCCTTTTGTGGCTTAGCAGGCCGAACTCTGGTGAAGTCCTTCTTAGTTTTTGATAGGTTTCCTTTCCATACACTTACGTAATACATTTCGGCCATCATGTACCCCTTCTGACCTCATATATTAGGGGGCATCTGTTATAGCTCCAAATCTCACTCTTGATGTTTTTGATGCTGCACTCATGGCCTAGGGCAACCCCTCCTTCCAGGCCTGGTCGAAACACTTAAAAAATAGTGTTTTACTTCCTATATGTGACATTGCCTTGAGCTAAACACGTGTGTATGAAGGTTTGTGTATACCCAACCTACATATATGTCATAAAACACTTAAAAAAATTAAATCTCCTTAATTTCAAGTGGAGATCATGGGTTTTACCTGTTAGTGCCCGTGGCCCAATTGTTCCCAATGAATTCCCATCTAAAAAACTATTTTGGGAGAAGTATAAAAAGGCTTCAATGGGAATGCCTAAGGGAGGAGAGAAGAGAGAGAAAAATCACTCTGCTAAGATTATCCCTGATCAGGTCTGAAGATCCTTGTGCTTCCAACACTTCCCCCATTACATGAAACCCTTGTTTCCTTGAGTTATGATGTCTTTCCATTAGTTGAGATATCCTTGAGTGAGTTATGGAAGGAGCTTGTTGAAGGCTTGAGATTGGACGAATCAAGAGGACAGTTCCTCTTGGAGCATGCGAAAGGAAGACTCAGGTGAAATCGTTCCTTTCTGTATTTTAGTTATCTATAATAAAAGAAACACTTATCTTGTTCCTGATATGAATCTTCTTCATGCTTATGATATTAATGTTATGATTTACATATGAATGGTTGTTTCAATTGTATAACTAACTTTCAATATGCTATGAAGTTGATTTCCTTATGATGCTTGGTCCATATGCTATTATGTTTTTTGTAATTGATTGTTTTGTAGGTTGAAGGATTGAAAGGAACTCCAAGAGGGTTTGGACCCTGGCTAGATCTGCCCAAACGAAGGACCCCCAGGTGCACCTCTCTTCGCGTAGTTTGTTTATATTAGCATCATTTTTATATGGAATGCTTGTTTTTCTTTGTAGATATATTTGGTTCACCCAGTTTGGGCTACGTCCACCCCAAACAGCCAGTCCTTCCTTTCTATTATCCAGTAAAATGAAGAGACACAACCTACAACAGATCCACTGTAATATCCTTTGTTTTCTCTCACAGTCTCACGTCTCTTTTTCTCGCTCGGAGAATACACATCTATTACATAGCCTCAATACAATGCCCTCATACAAAGAGAGGGGTTGCCTTCTAGCGCAAAAAAAACCTAAACTAAACATAAGTTCTACCATCAGATCATCCACCTAATGAACGGCCCAGATTGACTAGAAATTACAATACTTTTACAAGGTAATTTTACATCTGTTTTTAGCTTCGGGGGTGCTGCCCCCAAAACCCCTGCCGAGGGACCGCTGGCCGCTAGACCCCCCAGATGGGGGGGATCGCCCCTACGCCCTCCCCGAACCCCCGCGGGGGGGGCAAGTCCCCCTCGCACCCCCCCGTGTGGAGGGGTGTACAAACTTTCTAGGATATACATCCGGCTGAACAAAGACCTCTAATAATCATGCTCTGCACCCAACATAAAGTGTAGTAAGCACTTTGGGCCCAATGAAGCTACATGGGAGATGGTTGATTAGATGCAGGGTATGTATCCTTAATTATTTGTTGGTTCAAGAAAATGGTTTTTGGTATATATACATGTTTGTTATTGTAAATACCTCCATGAGTTGTGTTATAAAGGTCAAATAAGTGGTATGTTGGTTTTTGTTTTCTATCAAGATGTCATTGTAAATACTACATCGAACTATGTTATAAAGCTCCATAGGAAGTATGTTTTATTTTCAGTGGTTTTCTAGTCATAGGTTTCATAGAACACCGAGGACAATGTCCACACAAGGGGGAGAGGTTTGTAACAACCATGAGTTAAAGTTTCATGTAGTAAAGGATAATAAAGGCAAAGAAAATATGACCAAGGTTGTGGGACATGTATTCCAAGTTGAATGTTGGGAAAACACTATAGTGGGCATCACTTTTGGTTTAATAATGCCTATGGAAATTGGAAAAGGAAAAGAGTCAATAATTGACATTTAATTATGAGAAATAAGGAAAATAGGAGAAAAGGAAGGTGAAGAGACACAAATTTGCATGCAAGAAAAATTAGAGGAAAAATGAGGAAAATGAAGAAAAGGGAGACATCAATGATAAAAAGGCATAAGAGAATTAATTCACAACTTTTGTTTGTTAAAATTTTCGCTCTCATTCATTCTAGCACTCATAGATAATTCTTGGAGCACTCTAGCATTCACTTGGATTTGGAGAGGGAAAAGAAAAGGAAAGCAGAGGAATGAAAAGGTAAATAAAAGGAAAGCAAGAGAAAGGGAGCGCAAGGAGAAGTCTTGATCAGTAGATTTAGCATAAGGGTTTTGTAGGTAATATGTTTCATGTTTGATTTACTATATGAGGTGTGAATGCATGGTACATGAATTTGTTTATTTGATTCACTTGTTTTCATTGGCATGGGTTTTTCCTGGTTTGACATTGATTTTAGCCTTGCCTTGCCATTTCCTGGATAACCATGGTGTGATGTGATTCATTCTTGGTTGACTTTGTATTGTTGGAATGTTTTGGAACTAGGTGAGGTGGTCTTAGGAAAATCCCAAGGGTTGGGGGTGGAGATGGTTTTCTCTGGGAGGCCCTCAACATGTGGGTGGAGACAAGAATAATCCTCAAGGTATGGTGAAGGAGTTCTAAGATATCCAATCTTGGTTTGGTTTTGTGATCTCGGGAATAATTTAGGTGAGATCACGGTATCTTGAGGGTGGAGGTGGTTTAACCTCTAGAGTTTCTCATTTATTATGTATTGGTTTATCCCATGATATCTCACATTCATGCTTAGAATATGCCATAGGGGTAATTGGCTAAAAGAATGATTTGGTTCAACCCAATATATGGTCGGGTGGTACATGGAAGTCCCTAACTTTGTTGGCTTTTGAAAATGTAAATATGAGCTATTTCCCTAATGTGATTAATGGGCGCATGTACTTGTTATTATGTTTTTTTTTGTCGATTTGTCATGGATTATATTATGGTTATATGATGGCTATAAGCATGGTTCTATGATGTGCTCTAACTATGGCTCTTGTTCACGAATTGATAAGTTATATAATGGTTGATGAATGCATGGGCTAATAAGTGTTGTTGCAGCTATCTTGAGAGGGAATTGAACCTTCTTGCTATTTCTCAAATGAAGTTCAAACCCTTATGATCAGATATGCATTCATGACCTATAGTTTCCATGTTTACCATATGTTTGAAAATTTTCTATCTTGCATTAGGTGAGTATAGGTCAAGATCTAGCTCAAGTATTGAATGTTTAGCATTATTATCATCATTGTCATGACTTTGGAAAGAGACAGGAAGTTATGGCTGGTGCTCTAGAGGATAGCCTGAAAAAGTGGCATAGATCTTGTTACCAGGGTTGTGGAGTTAAGCCTGTGAAAGACAGTTCCCTCTCAGGGATTGGTCACCTGGGGTGGTTTTCTAGATCTTGGATTATTTGTAGTTCCTTTGGGATTTCAATAAGTGTTCAGTTTGTAGGTCCCACTTCCTTAACTGGAACTTGTACATTGGGTCATGTCACAGTGACACTCATCTCATGTTTACCCTCAAGATCTTGTAAAAGTGGGTAGATCTGGGAGGAGGCATTACACATATTATCTAAAACATCATACTTATAAAGGATGGGGTCAAACCATTCTAGTAGAAGCTAGATAAAGTGCATCCAACAATAGAGCCTCTCATTTAGCAAGAGTTGGAGAAGTTGTTAGACACAAATTATTTTTAGAGTCAGACACTCCACTTGGGTTTCCAACTTAGTACTTGAAAGGAAGAAGTCCATTGAGATTCGTTTGTGTGTTTATTTTTAAAACCTTAACTAGCCTTACGATAAGGATAACTATCTTGTCCCCTCCATGGAGCAGATATTGTAAATAGTCTCTAGGTATGAAATGTTCTCTCTACTCTATGGGCTCTCTGGTCACAACAAGTCTTGGTTGTTGAACTAGATAGGTTGAAGACAACTTTTACAAAAGAGTGTGGGATGTTTTCTTTTAGACACATGCCCTTTAGCCTTATAAATGTTGGAGCTAATTTCCAAAGGGAAATGGATATCACTTTTATAGGGCTAATTGGTCATAGCGTGGTATTCTACCTAGATGACGTGAGAGTGTTCTAAAATACTAGATCAAACCACCTACGTCATCTCAAGAAAATATTTGAGCATTTTCACAAATATCGAATATCACACAACCCAAAGAAAAGCATCTTCATGGTGTTTGAAAGTAATATTTTGTGGAACATAATAGCAAAGTTTGGTATCATATTAGACACACAACATGTAAAAGATATCACAAAAATTTTGCATCCCAATGGCATGACGATAATGAAGTTGTTTTCAGGGAAGATTAACTTCCTTCATAATTTCATTTTTGATTTTTCCAAAATAGTAATTCCATTGGAAAACATGATAAAAAAGGATGTGGTATTCAAATGCAACCAGTAAGAGAAGGGGCTTTTGAACGTATCAAACAAGTAATAGTCGAATCTCTTTCTCTTTACAACCTGTTATAGACATTTTTGTGCCTTACAGCTCTAAGCATGAAATGTCCATAAACCAAGGGCTCCTAAGTCCCTAAAAGTGTTGTTCCAACCCCTAAAGGAACAAGGTCAACAAATTATAGCTTCTCCCAGAAGTTCTCCACCAGAAACTGCTCAGAATAAGTCAAATCAGGATCATTTCAGCTGCTCCACTAGCCAAGTGCGTTGCATAGCACCTAAATCCACTAGCTAGGTGCGTTGCAATGCACCTAAATGCACTACCAGGGTGCGTTGAGCGGGAAATGACAAATGGCAGTGTCATTCGCGAGGTGGAGAGACAATGGAAGCTTCCATAATCTTCTCCTATGACACTTGCCTCACTGAATTCGACCAAGGATGAGTAAGAGGCTTTCAGTCTCCAAGTGGAAGCAAGAACTGACAGAGAGAAGCCACTAATCAAATCATGAGCTGACTCATCCCCCTTGCATACATCTATATATGGATCCCTCATCCCAGAGATCCAGAGGCTAGAATTTTGCACATTGTAAGGAATTGCTGTTGGTTTTGAGATACATATCAAAGAATTGAGTGATCTATGCTTTATTGGGGGTGAAGAAGGGACTTCTTTGCTAGGAGGTTGATGCTGGGTCAGGAATCATCGGTTGTAACTCTCCCTGGATCTTCTTGTATATCAGTAAAACTATTTGAGTTTCTTCTCCATGCTTTTGTATCATTGATGCTTGTTACATTTGTATGGTTAACTTAAATCTGATCCTAAGTTATTTATGAATATAAACCCATGTCTTTGTATAGTTTCCTTCTTCTGTGATCTTACAGGTACTTGGTGAAGCTGGGCAAGTAAGGGAGCAGGTAGTTGGAAGCTTTCAAAGAGGAGAGAGATAGGATCGAAGGACTAGCGCAAGACATAGGTTGGTTCATCCTATTCCTCTTTGTTTATAGTTCATAAAGAAGATACAAAAGTAGTTTTCTCTGTTTGTTTCTAAGGTAGTTGTCACACCTTAGTGGGATAGAGTAGTTCTAAATAGACACTTTTCCCGATAACAAAATGGCGACTCCGCTGGGGAACGTGTCTAATTAGTTTGTTTGTGTTTCTCTTGTTGTTTATCATAAACTTATAAGTAGCAATCGAACTGCATTTGCCATTAACAAATGCAGAGTAGACATCTGTTGCTTCAATCCATTCATTGGATCTGTTTATGATTTGAACAGCTGATTCATAGACTAACTGATTGCCCTTGTGATAACTCTTAGACCCCCCTTAGATCCACCTCTGATTGTGCATTACTAATTGCTTTTACTCGGCCAAAAACCAAAGATTAAACTGCAAATTGTGACCCAGAACCCGGATAGAATTCTCGTTTCTGCCCCACCGCAGGCACTATGAAGAGGTTCTGCATTTCAACGCACTTCTCGAGAGGGCTACCTGTGCTGCAATGTAGTTTCTCTGTGTAACAGGTGCGCTGATCAGCCTAGCCTTGTGCATCTGAGGTTCTTTGCTTCATTCTTTCCAGTTTTGTCTCTGATTTTTACAGCCTGTGATCAGTATATGATTGTTTCAAACCCCCTTTCCTTACTGATATTCCGCCTCATTTGTACAAAAGAACTGTAGATGTTTTTATCTGTTTGTTGAGTCATTTACAGTTTTCCATTACAAAAGTATAATAGTCGTACTGTCGTCCTTTGATTTAGATCTGTCGCAAGTGTCGATTTTGATCATAGGATAAAGTTGATTTGCTGTTGACGGTCGATTATGCTTTTACTTTTGCCTTTGGTTTGAATTTGTGACTTTCTAGTGTCAAAACGAGTATTTATTTCAAAATCATAAAGTGTCGTAATCATCTCTACCTTTTGATTTCTAAAAGAAGCTTGTTTGTGTTTGTCGCTTGAAAGCAAATTTAGATTTGTACATCAACTTTCTTTTTAGCATCAATATTAAGAAAGTGAAAAATAAATACATGCATGTGCATTTGCATATTGACAGTCTGTTTGGCTTGATTTAGGAAAGTGCATTTACAGTGTGCTCTTTGCTCTTTGCGAAAAGATTGTGTCTTTCTTTTCCCTTAGTAGCTAGGATTTTCATTGTTGAAAAAGAGATAAAAGTTTGTTTATCATCTTTAGATTGCATTTTAGGAATTACATCTACATCTCGTGGTGAACCCAAAAGGCAAACTTCATAAGAAAGATCAACTTAAAATAAATTCAATGAACCTAACAACACTTTGGAACTTAACGCACAACATTTAGAGGTCTAGGCTAGAGACGTGTTCCGGCGTCGTAAAGCCTGGTAAGTGTTGTCCTCACTGATGGTTGGGTGATTCCTCCACTTTGAGACGATAAGTGCCAGTACGGACTTGTGCTCCCACGTACCGTCGAGTATATATTGGGAGACCCCTATAGGCTTAAAACCTTTATCCATAGGAAGCCATGTCGGCCGCCCTACTGATCGCAATGCACCGAACACAGCATTCAGGAAGATTGACTGCTGTACCATAAAAAGTATTCTGCAATTTTGCGATTGGTTTGGTACTCCCTCTACCTAGACCTCCAGAGCAGTCCCTTTCGTTCCTTTTCAGACTCTTTAATGGAAAAGGTCCATCTGAGCACTTGTCACTTCAGGCTCATTAAAAATCGAAGGCGACTAGAGTCATCTTTTGTTTTTTCTCGACTCTTAAAAATTGAAAAAACAAGTTGTGTCAAAGTGTCTAAAATTTATTTTAAACGGAATAATCATCACCTTTCCCTGGTTGATCTTCGAAGTTAGTCTCCCTTCATCACAAGTTCTTGTAGAATCGCTAGGAAATCTTTTGGATAGACTAGATATGTCTAAACAACCATCAACATCCAGGACTGTGTCATCCGATGCAGCAGTGGCAAAGCCTCCTGCTGCTACTCCAACGATGTTCGATGGTATACCAACTGTCTCGGCATGTTATCAACAACAAGCCGGAGTCCAATCGGGGACTGTTTCGACGACATGGTCAGTTCCTATTTCTTCATCTGGATTATCATCTGGTATTTCTTATGTTGAAACTCAACAAGTTGATCCAATGTGTCTTCAAAGGCCAATCTACCCTTTAATTACTAGATTTCCACCATATGGAGGGCAGTATGCCTTTTCATTGTTCCCTCCCGGAGAACAACCATATGGGAGTTTACAACAAAGTTCAGGTCAGACTGGAATTACATCAGGTGGTTGGGTACCAATACTGCCTCAGCAACCAAGGGTTGTATATTCAATGCAACCAGTCCACCCTGTGTCGAATATTCCCACTATACCTGCTATGGTGACTGCATCGCAAGTACAAGCGTTACCTATTGTATGTCAACCCCAAGTTTCTCAGGTTGCAATACAACAACCTCTTGTCTCAATGACTCAATCACAACCTCAGGTTAGTGCCTCCTTATCTGGAGCGACTCAGGCTCAGACAAGTACTATGAATCCTCATCTTGGTCAATCATCCAGTATTGGACAACAACAAATGGTCCAACAACCAGGGCTGGTTCAATCTCAACAACCGCCATTCCAACAATCATATCAAGGACCTGAGCAACAAGTCTTTGTAAGTAATGGGCAACCGCATTTCCAAAGCGGTTATCAACAACCATATTATAATGGTTATGCCCATCAACCTTGTCAAAGTTGCCAACATCAAATACATTATGCTGGTATGCAAAGACCCATTGCTCAGGTGATTCCATCTTATCCTGGGTATGCTTCGCCTAACCTGAATCAACAGTTGCCCTTTGTAGCAACTCTAGAATTACCAGATCTAAACCGGCTGATGAATGATCCAATTGCTTATGCCCCTTGGTGGCCAGCGATTCCGCATAAACTTCCGTCAGATATTCCTAAATTTAATGGAAATCCGGGTGAAGATCCGTCGAATCATGTGATGACATTTCATCTGTGGTGTTCATCAAACACCCTAAATGATGATTCGATAAGACTTCGCCTCTTTCAGAGGATGTTAATGGGTCTGGTGGCAAAATGGTACATCGAATTACCTAGAGCTTTGTTCGACAACTTCAGTACCTTAGCCACAACCTTTTTAACCCATTTTCAGTTACCAATAAGGTACGAAACGGGAACAAAACTTCTTACCAACTTCAAATAGACAACAGACACTCACATATCTGATCATATACATGAGTGGCGACGTCTTCGTAGGATGGTAAAAACGTACGTCCCCGATCAGCTCTTAGCTGAATGGTTTATCAAATCATTACTACCTTCCATCACAGAAGATGTGGCAAAGGGGGGAGTCGTAATAGAAGAGCAAGTTATCGCTCGTGCGCAATATCTGGACTTGATTTACACTCAGTCCGGCATGCTCTACGACAAAATACCTGATGCCCCTAGACCGGAATTCTCAATTCCTCCTCCTCCTAAATCAAACAATGACTCTCATGCCGGCGATGGCGTGATTGGCACGACAGACACGAAATCGAAAAAGGCTACATCTAAAAAGGCCTGTAAGATTTCTAGTCATAATGCAAATGAGGAACTTCTTGCCTCGGAAGTAAATGCCGTGTCGGCCGACAAGGGCAAACAACTGAAGCAACTAGGGGACAAGAAGAAAAAGAAAGGGAGAAAAAGGAAGCAGGATGAGTCATATCCTGGAAAAGCTTCTGAAAACCATTCTGGGCAAAGGAAACCCCCTGCGGGGCGTCATATATGCGATGAGGATCATCGGACGAGAGATTGTCCACATAAAGCTGAAGTTAAGAAACTCTTTAAGAGTTCAAAAACCTCAGCAGTATTGACTGATCCGTTTCCAAACCCGGGAACCAAACTGGTTTCTAATCAAAATGCTTCCCGATCCCAAGTGCTTATGTTGTCTATCTCAAAGTAGCAAAGCGATGCTTTGACAAGGAATAAAGATTACGGGAATCCACAGCTGTCGAATAACAAGGCTAATGAACAACCTAGTAGTTCGACAACAACTTTGACCGAAGTTGTGCCACCCATCATTCCTGAACCAATGATAAAGTCACCAAATGGAGTAGTACACAAATCGACATTTAATCCTCATGCAAAAGTAGCACAGAACTATAATATAATAGAGGACCTAGCTCAATCGCCGTCCGCTATGTCGACACTTGAGGTACCACAAAATTTCGCCTCCCAAAAGCAAGCTTTATTATCAGCAATAGGTGGGATTGGCCCAATGGATTCAAATCATGTGGCCTTTGATCATAAAGGATATGACCCTCAGTTACCAGCTCAACTAGCTTTCCTTATTCAAGTGAAAGCCCTCAACAAAACTGTTCATTGAACAATTATTGATGAGGGGGCATCTACATGTATTATGTCGATGAGTTGCTGGAAAAATTTAGGCTCACCACCCTTGTCAAGATCGTCAACGACATTAAAAGCATTTGATGGACGATCATACACTCCATACGGGATTTTAAGTAACTTGCAAGTTGAACTAGGGGGCAAAACAGTAGAAGTTGATGTTGAAGTAATCGACGGAAACCTCGATTACAACATCCTACTGGGAAGGCCCTGGATATATGCCATGGCCGCAGTTGTGTCGACCTACTTCAGGAAGATTGCATTTCCCTTTCAAGGAGGAATTACAATCGTCGACCAACAAACATTTCTCCCCAATAGTTCACAAGTTACGGGAAGCATTCCAATGATCCATGGAAGCAATCATTCGCTTCAAAATATTGGAGTAGGCCTCCTAAAAGACCCTGCCATAATGGGTACTTTTGCCCTACCGCCTCCGAGTAATTTGGTGGAAGTGGCCACAGTGGAAACCTGCAGTATGAAATCTTCTATATCTAATGGATTCAAAAGACTCCTAAACAATTTGTGAGCATGGACCATCACCATAATAGAATTATTGTAGCAATCAATTTTCTTGGCCTGGGGGGCAAACCCAAATCAATGCTCATCGAGTGTTTGGATAGATAGGTCTAAGGAATATGGTACCTCTTCAGATCCTTGGTCGCATGTACATTCTACAGACAAAGGAATCAATCAGTCAATGATGTTTGGAGAGGCACCATGGGAAGATTACCACCATCGCTCCCATCTTCTGGATTAGCATGAATATTATTCCAGCAACCTTAATCATCCATCAGTTTTTTATTTTCTATCAAATACTGTAAATATGGTGGATGTCAAGGATGGTTCTTATCTCGTTTCGACCTCGTTAAAAAATGAAACAAGGAGTCATGAGGATAGTTCTTTTAAAGTGTCAACCTCATTTAAAAATGAAACAAACTCCCCTATCCAAATCTCAAAGGTAAACCTTCATTCCAACCACCGAGTTGAATGCAATGAAGCTTGGGGGGCATGTACCTCAATTTGCGTTATTATGCTGGGCGCATGCAAACTTATCGAGAAGTGTTTACCACAAGGTTCAAGCTCGTTAAAAAATAAACCCGGACCGAGCAAATGTTTCCACCCGCGTTTAAGCTCGTTAAAAAATGAACTATCCCTTGGTAAATAAGCACCGTGAATGTAGTACTTCAGCCATTAAAGCCTTGGTCGTGTTTGCACCGTCACCTCCACTTTTCCATTGGCTGATCATTCACCTCCATTTGATTGTTTACCCATTTTGAGGAACAGCTGCGAAGAGTGATTTCACTAGCCATCCTTGTGACACTGCCGTGATTGAAAAATTCCAAACCTTACCTGGAATCAGCTGCTACCCTTTTTATCACTCGTTCCTCAAAAGACGAGTCTTCTTTAAGATCTTTTCTGACTCGTAAAATATGAAAGGATTGCCGAGTTTTGGCCTTCCAGTTCGTTAAAGTGACAGGAAGTGCTATCCCTCCTCTAGATTTTAATCTTTTTGGACCTGAGGGATTATTGCACAAAAAGATCGAGTGCTTGTTTTGTTCGGCTCGTTAAAGCTAATAAAAAATTCATCCCTTCTGTATTGTTTTATACTTTTTCGGACTTAAGGGATTAGATGACGAAAAAGGAATTTTGGAGTTACCTTTACGTACCTTTTCAAACTCTCTAAAAATGAAAAGGATCGAGTTATCTTTGTCATTAAACTCCTTAAAAAGATTAATAGCGACAAACTTGTCTTTAGACGAGAACTAGTTTCACTATCGCCAGGCTTGATAAAACATAGCAATGGGTTTGCCCGAATGGAAAATTATAGAAAAAGCATATGTTATCCTCCTCAAGCTTGACAAAAATAAAGAGGTACTGGTCAGCAATGACTGGGGAAAAATTGGGGAGAAAACTCAAAGAATCTTTATTGGTAGCAAGTCGCTCTTGAACATGACACTTCCACTCCGTGCCCGAGTCGGGTTGGGTTGTTTCATTCACCGGTCACATCGCCATAGTATCACCATACCATCCACATTTGGTGTTAATGCTACCAATCCATCACATAAGTGTCGCTGACATGTTCAAGAGAAGTCATCCAGAAAGGCCACCTGTGTCCCGCCCACTACCATACATTATACTCCATTCTTTCATGACTGCCACCCTGAACCATATATCATCAGATCGTTTTCACCTCCATCAAAATCATTTGCTCCATTCCGTGTCATTGATGTGGGATTCATTAAGGCCCTCCTGTGACGGATCACTTCTTGTCGACATCAGCTCATTATCCAAGAAGTTGATCTAGGAACACCCCATTCAGTACTTTGAAGCTTGCATGCCTCAATGGCAAGTTTCTCACTTCCGGCGACAGGTTTACATCAATGACCTTCGACCGAAAGATTTTGCGTGGTGTTCGACGCCAAGTCCTTTATTCACACTACGTGAATTGTACTGCAGTACCTTGAGGATCATTATCATTATCAGTGATTCCTCTCACGCTTGTTAATAGTTTACATCATTGACTGGTAATCAAGCGATGTCTTTCCATGTTCGACTTCAAAACATTTTTCACATGGATCGACTTGTACTTCGAGTGAAGATCGGACGAGATTGAAGACCCCGGATCTAGTTTCATCCATCCAGGCTGCGATATATATTCAGGAAAATAAAGACATTGAAATCTACAACATTGCAGCACAGATAATCATCCTACCAAAAGGATGATGGCTCTATCAGAATCATCAGTCTACCATCAGACGATCGTCTGTCCTATGTACATGAAAATGAATTTATAAAGCTGAGCATGGGAATGCCCACCTCAGCTAGATCATGAAAACAGTATGAAGATAATGTATTGTATTGTATCTTATTACAGGTCTCCTCCCAGCATTGAAAGAACTTCAGATCCTCCTAATAAAGCATTTCACCCGATAAGCGGCCTCATACTTTAGGGGGTAACTGTTATAGACATTTTTGTGCCTTACAGCTCTAAGCATGAAATGTCCATAAACCAAGGGCTCCTAAGTCCCTAAAAGTGTTGTTCCAACCCCTAAAGGAACAAGGTCAACAAATTACAGCTTCTCCCAGAAGTTCTCCACCAGAAACTGCTCAGAATAAGTCAAATCAGGATCATTTCAGCTGCTCCACTAGCCAAGTGCGTTGCATAGTACCTAAATCCACTAGCTAGGTGTGTTTCAATGCACCTAAATGCACTACCAGGGTGCGTTCAGCGGGAAATGACAAATGGCAGTGTCATTCCGCGAGGTGGAGAGACAATGGAAGCTTCCAGAATCTTCTCCTATGACACTTGCCTTACTGAATTCGACCAAGGATGAGTAAGAGGCTTTCAGTCTCCAAGTGGAAGCAAGAAATGACAGAGAGAAGCCACTAATCAAATCATGAGCTAACTCATCCCCCTTGCATACATCTATATATGGATCCCTCATCCTAGAGATCCAGAGGCTGGAATTTTGCACATTGTAAGGAATTGCTGTTAGTTTTGAGATACATATCAGAGAATTGAGTGATCTATGCTTTGTTGGGGGTGAAGAAGGGACTTCTTTGCTGGGAGGTTGATGCTGGGTCAAGAATCATCGGTTGTAACTCCTCCTGGATCTTCTTGTATATCAATAAAACTATTTGTGTTTATTCTCCATGCTTTTGTATCATTGATGCTTGTTACATTTGTATGGTTAACTTAAATCTGATCCTAAGTTATTTATGAATATAAACCCATGTCTTTGTATAGTTTCCTTCTTCTGTGATCTTACAGGTACTTGGTGAAGCTGGGCAAGTAAGGGAGCAGGTAGCTGGAAGCTGTCAAAGAGGAGAGAGATTGGATCGAAGAACTAGCACAAGACACAGGTTGGTTCATCCTATTCCTCTTTGTTTATAGTTCATAAAGAAGATACAAAAGTAGTTTTCTTTGTTTGTTTCTAAGGTAGCTGTCACACCTTAGTGGGATAGAGTAGTTCTAAATAGACACTTTTCCCGATAACACAACCCCAATTTCAATCAATATTTTATGCTATACAAATTTTCATTGGATTCATCATTGGTAGTTGTCCTGACGCAAAAGGATGATTAAGGTATCAAGCGGGCTATATCCCTTATGAGTTATTTCTTGCACGGAGTAGAGCCGAATTATCTCGATATGGATAAGTAGGCATACACAAACTATAAGGTTGTCAAAAACTTCAGACCTTACATCTTGCAAAATTATGTGATAGTGTTTGTATCTCACCCGACCTTGAGATCATTGTTTGTATAGTAGGAGTTGGGTGAATGCAAGTCTAATTGGATGGAATTCTTACAAGAGTATGATCTAGAATTCAAACCTTCTCACAATGTTAAAGGACACAACTTATGAAGAATTGTTGTTGAAGTTGCTGATCAACCTGAAGAAGACATACTAGGGTGGGAATAAGAAATTGAAATGTATCAAAATGATATAGCACCCACACTTAGCTCATCATCATCTTGGTGTGGATACTTAAGGCCATATCTTGAATATGCTACCTTTCCTTCTTCCCTGTCTGCAAAGTAGAAGAGAGCCATTAGAGTAAAAGCTCCATCTTATCAATTGGTATAAGGATATCTATTCTAGAAGAATCATAATGGTATTCTCTTGAAATGTTTAGAATCTGATGATGTCAAGAAAGTTTTGAAGGAACTCCATGATGCATTGGTAGGGGCACACTATGCTGGTGACACGACAACACACAAAATCATGAGGGTTGGTTTTTATTAGCCTGCATTGTTTAGATATGCCCACTCATATGTATGGAAATTATATATATCTTAGAAATGTGCTAAAAGAGAATCTATATCAACTATACTGCTCCAGCCTATTGCAGTAGAGGAACCTTTTCAGCAATGGGGCCTGGATGTTATTGAGGATATTACTCCACACTCCTCAAAGCAACACAAGTACATTCTTATATATACACATTGCTTCAAAGGGTGGGTAGAGGTTGTACCGCTACAATGGGTCAATGAACAAGAGGTAATTCATTTCCTTAATCAGAGCATCATAACCAGGTTTGATGTCCCTACCTCCCTTGTTTTTTATAATGCAACTTACTTTTTATCATTAATTTTGTATGATTTTTCTTTGGATAATTGAATTGTTTTGAAACATTTTTCTAACTATTGTTCCCAAGGAAACGGTTTGGCCAAATCTACCAATAAGAACCTAATCTACATCATTAAGAAAAAAATTCTCTTGCAACAAAGAAACTGGCAAAGTTCTTTAACAAATTCTCTTTAGGAACCTCACCCTATTTACTAGTGTATGGAGAGGAATCCATCCTACCTCCTAATATGTATCCACCCACACTACACTGTCTCAATAATATCATAGTAGGTCATGACTAGTCATGTAGAGTAGGATTAACATCTTCCTTCAACTCGAGGAAGAAAGACATAAAGCTCATGAAAAGTTTGCCACTCATCAAACTCAAATCAAGAGATCGTTCGACAAGAAATATGCAAATAGCAAAGAATTTCTGAGATATTGTCTTCAAATGGGATAAATCCCATGAGGATAAAGGTAACCACACAATGTTTCAAGACCTATGCATAGTTCGATAAGTGAACAAAGAAAAACTTACCCAACACACCTATCGCCTCCAAACCCTATATGAGAGGACTGAACCTCTTCCCGTAAATGGCCAAGACCTCAAATTCTACTTCACTCAGTAGCTCTCATAGATCCTCACTCATCATGTACCTATTTTGTTTCTTGTCATTCTCTTTCTTTCTTTCAATTTCCAATGTTGTCTTAGTTTCATGCATTTCCTTTACGCTTTTTTTTCATCACCTTAAACACCACTTATCGAAAAAGAAAGGTATTTTATATGAATAAATAGTTCTGGAACATCACCAATAATCCTAGAATGTTAATTGGGGTAGTTTTTCTGCCATTGGAAAATAATTGATCTATGTTTTCCTAATTGATATTGAATTTCAATGCCACAAGAAAATGTGGACTAGACAATGTGGGGAACCCTGATCATATGAAATGCCCTTCACCCTTAATAAGGTCCTTATCATTTGAGTTGGCTTCAAAATATATATTTCGTGTTCAATGATGACCTAGTGGCTCAATGAGGGAAAAGGAGAAACTTACCATGATCAAACTCTTTTTAGAAGGATAAATAAAGTCTCTCATGAACAAGAAACAACCTCACTTGCTCATAAAAAAATGAGGATCCCTCAGTTTCCCTTATGAAATTAATATCTAATAAATGATGCCAATGTTCACGTACAAATAAATAATTAGATAGAAGGTTAAAGGATTGAGAAAGGCTTCCTACAAAAATAGGTGATGCATATGAGTTTGTTGGGTTACTGAACATGCCTACTAGCAGCGAAGCAACGCTTTTTCTTTCTTGGGTGACTCTACTAGGGTACTAAATAGGCCTACTAGTAGTAGAGAAACACCACACACCCACTTCAATTATGGACTTTCTTAACTCATGCACTATTGTCTAGATTCCATATTGAACTCACTATTATTGTATCATAACTAATGAAGATTTTTTTTAAAAAGCCAATTAAATGTATGATGGATTTACCATATTTAATGAAGGGTCATATCATGAAGTCAATGTGACTCATAAGTCTAGGAAAATACTTCAAGGTCAAGGATCCATCTTAAGCAGAGGTCAAACATCGATTATAAGGCCTTACCAGTATGTTGCCAATTACTGTAGTTGCTACAACAACCCCAAAATTTCAACTCTTTCAAAATTTTGGAGCACCCATACTAAACTTCTTGTCATTCTTTGACTATAGTCCCTTAAGGGTTTCATGCCTCATTAACCACCTAGGGATTTCTTTGGACCTAGTAAAAAACCCTTAGATATCTTAAGACCTAGATTTATCCCCTAAGGTAAAAATCACAACCATAGTCTATAATTGCATCCCTACTACCTTATCATTTTGTAATGTGTGACCCCTCTTCCCACTCCTATACACTATAAGGTGAAAATATCTCTCACAAAATATATGATTGTTTTGTTGATTGAATGCGTGACTTGTAATCCTAGTAGGTCTCAGATTATGTTCTTAGCACATAATGCTCCTCCTACTGCTCAATGGTTGTGCGACTTGTGATCTTTCCCGGGATATAAAACTGTGACTTGTGAGTTTGATATGTTAGTCGCATGCAACAATAAATCCACAAAAATTTCACTTGCAACCCCACTCCTTTGGTCGCACATGATGATATTACTGCACTATTCCCTTATGCGACTTCCATTTTAGATTAGTTGTATGCAATAATATTATCATGTTGCTATGACTTCCCTTATGTAACAAGGTTTGATTTTTTAAAGGTCCATTGATGAGAAAAGATACATATCCATTGGGCATGGAGTCATGTCAAATCAATTTTGTGTCCATTGATATGATGGAAAAAGAGAGGGTTTCTCCATAGGGGAAAGCTAGGAAGATTTGGTGGTGTAATTTATATTAAATAACTATAGAGGGTGAGTGTAAAAGAGGTGAAAGACAACATATTAGAGAATCAAACCATGGATGAATTCTAAAATTCTTCTTTAAGTTGAAAAACATTGATAACTTGGCAAACTAAAACAGTGTCATTAAAGATGAATTCTGAATCAAACATTTGGTTCTTTCCAAGAAAGAAGATACACATTAAAGGGATCTAAACACAAAATATAACTTACAATATAAAAGGAGCACAAACCTCCAAAATTTTGACACATGAATCCTTGCAAATCACCTTCTATTTCATTCATTCACTAGCCAAAGCTTTCAAAAATATAGTGCACAAAAGTATTTTTCTCTAATCTCAACCAACTGTTGATATAGATTGTCATTAATGTCAATATGAAGCCAAGGAGCTATCAAAGCAGAGAAGAGAAGCAAGTGTAAGAGCAGAAAGTCAAGGGAGCTAAGATGATTAGGTTTTGAGTGAGAAGCAAGAGATTGAGTGTTTGAGATAGAGGTCAATTTATTATTGTAATTGATTCGAGAGGGCAAGACTCGTGCCTGGTGTGGACTCTCGTTACTCTGTGTATCCGCGTTCAACAGTTAACCAGGTATTTGTTTGTATTCCCACTGAATGGATTGATGGTAATCCAATATTAAGTGAATGAATCGATATATGAATGTCGTGTGTTAAATGGAATGTGGAAGAAACTGTGGTTTTAACGTAGAGTCCATCAAAAGAAAGTGAGATTAAGTTAAGGAGGAAACAAACAGAGAGTGCACAGGATCCGTTGGATCTCATAGATCAACGGTCATTGCATGGTGGAAGAGTGTGAAAGATAATCAGCGAAGAGGTGGTTTCTCAAAATCATACGTAGTATTTTGGGAAGACAAAAGGTTGTAAGCTGTATTGAAGGGTAGTCACTTGATTCCATTAACCGTTAAACACGTAGCAGCCAAGGAGAGAGAAAAACCACTTTATCGGGCGGGTATTCTCCGTGCTTATGTCTCACCTAAAATCATTTTGGATCGTCAGATCAAGCGGATCCAGATCAATGGTCACAAAGTGTTGTGCAAGTTGATTGATCGAGAAAAGGCATTAGCCATTAATCTAATGGAAGGAGATCAATGGTGGAGATTGAGCAGACTGGTTGGTGATCAGGCTAAGTGACAATCGTCAAATCGAGCACCAGATTGACAGTCGCAATTTAATTGCTAATTGCAGAGGTGAAAGGCTGATTGGAGATCAGAGATCAGAAAGCACTGTGGAGATGTCTTTGATGTGCGAACTTGACGATTTATGAATGCGGACCCGATAGCTCCATAAAATATACCTTTATGTAATATCGCATCCAGTTTAATCACAAGTCTTGAAGGATTGTAACGATATAAACTACCGATTGCAATAAGGCAATGGACCTGATGGAGTTATTAACAACTATTTAATAACATAATCACATCCGCTCCATTGGCAGTAAGGGAATCAGCTATCAGCCATTGGCTATACTATGGGCACGATGTATAAAGACCTCCAAAATGTTGTGATTGCAATTGTGGGTTCAAAAGGAATAAGTCCAACTGTTCATGAATGTTGTAATTGTTGTAAATAATAAGTCTATTTGTTGAATAATAATAAAGATGGCCTCTATTCCTAATTAATATGTCCTATGAGTATTGATGAATTCGAAGAGACAGAGGAAGCCGAAGAGTGAGCGCAGAGGAAGGTGAAAGATCAAGTGAGCATTGAGGAAGCCCAAGCTCAAGCAAGCAAGGAGGAAGCCAAAGGTCAGGCATATCAGGAATATAAAATAGAGAACAAGGAAATTTTAGAGTTGCTGGCGAACTATAAGAAAAAAAGGAAGCCGGAGTTTTGGCAGAAGTGGAAGGAACAGGAGGACAGAAGTAAGTCATAGGTCTAGTAGTGTTGGGAGCAGAGAATTACAACCAAACAGATATAGACAGCTTACAGTAGAGGGTTGGAGCCCTTGAGGTTGGTGCTTGGAAATTGATTGAAACCACACACACACACACACACACACACATATATAATAAATCAAGTACAATATATATATATATATATATATATATATATATATATATATATATATATATATATAGAGAGAGAGAGAGAGAGAGAGAGAGAGATACATATACATATATACATATATACATATATATATTTTACTTGATTTATTGCAAATATCAAGCTCAAGCGAGCAAGGAGGAAGCCAAAGGTCAGGCATATCATGAATATAAGACAGAGAACAAGGAAAGTTTAGAGTTCTTGGCGAACTATAAGAAAAAAAGGAAGCCAAACTTCTGGTAGAAGTGGAAGGAATAGGAGGACAGAAGTAAGTCATAGGTCTAGTAGGGTTGGGAGCAGAGAATTACAACCAAACAAATCCAGCCAGTTTACAGCAGAGGGTTGGAGCCCTTGAGGTTGGTGCCTCAGAACTGAAAGGATTGGTGCCTTTGGAGTTTGTGCTTGGAAACTGATTGAAACCACACACACACACACATATATGATAAATCAAGTACTATATATATATATATATATATATATATATATATATATTGTACTTGATTTATTGTAAAGATCACATTAATAAAAGCATATTTTCATGTTATCTATTTTTGTGTTCCAAATATAAATGTTTTTAACTAATAAAAATAATTATTGAAAGGAAATACTGATTCACCCCCCCCCCCCCCCCCCCCTCAGTATTTCCAACAATTGGTATCAAATTGGGCTTCTTCATATCAGCTTAACAACTTGAAGAAGGATTCTTAGTCATGATGAGAAATCAAGAAGTGTCAAGAAGACCTCCTCTATTTGATGGCACAAATTTTGGTTTCTGGAAAAGAGAATGTCCTACTACTTAATGTCCCTTGGACCTAAAGTTTGGCATTCAATGCTAAATGAGTACATAGCTCCTTCCACTCTTCTAACAGATCAAGATGAGAGGAAAATCTATGTTGCAAATGAAAAATTATTAAACTCCATCACTAGTGGGATCACTAATTTTGAATTTACAAAAGTCATGAATTGTAACTTTGCCAAAGAAGTATGGGATAAGCTAATTGGCTTATATGATGGGGACTCCAAAGTCAATAAGGCAAAGATTCAAACTCATAGAAGGCAATTTGAAAGTCTGAAAATGGATGATGAAGAATATATTGCATCATACTTTCTCCGAGTAGTTGAAGTGGTCAACTCTCTTAAAGGATTGGAAGAAAACATTGAAGAAAGCACCATTGTTCAAAAGGTCTTAAGATCTCTCCCAGACAGATTTGACTCCAAAGTAAGTGTCATAGAAGAAGTGAAGGATCTAGATACTCTCAAGATGGATGAAATCCATGGAATCCTCATTTCCTATGAGATGAGAAAAGGTTGCCCAAGTTCCAAAGATGCAACATTCAAGGCCTCAAAATCAAAAAAAGGGAAAGAAAAGAATGTCAGTAGTGATGACTCTGATGTTGAATCCAAATTGGCGCAATTTGTATGAAGCCTAAAGAAAGGATCTAAGCTAAAAGGTAAATACCCTCTTATTTGTTTCAAATGTGGAAAAATAGGTCATTATGCTGCAAAATGTCCTCATAAGCATGATAGTGATTATGAAGAAAATTCTAAAAGGATGGTATACAAAAAGAAATGGTTCAATAAGAAGAATTTCCTCTCTAAGCAAGATGATTCTGATGAAGATGAATTTGTAGTCATAAAAAAGAAATCAACTAACCAGTTCTCTCACTGCAAAGGAGGTAATGAAGAATCAGATGAAGAAAATGACCATGTTGGAAGCCAAGAAGTATTATTCATGGCATTCACAAATGATGATGACTTAGGGCTAGATGGAAATGTAGATGAATTTTTAATAAGTGCCATTGAAGAAAATGAGAAATTACGGAATAAAATCATTTCTCTTAAGGTAGAAAATGAGGAAACAAAAAGAAGGGAAGATCTCTTGAAAAATAAGCTAAAATAAAAAGAAGAAGCTTGCTAAGAATGAGAAGCCAAAATAGTATCGCTGAGGAAGGAATTGGAGCAAGTTAAAAATGGTTGGAAAAGCTCTCAAATACTTGACACTATCCTAAATAATCAAAAACCTCAACATGACAAATATGGAATAGGTTTTAAAGGAGAATCATCAAGTACTAAGAATAATACGAAAAAATATGCCGATGTACTTTCCAGCAACCCAAAAGAAGAAAAATTATTTCATCAAAGGCTCATTCCAGATCCAAAGAATGAAGAGAGAGTAACTCCAAGGAAGAATGTTGATTCGAATCATGGATGTTACAAAATATAAAAAATTGTATTTCATCAAAGGCCCATCTCAAATCCAAAGAATGAAGCAGGATTAACTCTGTTAGGCCCCTATACTACTAGTGTAACCCCTTATTGTTATTAGTACAACCCACTTATTATATTGATGTACCCATGTAGTGCCCATATTGTTACTATTGTGCCACATAGAAGCCCACTATTGTTATTATTGTGCCCTTACATTATTATTGTTATGTCGGCTCTGATTATGTTATGACCCCTTAGACTCCTATATATAGAAAGGAGGTCTTTTCATTTGTATCATCCAAGAATTTTTCATTTATGTAATTTAAAGGAGGTTTCCCCCTCGAAGAGGTTGAATTCTAAGGCATTGATCTATCTTTTCTATCTTTTCTTGAGCTGGTTTCATAACATTTGGTATCAGAGCTTTGGATTCTAGGGTTGCGCTGCTCCAAACAGGTCATCGTGGCATTTTCTCTATAACTTTTTCTGTGACGTTTCAGAAGTAAAAAAAAAAACCCATTTGAGAAGAAATCGCGCTGAACCTTGGGTCCAAATTTCAGAGCTTTTCACGCGATATTTGTGGAGATATGATCTGAGGAAGTTGGTCTTTTTCCAGACTCCTGAATTACATTCAAAACAAGTGACCTGGGGAAAATCGTCATAACTTTCTCTCTGGGGATCGGATTGAAATTTCGTAAGAAGGTACAGAAAGAGGATGGACTGTAGTTTCTTTTATTGATTTTTCATATCCAAATGTTGAAACAGTGACTCATGGCACGTCGTACAAGTTCGCTCTACTGAACCAGTCTATAATCAGGTCATCTTGGGAGATTGTGCATAACTCTTTCTTGGAGAATCCAATTTGGATCAGACTAGTGGCATTGGAAAGAGGACACAGAGGGCTACTACAGGTCACAATTTGGGAATTTAAAGATCCGAAAGTACAGAGTTACATTCGTTTCAAGGTAGAGCTCCTAAAATCAAGAAAAAGCAAGATGAGGAAGTTTGATGGCAAGGATCCGGTAAATTGGATACTTCAGATGGAGCAATATTTTGATATACATGGTGTACAACTGTTACAAAAGGTATGTATTGCATCTTCTTATTTAGAACCAGATCAATTTTTATGGTACAAAGGGATTTGTTCTCTTAAACAACTTGTTACGTGGTCAATTTTCACAAAGGAAATGATAGCACATTATGAGGATACAAATAGCAACACCTTCTTTAGAGAAACACCACAACAATTGGAAAGAGTAAAAGGGCTTTGTGACATAATGGAAAGCAAAATTATGGAAATTAGGAAGTGTACCCCTCACAACTATAAAGATGGAAGTGTTGTTTCTTCTAGCCTTCAACAACCTACAAGGGTTACACCACAACAATTGGAAGAAAAAAGAGAAAAAGGGCTTTGTTACAATTGTGATAGCAAATGCACTAAAGGTCATAAGTGTGTTGAGAAGAAATTATTTTACATAGAATATGAAGAGGAGGAAGAAAAGGATCAAGAAACAACAAAAGAAGAAGATATACGCCAGGACCCCACCCCAGAGAAAGAAGAAATGAATCAGACCATATCTTGTAAAGCATTGGCAAGAATTACCACTCTTCAAACTCTCAAGATAGAAGGACATATCAAGAAGAAAAAGGTGCAAGAAGTGAAAGATCACATCGAGAAAGAAGAAATGAATCCAACCATATCTTGTAATTCATTGTTCAAAATTACCACTCCTCAAACTATCAAGATAGAAGGACATATAAAGAAGAAAAATGTTCAAGAAGTGAAAGATCACATCAAGCATCAAGAAATAAATCCGACCATATCTTGTAAAGGGTTGGAAGAAATTAGCACTCCTCAAACTCTAGAGATAGTAGGACATATCAAGAAGAAAAAGTTTCAAGCAGTGAAAGATCACATCGAGCATCAACAACAAGTTCTCCAACTTTTGAAGGATAACGCCACTTCGGTGCAAAATCAAACGAAACAACAGGCACTTAAAAAATGGCGACCTTACTGAATGGGAAGACTCTTCAAGGACGAGGATGTGGAAGTATTGTTTTGTGCTATTTATATTATCCAACTAGATTGGATAAACGAAGCAAGGGATGAATGGAAGAAGGACGAAGAAGTATGGCCACTTATTCAAAAGTTGCAAAAGATCCCAATTCAAACAATATTGCCAGAAATTGAAGAGGAAGGAAAAATAATATTGGAACCTGGAGCAGTCACAGAAACAAGAACCCGACAGCTATGAAATCGATCAATTTCAGAGTATCTCATCAAGTGAAAGAACTTACTCGCTGAAGATTCCACATGGGAGGACAAGAATTTTATACAGAAGCATCAAGAACTACTCAAGCGTTGAGAACAACGCTTCTTGAAGGAGAGGGGCATGTTAGGCCCCTATACTACTAGTATAACCCCTTATTGTTATTAGTACAACCCACTTATTATATTGATGTACCCATGCAGTGCCCATATTGTTACTATTGTGCCACATAGAAGCCCACTATTGTTATTATTGTGCCCTTACATTATTATTGTTATGTCAGCTCTGATTATGTTATGACCTCTTAGACTCCTATATATAGAAAGGAGGTCTTTTCATTTGTATCATCCAAGAATTGTTCATTTATGTAATTTAAAGGAGGTTTCCCCCTCGAAGAGGCTGAATTCTAAGGCGTTGATCTATCTTTTCTATCTTTTCTTGAGCTGGTTTCATAACAAACTCCAAGGAAGAATGTTGATTCAAATCATGGCTATTACAATAGGTACAAAACTATCTTTTTTGGGCATTGTTTCCATTGTAAAAAAATTGGTCATCAAGCTAGACATTGCATGGCTCATAATAATGACACACCAAAATTGAATGATCAAATAAACAAACCATATGGCCCCAAAGGGCAAGGACAAATCAAGACCTACAATTCTTTTGATCCTTTGGCCAAATTTGATCTGATTTGCTCATTATGTAATAATAATGGACACAATGAACAAAATTTCCCACTCAAAAGAGGAAAAGAAAGAAGTGAGAATCCCAACATAGATAAATGTGGCCTAGCTCTATGTGCTCAAAATAATGAAAATCATTGGTTTGTGGATAGTGGGTTCTCTAGACACATGACAGGGGACAAAAGGAAGTTTGTCTCATTGAACAAAAAGGAAGGAAATGTATCCTTTGGAAGTGGATCTACCAAAATTGCTGGAAAAGTAATTGTTAATCTTATTAATAGAAAAGGAAAAGCTCAAAATGCTTTGCCAGTAAACGAGCTCAAACACAACCTCCTGAGTGTTAGCCAAATCTATGATCAAGGATATAATGTTGTCTTTAGCACCAAAGACTATGAAATAAGGACCTCTTCCTCAGGGGAACTTGTGGCGAAAGGGATTAGAACACCAGACAACATCTATATTCTAAACAAGATTCAAGAAGATAAATTCTACTTAAGTCAAACAAATGAAAGCTGGTTGTGGCATAAGTGACTTGGACATACAAGCTTCAATAACTTGATCAATATCGGCAAGATTAAAGCAGTATGAGACATTTCAAAGTTATTCAAACCAAATCAAGGAATATGTGGTCCATGTCAACATGGAAAGCAAACCAGAACTGAGAACAAGACCAAGAAGTTTTCTACATCAAAGCCTTTGGAGATTATCCATGTTGATTTATGTGGATCACCTAGAACTCCAACACTCCAAGGAGAAAGGTACTTTGCTTTATTTGTTGATGACTATACTAGAATGATGTGGATATATTTTATAAAATATAAATCCAAAGCATTTGAGTGTTTTAAGAATCTTAAATCTCTTGTAGAAAATGAAACGGACTCAAAGATTAAGTGCCTCAGAATAGATAGAGGGGGAGAATTCACATCAAAAGAAATGAGTGAATTCTGTAAAATACATGGAATTAAAAGAGAACTCTCTGCCACCAGAACACCCAAGAAAAATGGGGTAGTTGAAAGATGAAACCGAACAATTCAATAAATGGAAAGAACAATGTTAAAAGCAGTTGACTTGCAGGCAAAATTCTAGAGAGAAGTAGTCAGGATAGCTATCTATACCTTGAATCGAACTCAATTAAGACCAAATAATGAAAAGACTCCTTATGAATTATGTAAAGGAAGACTTGCTTCAGTAAAATAATTCAAGATTTTTGGAAGCATGTGCTTCATAAAAATCAATGATGGCTCACTAGGAAAGTTTGATTCTTGGGTTTCTTAGAGCCTAGATTTGTCTCAGGCTAAAAAGACAAGGTTCTAGGTCCACATCAAGCCACACTCAGCCTCGTAGGTATCCCTACGAGGACAGGAGAAGGCTCTCTCAGGGTCGATCTCGGAAAAAGACAAGCGATGGGGCTCGAGATGACTGAAATAAAAGCTAATTTTAGGCTAGGTATGAAGTACAAGGGTTTGTTTTGAGTTTTTGGGGGGTTTGTGTTGGAAACGGGGAAAGGAAAATTGGGCTCGGGGATGAGGCACAGTTTCTGCAGAGTTCTGATTGGGGCAAGGAAGGAAATCATTTTGATTCTTTAAAGTGAGTGAGATGGATAGATCAGACTAGGGAGGAGCTAAGGAGAGCAAGAAAGTCTCAATAATTCTCCTTAAACAGATGAAAACATGGAAATTTAAACAAATTCAAAGGCAAAGCATAATAGTTAATGGATTCTACATTAATCACTCATTTGTTCAAATTCAGAAGAAAAGAGAGGAAAATGATACACATAACACTAATGAAACTTACAATTCCTTAGAGAATCACACCATCAAAATATAAATCCACATGGATCCCAAATAGTGCTGCAAAACCCTGGTCTTTCCTTAGCCAAAAATGCAGAGATAGAATGTACAATGATATGCCAAAGCAATCCCAAGTGTCCAACCCTGAAAATGACTTAGAAATTACATAATATAGGCAAGCAAAACCTATTTCCTTGCCTCGAGGGGTCGAGCTCATCATTCTAGGAGCTGTTTCAACCAATTCTAAACAAAGTACTAAAATCTAGGCAGTCAAAACAACTTGCCTCTATAAGGTAGGAAACTGATTCATTCATTAAATTTTCACTTTTTAGTGAATGAATCCTCTAGAACAAGTAAATAAGTGCCAAAATTACATCATGTTTATCCAATTACATCAAGTTAGATCAAAAATTACATCACAAAGCAAAACTAGTCAAACTAGCCAAATTTCTGAGCTGGAAGGTGAAAAATTGAGCAAAAATCGTCTGTGTGCCGCGCCAATTTCGCTATGCATCGCGCCACTTTGAGGCTGAGTTTGAGGCACTTCCTAAAGTCCAAATTGAGCCCAAGTGTGCTTGTTGGAAAGCCCTTCCTATCTATTTTCCAACCCAAGTGGAATTTCTAAATTTGGTGCCCATTTTCCCCTTCAAAACTTCAATCTCCCAAGACTGCTTCCTATGTGTCAAAGTAGGGGCAATGAGGTTATTTTTTGAGTGTTTTTGACCTCCTGAGGAGTCAAACTTGCAAAAAATTCTTGGCCATGCACCAGAAGTCATGATTTTTCATGCTAAATCCAAAAATATAAACTTTTTCCATTTCGACCTTCCTATCAAAATCACGTGCCACGTGGCACGACGCACAGGGAGAAAAACCCTGTTTTTTGTACAAAAAATTTCCAAAATGTCAAAAATGCTCCAAATTTCTTGAAATTTGGGCTGGAGCTTCTTCATTAAGTGTTATGCTAGGCTAAAGAGGCTTCGATGAGTATCTAAAGATGATCAAGCTCCCTTTGCCTCTTTTTCTTCCTTATTGCCTTCCTCAATTTTGCCTTTAAATTCCTGATTCGGCCCTTGCAGACCTTGTTTCGTGCCATGTAGTGGAAAGTCATGTGTCTCAGCAAAGCATGGTCCTTATCGACCTTGTCCAAAAGCCTCTCTAAGTGCATGTTAACTCTCTCGAGATTAGCCTCCCAATCCTCATTAATCTCTTGCTCCAACGACGTGAGCTCAATTCTTCTCCTTTGTGCAGCTTGGCGATGCTCGCGAATGTTTTGTAGCTCCATGATTGCTTGCTAATCTTCAAGCTATTTGTTTCTTTGCTCCAATTATTTCATGGTCCACTTAGCTCTCTCCAAGTCAAGGGATAAGGCTTGGATCTCTATTTGCTGCTCCTAGATGATCTCCCTAAGTTTGGAACTTTGTGGGCATGTATCTGTATCATCATCATGAATGAGAATGAAGTCGGTCTCTCTTTCAACTGAAGGCCCCTCATCCTGCACTGGCCTCTTTCCTTTGTCCTGTACCTGTGACGCTGGTGGAGGAAACGATGCCCCTTCCACCTCGGGTGGAGATAACACTCACTTTGTCGCTGCAAACAAATGTCTCGTGCCTCTCTAATATGTGATGAATATCGGCACACTAGCGGTCTCATGGCGCTCATACTGATGAGAAGGCCCACATTCATGCTTAACCTTTGATAATCCCTGTGAAGCTCGCAAGAAGTCACAGGAGATGAAATCATCCCAAGTGATGCCCTGTAATTCAAGCTGATGAACCACCAAAATCTTAATAATAGCAAAATGATAGACACTGTTAAGTTGCTGCTGACGGGTTTTATGCTGCAGAAGGGTGGTCATCCTCTCAATGTTTTGGCAAAAGAAATATGGAATGTTCATCATCCATACCCTGGTGAAATGCATGAGCAACCTGATGTGATAAGCATAGAGACGAGAGAATCGTCCCTCACAGTTGAAATATTTCATGATCAATTTCATTAGTGGAGCATATTCATCTTTCAGATATCAAAATGGGAACACTCTCTTGAGCTGCCTCAAGAAACCGGTTTTAATGTATGGCTCATAATGCTACCGGTCAATCTTCTGCTTCTTGTGCCATGGTTCTCCCATGTTCGGTATGCCGGTTACTAATGAGACAGATTATGGTGTAAGTGATGAGCCCCAATTTTTGGTAACAATTTGGGCTCATTTGGCCTACTTACCTTGCTCAACCCTTCATCTTTTATCACTTATGCATTCATTTCTTGGTATATTCGTGTTATTTGTAGGAAGAAGGGTAGGCATTATATCTATGTGGCTAATACATGATGATTTCAGGTTTTTTGGCATTAAAGGGAGCAAAGACCACGCAGAAGGAGACAAGGAGACAGCAAAGGTGGCATTGCAGGTTTATAGGGAGGTTGTCTACAGCCTTAAATGACCTCCCTCGTGATCTCCACCCTAACTCCGAGCTCCAACAGCTCTCCCCACCGAGCTTAAAGGCAGCCAACGGATTCTACAGGAACAGCAGTTTAACTTTCAGTTGGACAGCCAAGCTCCAAGTATTGAGGAAGCCAGCTTGATCCTCATCATGTATAAATATTAAGGCCGTAGCCTTTGATAGGAGCTTTTTGAACTTTTGAACTACTGTTGCAATTTCTAAGCACGAGCTACAGCTCGGTTTTTGCTTTTTGTAAGCCATTTTTGGCATGATGTTAGACTCATGATTATTCAATAAAGGCAGGCAGCTTTGGATTCAATTCTGAGTTTTTAAGGGAGCTATAGCTCTCAGGTTAGGGCCCAACCTGAGAGCAATAGACCTCCTCTTCCTTGTATTGTTACTTGTCTTTCCTTTCAGCACTTTATTCCTCTGTTTTGACATGCATTCGGAAATTACAGTTTGTTGATTTGATTTCTTTTATGTGATTGAGTAGGATTAGTTTACGGTTCAAGTGCTTTTAGTTGCTTAGATTAGAGTAGGAGGATCAGCATTCATTAGAGCTCCAAGAAAAGGTTGACAGTGCACTCACTGCCATCTCTGTTTAGAGATTGGGGGTGAAGACCGTACCAACCACCAAAAAACGCAGTCTTATACTTTCATTCAAGCTGCAACACAATCATTTCAATTGTAGATCCATCCATGCATTCTGATCTTGAGCAGTACTTCTTCATTCCAACTCCATGCACGATTCTTCTCTGAAGTTTACATTGCTGTTCGTTGATTGAATAACAGAGTTAGGATAGGTTGATGAATTCTCGGTTTTGTGCAAGTTTGTTTCCTTTACACTGCGTTGCATCACTCTGTTACCTTCTTCTTCTTCTCAACCGCGCCTAAAGCCACCTACCCAACCTCTATTCAGCTCGTTTGCCTTCCAACACTTCTGCTGTTCATGTAGCTCCATCTTTTTGGACTTTTCATTGCTTCCACCCTTCTATCCACCAACCAACTGTACCCACTCTTTCCTCATCTCATATCTCTGTCCCTGAGCCATCATAAGCTCCCTTTCCATCCTACCTATCCACCCATACAACTCCTCCACCCCTCCATCACCAAAAACTCCAACCACAGAACATCCTGTAGAAGTTAGCAGACTTCCTGTAGAAATCCCGAGCTTCCTGTAGGATCCCCTGCAGACATCCTGTAGAAGCTTGCAAACTCGGTTTCTGAGCACCTGAACGTTGTGGACTTCTGTGGAACGACGTTACGGATCCCCTGGAACCTCTCCCAGCCCTCCTGACCTTTCCCAAGCTTTCTTTCCCTTTGAACTACCCCTGCACAGTGAAACCCTAATAAGAAACAAAATCATAATAACTCCAACCACTTAAGCAAAAATACAAAAACAATGTTCTTTTCACTAGAAGTAGCTTAAATTCATGCATCTCATATCACTAGAAGTAATGGCATCATTTCTAGAAGTTTGCACTCCCACCATTGCATCATAGAGATTAGACTAGTCAGATTAGGGTTTACTAGGGTTTCCATGTTTTGTTGGCTTTTAGTTCATTATTGCAAAGTAGGTTAATTTCCTTTGAGATAGCCTTCGTCCATCATTTAGAAAGATTCTTCTGAGAACATATAGAAGTTGGCTTGAGCCCTAGCGGACTTGTGCCAGCTGACCAAGTGACAGCTGCGACAAGAGCTAGTACTTGTGCATACAGCACCGTCGCTTCCAAGTTTGTTACGAACTACCGGGTTGATAAAATTAGAGATAGGAAGCTCCAGGAGTTGTAGCATTATTGCTACAATACTGGAGCCCACCATCTTTTTGGCGCCATTGTCGGGGAATCGTCAGAGTATTAGTAATTGTTGCTTTTCTTCTATTTTCTTACTCTTTCCTTCTGCTAAGTAGTTTATTTCATTTCCATTCTGCAAAAGTAGCATAGACATTTCCTGCTTTCATAGATTAGCATTTCAATTCTGCCATTTCTTTTCTGCAAGCGTAGATTAGTGTTTTAATTCTGCAAGCGTAGACTAGCATTTCCATTCCTGCAATTTCATTTGAGCAAGGTAGATTAGTTCTTTCCTGCTTTCAATTTAATTCTGCATCTTTATTTTAGTAAGATAGTTAGTTGTAGATCAATCTGTTTCAGTTTTGCAGGTACCAAAGAAAAAAAACAAAAGCAATCAAAAAAAGTCTTTCCATTTCATGCCTCGTAGGAATCGAGATTGTTGGGTCCCTATATTACTATTGTAGTTATACCCCTTATTTATATTGATGTACCCATGTAGTGCCCATATTGTTACTATTGTGCCACATAGAAGCCCACTATTGTTAGTGTTGTGCCCTACAATATTATTGTTATGTAGGCTTTGATTGTATTGGGACCACTTAGACTCTTATATATAGAAAGGAGGTATTTTCATTTGTATCATCCAAGAATTGTTCATTTATGAAATGTAAAGGAGGTTGCCCCCTCGAAGAGGCTGAAATATAAGGCGTGGATCTCTCTTTTCTATCTTTTTGTGAGCTGGTTTCATAACAGAGATAGAACAGGAAAATTCTTACCCAACACCCCCACCACATCACTGAGTCACCCTTCTCTCTTCTTCGGTGACAGTGATCCAGAAGAACCTATAGGTGAACCTCCTGAGATATACGAAGATCCTATAGCAGAAGAAGAATTAGAGACCATCCCATCTGAAGCTATGGCTGACAATAGAAGAGAAGATGAGAGAATAGAAGGTGCCTTCCCCATCCGAGAGACCAATGGAGAGATGAAAATGAAGAACATTAGCCCCTCCGCTTTACCTCACTTCCATGGACTGACTACTGAAGATCCTAATACCTTCCTGTTTGAGTTTGCTGTCCTTTGTAGAACCTATGACTATACTGAAGATGAGCAGAAGCTGAAACTCTTCCCTTCAACTCTTAAGGATGCAGCATTACGCTGGTTCATGGGCTTACCTGGGAATAGTATCACCACTTGGGCTCAGATGCAGCAAGCTTTCAATACCAAGTACCGGGATTACTGTAGGTCGAAGGAAACCAAGGGAGAAATATTTCGGATGACCATGGGAAGTGATGAGTCCTTAGAGGATTATGAGGAGAGGTTCCAACTTAGCTATAAGCGGGCCAGGTGCACACTTGACCCTGAATCCCTCAAGTTGGTCCTGCTCCGAGGAGTCCCTGAAGACCTCTTAGATACCCTTCACATGTTAGCTGGGGGGGATATTTACCAACTGCCTTATGAGGACATCAATACTGTGTTTAGAAACCACTCCAGGGCAGCTCGGAAACGAGGTAGGGGAAACCTCCTCTAAACTGGTGTTCCTTTCTCCAAACATGAGTTTTCAAATCAATTGGAAGATCTTAAGAGTGAGGTGAGACAGACCATTGCCATGCAGCTGGACACATTCAGGATCGAGCAGAAGAAGGAAGAAGCTGAGAGAGCCTTGGCTATCTTCTGCCCTAGATGTACAAGGAGACACCCTAAGAACGAATGCCCATTGCATTCGGTTGAAGTGTGTTTCGTTTGTGAGGAGGACCATCCCACAAACCAATGTCCAACCTTACCTGGATTTAAAGCCATGTACCAAGGGACAGAAGCTCCCACTGAACCTCTCTATTACCTCAACCAAAGGAGGCCACAAGGACCTAGACCTTACCAGCAGGGGATGCAAGGGGCACCTCAAGCTTATTACAGCCCCAACCAATCGACTCCTATGCCTTCCTGGGGTCCCCCTGCTCATCCTTCCTGGTCTATGCCTCCTCCATGGTCTTACCCACCTCAGTACCCTACTCAACCCACTACTCATTCATATCACTCACATGCCCAGCCACAGCCTCAGTGGAATGCACCTCAGTCGGGGTGGAGGCCCCAGTACAACACTCCTCCTGCCATTTTACCTCCACCACCAGTTCAACCTCAGCCATTACCTCCTGCTCCTCCAAGGCAACCTCAAATACCTGCTCAACCGAACCCGAACCCCAACAATAGACAGGCCCAAAAGGTATACACTGGGGAAATATCATGCCCTACTTATGCTGTGGAGATCCAGGAGATCAATCTTCGATCTGGAAAGACTCTTCCGGATCGCCAACCTCCTCCCCCAGAGGATGAGGAAGATAAACAGGAAAGTGAACCAAAGGCTATTCCACCCTTTCCTGAGAGACTAACTTCCACCACACAACCCAACCCAGAGGAGGATGAGCTTCTGGGTGAGCTCAAGCAGTTGTGTGTGAAAATACCACTTCTCCAAGCCATCAAGGATGTGCCTATATACAACAAACTGGTTAAGGAAAAGTGTTTCAAACACCCAGGCAGGCGAAAGAGAGATGCTTCAACCATCAATGTCTTAGGACAACTGTCTGACCTTATGTTAGGACAAGTCATCTGCCCAAAGTATCTAGATCCTAGGAGTCCTGTAGTAGATGTCCACATTAATGGCATCATCATACCTCACACTTTGATTGATTTTGGGGTTGCCATTAATGTGATGACCAGGGATACCATGCTCAAACTCAATCTTCAGGGTTCCTTGAGGAAGACCTCGACAGTTCTGCAACTTGCAGATCGCTCCACTGTGACTCCCAAAGGGATTGTGGAGGATGTCTTGGTCTCTGTCAACTCTTGGGAATACCCTGTAGATTTCTTGGTTCTGCAACCCAAGGCAAAGCTTACTAGATATCCTCTTATTTTGGGAAGACCTTGGTTAGCCACTGCAGATGCTTACATAAGTTGTCATGCAGGAAATATGACCATCAAAAATGGTCCTATGTCCAAGCAGCTAGTCCTATACCCTCCTGCCCAACCTTCCTTAGAGCATGACTTACCACTTTAGTTGGAGGAAGGAGAAGAGGATGAAGTGTACTCAGCACCTTTGTGCACCCTAGATACCACTAGAAGAGACCCCCCAACCGAGGATGACTTGATTGAGACCTTGATCCAGAATCCACCTTCCAGTGCATTATCCTTAGAAAAATTGGTGGAGGATGCCCAAGCCAGCACCTTAGTGGATCTTTGTACGACCAACCCTGTCACTCCCAGAGTCAAGAATGTGGAGTTCGGCCCTGAGAGAACGTTAAAGATCAGCTCCTCCCTATCTCCTTCCCAGGAAAAGGAGCTGTGTAGCCTATTGGCTAGTCACCTAGATGCTTTTGCTTGGAGCTATAAGGAGATGAAAGGAGTCCATCCCTCGGTCTGTACCCATCACATATACATCAAAGAGGGTTTTAAACTGGTTAGGCAACCTCAGAGGAGAATGAACCCAACCCTTAAGGACATTGTCAAGGAAGAATTGCAAAAATTGTTGGATGCCAGATTCATTTACCCCATCTCAGATAGTGAATGGGTGTCCCCTCTGGTGTTGGTTCCCAAGAAAAATGGGAAGTGGAGAATCTGTGTGGACTACCGAGAACTGAACAAAGCTACCAAGAAAGACCATTTCCCTCTACCTTTCATAGATCAAGTGTTGGATGGACTGGCAGGAAAGAAGTTCTTCTCTTTCCTGGATGGGTTTAGCGGGTACAACCAGATTCAAATCAGCCCGGAAGACCAAGATAAGACCACCTTCACTTGTCCTTGGGGTACCTTTGCCTACCGAGTTCTCCCCTTTGGGCTATGCAATGCTCCTGCTACCTTCGAGAGAGCTGTCTTGAGCATCTTCTCGGAGCTGGTCCATGATGCAGTAGAAATCTATATGGATGACTTCACTCCTTATGGGGCCAATTTCCAAGAAGCATTGTCCAATCTGGGAAAGGTCCTAACCAAATGCATTGAGATGAACCTGTCCCTTAGTCCTGAAAAATGTGAATTCCTGATGACTGAAGGGACCGTGCTAGGCCATACCATTTCTTGCCAAGGGTTACAGGTGGATCCTAACAAAATTGCTCTCATCAAGAAGGTTCCACCTCCTCAAAAGGTAAGGGATGTTCGGAGTTTCTTAGGATTAGCAGGGTATTACAGGAGATTCATTAAAGACTTCAGCAAGCTAGCCTCGCCATTGTTTGGCCTGTTGGCAAAAGATGTGGAGTTTAAGTGGACTGACGATTGTCAGAGGGCTTTGAATGAATTGAAGGACAAGTGGGTGTCAACCCCGATCTTGAGAGGTCCAAACTGGGCCCTACCTTTCCACATCCACACTGATGCCTCGAACAAAGCCATAGGTGCAGCTTTAGGACAAGTTGAACAAAAACTTCCTTATGCCATTTACTTTGTTAGTAAAAACTTGTCCAAAGCTGAGCTGAATTACACTGTAACTGAGAAAGAGTTTTTGGCTGTGGTCCATGCACTGAACAAGTTCCGACATTATATCACTGGCTATCAAACATTTGTACATACAGACCATGCTGCAATTAGATATTTAATGAATAAACCAGATGTGAATGCTCGTATTATTAGATGGTTACTTTTGTTGCAGCAGTTTGATTTGACCATTGTTGACAAACCAAGTAAAGAAAATGTTGTTGCTTACTTTTTATCTAGATTCGATTTGTCTGCAGATGAGGATGGGACAGTGGATGACCAGATGCCAGATGAACATCTGTTTTCCATCTCAGCACTCTCTCCATGGTTTGCTGATATAGCAAACTACCTTGTTTCAGCACAGTTCCCTCCGCACCTATCTTCAAGAGAGAAGAGTAGAATCATCAGAAAAAGTGCCTCATTTACTTGGATCGGGGGCAATCTGTTCAAGCTTGGCCCCGATCAGATCTTAAGGCGTTGTGTAAGGGAGGAGGAAGTCTTGGATATCCTCCTCACCTGCCATGATGGGCCTTGTGGAGGACATTTTGCAGCAAAGAGGACTGCCTTCAAAATCCTGCAAGCAGGCTACTATTGGCCCACACTTCATCAAGATGTCAGAAGATATATCAGCCAATGTGACCAATGCCAAAGAATGGGGAAACCGACTCAAAGGGATGAGATTCCTCTCCAACCTCAAGTGACTCTTGAGCCATTTGAGAAGTGGGGTATGGACTTTGTGGGTCCAATCAACCCTCCTTCGAGGCAAAGGTCTTACATCATTGTGTGTACTGACTACCTGACAAAGTGGGCAGAGACTAAAGAAATCAAAGCAGCAACAGAAGAAAAGGTGGCCGAGTTCTTAAGAGAAAACATCTTCTACAAATTTGGCTACCCAAGAGTGCTAGTCACTGATCAAGGGAGCTAGTTCACATCCAACCTAGTTGAAGACCTACTAGCTCATCACAAGATCAAGCATAGGAATTCCACCCCCTATCACCCTCAAGCAAATGGGCAAGTGGAAGTCACCAATAGAGCATTAGAAGGGATCTTGACTAAGGTGGTGAGCAGCAGCAGAAAGGACTGGGCAGATCGCCTGGTTGAGGCCACATGGGCTTACAACACAACCTGGAAGACCACCACCAGCTTCACACCTTATGAGCTGGTCTATGGGAAGAAAGCTTTGTTGTCCATTGAGTTCGAGTACAACACTTTGAGGATCGTAGCTCAGCTAGATCTAGATCTCAACCATGCACAACAAGAAAGGTTATTGCAGCTGAATGGACTGGATGAGCACCGGATGCAGGACCTCCTTCACTCGGAAGTGGTTCAACTTTAGAGAAAGGTGTGGCATGACCAACATCTCCATGACAAGAAATTTCAGCCGGGAGATTGGGCCTCGTTGTATGACTCCAGATACAAAGATTTCAAGGGGAAGCTGAGAACCAGATGGCTAGGACCATATGCAGTGGAAAAATGTCATGAAAATGGATCTGTTCTTATTCGGACCATTGATGAGGAAGCCATCCCCATGCTTGTCAATGGGCATCGATTGAAGATCTACAGGAAGCCTCTCTCAAGACAAGAGTTCATCAAAACTATGGAGAAATCAGTGTTGGTCATAGAGAAGGGTTCTGCCTCTCCTTTGGGCATACCCTGAAAGATCCAAAAAAAAAAAGAAAAAAAATAATAAAGATCCTTGGGTGAAAACCTTTCTGAGGCGCCCAAGGCAGGTGGTAGGGGTGAAAACCTCATTGAGGCGCCCCTATTGTCTTTCAAAAAAAAAAAAAAAAAGAGATTTGAAAAAAGATCCTTGAGTGAAAACCTCTCTGAGGCACTTAAGGCAGATGGCAAGGGTGAAAACCTCATTGAGGCGCCCCTGTTATCTTTCAAAAAAGAAAAAAAGAAAAAAAGAGAAAAAAGAAAAAAGAAAAAACAATAAGAAAAAAACAAGGTCAGCAAATTCATAATGTAAAGTTGCATGCAGGTTGCAGGTGTACTATGGAGGAGAGGGAGCCTCTCAACTCAAAGCTAAGGATCCTTATCATGCTGACAGGAGACCTCACTAGCACCTCCTCCAAGAATACTCATTTTTTCCAAGGTATGTGCAATTTTTGAGTCTTCTACAGGAAGACGCAGATTTTGTACAGGAAGATGCAGATTTTCTACAGGAAGGTGCAGACTCTCTACAGGAAATGCAACCTTTCTACAGGAAGCTCTGTATTTCTACAGGAAACTTCCTGTAGAAGTTTAGGACGACCCAGAATCCATTTTATCAGGAGATATGACGACTAAGGATCGGTTTGGACGCATGCAAGCTATTTTTATCTCCCTTGCACATTGTTGTCACCTCATCCTGCCATCCTTGTCGACATGCAACGAAGTTACCTGCACCAGCAAAGCAGATCGATGAGTTATCAAGAAAAAGCAATTTTTAAATAAAAAAAACGCTGAGATCTCATACCATATCCATCCCAGTCATCCAGAAGCCCTGGGAGTGTGATCGGGAGGCCAGATCCTTTGTCGTGCAGCATGCACCCAAGGAGGAAGAACTGTTACAAGACATCCCGCGGGAGTCCTGTAATAGTTAAGCCCGCTAGAGTGTATACTATTCACAACGCTGGCCATATGCAATGAAAACGTGGACGCATGCAGCCAAGCATCAACTCCATCATCGGCAGCCTGTAAACGTGAACCTCCGGGCCTGTGCAAATTCACCAGCAGCAGATAGATCCATTCATCATCGTCCAAAACCCGAAAAATTGTGTTGCAGTCGCGCAGGTAAGTGTCTCGACCCTTTCTTCTGTCAGATTGCATGAATTTTACTTTGAATTGTTTGCAAAGTGTGAAGTGAATGGGTTGAGTGGCTGTATGGCCAGTTGACTGGCCACGTCGACTGGTTAATGGTCTAGTAGGATGTTTGGGTGGCGGCCGTGACAAAAGGAATGGGCAGCACACACGTGAGAGCAATCCCTGTCAGGAAAAATGGATTTAGCAGAAGAAACGGCGGCGGATCTGCTGAAGGGATGATGCAGTAGTAAGTGAACTCACAGACAAATGATGGAACGACGTCATCCAACGGTCCGGCGGGGATAGCTCACCCCTGCGCCACGGATTCTGCCGATTCAAATATAATCGGCTAGATTGCCCGCATGCATTTATCATTCACCGTTTGAAGCTCGAGTGAACATTCGGATCCCTCTGCAGTTCAAAACTCTGAGCTTTTGGCTATCAGAATGGCTGTGAAGCAACACCGAGAGCGCAGACCAACTGCAGTCTTCCCCAGGAATCACGCGCTGCTCCTACAGGAAAGTTGTTTCTACAGGAAGGCGGGTTCCTCATGTAAAAAGGTGGCAGATAAAAAGGTAACCCTGAACTCTCCATGCAATTGGTTTTTAAAGGTGGCAGAATCGTCGTCTACAGTCTGGTCGTAGGAAATGGTTGCAATTGTTGTCTGCTGTGCATAGAATGTCGTTCTACAGGATGTCAGTGTAATTAAACTGTGTTAAGGTCCTCAGGGATAAGTTTTGTGGATTATTTGCACGACGGAAGCGTAATTCTACGCTCTGTCCCAATAAGCTAAACTTCTTCCGCATTCGCCACCTCTAGCAACAGTTTTTATCATGCTGGGTGGGTTTATTAGACGGGAACCCACTGATTCATCAAAGTTAAGAGAAAACCAGGAGGTGGTGGAGCTCTTCACACAGGTGCAGTGGATATCCTTTTGTGACAAGTTGCAGGGTTATGATGATGAAGTGGCAGAAGAATTTTTACAAGCTTTGAGGCCGAAATCCAAAACATTGGCCACCGTGAACTTCAGGGGCTTAAGCCTCAAGCTCACCCCGCAATACATCAGTCGAATTACTGAACTTCCAATGGGCTTGCCATGGGATAAGGAAGAAAGGAAGTTGAGCCAGCAGGCAAAGAAAGAATTCTTTCCACCTGAGGAGGAATTCTCGGAGGACAAAAATGGGGTGCGTAGGACCAGTTTGCTGCCACCATGGAATGAAGTTAGCCTGCAAATCATGAAGTATATAACCTGTGAAGGCCGTTTTAGCATTGTGTACGGGTATCACTTTCAGTTGCTCACTGAATTGAGGCACCAGATTGATCTTCCTGTAGAAAATAAACTGAGCATCCCTTATTTCCTGCTACGGTCTCTAATTGAGTGTGCCACAAAGTTAAAAGAAGGCATACTAGATCAGGTAGCCCACCATGGATTGATCAAACTTCTCATGGAGGATGCGCTTCATTCATATAAGGTTCCCCTCTCATGGGAAGCATTTAGAAATTTGACAAGAGATGGAGACATAAGGATGTTGACCGAGGAAAGTGGTTCATCCAGCAGTGAGGAGAAAGAAACAGTGGCCGCGGGAAAGAAAGAAACAGTCCAGAAGACCCCGACCACAGTGCAGAAGAAAAAGCAAGAGAAGAAACAAAAGAAAAAGGATGCTGAGGAAAAAGGTAACACACCCATCTTGTCAGCAAGAGAGAAAAGGTTGCAGAGCAGAACGGACAAAGCTGAGAAGGTCAACATCAGCACAAGTACCTCATCAGCACCCGCAACCAAACCAAAAAGCAAAACCCATGCAGCAAAGCAAGCCAAGGTGGTGACACCTGTGTCTACAAGAAAGCAGAAACAAGGTTCTACAAGACGCCCGAAAATTATTGAAAAAGGGTCTTCTACAGGAAGCCCGAAAATTACCAAAACAGGGTCTTCTACAGGGAGCCCGAAATTGACTAAAACAGGGTCTTCTACAGGAAGCCCTGAAAAAGTGAAACCCAAGGAGAAGAAAGCTGATATTCGTGAAAGGGAGGCAGCAGCTGTGCTGGCCGCCCTCAGCACGCCACCTAAGCCAAAAGAGAAGAGAAAGAGGGAGACCCCTCTATACTTTGAAACTCGAAGAAGTGCGAGAATAAAGACGGGCAAGCCACAGCCCCCATCCATCAGCCAAATCACTACAGGGGATGCCCCTACTTCACCCAGTGAGAGGTCCCCCTCGAAGATATTGGTCACCTACGAGAGGGGGTGCCCAAAAACAACCACTTGGAAAAGAAGGGTAGACCAATCGGCTTCAAAAGCCCGACTCAAGGTCAAGAAAACAGAGAAGAGGGAAGGAGCGGTACCCTCATCGCCACCAAGGGCAGAACAGGCAGAGCCACCAAGAGTAGGAAAGAAAGAGCGTATTCCGGAGCCTAGTTCTCGGCCAAGGACAAGGAGCTGGGGCAAAATTGCTCAAGGATGAGCAAATATTCTAGCTGGGGGGTGATGATGAGCCCCAATTTTTGGTAACAATTTGGGCTCATTTGGCCTACTTACCTTGCTCAACCCTTCATCTTTTATCACTTATGCATTCATTTCTTGGTATATTCGTGTTATTTGTAGGAAGAAGGGAAGGAATTATATCTATGTGGCTAATACATGATGATTTCAGGTTTTTTGGCATTGAAGGGAGCAAAGACCACACAGAAGCTCCACGTATTGAGGAAGCCAGCTTGATCCTCATCATGTATAAATATTAAGGCCGTAGCCTTTGATAGGAGCTTTTTGAACTTTTGAACTACTGTTGCAATTTCTAAGCACGAGCTACAGCTCGGTTTTTGCTTTTTGTAAGCCAGTTTTGGCATGATGTTAGACTCATGATTATTCAATAAAGGCAGGCAGCTTTGGATTCAATTCTGAGTTTTTAAGGGAGCTATAGCTCTCAGGTTAGGGCCCAACCTGAGAGCAATAGACCTCCTCTTCCTTGTATTGTTACTTGTCTTTCCTTTCAGCACTTTATTCCTCTGTTTTGACATGCATTTGGAAATTGCAGTCTGCTGATTTGATTTCTTTTATGTGATTGAGTAGGATTAGTTTACGGTTCAAGTGCTTTTAGTTGCTTAGATTAGAGTAGGAGGATCATCATTCATTAGAGCTCCAAGAAAAGGTTGACAATGCACTCACTGCCATCTCTGTTTAGAGATTGGGGGTGAAGATCGTACCAACCACCAAAAAATGCGGTCTTATACTTTCATTCAAGCTGCAACACAGTCATTTCAATTGTAGATCCATCCATGCATTCTGATCTTGAGCAGTACTTCTTCATTCCAACTCCATGCACGATTCTTCTCTGAAGTTTACATTGTTGTTCATTGATTGAATAACACAGTTAGGATAGGTTGATGAATTCTCAGTTTTGTGCAGGTTTGTTTCCTTTACACTGCGTTGCATCACTCTGTTACCTTCTTCTTCTTCTCAACCGCGCCTAAAGCCACCTACCCAACCTCTGTTCAGCTCGTTTGCCTTCCAACACTTCTGTTGTTCACGTAGCTCCATCTTTTTGGACTTTTCATTGCTTCCACCCTTCTATCCACCAACCAACTGTACCCACTCTTTCCTCATCTCATATCTCTGTCCCTGAGCCATCATAAGCTCCCTTTCCATCCTACCTATCCACCCATACAACTCCTCCACCCCTCCATCACCCAAAACTCCAACCACAGAACATCTTGTAGAAGTTAGCAGACTTCCTGTAGAAATCCCGAGCTTCTTGTAGGATCCCCTGCAGACATCCTGTAGAAGCCTGCAAACTCCATTTCCGAGCACTTGAACGTTGTGGACTTCTGTGGAACGACGTTAGGAATCCCCTGGAACCTCTCCTAGCCCTCCTGACCTTTCCCAAGCTTTCTTTCCCTTCGAACTACCCCTGCACAGTCAAACCCTAATAAGAAACAAAATCATAATAACTCCAACCACTTAAGAAAAAATACAAAAACAATGTTCTTTTCAGTAGAAGTAGCTTAAATTCATGCGTCTCAAATCACTAGAAGTAATGGCATAATTTCTAGAAGTTTGCACTCCCACCATTGCATCATAGAGATTAGACTAGTCAGATTAGGGTTTACTAGGGTTTCCCTGTTTTGTTGGCTTTCAGTTCATTATTGCAAAGTAGCTTAATTTCCTTTGAGATAGCCTTCGTCCATCATTTAGAAAGCTTCTTCTGAGAACATATAAAATTTGGCTTGAGCCCTAGCGGACTTGTGCCAGCTGACCAAGTGACAGCTGCGACAAGAGCTAGTACTTGTGCATACAGCACCGTCGCTTCCAAGTTTTTTACGAACTACCGGGTAAATAAAATTAGAGATAGGAAGCTCCAGGAGTTGTAGCATTATTGCTACAATACTGGAGCCCACCAGTAAGCGTGAAGGTGACACCAGCTAAGGTAGCTTGATCTCCATGTAAGTGCAGCATAAAAAGATGAGCCAGCTCATGATGAAATTGAACACTAGCCACCTTTTGACAAAACTCATAGCATGACTGATGCTGAAAACAAAACATGGCAAGAGGGCAGACCTGCAATTTTGTAAGGGTGGTTGGTTCTTCTCTAACATGTCTTCCACCTTTATGAGGCCTTTGGGGTGCCTATTCTTCCAACGGTGAGTCACTTTGGGTTTCCACTTCATAGTCCGATGAATGCTCAGATGCCATGACTGCGGTTTTTCAACTGCCTTGGAGAAAAAGATACTGTTGTATGAAAATTGTACTGAATTTCTCTTTTTAGTGATGTATTCGAATTCTGCCACCAAGGGGAAAAATGCAACAAGGGACTGTTAGGAAGGGGAGGAAAAGATGAATAGTTTAGGGAATATTAGGATACATTTTGTTTAGGGAAATGTAGGAGGGTTTTGGGAGGTTTATCTAAGGTAGGGTTTGGGATTTTTGCATTTGTAAAGGTGTGGAAGGGAATTGGGAATAGGAGTTTAGTAATTTTTAAGGACAACGAAGAATAAAATTCAGGAGAAATGGAATAAGGGAGAAGGGAATGATGGAAAGAAGGGAAAAATGGGATGGAGGGGGAACCTTGGTAATAAAACAATGAATTTTCAACCCTAATAACAATTGGCTTGAGGAATTTTAGAGGTGGGGTTTGAGAGTTTTTATTTCAACCAATAGCAGCTATAAACCATCATCACATTGGCACGAAAATGGATGAAACATTAAGATCGCGATCCTACCTGGCAAATCCAACGATTAAATGGCAATTTGGAGAGATTTGAAACAAATTTGAGCTTTCAAGTGTGTGTGCTGCACCACATACCCAATGCGTCGTGCTCTACCAGTGTGCCATGCCCGTTCAGATTTGCACTTGAAATTATCTCCCAGTGCGTCGTGCCTCCTCAGTGTGCCGCGCCACCTGCTCTGTGCACCGCGCCTGCCAAGTTTCCTCCAAATTCACCCAAAACGTGCACTTGCTCACCCAATTGCTTTGAACTATTACCTCTTTACTCTTGGCATTCAAAATGACCTTGACCCTCATGGAGAAATCTTTATAAAGACATGGAGACATGGTTTTGATTTTTGATTCTCCAAAACCCATTTTTATAATGTTTGACATTGGCACTTTTTCACACTTTAAGGCAACTCTGTTTTTCACACTTCCTTTTTGATTTTTCACTGAAATGATGGAATTTTTGTAGGGGTAGCTGACATGGAATTTGGCAAAGGAGACCAGGGTTGTGCTTGAATATTTCAAAAACTGAAAACTTTTGAACAATATTAAAAAGGACAAAATGTTGACTTTTCTTCAAAAAGGAGTTTTGAATAACAGTCACAAAACATCCATGTGATGATGAAATTCGCGAAATAAAAACATGTGTAGAACCTCCCTCTGGCCTGCTGCCATTATTATACACTTTAACGACTCAATTTACGAAACCCTTGACCTATGATTTGACATGACTCTTTGCCCATTAAAAGATCAAACATTGACTGTCATGGACTTTAATAAACATTGATGAAAAGACCTAAGCCAGCAGGTACAAGACATGAGGGAATGAATGACAAAGCCCTTCTATCAGATTTATGGCATGCTCCTAACGGAATGCAACTGATCGAGCAAGATGGGACACCTAAAAATGAAATGCAAAAAGAGTTTTGATCTCTGACGGAGGGATGACCAGACCGACTCTAATAGGGTTGACAAAGGGACCTTCCTTGGATATTCTACACAGAGAAAAGCCTACAAGTGCTACAATAACCGACTACAGAAAATAAGGGAAAGAATTAATGTGCAGATTGATGAAGACCTTCTAGAGAAAGAAATTTAAGAACATGAAGTTGATCCTCATTGAAGAAGAAGAACCTGAAGAAGAAGAAAAAAATCAAGAAATACCCAAGAAAAAAGAACCATCTCAAACTCCTTCAAAGATGAAACCTCTCCAAAAATATTACCCGAAAGAGCATATTATTGGCAATATAGATGAAGGGATGCAAACCCGAAGAAGGATGACAAATGCACCAAAGAAAAATGATATTGCTCTTCTATCCATGATAGAACCAGAAACATTTACTCAAGAAAGTAAGGATCCTCATTGGGTAAAAGCCATGGAAGAAGAAATGTCTCAAATTGAGAAGAATGAGACATGGGAGCTGGTACCTCATCCAAAGGACAAAAACATAATAGGAACCAAGTGGGTGTTTAAAAACAAATGAATGAAGATGGACAAATCATCAGAAATAAGGCAAGGCTTGTTTGGAAAGGCTATTCAAAAATTGAAAGAATTGACATTGAAGAAATATTTACACCAGTAGCTCGTGTGGAATCTATCAGGATGTTCTTGGCATTTTCTTGCTCAAAAGGATTCAAAATCTATCAAATGGACGTAAAATCAACATTTCTGAATGGGGAACTCAAGGAAGAAGTCTACATGGAGCAACCAGAAGGGTTTAATCTAACAGAAGGAAAAGACTTTGTTTGTAAGTTGAAAAAGGCATTATATGGGTTGAAACAAGCTCCTAGAGCTTGGTACGCAAGATTGGATCACTATCTACAACAACAAGGCTTCAAGAATGGGGTGGCAGAAAGTAATCTCTATATAAAGACAGATGAGGATAAGTTACTAGTCACACTTGTTTATGTTGATGATCTTATTTTTGCTAGTAATAATGATGAGATGAGCAATAAGTTTTCTCAAAATATGTCAAAGATTTCGAGATGTCAATGATAGGAGAGTTGTCTCACTTCCTTGGACTACAAGTATCTCAAACCACGACAGACATGTTTATATCTCAAGCCAAATATCTTAAAGACATGCTTAAAAGATATGGAATGGAAGATTGTGCACCCATGAGCACACATATGACCACAAGTTGCAAATTGAGAAAAAATGATGACTCCCCTCCAGTAGATGCAACTAACTACAAGTCAATAATTGGAGCCCTTTTGTACTTAACTACTACGAGACCCGACATTATGCAAGCAGTAGGAATGGTGGGAAGATTTCAATCAGCTCCTAAATAATCCTATTTGTTTGGTTGTAAAAAGAATTCTTAGATACCTAAAAGGAACTCCTAATTTCTGTCTCTGGTACCATAAGAGCTCAACTCTTACTTTGACTACATACACCAATGCTGATTGGGCCGGAAGTGTCGATGATCGGAAAAGTACTAGTGGAAATTCATTCTTCCTGGGAGATTGTTTAGTATCCTAGCTCAACAAAAAACAGACATTCATATCATATATACAATTGAAGCCAAGTATATAGCTTCCGCAGATTGTTGTACTCAAATGCTATGGATGAAGGAAGCTCTAAAAGATGTCAATATAGGAACAAATCAACCAATTACCATCTATTATGATAACACAAGTGCGATCAACTTCAACAAAAATCCAGTGATGCACTCAAAGACCAAACATATACCAATCAAGTATCATTTCCTTCATGAACAAGTAGCTGGACGAAATATCATCTTGGAATATATCAATACTAAGGAGTAGATAGCTGATATTTTCACAAAACCTCTTCTCAAGAATCATTTGAACATCTTCGTCAAAACATGGGGGTTATCTATTTAGCATCACTTAAGTTGATTCATAAAGATGTTGCAGGATAGGGAGAGCAGTTCGACAGGGGGAGTCCTTGTACACTCCTTTGCCACTGATGTCAAAGGGGGAGAGAAGAAGAATATTGCCATCAATGACAAAGGGGTAGATTGTTGATCTAGATTGTCATTAATGTCAATATGAAGCCAAGGAGCTATCAGAGCAGAGCTATCAAAGCAGAGAAGAGAAGCAAGTGTAAGAGTGGAAAGTCAAGGGAGCTGAGATGATAAGGCTTTGAGTGAGAAGCGAGAGGTTGAGTGTTTGAGATAGAGGTCAATTTATTGCTATAATTGAGCCAAGAGGGCAAGACTCATGCCTGGTGTGGACTCTTGTTACTTTGTGTATCCGCGTTCAACAGTTAATCGGGTATTTCTTTGTATTCCCACTCAATGGATCGATGGTGATCCAATATTAAGTGAATGAATCGATATATGAATGTCGTTTGTTAAACAGAGTGTGGAAAAAACCATGGTTTTAACATAGAGTCCATCAAAATCAAGCGAGATTAAGTTAAGGAGGAAACAGATGGAGAGTGCACAGGATCTGTTGGATCTCATAGATCAACGGTCATTGCATGGTGGAAGAGGGTGGAAGATAATCAGCGAAGAGGTGGTTTCTCAAAACCATAAGTAGTATTTTAGGTGGACAAAAAGCTGTAAGATGTATTGAAGGGTAGTCACCTGATTCCATTAATCGTTCAACACATAGAAGCCAAGGAGAGAGAAAAACCGCTTTATTGGGCAGGTATTCTCCATGCTTGTGTCTCACCTGAAATCATTTTGGATCATTAGATCAATTGTCACAAAGTGTCGTGCAAGTTGATTGATCATGAAAAGGCATCAGCCATTGATTTGATGGAAGGAGATTAACGGTGGAGATCGAGCAGACTAGTTGGTGATCAAGCTAAGCAAAAATCGTTAGATCGAGTGCCAGATCGACAGTCACGATTTAATTGCTAATCACAGAGGTGAAGGGATGATCAGAGATCGGAGATTGGAAAACACTGCAAAGATTTCTTTGATGTGCAGACCTGACGATTTATGTACGCGGACTTGATAGCTCTATAAAATATACCTTTATGTAATATCACATCCAGTTCAATCACAAGTCTTGAAGGAGTGTAACAATATAAACTGTCGTTTGTGATAAGGCAATGGACCCGACGGAGTTATTAACAACTAGTTAATAACATAATCACATAAGCTCCATTGATAGCAGGGGAATCTGCTATTGGCCATCTCCTGTACTATGGGCACGACGTATAAAGACCTCCAGAATTTTGCAATTACGATTGTGGGTTCAAAAGCAATAACTCTGACTATTCATGAATGTTACGATTGTCATAAAGAATAATTCTATTGTTTGAATACTAATAAAGATGGCCTCTCTTCCTAAGTAACATGTCTTGTGATTATTTATGAATTCGAAGAGATAGAGGAAGCCAAAGATTGATCGCAGAGGAAGCTGAAAGATCAAGCGAGCGTTGAGGAAGCCAAAGCTCAAGCAAGCAAGGAGGAAAACAAAGGTTAGGCATATCAGGCATATAAAACAAAGGACAAGGAAAGTTTAGAGTTGCTGGCAAACTGTAAGAAAAAAAATGAAGCTGAAGTTTTGGCAGAAGTGGAAGGAATAAAAGGACAGAAGTAAGTCATAGGTCCAGCAGGGTTGGGAGAAGAGAATTACAACCAAACAGATCCAGACAGTTTACAACAAAGGGTTGGAGCCCTTGAGGTTGGTGCCTGGCAACTGATTGAAACCACATATATATATATATATATATATATATATGGAATAGGTGGATTGTGACCCCCTTATACTTAGGAAGAGAATATTGTATATAATTCATGAATTTGAATGTAGAAAGAGTGGGGGTTGTTGGTGTTGGAAATACTGAGAGGGGGGGGTGAATCAATATTTCTTTTCAATCATTATTTTTATCAGTTAAAAACATTTATATTTGGAACACAGAAATAGATAACAGGAATAGATTCTTTTATATTATGCTTGACTTATTGCAAAGATCACATCAATAAAAGCATCTATTCCTGTTATCTATTTCTGTGTTCCAAATATAAATGTTTTTAACTGATAAAAATAATGATTGAAAAGAAATACTGATTCACCCCCCCTCTCCGTATTTCCAACACCAACAACCCCCACTCTTTCTACATTCAAATTCATGAATTATATACAATATTCTCTTCCTAAGTCTAAGGGGGTCACAATCCACCTATTCCCTTAATAGATAATACTAATTACATGAGAATAGCAAACAAATCACTTTCCTAGGTACTGGGAAACTACCTTTGACCTATTTGTTATAAATTTCCTAATACATAATCAACTTGTAATATTTTCAAATAAAAAATAGCTACAACTCTTAATACAATAAGACACCTATTCACATGATCTAAACTGCTTCTAGAATCCAAAAATTGAAAATTGAAATGAAAGGTGCTGATTGTCGAGACTTGCAATGCATTAGCCAGATTAAGAACAAATTGAATTATCCCTCCATGTTCTGTATGGTTTCAGCCTTCCACTTTCAAAATGGAGTAAATAGGTATGATTCAAATACATCTATTATGGTATTGAACCTCTTATATAACATTCAAAGTGATTGCATACCTCCTTTTGGACTATCCCCCATTTTTGCAACAAAACTATCAACATTCGTAGCACAACTGATGTTTATTTAATATATCATAAAAGGTTAATCGTGTTGAGATAAAAATTGGACAGCAAGTTAATATCATCATAATTATTCTCCACACAAAATTTGAGCCAAATCTAACTCGCATATTTCAAGCAAATCTGAAAATGGTTGTAGGTTCCAGTAGCTTATTTCTTGAAAAACGTGAAGCATTTTGGGCACAAATTAATTGAGTTTACTCATCTCACCCCCATACATCTACTGTATTAATTTAAGGTAAAATGGGTACAATTTCTAAGATATATGGTGAAAATATGGTGATTGTGAGAAAACGCAGCACAAAAGCGTAGTGCTCCATGGTTTAGATACCTCTGATCACTCTTTGAGTTGCTTGACGACTTCTGAAGATGTGAAAAGGCTTGAAAAACATCAGCTTCCTCCTTTTAAACTTTATTTTATCTCACAAAGACCCCAACTCTCTAAATTTCACTTTCATAAAAAATGCGGCACCAGTGAGAAAGCGTAGTGCCCCCTGTCCTCTATAAGCTTTGATTAACAATGATTTCTTTCAACAAGATGCATGTCCTTTTCAGGATGCTAAAATAATTCTAACCATGTTTGAGACCCCTTTCAAACCTTTCTTCATCAAAAATACCAAACATTCATTTCCACACACAAAAAACACAGCGAAGCTGAGTTTTTTTTCTCTTGAAGTATTTCTATGATTTTTTTGTTGGTTCATACATGCAACTGAGTATTCGTTCAACATTAAGGGACAAGGATAAACTTGGATTTCACATGTGAACCAGAATTAACCACCGACAGGCAAAGTTTTGAGCATAAAAATGTATCTTAAAGTTTATAAACTTTGGTGAATCTTACTATCCATTAATATATAAATTGTAAAATGTTTAGTGATATATTTCTGAAAATACTAAAATTTATAATGATGTTACATATAGTCCTTATAAAATCTTGGCAATTTTTAAGATAAAAATAGTTTTATATTATAAAATTTGGGTGAAATTTTTTTAGAAAAAATGTAAATTGGCGAGTCATTTTTTTGGAAAAAAACTTGAGAAATTAGCACATTTGTGAATATTAGCCCCTAAATTTTTACCGACCACCGATATGCGAGAATTGCAGCAATGTGTAGATTTGCAGTGCCCATGCCTCCCTTTCGTAGAAAATCAAAACAAGCATACCATATCTTCTGAAAGAAATGGAGAAGGACTGAGTGATGTGGGATGAAGAGGAAAGTTTAAATAATATTGCAAAATGGCCTGGAGTGGAAATGATGACAATAATCATGATTGGGAATGGAAATTATGAATGTGCATCACCTCCTAGAAAATGTAGTGCCTGGGGAAAGGAAAGGACTATACTTCTGACTGTTATCTTCCCACTGAAATCATATCCTGTCATTGAAGCTACATTCAAACCGACTCACCACAGACTCCAAATCCATGCCTAATCCATCTCATGATTGCTTTAATGTAGACTTAACCTCTAAACTTAGGTGACCCACTTACGATACTCAAGGTTTGATGATATGTGCCCTAGACTCCTCTATAATGATAGATGACCCCTCATGATTTCCATATCAAATCATGACTCCTTGTGACCATATAGTTTGAATTATGGCAAAAAGACTATTTTTTGAATCAACATATTTAAAAAGACACTTTGACAAATTTGGCCTCCTTATACAAAAACCCCTTTAGACCATGACACTCATGAAACCAGGACTAATATTTACAGGAAATGACCTCAAATGAAATAGCAAGAGAAAATTGACTGGGATTCCTATATTATAGGACCCTAACACCATCCACTTGAGACATGATTCCCTTTTTTTGGATTCTTGTTTTTTGGTTTCGACATTTATAATACACCCCTATTCTAGTGCCCCAATGATCCTATCCCTTTTTCTTTTCTCCCTAAATTCAAATATTGCAACACGTTAAGAGCCTTACAGGCGTGGAGACTCACTAATTTACACCTACTGCCCTTCGTATGCCATCTATTATTTTGAAGAGTGACTTGCACTTGGATTGTGATTTGCAACCAATATAAGATCATGGATCACATATCATATATCCATTTGGTTTCCCTTTTAGTTGCTATTTTCATCAATAGTGTGCAATGCATATGTGTCTCTCCACAAGTGCAACCTACGACATACCCTAATATCAAGAATGCAACCAAGTCATTCCTTATGACCTTTCAACCTTCATCAACTCCAAAACCATGACCAAACTATCCTTACGCTCTGATTCACAAAGTCGCAATATTACATTTAGAAAGGTTAGTGGTATTTGCGACCTTGTCATTGAATCTATCATGCAACCTTGTGACCTGTGTAGATGCATCAACATTGTGACCTACCCTATCTTCTATATTTGGGACTTGTCTTATAAGTTAAACCTATTATCTTAGAAATACCCTTTACTCATCCACCTTAAGGCCCCAAAGGTGACACATTTATTTTCTAATTCGTTTTTTATTATCATTATTCATGCTAAGATGTACGTCCTATCATCATATTTTTGAAATGCAAGGTTAGATTGATCTGGATTGCATTAGTATATCATCTTTCACTAGAGATATGGCGCCACTGGTGGTAAAAGTTTATTGTAAGCATTCTGGAAAGAGCTCTCCCAAAGTTGAAAACAGTATTGAAGGGGTTGTGTACAATCCACCTACCCTACCCACATATTGAGATACTTCATGCAATATTGATAAGAAAACAAAAATTTCTTTATGGGTACTTTACTTAGAGTTTGGAAATAAAGACATAATGTAGAGTTAAGAGGATTTCAAGGTATATATTAATATCAAGAGACATTAGTTGTACGAAATAGTTTCACACCCACTACTGTTCCCCTGTGCCAAGACCATATTATATATAATGCAACATGAAAAATGAAGATCACAAGGTGATCAGAGAGAATATTAGAGAGATTATAGCATCCTTTATCACTGTTGAAAACATGACCTATTAAAATCTACCCGAGCAAGAAGATATCTTCAACACCAGATGGTTATTATCTTTAAAGCTTAAGGTAGACCAGGTCTTTAAGATAGAAGGCCTCTAGAATGTGTATCAATTAATAGTAGCCATGATGAACAAGTTGTATGGGAGATAGGATATTGATACTTTTCTAGGATCATGGGTTCCTTTGATGCACATAGTTTCTACTAAATGAACAATATTTAATTAGGCAGTCATTGTTGCATCCTTTCTCTAATTCAACATTCAGGTAGCCAAGAATCCGACAAAAGGTCATCCATTAGATTTTTATATGGATTAGTATATCCTTGATGCAGTGTGTGCAAAATGTGAGTTCAAGGGATTAAATTTAAGATGGACTCCAAAAGTGTAAGATCCCATACAAATTCACTATAAAAACTTTTGGATCATAGGTTACAAAGGCATGCATGATACAATTGAAGAATATTTCATTGCTCTATTGTGTGTTTCATCCCTTGGTGAAGACCCTCCATGTATTTCTAAAAGGCCCAAGAAAACAGTCCCTAATGTTGTATTTTGGTTCACTATTGGAGAAGCCACCTATATTATGGTTTTTGGTTCTTATAAACCTCCTCACTCTTCCCATGTTGGTGACAGATAAGGTACTTTTACAAGAGGTTACCTATAAATTGACTATTGGATTGTACAAAATATTAGTGAAAGGAAAAAAGGGGACCATGGCCTATGTTCCCTTTGACCATCAAAGAATATACCCTCGATAACTTTAGGTAGGTCAAGGAGGAAGCTGAGGACTTGAATGGTTTCTATTTTGTTGATTTAAGGTTTTGAAAATATGACTCGAAAGGTATTGCATCTAAACATTGTAAGGAAATTGTTTTGGGATGGTCTTACATTCATTTTAAAGGTGATGATGAGGATAATATCAATAAATTTTATAATTCTTCAAGGGAAATAATACCAAATGAGAATCAAGGAAAACAGGTGGAGCAATCAAATAATGATATCCTATAATGCATGAGTCTTTAAGCCAGGGAAACCATTCTTAAAAGGAAGAAAGGGCTAGAAATAAATAAACAAAAACAAAAGAAATATAAGGCTAAAAATGAACGGTAAACCTAGTAGAAACCACAAGAGGAGGATAAAACTCTAAGGAAGAAAGAATAATAAAATAATGGAAAAGACAATCTCAAAAAAGGGAATACTGAGATAGCTCAAAAGAAACAAGAAATGATCAAGAAAAGAGAAGAAGAAAGACTCAAAAGGGAAGAAAAAAAAGAATGGTGCATGAAAGAAGAAGAATATCAAAAGGAACATGAGGAGGAACTAATAAAAAAAGAGAGGAGGAAATGTGGAAAATACTAGAAGAAGAATCACAAAGAAAGAGAGTTGAAGAAGAAAGGAGACAAAAAGAGGAAGAAGAGACCAAAAGGAAACAAGAATATCTAGCCAATCAAATTGAGCGAGATCTTCTCAAAGGATAGGAGAGGAAATAAAAAAAATGATCAACAACCATAAGGATCATAGATGTAGTTAGATATGCCTCCTTTGGATATCCCACCATCTGCTCCAATCATCGGTGGGAATTTTCTTTTGACAAGAATTGGGCATTCCAAAGGACGAGAAAGAAAACATATTGGACTTTTTGGGCTCAGTTTTTATAAAGTCCAACGAAAAATTATGTAATAAATATGTAAGTGCTATCGAAGAATCTAGGTAAGCCCATATCAATGGCCACAGAGAAATAAATTCTCATTAACATGATTATGAACCCATAAATGATTGTTTCTATTGGAACCACTTTTGTGACAACCATGGAGTTAAATGTGAATAGATTAAATAATAAGGTTGTTGATATAAAGGCCAAGATTGTTTCCTCTAAACATAGAGTTGCACATATGTAGAGTGAGAACTACGCCTCATTTTCATCCCACTCTCAAGGTAAAGGCTTACAAGAATCCATTTCGAATGAGTTCCAAATACTAGACGAAGCAACAGACTTGGTTTACAATGTAATGATGACCCTGCATCAAGTCATGGCCCCATTCCCTAACATGCACAAATCAAAAGAAAGGGGAATTATGATCAAGGTAGCCTCAATAAAAGTTGAAAAAATATGTGAATGGTCTAATCAATACACTCATGCACCTAAAACACTTCCAAGGAAAAATTGGATCACAACAAAAAACGACAAATTGGTTGTGTGCATCAAGAAGTAGCCACATGAAAAATTGCCTAAAGACATGGACAGGGTGATAACATCATATCAATAATTACTAATTCCACAAGAATCCCTTGTCGAGTTGCACAATATTATTTCTATTATCACATTAGGTGAAACAAGGACAAAGGAAGAAGTAAGGAAAGATATTCAAGCATTTTTGAAACCCATCAAGAAAGTTGTTGCAAGAGATGACCTAGAAGTTACAAAGGAGATAGTTACTCAATATGTGGTTGAGCCTGTGAGGCTATATACTAAGCTTGTAACTCTATCAAATTAGATCTAGGGAAGGAAGCCTACCCTAATACCAAATGTGCTTGAGTTGCTATAGAGATATGGGGAGGGGTTACAACACTAGATTTCAACTCTTGTAGGGGAGTACAAATTATGGCAAGCATATTTGGTTTGAGAGTTGCAACTTGATGTCCCATACCTTTCTATCACTAGATTGGTTGATTAGCATCAATTATTTTCTCACTATTCATGTAAGTTGTATTCTGTTGTGAATACATTAGCTCATAAAATAGGAAAAGCTATGTGGAATACAAAAATTCATTGAGGGTATTTGAAAAGTCATGTAATGTGAAAGGTCACCTTATCTTCTGTAAATATCTCCTCATGGGTCAATGTAAAGGAATTTTAGTTTTGGACTGAATTGGTGTACATTTATTGAGAGCTAATAAACCTTTGAGCATTTAAGTGATTATTTTTCACTTCCACTTATGGATGTAATGGAATTTTCATGTGATGATGCTATGAGTATTTCATGTTTTTATGGTCTTTAAGCCTAAGGGTGTAAATATTTCATGTGTTACCAATCATTATAGGGTGTCTCTCATGGTTATTAGATGGTACATGTTGAAATTATTTTATTCTTATGTTGGTGAAATGTTTAATTGATCTAAGCATATGTTATGTATGGTATTGTGCACCTTTACACACTTTCATTAGGTTGTTTGTTGTGAAATTATTTATAATCAGTGAACTAATCTCTATTTAGTACATGGTTTTTATTTGAATCTTTTCTAATATTTACTCCCATAGGATTCATGGTAATGTTACTTAGTTGTTGTTATATACATAGAGTTTCACATGATTAAAATACATAAGTTTCTTGTTTTCATTTTTTAAAGGTTTTATTTTGTTCTCTAACTATTGTTGTTTGTTTCATCCAAAGAAAACTATAAGTAACATGATGGTTGTTAGGCTTACATACTGAATGGGACTCCTAAACCAAACAACGTAGAGTCTATTTGGGATTCTACACTAGGGATATCCCCTTTTTGTTGGTGCTACATTATGGTTGTTAACATATCCAAACAAGGCATTGTGGTCTATCCCCCTTGCTAAAGACTCTACATGCAATTATGAAGTCTTAAAGGAAAGTATAATTTCTTCAAATATTTCATACCAAAGCATGCTACTTGCACCCATGTTTTTCTTCATCTCCTTCATTAAGGTGTTCCATTTCAATGGGATGAAGAAGCTCAACAACCATTTTATACTTTGAAATAATCATTATCGAAAGCACCACTACTAAGTCCCCCTAACTATGACAAAGACTACATTGTATCTCTTTACATCAGAAGTAGTTGTCATGAGTGTTCTTATTCAAGACATAGATGATAATAGAAAAATGTAATGTATTATACTAGTAAAAGCCTGGCAAGCCCTGCCTTGATTTATGAGCTAGCTAAGAAAACAAACTTAGCCCTCATCTACTTAGTATAGAATTTGAGGTATGACATCAACCTCTGGACTACTAAAATCGTGGAGAATATGAATCCCATGAGATACTTAATCACCTGGTGCATGATGAACCATAAATTCTCTAGATGGATTGTCATTATACAAGAGTTCGATCTCCAATTATATTCACTTAAGAGGAAAAAATGCTTAATCCTAACAAAATTCATGGCCTATCTAACCCCATTTACTCAAAGGTCACCTACAAGCAATACTTTCCTAGATGAAAACTTATTTTTCATATCGAGAGATGATCTTTGGTAGGTAAATATTCTCCTCTACCTATGAACTCAAAAGTTCAATCCTATTTTGTTACAATATGTTTGGTAATGCATTCACCATTAGGCACACTTTTACATCATCCTAGTAGACGTATTATATCATATAGGAATAAACATAATTATCCTTTGATGCCTCACACTTGAATAAGCTAAAAGAGTCTTGAATTATTACCACAATGTTGCATGTAGAGGTTATCTTTCTATGATTTCCACCACCCAGAAAATACTCCATGTTTACTACTTTTAGCCTACTCTCTTCTATGGTTACATCCAATTAGTCAAGTGATGTAACAGGTTTCAAATTTTCTATCATAAGGCACAAGATCCACTATCTCCCTTAAATATTTTTATCATAGTTGGTCCCTTCTACAAATGGGGGATCGACTTCATTACTTGTAATCCATGATCACAAAATGATCACAAATTCATTGTAGTCACAGTCAACTACTTCACAAAATGGGTAGAATCCATGCCTACATTCAATAACATGACCATTATCACCACTCATTTTTTCTTTAATCACATCATTATGCAGTTTGATATCCCTAAGGATTTGATGTTTAACCATGGAAAACACTTTGAAAATGATATTTGTCAGCAATTATCTCAACTCCTTCGGTTCATACATGAAATTTCATCACCATAATACCCTCAGTCAAATGGTTCACTAGTATTTGTTAAAATATTCCTTAAGATGATGCTTTAGAATATGGTAAATAAACACAAAAATAATTGGCACCACATTCTTTTGTCAGTCCTCTGGACATACCACACAACAACTAAAATGTCTACAATATTTACTCCCTTCCACCTAGTACATGGAGTCAAAGTTGTACAGTAATTGTGTGTGAGATCCCCACATTGCACACTGCAAGGGAGCTTCTCTTAAACACTACTCCCATTGAGAAATATCTATTACAACTATAATAGATTAATGAAGATAGGTGATCCTCTCACCAACATATCAAGGCCACAAAAAAGACAACCAAAGACATTTTTTGATTGCATGTAACCCTTGGTTCATTCAAAAATGGAGACCTGGTGCTATGCTATGACATAGCTAATGAGGATTTGGGTTTAGGGATGTTTGAAACCCTCTAGAATGGTCCATGCATCATCAATAATTTCCTCCTCAGACGCACTTACATTTTCTCAAATCCTAACATCACTTGTCTCAAAGATCTTGTCAACAATCTATACATTAAAAAAATTTACCCCTAACATTAATGATCCTTCATCATTAAAAACATTGTATGTACAATTTGTTTTGTTTTTGTATCGTCCCCGCACCATGAGTATTTTGAACTGTGTTCATACTTTTTGTCACAAATGTATCAACCACCATTTTACTTCCACGGTTTTGTTTATCACGCTTCTCGTTGGTCACAAAATATTTCTTTAGCAACATGGCTTATTTAATTCCCTTAATAAACCCTCCTCCATTAGAAAGAATTATCCATATTGGGTCAAATACTAAGAATCAATTTGAATACAATTTCATCATATGCCTCTTTGATAATGCCTCTCACTTAGGTATTTGTCATTTTTTTGTATTCCTTAATTCCCAACTCAATGTTGCATAGCTGAACTAGGCATTGCTAGTTCATGAACGTCACCTAATTTGAAATTACCTACATGCTAATTTGTTATTCCATATTTTTCATCACATTACATTTTCATATGTACCAATGTTATTTTTCTTAATATGACATTTTTCTTTGCTATGAAAGTTGCATTTCATCATTAATACATTAAGTTCACCCCATTTCATCATTACATTATTCAGATCTATGACGTTGTACATCAACATATTTAATTACACAGGAAGAAACAACATCACCATCATCATCAATGCAACGTAATATAAAAGGGATAATAGAAGAAAGCATGCACACATATAGAGACACTAGGATTTATCAAAGACTAGGGCAAAACCCACCGTGGGGAAAACCCTTGCAAATCTTCTTCTTCTTAGATTGTCATCAAACAATGTAGCAAAAGAGAGTACATTGATCCATAACTTTATCTATCCAGCAAACCAATAATGATATATATGAGATAGATCTAATCATGTTAGGAATCAAAATATTCATACTGATGGCGGTAATGTCTTTTCACAAACTGAAGTCACCTGTTGTATATTGTTGTCACTATGTCAAAAACACTGTTGAATATTGTTGTCACTGTCAACGAGCCCAATACATATTTTTTCAGGGGAAATTAACTAATCATATCTACAGATCTACAAATCTGTATAACAGTAGAGAGGAAAAAAGATCTGTCTGATCATTGAAGTCGACTGAAGTTGAGATTTTAAACCCTAGATATGAACTCAGGTCTCTCTCATCCAAATTGTTTATGTGCTACTGAAACTCCAGGTTCACTTTCATGAATATAGTATGCGAGCAATTGTGATTGTAGAGTAGCTCCTAGGAGGCCTCTATGCATGCAACTCTAGCATTGAACTACAAAGACCCAATGTCACTCCCTTTCCGAGTTGTGTGAACGACTAACAAGCCAAAGTCACACCCTTGCTGAGTTGTGCTAGCAACCAAGATGACAGGGTCGCTTCCAGGGCTACTTGGTGCGAACGACCAGGGACTTGAACCTTCTGATATGACTTTGAACCCAAATTCGCTCCCATAAGCTTCTGTGCCAATGTCCAAGGGTCTATAGTTGCTATCATAAGCTTATGTGCCAGCGATCAGGGACCAGAATGCCCTGTTTTATGCCAGTGACCTAGATCCTGAAGACCCTAACCCGTGGTGAACCTTTTGCCTATGGTTTCAGACCCTTGAGCGAATTCCTTTAGTTGAAATTTTTCAAACCAAGAAAAAAGAGAAGAAAAGATGTGTCCAAATGATCTCGAGGTCTCTTATATTTACAGGATTCTTGAGGGGTCACTTGTAGTTAAGACTGACCCAAGTAGTTACTCATGTGGTTAGGCCCGACCCATTCAATAATACATGTGTGAATAAAATAATTGATAACTCAACTTTTTCTTAACAAAATTGGGTGATATTTAGGTTTATTTTGGTCCTGTTGAAAAGAATAATCTAATGCAATAATTATCTTGGTCATTTGATATATCTAAGGTGGAATTTTACTGCAGTTGAAAAAATTAACACCCCTCTCAACCAGGGAGAATTTCACTTGCCAATATTTTTCCATCGAATAATATGCCATTCTAAAATATTCGACAATCATCACAAATCATCTCTATCATGTAGTCATCATTCCATGTCCATCTCAAGTTTTTCATCATCACAAATCATCATCGTACATCTCTATCTATCCTTAGCTTACTCTTATTCATCTCTTGATTGTTCCTACTCGTATGATAATCATTCTTGGATCTAGAAGAAGAATAATTTGTTACTAGAGGGGAGCTCAAGCTACCTCCCTCTATCCATTAGGCTCCTATCTGAAATATCTACTAGTGGGCTGATATCCAGAATATCATCATCAATTATCATCAGAGAGCATATCATCAAGGGGCTCATCTCAACTTGGAACCACATCAGTGAGCAATAGCTTCCACCCATACCAAGCAATAGCATAACTCATCACACCGGAGAGTACACCCTCAACCTTGGAATTTCAGCGAGGAGGTTAGTCTCAACCTAGGATCATATTGGGTTATCTCAACCCATCATATTTCCTACTGATCTTCCCATCGATGACCCATAATAGTCATGTGGTAGAACACCTACATCATAATCGACTTGGTTTTTACACCCCAAGTACACTCTAAACTCGTTGGACAAATGGGGAGTAGTATTCCCATGAAGCTAGCCTGCTTAAGGTATGATGCCAACTGGGGTATTCTCTACAAAGACCAAGAGGGGAGCAACATTCTCTGACCCTATAAAGATAGGGGAGAAACATTATTCTACCCTAGGTAATAGATAGGGTAACACCCTATTGTCCAGAGTTCCCTCAACCCCAAGAGCCCTCTATCTCAATTACTCACCCTGGGAGCTCAAGATGGGTAGGAAGAGTTTGCTCAATGTCCTCGATCAAAATTTCTCTCATCATCATCTTGTCTCAATAGCAGTTGTTTCTTGTTCATATAGAAAATCGAATCAAATACCATGTCAGATCATATATAATCATATTAATCACAAAAGGATACCATAATCATCCTCCCTCTCACAGAGGTGCCCATCACAAGCCTAATATGGTTTCTAAGAGTTGCATTGTCTCAATATATGAGAGTATCTTGGTCCCAACTATAAATATGGGACTTACTGCCAATTGGATTGTCAAAATGTATCCATGGTATCCATGTCATATCTAGATGATGCTAAAGCATCTCTCTAAGGAGCTTTCGTATCCTGCCTCATAGTTATCCATGCTAGCAACATCATGATCAACCTCAGTCATGTTATGGAGCTCTCATCCAATATATCATGGAATATCATATACTAAAGCAACATTGAAATGATCTTATCAACAATAATCTCACATATCAGCTATACATATATGTAGATACATATCATAGGAGAAATATTACATTATCAAAATAGAACACCTCATGCAGATATTTCAAAGCATACTCAGAGGCAACTCTATGTGAGTGAAGAAACTCACTCATGAATTCATTAAGGTTCTATGTACATCACACATATATAGATGGATGTTCAAAATGAAACATCATTGCTTCAAAAGTCGAATGCCATGTCAAATTCAACAACATCTTGAACTTCAATTAGAGTATCCAAGGATTTTCATTTTCATTATTCAAAACATTTTCTAATAGCTTTGTAATATGGAATTCTAGAAATTGATTCATCATGCCATGACACATTATTTCTGGATTCATAAGCCATCTCCTTCTAATTAGATCATTAGAGGCTTATCACCTGTCACAAGTATATCATCAAGATATAAAACCAAAACCATAATCAATATCAAAGCCATACCTTGGAACTCATCATCTTGACTTCATCAGATAACTGTCAAATCTAGACATATCTGGATTGCAATGCTCTAAGCATAATGTTTTTCTATGCCAACATAATCATCCTTACATAACTCAATGTCGTACCATCAACAACAAAGTCAAATCATTGGAGTTTAGAAGCCAAATCATGACCATTATCAAAGTAATCATTATTATAGTATTAATACTTTCAATAAGGAGACAGGTGGAGCTCATATCAATCATGATTTCTTCATGCCCACTAGTTGCAATCAGTCATGCAATATCAATCTGAACTTTATCATGTCATTCTCATAATCATAATACAAGTCATCATGTCACTAGGTGAAAATGCATACACCAAGGATGAGTCATGCAGGTTCCATTTTCATGTGGAATCACAACTATCATTATTTCAACCATTGTGCTAAGAATAAGGATGCCAATCTCTAGATACCCACATAAGTCATCATGCCCACATAGCATTGATATCATGGAAAATCAACAATCATCAAATCGATTCACTAGGCCTTAGGTCAAGTTTAAATTTTCTATCATAGAGAGATCTACAATCAAAATATTTCTCAATCATCAATTCAAGGCTATCATCAAGCATCATGACAAAAAATTATTCATATATATTAGTAAGCTAAATCATGCCAACCTCTTGTAGCACAAACATAGTGACATATCTATATGTATGTCTCAGTCACCTACAAACACAAGTTCAGTCTACTTTTCATGTTATGGCAAAAATTCAACCTTTTCTTGTTAGTAGATCTTGTTGTTATCTATAATACATATGCGGTCCTAATATCTTTTAGGTGACTATCTAATTTCATGTACAATACTTCATTATATGATCAACAATTTAACTCAATAACTTCAGAAATCAGTTAACAGTGGCATAATATATTAGGAACATCATGATTCAGAGTTCAAACAACTTTAGAAAGCTTTAAATTATTGTCAAAAATAGTCAAACCTCTGGTTTCTCTCTTCAGGTTAGCATGGGAGTGGCTTTAGTTGCTTGGACGTTGTCTAGGCCTTAGCATGCGTGTGACCAGGGATGAAATCTCCTAGATCTGTGACTGCGGCTGGAGCAGAAACCCTAATTTATGAATGGGATTTATATCTAAGACCCTGTTCTAGATCAATACTATCATATGCACATAAATCATACTTTAGCAGCATTTAAAACAAATAGTAATAAGGGTACGAATGTTGAGAAGTGATTCTCCCTCTAACTGGGATCTGCATCATTCATCTTCATTCATGTAAGAAACCTAACTCTACTAGAGTCGTGCAACATCAAATATGTTAGATCATAAACATATGACTATCAACATCATGACATCAATCTTTCATCAAAGTCTTAGACTCAAAGCAACAGATAGATCTCAAAGATTATGAACACAATAGAGATTTCTATCAAGTCACTACATTAGGTTACTGCATCCAGTTTAACCATAATCCATGAAGACAATGTAGTAAGAGATCTGGAATATCAATCTTACAATTATACCTCTCACATGCAGTTCATGACCAATGAGATCAGATTAGGTCATTCAATAAATCTTTATCAAAACAACTTGAGTGTCAATCACTTTTTCCATATGCTTTCATCATGTTTATCACAAGAATTACCAAGAGACTCATGTATAGGTGTCAATGAACTATCCTTCTATATGAAATCCATCATGCCAAGTATCATTTTCTAGAGCTAAGGTATGTTGTCTACCATCCTCTTCTTTCTTCCATCAATGGTGTCATCATCAGGGTGATCTCCAAGGATTTTCTTCAGCCCAGCTCTAATCCCATGTTATTTTTTATTAAGGAAACATTTTTCTTTGATATGGAAGTTTCATTTCATCATTAATACATTAAGTTCACCCCATTTAATCATTACATTATTCAGATCTACACCATTATACATTAACATATGCAATTACATAGGAAAAAAACAACATCACCATCATCATCAATGCAACAGAATATAAAAGGGATAGCAGAAAAAATCATGCACACAAAAAGAGACACTAGGATTGGTCCGAGACTAGGGAAAAACCCACTATGGGGAAAACCCTTGCAAATCTTCTTCTTCTTAGATCATCATAAAATGATGAATCAAAAGAGAGTAAAATGATCCATAACTTTATCTATCAAGCAAAACAATAATGATATATATGAGGCAGATCTAATCATGTTATGAATTAGAATCCTTGTACTGATGGTTGTAATGTTTTGTCACAAACTAATGTCAACTGTTATATACTACTATCACTATGCCGAATATTGCTTAATATTGTTCTAACTATCAATGATCCTAATACATATGTTTGTAGCAGAAACTAAAAAATCATATCTACAGATCTACATATTTATATAACAGTAGAGAGGAACCCAGATCTACTTGATCATTGAAGTCAACTAAAGTCAAGATGTCAAACCGTAGATCTGAACTCGGGTTGCTCTCAACCAAACTATCTGTGTGTGACTGAAACTTCAGGGTCGCTCTGATGAATACAATATGCAAGTGACTGTGACTGCAAAGTAGCTCCCAAGAGTTCTCTATGCATGCAAACCTGGAGCTAAACTACAAAGACCCAAAGTCACTCCCTTTTCAAGTTGTACGAGTGACTAACAAGCCAAAGTCATACCCTTGTTGAGTTGTGCTAGTGACTGAGATGACAGGGTCACTCCTAGGGCTACCTGGTATGAGCGATCAGGGACTGGAACTTTCTGATCTGCCTTTGAACCCAGAGTAGCTCCCATAAGCCTTTGTGTTAGAATCCAAGGGTCTATAGTTGCTCTCATGGGATTGTGTGCCAATGACCAGGGACCAGAATTCCTTATTCTATGCCAGCGACCGAGATCCAAAAGACCTGTTGTGGTCACCAACAACCCCCCCTCTTCGTTTGATATTAGTAATAACATCAAGAAAAGGGGGACCCTTAGCCAAAAATCCAAAAAATATTTTTGTTTAAAAAATCTTTTGTATCAGCTCCCTAAAAGCTATATCGCGTCGCAACGAAAAAAGGAGCGATTGCCCAAAGCACATAAATGCACTAAAAAGGAGCGATGCGAGAACCCATCGCATCGCGCGCGTTAAGAGCATTTATGAAAAAGGAGAACCTAAAGAAACACCGATGGCCGATATGCGACGTCGCACGTCGCAATGTCACATGAGCAGCACAAAATGACAAAGTGAAAACCTTGCGATGTTGCGATTTGCGATCTGCGATATTAGCGATCTGCGATCTACGATAACACTTAAATAACGTCGCAGCCATCGATATTGCAATACCAATCGCAGAAAAGACTCATCGCAAGAACTCTCCGACATACACGGTAGATCCAAATTTGAAAGCGCACCTTAAGGGAAATTAATGACCGCATGCTTGAATATCCAGAAATGATTGCATCGCATTTATCGAAGAGTCAGGTTATGATGAATGTCATTAATTTCGCATTCATAAGAATTTAATGCTTTCATGTCAATCTTTTCGTCATTTCCCTTCTTCTTTGCGTAAACTGCAAGACATGCAACTGATATAAATCTATATGCAGGAAACATCTAAGGAGAAGGGAAGAGCGCCAATAAGACAACAGAGAGAAGATGCCTCCGCAATTGGATGACGCATGCAGCAGAACCGTGGATTCCAGAGTATCGCCCAACAGGCACTGATGAAAATAGACTGTCCGAGACTCAGAGTCAAAGGCACACAAAAGCAGCGTGTTTACAAAAGATCCTGAAGCTCAGACTTGGTAAAGCAGAGAAAGAAGCGCAAGAGGAGAAAGACGCTCCAGAAAAGCCTGGAACAAAGAACGGAAACAATTCTCTAAACAGGGGGTTGTCCATACAACGCGACTTCTAACTCATTGAATCATTCACACGACCGAAAACCGAAATAGCAACAGCAAAATCAGTTCGAAAAGAAACTGGGTTGTACTAAGTGTGCGCACAGCGAATACACCCAGCTAGAGAAAGGTTTTCGAAAATATCTTCTAATCTAACAGAAAGAGGTGCCAACGCTTGTTGTTTCTAATTTTCAAGCTCAAACAAAAGAAAAGGACAACCAGCCGACTCTTTCAGGGCGAACAACGCATTGCTTACAGCACTAAGGAGCAGATACAGAAACGGTTAGAAATTAGATTCAATTTTTAGAAATAAATTTGTTTTTAGTAAAAGGGCGGTCATTTGAAGCCGTTCCCTGAATTTGTGTAAAGTAAAATTAGTCGGTTACTAGTATTTAACCCTTCTCGTTGCATTGGAGAAGGGTTCGAAATTTTGTCAAAAAACTTGTCCTCAGAACATGCACTTTTGCACCCTCGGAGGGGGTTTTTGATGAATGGACGGATCAAGATTTATTTATGTTTGCATTTTAATACCTGCTACTGATGTTGCACTTCTGTACTCTTAGTAGGCATTAGAAGCAAGTAGAAGTAGATCATTATTGCTTAAGGTCTGTAAGTTTAAAATCAGTCATAAATGGTACTTTTATCTCTTGACTAATTTCTGCTTGCATTCTTAGAGTAATATACAGCTGATGTTATTTATATGTTAATGTATGAATGAGTGGACTACCATTTGGCACTTTTGTACGGTGGAGTCATTGATTTGTGCTTAATACATGAATAGCTGATTATGCAATATGCTGTTCACAACCGTTTTGCTTAACTTTTTACGCAAGATGGTTCATCTTAATTGATTTATATTCTCATAATAGCTGAATAATCTTCATTACCAGTTATTCTGTGAAATCTTTCTAGATTGCATAATGGAAAAATTCTGCCCCGGGTTAGTGTAGATTAGATGTATTGCTTTTGTTAGATTAAAGTACTATAAAATCATTTCAGAATTTAGAATTAGATTAGTTAAGGAATAATTACAGATTTTCTACTATCATTTTTTACACACACACACATCACTATTTTCTACACGCACACACCCCCCTTAGAACGGGAAGCTGGTCCCGTTATCCCCAGTCGGACCCGCTACACCAAACGGGCACGGAGCCGCCAACCAGGTTCCCGACCGGGTGGGTATCCCCCTTGTTGTCGACCCGATTTCGGGGCCCTCAACATATTTTGGCGCTAGAAGGAGGGCACGAACTATGAATGGCACCTAAGGCAATATCCAAATACCATTCTGAGAGTAATACACCCTCATCAACTCCCTCGACTTCTCCAACACGGTTAAACCTGGAATTTGAAGTCGCTCAAGTATCCACCACTGCTACATATTCGAATATATCAGACCAATCTATTATTGAACCCCCTGAAATTCAAACTTTGATTCGTAAACTCCAGGGATTCTCCATTTTTAACCAGAAGTCTGATAAATCTAAAAGCAGCGTGACTTCGCAGTACAACCCTGCTCATCCCCTTACCAGATTAAAGAGTGAAAAATTTGGCATACAACCAAGTGAACTCTCTCTTCCTACCAGAAAAAGAGCAAGGAAAACACCTCAAGAGTCTGACAGTAAGACTCCTTCATCCACTTCGTCCATATCAACTCCCTCACCGCGAAGTCAACCACCCACTTTTCCATTCCAACTCACTCACCCGTCTTCCACAAACCTCCCTCTTCGAACCTCAAAGATCCTGATTTCTTCACCTTCTTAGCATCAGGGGTCAGTTTCTGCACTTCCATTAGTTAGCAGCTCCACGATGGCCCAGTCTCCATGGAATAATCCTGGGGCGGTTTTAATGCCTCCACCCCTGAGCCCTATACCGGCCCATCCCGAGAAATGGCTACCTAAATTCAACCCAGAAGCAGGTATGCTAGCTGAAGAACATATCAATAATTTCATGCTTTCTGTTAATCTCAACGGAGTTACTAATGAAGACGTTGTTGTCCGGCTCTTCCCGTATAAAATGCAAGGAACAGCCGGGTCATGGTAATTTTCGTTACCTTCCGGATCCATCACAAGCTGGGACATTTTTCAAAGTCAATTCCTCACTAAGTTTGGTGTTGACCGATCCACAGCGACATTGATTAATGACCTATCTAATCTTAAGGCTGAGGCTAGAGAACCCATTAAAGATTTTAACTTACGGTTCAATAAGATCCTCAACAAAATCCCCGCTGCCTCACAACCCAGCGAGGAAGTAAGATGTGAATGGTACATCATGGCTTTACCTCCAAACTTGGCTATCTTTGTAGATAGGGCAAACAAGACCACATTAGTTGACAACTTGACAGAAGCGTTATCAGTGGAAAAACGCGTGGTAGCCCTAGAAAAGAGATCTGCTATAGAAGAACGCAAATCAAAGAAGATCTCTTTCAAAGAAGACACCAAGAAGAAGCAAACGAAAGATCCTTTCGATTTGGAAGGATTACAAAAAGTGTTGAAAGCCATGTCCAATGAGATGGTCAATATCAAGAAACAAGTAGCAGAGACTTCTTCGAAAAATCCCTTTAGGACTTTTAAAAGAAATCCTCCCATGGAGGTAAAACCACCCAGTGCTGTCTCAAACGTCGAGTCTGAAGAAGACGAAGAAGAAGAGAATACCACTGAAGGGCAGACCGACGAGGAAGAAGTTGTAGAACTTCAAGGAATGTGGGATTTCATCCTCCCACAGGAAGAGGATCATGAAGCATTTCCTGTTAGCACGAGAAGAAAAAATCAGCTTGATCCTCCCCAAACTACCCCAAAACAAAAGGGCGCAAGCCCTGCAACAAAAGAAAGGGTCGTAACCAAAAATACAACTACTAAAGCGACCCAGCTTAGCCCAGTCCAATCTGAACAAGAACCTCCATCAAGAACACTAATAGTGTCGGATGAAATGGATTATAACATCATTGACGACATGAAGAAGACTAGGGCTAATATCACTCTGTACGAATTGAGTAAACTGAAACACCAGCAGAAAATCATGATGAAAGAATTACATGCTATGCCTACTACATCTTTACCTACAGCTGTGGCTTCCCACAATCTGGGAAGACCTCCAACCAATACGATAAATAAAATTGATCCAAATGACATCGCCTTGATTGGAGGAAGGTCAAGGTCTCATACTCCTCCTTTTCTTCTCACATATGAAATCTTCAACAAAAACGTGCACAATTTCTTGGTCGATTCTGGTGCTTCAACGAATATTTTACCCAAGTCAATATGTGCCAAATTGAATGTGCAACCTCAAAAATCTGCAGTACGTATAGTTCAACTTGATCGATCCCAGGTCGAAGTGATTGGTGAACTTAATCAGGTGACCATAAGATTGTCGTCTAACCCAAAAGTGTGTCAGGTTATCGACATTCTGGTAGCCGATATCCCTGAGTTCTATGGCTTGATTCTTAGCAGGGATTGGTCGGAGAAACTCCACGGATATTTCTCAACCGACTGGTCGCACATGTGGTTACCATACAATGGTAAACCAAATCAGATAAAGGTTGAACGAGAGTTGCACCAAAAATACATAGTGACAGAACTAGAAGGAGAAAATGAAGTCATCACATACAATAGCAGTATTGTAGGCAATTACGCAATAGATTCTTTCCTAGGCAATTTCAGTGCTCATATTTCACCATACTTAGAGAATTCAGTTTTATCCCAAGTTGAAAATTTCTCCCAAACTGATGACTCAAAATGTTTTAGTTTTTTAGATAATTTTGTAAATACTTCTTTATTTTGGAAATTATATTTTGACGGATCTAAATCCAACGAGGGGGCAGGAGCAGGATGCGTTCTGATCAACCCAGACGGGAACAAGATTATGCTCACATGCAGACTTGAGATCGATTGCACGAACAACACAGCGGAGTACAAAGCCTTGGTTCAAGGCCTATACAAAGCAATCGGATTGAATGTTAAGTATCTTCAAGTCTTTGGAGATTCTGAGATCGTCGTAAAACAGGTACGTAACACCATACATTGCCTGTCTAGTCATTTAAAGCATTATCAATCGTTAGTGCAAGATCTCACTTCACATTTCATAGCATTCAACATCTCGTCAATTCCAAGAATTCAAAACGCGAGCGCAGACCTGTTAGCTAACGTAGCCTCTAGACTTATCCCTTCCGAAGATTTTAGTTCTGATAGGTTTTCAATAGAATTAATTTTTAAACCTTCCATTCCTGACAATATCACCAACTAGAGAGTGTTCAACGACGACCCAGACATCGTAAGTTTCCTCACCTCTGAAGGATCCTACACAAACCAGATAATTGACGAAGACTGTCATGATCACCAAATACAACAAAGTAGCACTGAGAATGCTATACCCAAATCGGTGGTCAAATTAGAAGACTTATATGACTTGAAAAGTCGGTTCAAAAGGTCAGCTAATGCCAAGCTTTATAGTTCAACTCTGAACTACGAATCAATCAACCTAGGAACCGATGAAAAGTCGCAAAACGTTAATCTACGCCAGGGCCTAGCCCCTGAAGAAAAATCAGCATATATCCGCCTTCTGAGACAATACAAAAACGTTTTTGCCTTGAACTACGATGAGCTGAAGACTTACAACACTTCCATCATTCAGCATGTTATCCCTATGACTGGCAACGAGAAACCTGTCCAGCAGAAGCTCAGAAAAATACACCCTAACCTAGAAAACCAGATAAAAACTGAGCTTAATAAGTTGTTGAGAGCCAGAATAATCTTCCTCGTTAGGCATTCCAAATGGGTATCCAATATGGTGCCCGTTAGGAAGAAAAAAGGAGACATTAGAATATGTATCGACTTCCGAAATCTCAACAAAGCCTGTCAGAAAGATAACTTTCCCTTCCCACCTATGGAGCAAATTCTACAGGTAGTAGCAGGCTCAGAATTAATGTCATTCCTGGATGGATTTTCGGGATACAATCAAGTACTGGTGCATCCCGATGATCAGTTAAAGACTATGTTCCGAACCAAGTGGGGCACTTATGCATATCGGAAGATGCCATTTGGTCTGATCAATGCCGGAGCTACCTTTCAGAGAGCCATGGACATCGCGTTTAAAGGATTGGTCAATAAATCAGTAGTGATTTATCTGGATGATATAACAATGTACTCCAGAAAACGAAACAACCATCTCCAAGATTTGAAGCAAATCTTTCAAAGATGCTTGAGGTATGGGATTTCGCTCAATCCAAAGAAATCTTTCTTTGCATTAAGCGAAGGGAAATTGCTCAGATTCATAGTATTGAAATCTGGTATTCACATAGAACCCGACAGAATCAAGGAAATTTCCGAAATATCCATACCTCATAACAAGAAAGCCATGCAATCCTTCCTTGGACAGATCAATTTTGTCAAAAGATTTGTCCCGGATTTTTCACGTATTATTTCACCCTTACAAAAAATGATAAAAAAGAATTCAAATTTCAAATGGGGTCTAGATGAGCACGAAGAATTCAACTTAATCAAACAAGCCATCATCAACACTCCATCTTTGGCTACCCCAAATTTTTCAGAACCTTTCATCTTATACACGTTTTCCTCAGAAAAATCTTATGCTGCGATTTTAACTCAAGCAAATCACGAAAAGGTAGAAGCCCCAATCGCATTCTTTAGCTCGAACTTACAAGGTGCTGAACTCAATTATTCTGACGTCGAGAAACAGGCATATGCCATTTTCAAAGCAATCAAATATTTCAGACCTTTCTTGCTAAAAGCCCATACCAAAGCCATAGTACCGTTTCCAGTGGTAAGAAACCTCCTGATACAGAAGGATGTGGGTGAAAAGAGAGCGAATTGGATCACCGCCTTACAAGAATACGACCTTGAGATCAAGCCGGCACACATCGTAAGAGGTCAAGGCTTCTGCAAGATGTTAGCTGGAGCATCGCAAATCCCTGAGAACTCGTCTGAAGAGGTACACACGTATGAGGTAAGCCTAAACGACGCAGAATCATTATATGCTGACACCATTTATTTTCTTAAGAACGGGTATGCTCCATCACGTCTGGATCATACCAAGAAAAGAGCTCTGAGATTAAAAGCTAAACAATACCAGCTCATAAATGATGTCCTGTTTAAAAGGAATTACGATTCTGTACTTCTTAGGTGTCTTGAGAAAACTGAAGCCGAAAAGGTTTTGCAGGAACTTCATGATGGACCAGCAGGTGGACACTATGCCGGAGATGCGACTGCACACAAAATCTTGCGTGCAGGATATTATTGGCCCACGCTGTTCAAAGACTCATACAATTACGTAAGGAAATGCCAAGTCTGCCAGACTGCTGCAGGAAAACAAAGGAAAGCGTCCATGCCGCTACAACCGGTCAACATCGACCAACCATTCAGTCAATGGGGCTTGGACATAATAGGTGAGATTGTTCCTCACTCTTCTAAGAAGCATAAGTATACCCTTACGGCAACTGATTATTTTACCAAATGGGTAGAAGCAGTTCCTCTCAAGACAGTTCATTCTGAAAACATTATTGAATTCATAGACCAATTTATCATAACTAGGTTTGGATTGCCAATGGCCTTAATGTTTGATAACGCTTCATATTTTTCTGGAAATGCTATGACTGAGTTTGCGCTCAAAAGAGGGTTCAAACTGAAATATTCTGCCAACTACTATCCGCAAGGTAATGGATTGGCTGAATCAATGAACAAGAACCTAATCAGAATTATCAAAAGAACAGTCGACCAAAACCAAAATAATTGGCACAAAGCGCTGGTAAATGCTTTATGGGCTGATAGAATCACAAAGAAAGCTTCGATCGACACTTCTCCCTTTAACTTAGTTTATGGGAGGGAAGTGGTTCTTCCGACTCACTTAGTCATTCCCTCTTTGTTTTTAGTGCAATACATTGATGAAGTACCTACTTCCTCATTACAATTAAGACAAATGGAAATAATCAAACTAGAGGAACAAAGAGAACAAGCTAGGAAAACCCATGAGCATCACCAAGCGCTAATAAAATATTCTTTTGACTCAAGCATCATAACCAAAAAAAAACTTTCAGATGGGTGATTTAGTTTTGAAATGGGATAAGGCACATGAAGAAAAGGGAAAACATACGAAATTCCAGAAGCTGTGGCTTGGCCCTTTTCAGATTGTAGAAGTCGTAGGCCCGTCACATTCGTGTTGCAGGATCTGGCAAGAAAGAGAGATTCTTTACCTGTCAATGGACTGATTCTTAAATTATATTTTCCATAGAAGAGAAATTCTTCTAATTTTTGTAGGATAGATTTAGTTTTTATATTTCATTTAATGTTGTCTTTCTCTTTTATGAATAAAACCCGTTGTAGATGATCATGTGAAAAGGATTCATGAAAAGAGCACGCCAATTCTCTATCAGATTTTGATTTCGCTTGTACAAATAGAAATTTTTTTGAAAAATCTGAATTTTATTATTAACAAATAGAGTTAACTTCACCTTCATTACGATATTAGTTTCAACCTCAAAGAACATTGACGAAGGCAACCTTTGGTGAAAAAATTGTTTTGTATCAGCACCATGAAAGGTATCATCAATAATAAAATAAGTGCTCTCTGCAAAGCTGTTGTTTTCAAAAAACTCTATTATTGTCGTCCAGAGCTTTCTTAAGGAAAAACAATGACTTCCTCCCTGCTAAAAGGGAATTGCAGCATTCAGAGAAATAATCCAAGCAAAACACTATATCTCAAATAATAAGAGGTCTCATCACGAGCCGGCTTATCATGATCACAGATATTATAACTTGCTGACTTTGCCAATATTGTCTATCAAAACAGGGCAACGACTTAAGATTGTTGCAATCAAAAGACAAGAGGTCTCATCACGAGCCGGCTTGTTCAACAAAAGTGTAAATCAAGTGAATGACTGTGTCATAATTTGGCCACCAAACCAAGACATTGTTCTTTAGAGAATTAAAAAAGGAAAAGTGTGTCAAAAAGGATTTTTCTCTGGAATGTTGCGAGTAACCTCATGCAGGAAAAAGGATCATTGCTGGATAACATGGTAACCCTGTTGAGGCTATGGACACTTGCGGGCAGCAGAGGCTCTACCTACGACAAATGAGTATACTTTTAAGCCAGTACGCAGAGAAGACCTTATTTTATCTTTAATCAAGACCAAGTAATGTCTGGTGCGAATGCAAGAAAAAGCCTGAGGAAGCAAGAAATTGAGATATAAAAAAGATTGAGACAAAGTATCGTTGACAAGGTGAGGGGTAATCTACTCTATCTGTTCATAACAAAATTTAGACATATAAGAATTTTGCTGTTTCGGAAGTGAACGGTCAATAGAAAAGCAGAGATAACTGGTTCTTCACAGTGAATCACCATTGTTGTGGTCACCAACAACCACCCTTCTTCGTTTGATATTAGTAATAACATCAAGCAAAGGGGGACCCTTAGCCAAAAATCCAAAAAATATTTTTGTTTAAAAAATCTTTTGTATCAGCTCCCTAAAAGCTATATCGCGTCGCAACGAAAAAAGGAGCGCTTGCCCAAAGCGCATAAATGCACTAAAAAGGAGCGACGCGAGAACCCATCGCATCGCGCGCGTTAAGAGAATTTATGAAAAAGGAGAACCTAAAGAAACGCCGACGGCCGATATGCGACGTCGCATGTCGCAATGTCACACGAGCAGCACAAAATGACAAAGTTAAAACCTTGCGATGTTGCGATCTGCGATCTGCGATATTAGCGATCTACGATCTGCGATCTACGATAACACTTAAATAACGTCGCAGCCATCGATATTGCAATACCAATCGCAGAAAAGACTCATCGCAAGAACTCTCCGACATACACAGTAGATCCAAATTTGAAAGCGCACCTTAAGGGAAATTAATGACCGCATGCTTGAATATCCAGAAATGATTGCATCGCATTTATCGAAGAGTCAAGTTATGATGAATTTCATTAATTTCGCATTCATAAGAATTTAATGCTTTCATGTCAATCTTTTCGTCATTTCCCTTCTTCTTTGCGTAAACTACAAGACATCCAATTGATATAAATCTATACGCAGGAAACATCTAAGGAGAAGGGAAGAGCGCCAATAAGACAACAAAGAGAAGATGCCTCTGCAATTGGATGACGCAGGCAGCAGAACCGCGGATTCCAGAGTATCGCCCAACAGGCACTGATGAAAATAGATTGTCTGAGACTCAGAGTCAAAGGCACACAAAAGCAGCGTGTTTACAAAAGATCCTGAAGCTCAGACTTGGTAAAGCAGAGAAAGAAGCACAAGAGGAGAAAGATGCTCCAGAAAAGCCTGGAACAAAGAACGGAAACAATTCTCTAAACATGGGATTGTCCATACAGCGCGACTTCTAACTCATTGAGTCATTCGCACGACCGGAAACCGAAATAGCAACAGCAAAATCAGTTCGAAAAGAAACTGGGTTGTACTAAGTGTGCGCACAGCGAATACACCCAGCTAGAGAAAGGTTTTCGAAAATATCTTCTAATCTAACAGAAAGAGGTGCCAGCGCTTGTTGTTTCTAATTTTCAAGCTCGAACAAAAGAAAAGGACAACCAGCCAACTCTTTCAGGGTGAACAACGCATTGCTTACAGCACTAAGGAGCAGATACAAAAACGGTTAGAAATTAGATTCAGTTTTTAGAAATAAATTTGTTTTTAGTAAAAGGGCGGTCATTTGAAGCCGTTCCCTGAATTTGTGTAAAGTAAAATTAGTCGGTTACTAGTATTTAACCCTTCTCGTTGCATTGGAGAAGGGTCCGAAATTTTGTCAAAAAACTTGTCCTCAGAACATGCACTTTTGCACCCTCGGAGGGGGTTTTTGATGAATGGACGGATCAAGATTTATTTATGTTTGCATTTTAATACCTGCTACTGATGTTGCACTTCTGTACTCTTAGTAGGCATTGGAAGCAAGTAGAAGTAGATCATTATTGCTTAAGGTCTGTAAGTTTAAAATCAGTCATAAATGGTACTTTTATCTCTTGACTAGTTTCTGCTTGCATTCTTAGAGTAATATACAGCTGATGTTATTTATATGTTAATGTATGAATGAGTGGTGATGAGCCCCAATTTTGGTACAATTTGGGCTCATTTTGGCCTATTCTTCTTGCTCAAACCATTCATTTTTATTGTTTATGCATACACTTCTTAGTTTATTCATGTTATTTGTAGGAGAAAGGATAGGCACTTTATCTACGTAGCTAATGCATTGTGATTCCAGGTTTTGGCATTAAAAGGGAGCAAAAGACAACGAAAAGGTGGAAAGGAGACAACGAGTTGGCACTGCTGACGTAAGGAGAGGTTGTCCACGATCTTGGGGGACATTCCTCGTGATCTTCACCAAAAACTCCGAGCCCCACTCCATCCTCCCTCCGAGCTTAATACACGGCCAGCTGTTCTACAGGAACAACAGTTCAAAACTGCTCTACAGGAAACAGCATTTATGACCATCCTACAGGATTAGCAGTTAAACTCTAGATTAAACAGCCGAGCTCCTAGAATCATGGATACTTGTTGGATCATCGTTTTGTATAAGTATATAGGCCTTAGCCTTGGTTAGGTTGTTGAAACTCTCGTATTACTATTGTAATTTTGGAGCACAGCTCAAGTTTCGTTCTCTTTTGTAAGCCAATTTGGCATGTTATCAGATTATGAATAAAGAAGGCCACTTTTGAGTTAGTTCTGAGTTTTCTCAAGGAGCTATAGCTCTCAGGTTAGGGCCCAACCTGAGAGCCATAGACCTCCTCAGTGTTGTAATGCATTTACAATTAGGTCCAGCACTTGAGTTTGTTTAGTTTCCTATGCAATTCGGATTTCCAGCTTGTTAGTTTAATTGTTTTCAGTAGCATAGATAGGACTGGTATGATGCTTTGCTTTCAGTATTCAAGTTTGATAGGTTGGTAGAATAAATCTCTTGGAGCTCCAACAAAAACAGGTTGTAAAGGCTCACTGCCATCTCACTGTTTGGGATTGGGGTGTAGACCATGATCAGCCACCAAAAAGAACAGCAGTCGTTTCATCTCCACGCAAGTTGCCACATGAACGTTTTTCATTAAGGATTTATTCATACATTCTTGACATTGATCCATACTGCACTCTCACGCATTAGTTTTATTGCTTGGTTTCCATTTTGGATTTATAGGTTTCATGGCGTAATAGGTTAATGAATTCCTTGTTTTCATGCACAGGTCATTTGTTTTATTTACACTGCTTTTGCTCAAGCGATTTCCTTCGTCGTTTTCTTCATCCACCTGCAAGTTCTATTCACCCTCTATCTCACTCACGTGCCCTCCAACTCTCTCATTTCACGTACAGCTCCATCTCCTTCACTCTCGTTGATTCCACCCTTCCAAAACATCAACCCATTGCATGCACCCTTCCTTCGTCTGACTCGCCATTTCCTAAGACATCATTAGGTCCATCTCCATCGCCCTTAGCCTCCCACACCACTCCAACACTCCATCAACTCCTAAAAACCTCCACGGCCAACCATCCTGTAGACGTGCACAGCCATCCTGTAGAAAACAGAGTATCCTGTAGGATCCCCTGCAGCCTTCCTGTAGGAGGCCATTCACTTCGTTGCCGAGCTTCTGAACGTGAGGGACCTCTGTGGATGGGTGCTAAGGATCCTTAGGAACCTCTCCTAGCCTCCCCAACCTGTCCCACACTTTCCTTCCTTCTCCATCCCACCTGCACAATCAAACCCTAATTAGGCCAAGTTCACACTCATTCCACGCACCTAAAGGAAAAACACAAAAGCACATTTCTCATGATGCAAGTAGCTTAGACCCATGTATTTACACTTGTTAGAGGTAATGACAGCATTCATAGGAGTTGCATCCACATTCTTTGCATTATAGAAGATAGACTAGTTAAATTAGGGTTTCATGGATTTACATGCTTTAAATTGCTTTTGATTCAGTTTGTCAAGCAGCGTAGCCTTCCTTTGAGTTAGCTTTCGTCCATCATTGATAAAGCTTCTTCTGTGAGCCTATAGAAGTTGGCTTAAGCCCTAGCGGACTTGTGCCAGCTGACCAAGTGACAACTGCGACAAGGGCTAGTACTTGTGCATACAGCACCGTCGCTTCCAAGTTTGTACGAACTACCGGGTTGATAAAATTAAGAGACAGGAAGCCCCAGGAGTTGTAGCATTATTGCTACAATACTGGAGCTCACCATCTTTTTGGCGCCGTTGCCGGGGAAGCGTCAGAGTATTAGCACCTGTTGCTTTTCCTCTACTTTCCTACTCTTACCTTCTGCTAAGTAGTTTGCTTCATTTCCATTCTGCAAAAGTAGTATAGACTTTCCTGCTTTCCTAGACTAATATTTCCTGCTTTCTTAGATTAGTATTTCCTGCTTTCCTAGACTAATCTTTCCTGCTTTCTTAGATTAGTATTTCCTGCTTTCCTAGATTAATATTTCTTGCTTTCCTAGATTAATATTTCCAGTTCCGCAAATTTCATTTGAGTAATCTAGTTAGTTGTAGATCACTTTGTTTCAGTTTTGCAGGTACAAGGAAAAAACAAAAGCACTAAAAACAGAGAAGAGTCCTTTCCCTTTCATGCCTCGTAGGAACCGAGATAGATCAGGCAAATTCCTACCAAACACCCCCACCACATCACTAAGTCACCCTTCTCTCTTCTTTGGTGACAGTGACCCAGAGGAACCTATAGGTGAACATCCCGAGATATACCAAGACCCTATAGAAGAAGAAGAGTTAGAAACCACTCCATCTGAAGCCATGGCTGATAACAGGAGAGAAGATGAGAGAATAGAAGGAGCTTTCCCCATCCGAGAGACCAATGGGGATATGAAAATGAAAAACATTAGCCCCTCTGCCTTGCCTCACTTCCATGGACTGACCACTGAGGATCCTGATACCTTCTTGTTTGAGTTTGCTGTCCTTTGTCGAACCTATGACTATACTGAGGATGAGCAAAAGTTGAAGCTTTTCCCTTCCACTCTTAAGGATGCAGCACTACGCTGGTTCATGGGATTACCTGGGAATAGCATCACCACTTGGGCTCAGATGCAGCAAGCCTTCAATACCAAGTATAGGGATTATTGTAGGTCCAAGGAAACCAAGGGAGAGATCTTTCGAATGACCATGGGGAATGATGAGTCTTTAGAGGACTATGAGGAGAGGTTCCAAATTAGCTATAAACGGGCCAGATGCACACTTGACCCTGAATCCCTCAAGTTGGTTCTACTCCGAGGAGTCCCTGAAGATCTCCTAGACACCCTTCACATGTTAGCTGGGGGGGACATTTACCAACTGCCTTATGAGGACATCAAGACTGTGTTTCGAAATCATTCCAGGGCAGCTAGAAAACGAGGTAGAGGAAATCTCCTCTCCACCGGTGTCCCTTTCTCCAAACATGAGCTTACAAACCAATTAGAAGATCTTAAGAGTGAGGTGAGACATACCATTGCCATGCAGCTGGACACATTTAGGATCCAGCAAAAGAAAGAGGAAGCTGAGAGAGCCTTGGCTGTCTTCTGTCCTAGGTGCACCAGAAGACACCCTAAGAATGAATGTCCATTGCATTCGGTCGAAGTGTGTTTCGTTTGTGAGGAGGACCACCCAACAAATCAGTGTCCAACCTTGCCTGGGTTTAAAGCCATGTACCAAGGAACTGAAGCCCCCACTGAACCTCTCTACTTCATCAATCAAAGGAGGCCTCAAGGATCTAGACCTTATCAGCAGGGGATGCAAGGGGCATCTCAAGCTTATTACAACCCCAACCACTTGACTCCCATGCCTTCCTGGGGTCCCCCTGCTCATCCTTCCTGGTCCATGCCTCCTCCATGGTCTTATCCACCTCAGTACCCTACTCAACCTACTTCTCACCCATATCACTCACATACCCAGTCGCAGCCTCAATGGAGTGCTCCTCAGTCGGGGTGGAGGCCCCAATACAACACTCCTCCTGCCATTTTGCCTCCACCACCAGTTCAACCTCAGCCTTTACCTCCTGCTCCTCCAAGGCAACCTCAGATGCCTGCTCAACCGAACTCGAACCCCAACAATAGACAGGCTCAGCAGGTATATACTGGGGAGACCTCATGCCCTACCTATGCTGTGGAGATCTAGGAGATCAATCTTAGATCTGGAAAGACTCTTCCAGATCGCCAACCTCCTCCCCCAGAGGATGAGGAAACCCATCAGGAGAGTGAACCAAAGCCTACTCCACCCTTTCCTGAGAGACTAACAGCCACCACACAACCGAACCCAGAAGAAGATGAGCTTTTGGGTGAGCTCAAACAGTTGTGTGTAAAAATCCCACTTCTCCAAGCCATCAAGGATGTGCCAATATATAACAAGCTGATTAAGGAGAAGTGTTTCAAACACCCAGGCAGACGGAAGAAAGATGCCTCAACTATCAATGTCATAGGACAACTGTCTGACCTTATGCTAGGACAAGTCATCTGCCCAAAGTACCTAGATCCTAGAAGTCCTGTAGTAGATGTACACATCAATGGCACCATTATCCCCCACACCTTGATTGATCTGGGGGCAGCCATCAATGTGATGACCAAGGATACCATGCTTAAACTCAATCTTCAGGGTTCCTTGAGAAAGACCTCGACAGTACTGCAGTTAGCAGATCGCTCCACCGTGACTCCCGAAGGGATTGTGGAGGATGTCTTGGTCTCAATTGATTCTTGGGAATACCCTGCGGATTTCCTGGTCCTGCAACCAAAGGCCAAGCTTACTGGATATCCTCTCATCTTGGGAAGGCCTTGGTTAGCTACTGCAGATGCTTACATAAGTTGTCGGGCAGGAAACATGACCATCAAGAATGGTCCCATGTCCAAGCAGCTAGTCCTATACCCTCCTGCCCAACCCTCTTTAGAGCATGATTTACCACTCTGGTTGGAGGACGGAGAGGAAGACGAGGTGTACTCTGCACCTCTGTGCACCCTAGATACCGCTAGAAGAAGTTCTCCTACCGAGGATGATTTAATTGAGACCCTGATCCAGAATCCACCTTCCAGTGCACTATCTTTAGAGAAGTTGGTGGAGGATGCCCAAGCTAGCACCTTAGTGGACCTTTGTACAACCAGCCCTGTCACTCCCAGAGTCAAAAGTGTGGAGTTCGGCCCTGAGAGAGCGTTAAAGATCAGCTCCTCTCTATCTCCTTCCCAGGAGAAGGAGTTGTGTAGCCTATTGGCCAGCCACTTAGATGCTTTTGCTTGGAGCTATAAGGAGATGAAAGGAGTCCACCCCTCGGTCTGTACCCATCATATATACATCAAAGAGGATTGTAAACCAGTTAGGCAACCCCAGAGGAGAATGAATCCAGCCCTTAAGGACATTGTCAAGGAAGAATTGCAAAAACTGTTGGATGCCGGATTCATTTACCCCATCTCAGATAGTGAATGGGTGTCCCCTCTAGTGTTGGTTCCCAAGAAGAATGGGAAGTGGAGGATCTGTGTAGATTACCGGGAGCTGAACAAAGCTACCAAGAAGGACCATTTCCCTCTACCTTTCATAGATCAAGTGTTGGATGGACTGGCAGGAAAGAAGTTCTTCTATTTCCTGGATGGGTTCAGCGGGTACAATCAAATCCAAATCAGCCCGGAAGACCAAGATAAGACCACCTTCACTTGTCCTTGGGGTACCTTTGCCTACCGAGTCCTTCCCTTTGGGCTATGCAATGATCCTGCTACTTTTCAGAGAGCTGTCTTGAGCATCTTCTCGGAGTTGGTCCATGATGCAGTGGAAATCTACATGGATGACTTTACCCCTTATGGGGCCAACTTCCAGGAAGCATTGTCCAACTTGGGAAAGGTCCTAACCAAGTGCATCGAGATGAACTTGTCCCTTAGCCCTGAGAAATGTGAATTCCTAATGACTGAAGGGACAGTGCTAGGCCATACCATTTCTTCTCAAGGATTGCAGGTGGATCCTAACAAAATTGCTCTCATCAAGAGGGTTCCACCTCCTCAAAAAGTAAGGGATGTCTGGAGTTTCTTGGGATTAGCAGGATACTACCGGAGGTTCATTAAAGACTTCAGCAAGTTAGCCTCACCATTGTTTGGTTTGTTGGCAAAAGATGTGGAGTTTAATTGGACTGACGATTGTCAGAAGAGTTTGAATGAATTAAAAGACAAGTTAGTGTCAGCTCCAATCCTAAGGGGTCCAAACTGGGCCCTACCTTTCCACATCCACACTGATGCCTCGAACAAAGCCATAGGTGCAGCCTTAGGACAAGTTGAGCAAAAACTTCCATATGCCATTTACTTCGTTAGCAAAAACTTGTCCAAAGCAGAGCTGAATTACACTGTAACCGAGAAGGAATTCTTAGCTGTGGTTCATGCACTGAACAAGTTCCGACATTACATTACTGGTTACCAGACTTTTGTACATACTGACCATGCTGCTATTAGATACTTGATGAATAAACCAGATGTGAATGCTCGTATTATTAGATGGTTACTTTTATTGCAGCAGTTTGATCTAACCATTGTTGATAAACCAGGAAAAGAAAATGTTGTTGCTGACTTCTTGTCTAGATTGGATTTGTCTGTAGATGAAGATGGGACGGTGGATGACCAGATGCCTGATGAGCATCTGTTTGCTATCTCAGTACTCTCTCCATGGTTTGCTGATATAGCAAACTACCTTGTTTCAGCTCAGTTCCCTCCGCACCTCTCTTCAAAAGAGAAGAGCAAAATCATCAGAAAGAGTGCCTCATTTACATGGATTGGGGGCAACCTGTTCAAGCTTGGCCCCGATCAGATCTTAAGGCGTTGTGTAAGGGAGGAGGAAGTCTTTGACATTCTCCTCACCTGTCATGATGGGCCTTGTGGAGGACATTTTGCATCAAAGAGAACTGCCTTCAAGATCCTGCAAGCAGGCTACTATTGGCCCACACTTCATCAAGATGTCAGAAGATATGTTAGCCAGTGTGACCAATGCCAAAGAATGGGGAAACCGACCCAAAGGGATGAGATGCCTCTCCAACCTCAAGTGACTCTCGAGCCATTTGAGAAGTGGGGCATGGACTTTGTGGGCCCAATCAATCCCTCTTCGAGGCAGAGATCCTACATCATTGTGTGTACTGACTACTTGACAAAGTGGGCAGAGACTAAAGCAATCAAAGCAGCAACAGAAGAAAAGGTGGTCGAGTTCTTAAGAGAGAACATCTTCTACAAGTTTGGCTACCCAAGCGAGCTGGTGACCGATCAAGGGAGCCAGTTCACCTCCAACTTGGTTGAAGATCTATTAGCTCATCACAAGATCAAGCATAGGACTTCCACCCCCTATCATCCTCAAGCAAATGGGCAGGTGGAAGTCACCAATAGAGCTCTAGAAGGGATCTTGACCAAAGTGGTGAACAGCAGCAGAAAAGACTGGGCAGATCACCTAGTTGAAGCCACATGGGCTTACAACACCACTTGGAAGACCACCACCGGTTTCACACCTTATGAGCTGGTCTATGGGAAGAAAGCTTTACTGTCCATCGAGTTTGAGTATAACACTTTGAGGTTGGCAGCTCAGCTGGACCTAGATCTCAGCCATGCACAGCAAGAAAGGTTATTGCAGCTGAATGGACTGGATGAACACCGCATGCAGGCCCTCCTTCACTCAGAAGTGGTTCAACTTCAGAGGAAGGTGTGGCATGACCAACATCTCCATGACAAGCAATTTCAGCCGGGAGATTGGGCTTTGTTGTATGATTCCAGATTCAAAGATTTCAAGGGGAAGTTGAGAACCAGATGGCTAGGACCATATGTGGTGGAACAGTGCCATGACAATGGATCTGTCCTCATTCGAACCATTGATGAGGAATCCATTCCCATGCTTGTCAATGGGCACCGATTGAAGATCTATAGAAGACCTCTCTCAAGACAAGAGTTTATCAGCACTATGGAGAAATCTGTTTTGGTCATAGAGAAGGGTTCTGCCTCCGCTTTGGGCATACCCTGAAGGATCTAAAACACAAAAAAAAAAAAAAAAAAAAAAAAAAAAAAAAAAAAAAAAAAAAAAAAAAGATCCTTGGGTGAAAACCTCTCTGAGGCGCCCAAGGCAGGCAGTAGGGGTGAAAACCTCATTGAGGCGCTCCTATTGTCTTTCGAAAAAGAAAAGAGAGAAAAATAAAGATCCTTGGGTGAAAACCTCTCTGAGGCGCCCAAGGCAGGCAGTAGGGGTGAAAACCTCATTGAGGCGCTCCTATTGTCTTTCTAAAAAAAAAAAAAAGAAAAAAAAAAAGAAGAAAAAAGAAAGAAAACAGGAAAAAGCAATCAGCACAATAAAAGGTTTGCATGCAGATGTTCTATGGAGGAGAAGAAGCCTCTCCACTCCAAGCCAGGGGCCTTCATCATGCTAGCAAAGGATGTCATCAGCACCTCCTCCAAGAACAACAATGTTTTTTAAGGTATGTGCAATTATTATCATGCTTTGGATCTTCTACAGAAGGATATAGTTTTTCTACAGGAACAGACAGTCCTCCTACAGGAAGACGCGGATCTTCTACAGGAAAATGCCAAATTTCTACAGGAAACTCTGTGTTCTACAGGAAACTTCCTGTAGAAGGTTACGATGGCCGAAATGTGTTTCAAATGAAGATCTAGCGACTGAGGAGTGGATTGAATGCATGCATGCCAATGATGGCACCCCTGAACATTGCCATTATTGTCCTCCACCATCCTCGTCGCCATGCAACCAAGATCCCTGCAGCAGCACAACAAAGTAATCAGTTCTCGTGAGAAAGCATCTGTCAAAGAAAAACTAAGCACCGAGAACCATACCACATCCACGCTGATACATCAGAAGCACTGGGATCGTGATCGAGAAGCCAGAACCGCCAGCATGCAGCATACACCCGAGGAGAAAGAACGGTGACAAGACCCCTCGCGGGGATCCTGTAACAGTTCAACCTGCTCAAGTGAAGACCGTTCACAGCACCGCCATCTGAGATCAAACACGGGCGCATGAACGCAGAACCATTCACTCCATCGCCAGCATCCTGTAACCATGAGCCTACAGGAATGTGCAGCCACAGGCGGCAGGTAGATCCATCGCTCAAAAAACTGGAAATCATGTGCAGCCGCGCGCAGGTAAGTGTTCTAATCCTTCTCTCCATCAAACTGCATGATTATTACTTCGATTTGTTTTGCATGGCATAAAGGTGAATGGTTGAGCGGCCTAAAGGCCAGTGATTGGCCACGTTGGTTAGTAAAGGGTTAGTCAGAGGACGAGGTGGCAGCCACGACGAAAGAAACACGCAGCAAGCACGTGAAGATCAGTCCCGTCAACCGAGAAGTGAAGTTTAACCGAAAAGGGCGGCGGCAGATCTGTGGGAATGAATGCGGCAACAAACGAATGTGCAGGCGGATGATGGGTGATGTCACCCAACGGTCCGGCGGGGACAGCTCACCCCCGCGCCACGAGCTGCGCTGATTCAAAATCTAATCGGCTCGATTAAGCGTGTATCTCCATCAACCTCACTTCAAAACTCGAGTAGATCCTCTGCTTACCTCTGCATGTTGATACGTCGAGCTCTCGGCTACCTGAACGCTGGTAAAGCACCTCTCGACCGCCAGCCAACTAAAGCTCTTCCCGAAGCCTGCGCACTGCTCCTATAGGAACAGTTTCTACAGGAACGCCGTCCTACAGGAACGTGGCTCTACAGGAAGGTGAAGTCTTCACGTAAAAAAAAAGGTGGCAGAAAAGAGGTAACCCTGCAACTCCTTCCGCAATTGGTTTTTTTAAAGGTGGCAAGGCCATTAGTCACAGTGTGGTCATAAAGAATTGGATTGTCGTGCCTATACTATCGCTCCTACAGGATAGCTGTATAATCAAACTGTGGTCTGAAAATTCATTGCATGTTCTGTCTTTAAGACCGAATTTCCTGTGTATCCACCACCTCTGGTATAAACCACTGTGTTCATCATGCCTGGCGGGTTTATCAGGCGAGAGCCCACTAATTCAAATGCATTAAGGAGAAACCCGGCAGTGGTTGAGCTCTTCACTAGAGCACAATGGATGCCTTTTTGTGATAAACTACAGGGCTACGATGATGAAGTAGCCGAGGAATTTTTGCGGGCTCTGCAGCCTAAATCACAGACATTGGCCACGGTAACCTTCAGAGGTCTCAGCCTCAAACTCACCCCAGAGCATATCAGTTGGATTACAGAGCTGCACATGGGTCTGCCGTGGGACAAAGAAGAGCGAAAGATGAGCCAGCAAGCAAAGAACGATTTCTTCCCACCTGAGGAAGAATTCTCAGAGGATAAAAATGGGGTAAGAAGGACGAGCCTAACACCACCGTGGAATGAAGTCAGTTAGAAAATAATGAAGTATATTACGTGTGAAGGCCGGTTCAGTATAGTATATGCATATCATTTCCGGCTCCTCACTGAGTTAAGGCACGGAATTGACGATCCTGTAGACCAAAAACTAAGCATCCCTTATTATCTTCTACAGTCCCTCATGGAGTGTGCTACCAAACTAAGACAGGGCATCCCTGATCAGATAGCCCATCATGGGTTAATAAAATTTCTTGTGGAAGATGCCTTGCACTCATATAAAGTTCCCCTCTCCTGGGAGTCATTTAGGAATCTGACACGAGATGGAGACATTAAAATGCTGATCGAAGAGAGTGGCTCCTCCAGCACTGAAGACAAGGAAGAGGTGGCTGAGGAAGAAGAGGCTAAAGAAAAAGCTGACTCCCCCATCCTGTCAGCAAGAGAAATAAGGTCAAAAAGCAGAAGAGACAGAGTCGGGGAAAGCCACGTCAGCCCAATTACCTCTCCAGCACTCGCAAGCAAACATAAGGATCAAACCCCCGTAGAAAAAAGAGAAAAAGGGAAGACACCTACCGCTACAGGAAAGGAAAAGCAGGCTTCTACAGGAAGCCCAAAAGCAAAGACCAAGGCTTCTACAGGAAGCCCAAAAGAAAAAACCAAGGCTTCTACAGGAAGCCCAACACCAGCGTCTACAGGAAGCACAAGGGTGCAAGAACAGGCTTCTACAGGAAGCCATGCACAACCAAAATCTGAGAAGCAGAAGGTGGATGTTTTAGCCAGAGAGGCAGCGACTGTATTAGTTGGCCTCAGTACGCCACCTAAGCCAAAGGGAAAAAGGAAGAGGGACCCTCCTCTCTACTTCAAAGCACGGAGGAGTGTTCGGATAAAAACAGGAAAACCACAGCAGCAGTCCAGCAGCCCAATTGTCATTGAGGACACCCCTGTTTCTCCCAAAGACAAATCTCCCTCAAAATTCACAGTTACCTATGAAAAGGGCAGCCCGAAGAAGAGCACATGGCAAGACCGAGTGGACCTGTTGGACGAGAATACCAGGCTACAGGAAGCTGCGAACGTCCTACAGGATACCTTAGCTCGACTACAGGAAACCAAACAGAAAGAAGAAGGAGGACCTTCATCACCCAGGGCGGATGAGGCAGAACCCCCTCAAGAAATAGCAAGAGAGCATATACCTGAACCCAGTCCTTCACCCAATCTGAATTCATGTTACACTTTCTTGGAGGCAGGCAAGATCATCCCACAAAAATTCACCGTACCTCTATTCTTCGAATTGGAGAAAGAAAGAGTCCGCTCCCATACCTGGATGCAAATTGCCAAATCAAAGGGGGTGGGGGACATAGGCCCTCTACAAGATCAGCTCAGGGAGGTCAGAAGTGAGTTCACTATGGCTAAACATGTGGCTAGCTGCCAGCAGGCACTTCTACAGGAAGAAAACCAAAAGCTACGGTTGCAGCTGCAAGAACTCCAGGCAAAGGCAGGACTATCCTCCAAGGGCATCACATCTGAACAAGAAGGCAAGAAGGAGCTGACCACCAATATTGAAGGACCAAAAACAGTTCTACAGGAAGAAGAACAGCAGCTAAGAATTGAGGTGCAAGCCTTAAAGGAGCAGCTGCAACAAAAGGGGACGCAATTGGCTTGCATGGCTAGTTGGGCCATGGAAGCCTTGCAGTGCAGACATCCTGCAAAGTCCTATGGGCTGTACTTAAAGGATCAGTGGCTACAATTCCAGATCAACACCCTAGCACAAAGAGGTATTGAGCAAATTCATGACCCACAGCAGTTTACTGAAGTATGCAACACTAGCTCAGCAGAGGATAAAGCTAAGCTAGCAGAATTTTATATCCACAATCTAATTATGCCCAATGAGGTCTCTTGGGATCCCAATATCGCCTTGGGCGATATGCAACTAATGGATTTTGCATCATGGCTGAATCATGAGGATCAGAGAGCCACTGAAGAGAAATCGGTCATGAACCGGGAAGTGAGTGAACCACTGTATATTCGGGCAGAACTAGAAGATCCGGTTGCCCTCACCTCAGCCCGCCAACAGTTATCCAATGATCCTGCAGCTTCCTTGAGATTTATAGACCAGCAAGCCCAAGCAATAGGCCATTTTGAAGACATGGACAGACTCTTGGGAGAAACTGCTGGCCATGCTTGTGCACGTAGATGGCATGCTTTGGCACATAGCTTGAAAATCAGGGAATACCATACCCCGACCAGAATGAGGGAAGCATTTGCAAGGGTGGACCTGTACAAGAAATCAGTGCAAAGACTTCAGGCCAGCTGGATTGGCCTCAAAGTCAGCCCTCCATTGTTGCTAGGATTGGCTGAAGGAGGTACAGGAAAGGAAGAAAGGGCAGAATGGGAAAAAGTGGAAAATACAACAGGGTTTCATATCAACCATGAAGACATCACCACAGAAGCTTGGGATGTAAGGGGAGCAGTAAAGGCCATGAAGGATGAGGATCTTGACTAAGTTGCTCAAGGATGAGCAAATGGTTTAGCTGGGGGGTGATGATGAGCCCCAATTTTGGTACAATTTGGGCTCATTTTGGCCTATTCTTCTTGCTCAAACCATTCATTTTTATTGTTTATGCATACACTTCTTAGTTTATTCATGTTGTTTGTAGGAGAAAGGATAGGCACTTTATCTACGTAGCTAATGCATTGTGATTCCAGGTTTTGGCATTAAAAGGGAGCAAAAGACAACGAAAAGGTGGCAAGGAGACAACGAGTTGGCACTGCTGACGTAAGGAGAGGTTGTCCATGATCTTGGGGGACATTCCTCGTGATCCTCACCAAGAACTCCGAGCCCCACTCCATCCTCCCTCCGAGCTTAATACACGGCCAGTTGTTCTACAGGAACAGCAGTTCAAAACTGCTCTACATGAAACAGCATTTATGACCATCCTACAGCATCAGCAGTTAAACTCTAGATTAAACAGCCGAGCTCCTAGAATCATGGATACTTGTTGGATCATCGTTTTGTATAAGTATAGAGGCCTTAGCCTTGGTTAGGTTGTTGAAACTCTCGTATTACTATTGTAATTTTGGAGCACAGCTCAAGTTTCGTTCTCTTTTGTAAGCCAATTTGGCATGTTATCAGATTATGAATAAAGAAGGCCACTTTTGAGTTAGTTCTGAGTTTTATCAAGGAGCTATAGCTCTCAGGTTAGGGCCCAACCTGAGAGCCATAGACCTCCTCAGTGTTGTAATGCATTTACAATTAGGTCCAGCACTTGAGTTTGTTTAGTTTCCTATGCAATTCGGATTTCCAGCTTGTTAGTTTAATTGTTTTCATTAGCATAGATAGGACTGGTATGATGCTTTGCTTTCAGTATTCAAGTTTGATAGGTTGGTAGAATAAATCTCTTGGAGCTCCCACAAAATAGGTTGTAAAGGCTCACTGCCATCTCACTGTTTGGGATTGGGGTGTAGACCATGATCAGCCACCAAAAAGAACAGCAGTCGTTTTATCTCCACGCAAGTTGCCACATGAACGTTTTTCATTAAGGATTTATTCATACATTCTCGACATTGATCCATACTGCACTCTCACGCATTAGTTTTATTGCTTGGTTTCCATTTTGGATTTATAGGTTTCATGGCATAATAGGTTAATGAATTCCATGTTTTCATGCACAGGTCATTTGTTTTATTTACACTGCTTTTGCTCAAGCGATTTCCTTCGTCGTTTTCTTCATCCACCTGCAAGTTCTATTCACCCTCTATCTCACTCACGTGCCCTCCAACTCTCTCATTTCACGTACAGCTCCATCTCCTTCACTCTCGTTGATTCCACCCTTCCAAAACATCAACCCATTGCATGCACCCTTCCTTCATCTGACTTGCCATTTCCTAATACATCATTAGGTCCATCTCCATCGCCCTTAGCCTCCCACACCACTCCAACACTCCATCAACTCCTAAAAACCTCCACGGCCAACCATCCTGTAGACGTGCACAGCCATCCTGTAGAAAACAGAGTATCCTGTAGGATCCCCTGCAGCCTTCCTGTAGGAGGCCATTCACTTCGTTGCCGAGCTTCTGAACGTGAGGGACCTCTGTGGATGGGTGCTAAGGATCCTTAGGAACCTCTCCTAGCCTCCCCAACCTGTCCCACACTTTCCTTCCTTCTCCATCCCACCCGCACAATCAAACCCTAATTAGGCCAAGTTCACACTCATTCCACACACCTAAAGGAAAAACACAAAAGCACATTTCTCATGATGCAAGTAGCTTAGACCCATGTATTTACACTTGTTAGAGGTAATGACAGCATTCATAGGAGTTGCATCCACATTCTTTGCATTATAGAAGATAGAGTAGTTAAATTAGGGTTTCATGGATTTACATGCTTTAAATTGCTTTTGATTCAGTTTGTCAAGCAGCGTAGCCTTCCTTTGAGTTAGCTTTCGTCCATCATTGATAAAGCTTCTTCTGTGAGCCTATAGAAGTTGGCTTAAGCCCTAGCGGACTTGTGCCAACTGACCAAGTGACAGCTGCGACAAGGGCTAGTACTTGTGCATACAACATCGTCGCTTCCAAGTTTGTACGAACTACCGGGTTGATAAAATTAAGAGACAGGAAGCCCCAGGAGTTGTAGCATTATTGCTACAATACTGGAGCTCACCAAGTGGACTACCATTTGGCACTTTTGTACGGTGGAGTCATTGATTTGTGCTTAATACATGAATAGCTGATTATGCAATATGCTGTTCACAACCGTTTTGCTTAACTTTTTACGCAAGATGGTTCATCTTAATTGATTTATATTCTCATAATAGCTGAATAATCTTCATTACCAGTTATTCTGTGAAATCTTTCTAGATTGCATAATGGAAAAATTCTGCCCCGGGTTAGTGTAGATTAGATGTATTGTTTTTGTTAGATTAAAGTACTATAAAATCATTTCAGAATTTAGAATTAGATTAGTTAAGGAATAATTACAGATTTTCTACTATCACTTTTTACACACACACACACATCACTATTTTCTACACGCATACACCCCCTTTAGAACTGGAAGTTGGTCCCGTTATCCCTAGTCGGACCCGCTACACCAAACGGGCACGGAGCCGCCAACCAGGTTCCCGACCGGGTGGGTATCCCCCTTGTTGTCGACCCGATTTCGGGGCCCTCAACAAGACCCTAACCCAAAGCAAACCTTTCGCCTATGATTTCAGACCCTTGAGCGAACTCCTTTTGTCGAAACTATGTGAACCAAGACAAAAGAGAAGATAAGATGTGTCCAAACGATCTTGAGGTCTCTTCTATTTATATGATTTCCTAAGGGATCACTTGGGGTTAAGACTAACCCAAGTAGTTACTCATGTGGTTAGGACCGACACATTCTATAATACACGTGTGAATAAAATAATTCATAACGCAACTTATGCTTAACCAAATTGGGTGATATTTAGGTCAATTTTGGTCCTCTTGAAATGGGGAATCTAATGAAATCATTATCTTGGTAATTTGAGTTGTATAAGGTGTAATTTTACTGTAGTTGAAAAAATTAACAACCAAGGCATCAAAATCAAGTAGGTAACCTCATAGCTAATAGTTTCCTAGATGTATCGAGTATCACCTGCACATCACCATCCAGAATCATAGCACAACATAATGATCCATCTCAAAATAAATAAACATGCACATAATAAAAATCATCACCATAAATAATGCACAAAATAAGTCATTCAAAGCACATGCACAAACATATAATTTGCTCAAAAATATAGTTTGATACATCAGGGGGGCATCACTGCTAAAAAATAATAATCATTAAAAAATGAGGCAACCTCTCATAATTAATACTTCCCCTACTACATAAAAAGACCAATATATGTGATTTTGAGGGGTCAACATATTGATCTCATCTACCCTGATTTCTATGTACCCTAAACTCCTTGGGATTTGGTATCAAAAGGGGTCTCAATGTCACTACAACTACCGCTACCCTATGTAGCATTGGTCTTCACTCGTAGTGTGGTCTCCAAAACCACTCTACCACATCCTCTCTTAGGGATTCCCATCTAGCCTCTAGCATCCCAAGTAATAAGGAGGTCATTTTCCCTTATATGTCCCTCTATTTCACCTCCAGGCCCCTCACCTAGCTCTTTAATCTCTTTTTCTCCTCTCATACATCTTCTAGATTACCCCTATCAACTAGGGGCACTTCTCCACCAGTATCTAATCAAAACCTCTGTTGTGGTCATAGGGGACCCTCTGGCTCCTTTTCCATTGGATGGACTAACCCTTCATGTGATCCACCAACTGCCTATCTGTCATCATCCACATGATCTAGAACTATCACCCTCTCTTAGCCTCGAGGTCCCATATATACAAAAAATGAAATTATCTCATTAGTATCACATCAATATATCGATTAAAATTATCAAATTAAACAATCCAGTTTAAACATCATAGATATGAATACCTAATGGACACCATGCATCACCAGGGGGCAACCCTGTGTCTAGTTCCCCATGGAAATCCATACTCATATAGCGGTACTCCAAAATAAGTTGGAGGTTCAAGACTGAATAGGATTGGACCACCTTAATCGAATAACAAACTATATCTCATCCTCCCTCTCGAGGCATCAATGGACCTTAACACCAAATTTGTGAGCCACGAGGAGGAGTCATTAGAACCCTGATTACAAGACATATTATTGTCACCCACTCACAGAAGAAGCAACAAAATAATTTCCCATAGATAAACTCTTGTAAGACTCCATGTGATTATTGATTCATTTATGCCACCATCCCACTGTGCACCACTCATGCCCAATAAATAAACATGCCTCAACATAAATGATCCAGCACTGCTAGATGTTTCCCTGTAACTTGATGTGGGATGGTACTACAGGAAATGTGAATGATTATCATAGTCACAATTGTTGGGTGTGGAGCATGATTATTTATAGGTCTTTGTTTCAGCCAGATGTATACCCCAGGAAGTTTGTACACCCCTCCACGCGTGGGGGGCGAGGAGGACTTGTAAAAGTATAGTAATTTCTAGTCAATCTGGGCCGTTCATTAGGTGGATGATCTGATGGTAGAACTTATGTTCAGTTTAGGGTTTTTTCCCTAGAAGGCAACCCCTCTCTTTGTATGAGGGCATTGTATTGAGGCTGTGTATATAGATGTGTATTCTCCAAGCAAGAAACAAAGAGGTGAGACTATGAGAGAAAAAAAGGATATTACAGCGGATCTGCTATAGGTTGTGTCTCTTCATTTTGCTGGATAATAGAAAAGAAGGACTGGCTATTCAGGGTGGACATAACCCAAAATGGGTGAACCACGTATATTTGTGTCTCTCTGGTTTTATGCGTTTTCTGTGTTTATATTTATGTAATATTCTTTGTGTTCCATTGCTCTGTAATTTATAATTTTCTAACAACAACTCATAACCTAGTATTCAATTTTATTGAAACCATAATGGATCCACTGTCTAGTACATTATCCCACATCAATGGTGTTCCCAATACTCCAATTGTAAATCATGCTAAGGTGGCTCGGTTAGTGGATCCTCACCCCAAGGTAGTAGACTTGTTAGAAAGTAGATATTGATCTGCACTAATATCCACAGGGTAGTCCCTTTTGCATTGAATACCTCCCTCTAAGGTCACCATAAGCTCACCATAAATCAAAAGAACTCATCCTATGAGTAGATCAATGGGTTTTGGAAATACCTTAACAACCCTCATATTTCACTAGATCATCCTAGGACTGTTGACTCAATGCAACTATATCATATAGCTTAGTGTATTACTTCTCCCACTAATGTGCCATATAGATGGCCAATCCACATTAGAAAAATGAAAAAAAAAGGAAGAAGAGATCCCTCTTTCTATTTTCCTACATCACCATGGTTGTACCAAAAACAGTCGCGATAGATGCTCATTTGTTCACCTCATAGGTTCGTAGGTGACCTTGTGGTCACAACTTCCATTTCACATATCCATGTACACATATTATCACTCGTATGAGACTAATAGCCACAAAAACTATCTTTGTTGTTACCCCCGTAGGAAGCTTGCGTGTGTCTCCCAACCCGAGCCACAACCGTCACCATGGTTGTCCATTACAGACTTGCACATGAACCCCTATTCTTGTAAAAAAATACAACCACAATGATCACTATGGTTGTACAGTTATAGACATGACGGTCAATGTGGTTGTTTCTCCCACAATTGTGACGATTGCACAGCTCCTTTGGTGTTGCGCACAAAGTTGTGGGCCCTAAACTGAAAAGGAAGCCATATAATCTACCTACTTGAGATTAGAAAAATCATAAAGGATTCAAAAAAGGGACTCACTTAACTCTTAAAACCACTCAAATAGGTGCTTTGGCAAAATGGAAACAACAACATAAATGTTCTCACTCTAGAAGACCTCTCAGCTCTCAACAGTGAAAATGAGGGGATGTGGTGGGCCACACTTATCCTATATAAGCCCTTTTGATCCTCTAGGAACTCTTACAATAACCCATGAGCTCCATTTTTGGAACCACTTGATAATTTGGGATCATAACACATAAAGCTTCATAATAGTAGCATCAATTCAACATGCCAAGAAAGTTCATTTATAGTCCCCTTTATACACTCAAGGTACCCATCAGGTGTGCATTCTTATTTTTTTGCTACATTTATATTTCTCACTATATTTTCAATCATATATTAGCAATAATTTCATGAAGCCTAGTCTTGGTTTCAAGATTGTAGGTTACTGGTGATTTCAAAATGGAACAATGGCCCCATAATGACATATCAACTTTCAAGGTATAAATTCTCACTAGCATGATATGATTTCCCCTTGAAACAATGCATATCCATTTATTATCACCTATGAGTTATCCATAGTGACCCTCCTTACTCAACCACATTTATCATCACCTTCTATTCACATATGGTAAATGTATGTTGTGGTCGATAGTGCCTTACCCTCCATTTATTGATCCATTAAGTAGTTTCCATTTGCATTACTGGCATCCATGTCCATATTTCTATTTCCTAGGATCCATTCACTTGCATGTCTTGAAATATTACTGAATTACTCCTCATCTCACGACTTCTTACCCTCTCTCAAGCACCCACTTGTTTGATCATTATGAATACACCACCACATTTTACATTTGTCTCTACACACCCCCATACAACAATAAACCATTTTCGTGATCACCCATTTAAACTACCCCACACCAAAACCTTAAACCAACCAAAGACCCCACCCCTTTATAGTTCACCTCCTGCATCATCATGCATGTTACTACATACCTAGAGCACATGTCTCTATGTTTGTACTTCCCCAACCATTTATTAATTCTTTTGGAAAGTGTACAAATAATTTTTAAGGAAGCATGATTCTCACTTATATTTTCATGTGTAATACCCAACACCAATCTCTGGTCAACTTTGGTTAGATCTCACTCTATATATTTCATTGGCCCAATATTGATGACATGATGTGTCACAATGCCACTTCATACCAAAACATCTTATTCTTGCAAATCCTTTTTCCCAATCAAAACAACCATCTATCCCCCCACCTTAGATGTCCTATTCACTCTAATGGCATATTATCCTCCAGTTTATTTTGACTTTAACCAATTGCATAAAAACTTCAAGCTTACTATTATGTTCCTATACCAATAGGTGTCATAATTTATGATTAACTTAGGTTATCCATGTAATATGTACATACCTTTGCTTTCTACAAATGTTTTCCATATCTGTAAAAAAAAATAAAAATTAAAAATTAAAAAATGTAAAGAGGGTATATCCTAAAAGAAAATCAAAGGATAAAAGGAATAAAAAGAAAAGGTCAAAAAAGATGAAGAATGAACCCCAAGAAAAAAAAGACCATGAAAGTGTGCAAGTCAAAATGCCACTACTATTTACTTTTTATTCAGAATAATGATTGTGTGTAGCTTGCAATCTTTGCCACGATCCATGATAGTCAAAATGTTTAAGCTTGGCTATTTCATGTTTTCAATTTCATGTCTATAGATAGAGAATAAAATCTGACCAAACAGTGTAATCTTGGCAGATAATTAGATTAGGTAGAGTGAATAAAAGGAGCTCAACTGTTTAATCTGAGCCCTTGGATGTAATAAGGTTAGACTTAGATAGATTTTCATTGTAAAAGAAAAGAAAAGTTTGATAAGGGTTTTCCAGTTTAAGTGCACCCTAATAAAAAGTAGAAAAAATGGTAGGATGTGTAGGTGGGTAAGTAGATGAATGGTTGTAGAATGGTGTATGATGAATGATTAGTTGAAACTCATATCATTTACTTTCAATGTCATATTACTTTAAAAGTATCGATAACAAGGAAACATCTACACAAAGTCAAGTGTTTGATTTCCTCATTCATTTTACCCCTATTTCACTAATTTCCCACAAGTAACAGTCAAAGTGCCCAAAGCCTTAAAGTTAAAGGGGCTCAGAGCATTTATCTAACTTCTGGAGGGACCAGACCCTCGGCCCAATGACTTATAAGGTCTAAAGTGCTAAAACCCCACATCAACATTAACCCCCTTCATCATTCACTCATTTCCCCCAAAAACCCCTTTTCCTAGAGTAAAATCACTATTTGCTTAGGAAAAGTAATTATCCACATATAAAACTCCTTCTCACAAAAAACCCACAAAATTCACCTAAGCCTAAGTTATAATGTTTAAATGTGAATATATTTCAAAACATTTTACTTAGCGCATTCTTATCTCTGTTTCCATTTCATATTAACATTAATCTATTATAGTTAACTCCCGAAAAATACACCCCATCCCCGTATATATTATTAAAAACACTTATATTAATATCCCGCCCCGGTTTGAAATATAAACCTTAATAATGAAGTAATTAGATAGATTAATTAATCTATATGTGATCAATTAAGATCTATAACCCTCCGCTGCATTAAAAAGGAATTCATTAATCAACCTGTGGTTAATTAAGAGCCTTCCTCCAATCACATTGCCCCCAATGTCATTAATCTCCCTAATCCACAGTTATTATCCCGTCGGGCCCCTCCATTAAATCTCGATCAAGTCCCTTCCCCAACCACTGTACGATCTGACCCCTTCAAATCTAACAGTCAACGCTCATATTGGGTGGCCTCCGATGCCAAACTTTACTTGCCCGATGTGAGTGGTTTTATTGTTCACCTTGCCGCTTCGTGTCACCCGATGAATGGCATTAGGCAGACCTCTCCCAATACTCCCATACCCTTATAAGTGATGCAATAGATTCCTCTTACCGCCTCCGCTTACCACCTTTGCTAAACAACAAAACATCACTTCTGTCAGTTGGTGCCAGCTGTCACTTTCCAGCGCCAACTGGCGCATTTCCATTATACATGCCAAAAGCATTGACTTTTCCAATAAACCCAAAACTATTCATTATTTTTGTTTTACCAAGAAAATAAACTTCTGTTCTCCATGCACACTCAGAGTACGTTCGAGCCGTCACCTTGCTTCTAACCGTCAACCTCCAGAAGCTGCTGAACTCCAGATTGCCATTACAGACCCATGCACTCCATGCCAAGAGTGCACCAGAGCCATTTGTCTCTCCATGCAACCATAACCAGGTATTTACCCTGTTTCAACTAAGAAACCCTATTTTCCATACTGAACCTGAACTAAATTGCTATAAGAATTAAGTAATTTAGTGAAATTAAGCTATTTGACAGTCTTGACACTCTCTGAGATGACCCATTTTTCCATAATTCCCCAAAAATTCCCTGCCCTCGTCCTTGAATCCATAAGAACCAAGGATGGACACCCCAGTTGCCTTAAATGGCATGCTAGTTACCACTCCTTACAAAGATTTAGACCATCTTCCTCTGGCCGAAAAAGACTTCCAGATAAAATACCTCACCTTTGACGAAACCCCTCTGAAATTGCATTGCAAATACCAAGATATCTACTTGAATCATGCAAATAAGATAAGTCTCTGGCAATATAACCTGCCCAAGTATCAATTCACCAGTGTTCATGTTTTCCCAAAAATTATTCATTACTGCCATGCTAACTATGACCCTATCATGAAAGTTGTAATGTCCCCAGACCAGAAAAATATATTCACCATTATAGCTGAGTCCATAAACAAGATGTTACAATTGCAACCTGATCAAGACCTCACCCCCTGTCCATTGCTAATTTTCTTGAAAGATTCTCCAATATGTCTAGTTCCAGAAGTACTCAAATCCTCCAGACTTTCATTTCTGAAGAAAAACACATGCCAAAGGACCCCCCTCCTTACATATCATGCTTCTTTTCTGACCTAGGCAAAGATATCACAACAATGCTATCATGCATTTTAGGTTCTACCACTAATGAATATGTAGATGAGACTATTTTTGTTGGCATGTCTATTTTTACCCCCGGTCAACCTCCTACAGTCAAGTTTGATTATGCAAAATTCATCACAGATAAAATGCATGATCAGTTTATGAGACTTGAAAATGAGAGGGTATTCAAGTATTCATCAGTCTTGTATCATTTGTTTCTCTACTACCAAACTGATAAGTTTCCCTTCTCTGTCCAAAAGCTTGATACTAGAGGGAATCCTAGATCTGTCATCTTCTGGACTACTCTATTCCACAGGTCTTGTTATTCTCACCATCCATACATAGATTTTATTGACCTATTTGTACATCCAGTGACTACAATGTTATTAGGAAGTCCCCCTCCCAGAATTAGTGTAGACATTAAGAGGGTTCTCCAGTTGTCCAAACAATACAAAGTAGGGGATTGGTACTTGTACCAAAACCATACTGAAATCAAAATTTATGGGTGTGAGCTCCCTCCTTACAAGTTACCAAGATATCTCCCCATGCGATTATTTGCTCTGGAGTACTACAGGCAAATGATCAATTCTGATGAGATTCACTTTGTCAAAACCAAGAAGAAGGCCCAGCTAAGAATAAAGGATCATCTAGGCCCATTTATTTGCAATAACAAAGAAGCAGGAAAGGAGGCAAATGAAATCCTCCAAAGACTGAAATTAAAACAGAGTTTCATATGGGCCTATGACCCCCACGGCTTCATTTGTAATAGAAGGCAGAAACATAAGCTATCTCCTTATATCCACCATAGGATCCCAGAAATTGAACAATATGCCAATCAATCAGAATGGGTGGAAGGCACTCTGATAGATCAAGATAGCACACAAGTTGAAGTTGACAATGTAATGGTGGACTTAGAAAGAAGGTTTGATGAAGATTCATTTGTACATGTGTTTGGAGAAACTTCATCATGAAAGCAGTCACAGGAACACAGAACAAAACCATCAGAGCAACAAGGAACCTCAGAACAAGCAGAAGATTCAGAACAACAAGAAGAGTCAAAGCAACCTGAAATTTCAAAGGAGCTTGCTCAACCTGAACAAATCATGAGCAAACCTCCTATTTTGCAGACTCCTCTAAATGAGGAGAAAAATTTAAAGAGAAGCCGAGATGAAGCCACTCCTTCTACTATGCCTATTGATCAAAATTTTGTTAAAAGGAAAAGGTTAAACCCATATGCAGAGGAGGAGTATAGTGAGGAAACAGCAGGCAACTCAATAGCCAAAAGGAGTGACAGCAGGCCAACCATTCCAATAGGAGGCACACCATCTGTCTCACAGATACAAGCATTGGAAAGACAACAGAGCACAGAGGTATCTTCTTTCAGGGCTCCCTCTGAACAGAGCCTGGACATTAAAGGAAAGTATAAAGAAATTAAAGCGAGGAATGAGAAACTAAAAGCTCAAACCTATGCTCACTACCTCAAAATGGCTCCAACTAACCAAACCAGGCTTATGTCAGCTTTTGACATAAAGGAAGGAAAAATGCAGATGAGCTTCCTCAAGCCAACTATGCAATAGCCAAGATCCATGGCTGATTATTTAAAGACTGATTTTGAAGTTTTGGAAAAGGATATCCATCCTATTGACCAAATAGAACTGCACAAAAAACTGGTGAAATGGTCTATTCTACATTGACTAATAAGGCCATCACAGCACATCAATTGCAAAACTCATTGCACAATACCACTACACAACTGCAACTATAAAAGGCCTCCTCTTAGGCTAAAGACACTAGGATAAAACTCTAGAGGACTTGGTGATAAAATTGGGACATGTCAAAGCAGCTGAACAATTGATTAAAAAAAAGAATGATGATATAGCTGCACTAAAGAAGCAGCTCAAGATCCCTCCTCTCCACCATCCTCAAACTGCAGAAGTCATAGAGAAACAAAAGGAGGAAGAATGTATGGACCTAGTCCTTAAGTTAAATGATCAGTTGAAAGAAATTGAAAAGGAAATGGAAAAATCAATACAGTGTAAGCAGAGCGAGCTGGCTACCGCCCCTTAGAGTATCATACCCATAGTTTCTACAACAGTACCCTCCACTCTAGCAGCGTCTTTGGCACCAACACTTCCACCAGTGACAACATTTCCAGTAGCAGAGACTATTCCAACTATGGGTACATCAACCAGTGCAGGGACCTCAACAGAAAAGATAGGTGAGATGATTAAATCCATGGAACAAATGAGTATCCATGCCATAGAATTGAAAAAGCTCAAGGAACAAATGTCAAGTTTGGAAACAAACTACGAGCTAGCACAGATTCAAAACAAAGAAGAAGAAAGGAAAAACAAAAGGATGGAGGAAAGAATCAAAGTCCTGGAGAAGGACTTGACATTAGAAAAGCCACTAGGAGACATGAGAAATATATTGTGGGCCAATATCATTGATTCCATCAATGATATTTGGCCTTCTATTCAGGTAATTTTTGAACAAACTGAATTAATAAAAATAGCTGTAGAAGCTATACAGAAGACTAAAGAAGAACTGGGAGATAAGCCCGAAGAGGAAAATTAGTTAATTGATTTTTTGAATAGCAGGAATAGGTACCAACTAGATGAGTTGGAGATTGAAGACATAATAGCTACTATCATTGAAATAAAGAGAGTTATTACTAAAAGGAACTTGATGCTTAACTTAGAGAAAATGTGTCAGAGTATTCAGGTAGATATAGATAGCTTCATGTTGAAATATGGAATTTTAAGAGAGAAAGGCCTTCCTAGCCCAATGGTTATACATGACAAGTTAATGACACAAGATGACTATATCAAGAAATTAGAGAAACAGGCCAAGAGTCAAGCAAGTTCTTCAGTAGTAAAAGCATTACCTATAGGAAAGGTACTTTATGATGGTCTAGAGAATCTATTTTACATAGAGCATGGAATAAAACATCTATTCACCAGAAAACCCAATTTTTCTAAGTACACAGAAGCTGATGAAGTTTACAAGAAGATGATCAGGGTGAAATTTCTAGATAACGAATTGTGGACCAGTTTGACTAACTTACTGGAGTAAAAAATGTTTACTATGGTAAAGTATGGTAATACATGATGAAAGGATGAAACAACACAAGTAAAGGGTATCAGTAGGTGAAGATAAGAGTGAAATATAGCACATAACTACTAAGGCAACTGTAAGAGCCAAATCTGAATTCCAGTAGCCAACACATTCACAAATAAAGGGACAACAAACAATCTGTTTTCCATCTATCTTTATCTTCGTGGTGAAGATAATTTTTGTTTCCTAGATTAATTCTCATGTAGTTATGAGATATTTTGTATCAATTTTTTTATAAATACTTCACAAATTGAAGTAATTAGTGTGGATCAGAAAGCATTTATATAGACTTTTGTTTTCAGCTAAAGGAGCTATTGTAATCAAGGCTGGATTGGTTTACTGGATTAAATAAAGTTGAGGACATTTCACTCGATTCATGTGCACTGTGGGAAACAAATAATTATCATTTCTCTGATTTTGAATATTGTTTTCCTTTATGGTATGAAATATCATATGTGTTTTCTTATAATTCTTAAAAGCAAACGAGGAATAATATCATCAGAATCAGCTTAAGTGCTCTCTGTTTTAACTGTTTTCTTATTTAATGTTTTCTACTAAATTGATTAAGTGCAGGAATTCTTAATTTCTCCCTCACTTCTGTAATTCATTCCTTTTATTGGCCCCTAGTATAGGATTATTAATTTCCCTTTCTATTTTCCAAAACTTCCCTTCTTCATCTTGATCCCTGCTAAGAATTCTTCATTGCCCTTGGCCCTGGTTAAGTTTTCCATCCATTGAGACCTTTAGATTTGTCCTTGTTGTGCTATTGTTGGGTCCCTATAATACTAGTGATTACCCCATTACTATTGTATTTATACCCCTTATTTATATTGTTGTGCCCCTATTACCCCCATGTTGTTATTTCTGTGCCCCATAGAATCCCTCTATTGTTATTTTTGTGGTTTTATATTATTATTGTTAGGTCGGCTGGATTATATTGTGACCCCTTAGACTCCTATATATAGAAAGGAGGTTTTGTCATTTGTATCATAAAAGAATTGTTCATTTATGTAATGTAAAGGACGTTTCCCCCTCGAAGAGGCTGAATTCTAAGGCGTTGATCTATCTTTTCTATCTTTTCTTGAGCTGGTTTCATAACATTTGGTATCAGAGCTTTGGATTCTAGGGTTTCGCTGCTCCAAAAAGGTCATCGTGGCATTTTCACTATAACTTTTTTTCTGTGACGTTTCAGAAGTCGCAAAAAAAACCCATTTGAGAGGAAATCGTGCTGAACCTTGGGACCAAATTTCAGAGCTTTTTCTGTGATATTTGCGGAGATATGATCTGAGGAAGTTGGTCTTTTTGCAGACTCCTAAATTACATTCAAAACAGGTGACCTGGGGAAAATCGTCATAACTTTCTCTCTGGGGATCGGATTGAAATTTTGTAAGAAGTTACAGAAAGAGGATGGACTTTAGTTTCTTGTATGCATGTTGCAGATTCAAAGGTTGAAACAGTGACTCGTGGCACGTCGTACAAGTTTGCTCTACTGAACTAGTCTAAAAGCAAGTCACTGTGGGAGATTTCACATAACTCTTCCTTGGAGAATCCAATTTGAGTCAAACTTGTGGCATTGGAAAGAGGACGCAGAAGGATACTATAGGTCGTAATTTTAGATCTGGATAATTTGAAATTACAGATATACATCAGATTCATTATCAGGCTTTTATAAGGTACAAAAAGGTGTGTAGTTTTTTTTAAATTTTTGTGTAAGCTTGGTTTAATGGAATTCAAAGGGCATAGTAAAGCATTATTATCGGTAACTAATTCCCCGAGGAAAGAAAATGCAAACACCTAGTAAGGAACTTGAAAGCTCTAGCATGACTCATGAAGAAGAGGAAGAAATGCTACATGATATATCAAAATTACAAGAACAAGTGCAACAAATGTCACGCTCACAAAAGCTAATAGAAGCTAAGATAAGTGGCATGGAATCTAAGATAAATGGCGTGGAATCTAAGATAAAGGGCATGGAAGCTAAGATGGATGATTCGAAGATAGATTTGAAGAGAGACATGGCAGATTTGAAGACAGATTTGAAGGCAGACATGGCAGATTTGAAGACAGATTTGACAAATTTTCTACAAGAAATACTTACTAATGGTGAAAAGGTTGTAAAGGAAACTCATGATGTGAACAAAATTAATGTTAATCATGATTCCATAGACACTAATGTTGGATCGAAGACCCACCATATTCCAAAAATCGATATGAGGAAGTTTGATGGCAAGGATCCCGCCACATGGATATTACAGATGGAGCAGTTCTTCGATCTCAATAATGTGCAAAACACACAAAAGGTACGTATGGCAACTGTATATTTGGAACCAAATCAGTTTGTATGGTATCAATGGCTTTTCTCTTGTAAAAAATTTATCACTTGGGCAATTTTTACGGAAGAATTGATAGCACATTATGAAGATACAAAAAGCAACACTTTTTTTAGCCAATTGATAAGTCTCAAACAAAAGGGTTCAGTAATGGAGCACATTGAGGAGTTCCAAAAATTGAACATAAGGGTAAAAGATATTCCAGAGGAGCATAGGATTGATGTGTTCATAGGGTCTTTAAAGGATAATATCCAACATGATGTTCGCCTTTGGGAACCTGATTCATTAGAGAAGGCATTCAGGTTAGCAAGAAAAATGGAAAGCAAAATTATGGCAACCAGGAAGCATACCACTCACAACTATAAAGACGGAAGTGTTGTTGCCCCTAGTCTTCCACAACCTATAAGGTTGACACCACAACAATTGGAAGAAAAAAGAGCAAAAGGGCTTTGTTACAGTTGTGATAGCAAATACACTAAAGGTCATAAGTGTGCTGAGAAGAAATTATTCTACATAGATTGTGAAGAGGAAGAAGAAAAGGAGCAAGAAAGGTCAAAAGAAGAAGATATACTCCAGGAACAAAGCCTAGATGAAGAACAAATAAATCCGACCATATCTTGTAATGCATTGGCGGGAATTACCACTCCTCAAACCATCAAGATAGAAGGACAAATCAAGAAGAAAAAGGTAATAGTGTTGATTGATTCAGGAAGCACCCACAATTTTATTCATTGTAGGGTAGCAAAAGAATTGAATTGCTTCCTATATCCAGCACCAGAGTGTCAAGTGATGATTGCAAATGGAGGAACAATAAATTGCTCTGGAAAGTGCCATAATATCAAGCTATCCATGGGAGAATATGTATTGACTAGCCCAATGCTTTCCATTCCAATGGGAGGTGCTGATGTTGTACTAGGAGTCCAATGGCTACAATCCTTGGGTACAATAGCTTTTAATTTTCAAGAACTTTTCATCAAATTTTCTACGGAAGGAAAGGAAGTTGAATTAAGGGGTATTGCAGGGAAACCAGGAAAGATAATCAGCTCTAATGGTATGACAAAGCTTCTAAAAAAGGAGCAAAGAGGTGTAATTGCACAATTATGTTCGCTAGATGTTTCCACATTGGAATCATCTATTTCTCCAGATCTCCAAAAAGTCCTGGACAATCATTCCAAGGTATTTGAGACTCCCAAAGGTCTCCCACCTATGCGTGATCATGATCATGCTATTCATCTGATTCCAGGAAGTGTTCCTCCAAACATCAGGCCGTACAGATATCCCTATGTCCAAAAAAGTGAAATTGAACGTATGGTTGCAGAAATGCTAGAGGCTGGTATAATTCAACCAAGTCAAAGTTCTTTCTCTGCTCCAGTAGTATTGGTGCACAAGAAGGATGGATCATGGCGCATGTGTCCAGATTATAGGGAGCTCAACAAGCTCACTATTAAAGATAAGTTCCCCATTCCTGTCATTGATGAATTACTGGATGAATTGCATGGATCAATTTACTTCACCAAGTTGGATCTTCGTTCGAGATATCATCAAATCAGAATGAAGATTGAAGACATTCTGAAAACAGCATTTAGAACTCATGAGGGTCATTATGAATTTTTGGTCATGCCTTTTGGCCTTACCAATGCACCTTCAACATTTCAAGGTTTGATGAATTCAATTTTCAAACCATTCCTTAGAAAATTTGTGTTAGTATTTTTTGATGATATACTAATCTACAGCAAGTCTTGGAAGGATCATGTTGAACATGTTGACAGGGTGCTACAACTATTGGAGGAGAAACAATTATATGCAAAAAGATCCAAATGTTTCTTTGGAGTCCAGGAGGTGGAATATTTGGGTCATATTGTATCTCATGAAGGAGTTAAGGTAGACCCTAGCAAAATTAAAGCCATTAAGGAATGGAAAATCCCCACATCCATAAAGCATCTGCGAGGATTTCTTGGGTTGACAGGGTATTATCGCAAGTTTGTTAAGAATTATGGGAGAATAGCAGCACCTCTAACAACATTATTGAAGAAAGATGCATTTTCATGGACTTCGGAAGCAACAAAGGCCTTTGAACATCTTAAAGAGGCAATGTGCCAAGCACCGGTCTTAGCTACACCGGACTTCACAAAAACCTTTATTGTGGAATGTGATGCTTCAGGAAATGGAATTGGTGTTGTTCTAATGCAAGATGAAAGACCCATTGCTTTTGAAAGTCGTCCAATCAAGGGAAAGTTTTTAAGCAAAGCTATTTATGAGAAGGAAATGTTGGCAATACTCCATGCACTTAAGAAATGGCGACCCTACCTAATGGGAAGACACTTCAAGGTAAAAATGGATCATGATAGCCTTAAATACTTTTTAGAACAAAGATTATCCTCTGAAGAGCAACAAAAGTGGGTCACAAAGATGTTGGGTTATGACTTTGAAATCATCTACAAAAAAGGGAAGCAAAATGTGGTGGCAGATGCACTCTCAAGAAAGGATGAGGATGTGGAAGCATTGTTGTGCACCATTTCTATTATCCAACCAGATTGGATAAACAAAGCAAGGGAGGAATGGAAGAATGATGAAGAAGTGTGGGCACTTATTCAAAAGCTACAACAAGATTCCAGTACGTCTGATACATTTAGCTGGAAAAATGATTCGTTATGGTACAAAGATCGCTTATACCTCTGTAAGAATTCCCAGCTAAAACAAAAGATTCTTATGGAATTGCACACTTCTCCCTTAGGAGGGCACTCGGGATTTTTAAAAACTTACCACAGGGTTAAGAAGGAATTTTTTTGGGATGGCCTTAAATCAGATATTCAAAAGTTTGTGGCGGAATGTTTGGTTTGCCAACAAAATAAAGTTGAAACAATTAAGACACCAGGTCTATTACAACCTTTATCCATTCCAAGCCAACGTTGGGAGGAGGTTTCAATGGATTTTATCACAGGTTTACCCAAGTCTGAGGGAAAGAGTGTCATCATGGTGGTAGTTGACAGACTTACCAAGTATGCACACTTTTGTGCATTATCACATCCATTTAAAGCCAGTACAGTTTCTACTGCATTTATGGAAACAATTCAAAAGCTACATGGAAACCCAAAGATTATTGTAAGTGACAGAGATCCCATTTTCACTGGAAATTTTTGGACAGAATTATTTTCTTGTCTTGGTACTCAGTTAGCTCATAGCTCATCTTATCATCCTCAATCTGATGGGCAAACTGAGATAGTAAACAAATGTTTGGAAGGATATCTTCGTTGCTTTGTATCTGATAAACAGACACAATGGGTCAAATGGTTGCCTCTGGCTGAATGGTGGTATAACACTTCCTTCCATACATAAACAAAAATGACCCCATTTATGGCACTTTATGGGTATCAACCACCATCCATCACATCATATTTAAGAGAAAATTCTAAGGTTCAGGCAGTGGAACATCACATCAAACATCAACAACAAGTCCTCCAACTCTTAAAGGATAACCTCGTGTTGGCACAAAATAGAATGAAACAACAGGCAGATCAACATCGCAGTGAAAGAAGTTTTGATGTAGGTGATTGGGTATTCCTACGGCTACAACCATATAAGCAAATGTCCCTAAAGCAAGCTAAGAAGGATAATAAATTATCACCAAAGTATTATGGTCCGTACAAGGTGTTGCAAAAGATTGGTACTATGGCATACAAATTGGAGCTTCCTGCAGCTTCTCGATTGCACCCAGTTTTCCATGTTTCATGTTTAAAGAAGGTTATAGGCGACAAGCTCCCAGTTCAAACAATATTGCCAGAACTTGATGAGGAAGGAAAAATTATATTTGAACCAGAAGCAGTCACAGAAACAAGAACTCAACAACGACGAAATTGATCAATTTCAGAGTATCTTATCAAGTGGAAGAACTTATCCGCTGAAGATTCCACATGGGAGGATGAGAATTTTATGCAGAAGTATCCAGAACTACTCAATCGTTGAGGACAACACTTTTTTGAAGGAGAGGGGCATGTTGGGTCCCTATAATACTAGTGATTACCCCATTACTATTGTAGTTATACCCCTTATTTATATTGTTGTGCCCCTATTACCTCCATGTTGTTATTTCTGTGCCCCATAGAATCCATCTATTGTTATTTTTGTGGTTTTATATTATTATTTTTAGGTCGGCTAGATTATATTGTGACTCCTTAGACTCCTATATATAGAAAGGAGGTTTTGTCATTTGTATCATAAAAGAATTGTTCATTTATGTAATGTAAAGGAGGTTGCCCCCTTGAAGAGGCTGAATTCTAAGGCATTGATCTATCTTTTCTATCTTTTCTTGAGCTGGTTTCATAACAACTATCTTGCCTTGTGAACTCTTAACTCGTTGATTAATCAAATCCTGATAAACCTTTCCAACTTGACTCCCCAGCCCAATGGTCTGGATACCTTCTCTGCCCATCTGTTTCCTTAATTCCACCAAACAAATCAAAAAAAATCCCAAAGCATTAATAGCTAGCCTAATATCATATTAAAACAACACTAAATTATAAAGTGATAGCCCTCTTTGAGTATAGATAGGTTAGGATCTATATTTAAAAGATTGGTTTGTAGTTACCTTAGATCCTTTCCTTCTTTTAAATAACTTCTAAGGAAAATCTGAGTGATAACACTTAGGAATTTCATAGTCTCCATATTCCCTATTAGCCTCTAATGATATGCATTTTTCCCCATTACATGATATAATACCTTTACTTTGTTCAAGAAGATTTCCTAGGACACCCTTAGTCCTAGAAAAACTAGTCTTCTTTCCTATTAACATCAACTCCTACTTCCCAAGTTCAAAGTAGTACCTTGGTCTTCCTCTCCTTATAGGTTGAACCTAGGTGGAACAATGGGAAACATTATTTCCAATTGATTCCCTCGATCCATCTAATATTTTACTCCAAATCAGTTTTCACATCAGAGGGTAGTCGAACTTTAGGATAGTTGCAACTCTTTCACTTGATCGAAGACCCATGCATCCAAATAGGCACTCACTTCAATAGTTCCCTTAATTTCATCCATGGTAATATTCACATAAAGCCATCTTTTAGAGATTCCCCTGAGGGTAATGCAACCATCTACTTCAGGATACAACAAAGTAGTTATTCTCAATATCTTTTATACAACTTATTTTGTGTAACTACCACATGTTAAGTCAAATTCATTCTCATGAGCGTGGGACATGCCCCTCATATAGATATTTTGTTTATATACAATCCTCTATAAGCATTGGAGTCTATTTCCTCTCTTAAAGGGTACCCTTGATCCTCTCCTCACAAGGTACTCTCTCTCTCTCTCTCTCTCTCTCTCTCTCTCTCTCTCTCTCCATAAGTCAATAGGACCCATCGCAGGTGTTATCACAAAACCAGAACTAGTGGCTACAACCAAGCAAAGTTTCATGTAACTGTTTCAGACCATACTTTAGATTAGGAATTAGCCTTCCTAATCAGAGAGGGCTCTCTCACAACTCTTGATAAAATCCTTCAAACACTAGATGGCTAACTCTTTATTCACTTATGAAAGCATAACTGGTTGGAAACACATCAAACTGGCTCTCATTGGGCTATGGAGTCTATAATATTAAGTAAACAAGGAAAACACAGTGATCTCATGGAAATCAAGGCTCTTAGCATTACATGTCAAACATACTCCACCAAAACATAGCTTGCTGAATACACAGGAAGTCAGAGCATATAATTATGAATTCTGAGTGATTGCATACAACAAGACTATAAAATAACATAAAGTATAAAACACCATCACTACATTTGAACATGACAATCCTTCGAGAATCTTGAGAAGAGAATAACTCTGTTTTACTATTACTGTCAAAAAGGTCTTACAATGGCCCAAAACAACACTGTTTTTCTATAAAGTATCCAACCTTTTTTACATAAAAGTTATTCCTATATATAGCCAATCAAAACACTACTGCACGAGACTCCTCAACAAGCATGAAGGGAGCTCGGAATTTTGACATTAATGACCTTAACTATATCATAAACAAACTAATTGATTACAAGAGATATGGTGCTACGAAAACAGAGGACTCTGTCACATTGGCACTTTAAGTCTTTCTCCTCGTATACTTTGCTGCGTTCTCAGAGCTTGCCACCTGTAGCATTACAATAATAACCAAACCCAAACTGAAAGCAGATTCAATGTATGGACAGCTCCGGATACCTGATGCATAGATGATTCATCAACCAATAAGAAAATGAAGCCTATATTCTCGGTTGCTGCCTCCCATCGGTGTTCATGTATTAATGATCCAGTTTCAAGTCATTTAATCCTTGGATAGTCCCGTGTGACTGAAGAAAACTCATGATCTGGCCATCCCATAACTAGACAAGTGTATCACTTAACACCTCAGCAGCTCTATCACAACCCTAAAAACTCGGACATAAAGTGAAACTTTCAATAAGAAACAAAACTTCACCTTTTCTTCGAATATTTACACCTGGCAACCTTTTTTAAATATCTGACTGACCTTCTATAACCTCCATGTTGGCATTAAGTCATCTCTTTAAATATTTGCTGACCTCAGCATTCAAACTCAAGTTTTTAACATAACCAGTCATCTACAGCAGTTTCGTAGCGCGCTACGAAACTGCTGTAGGTCATCAAAATTAAATACATGAACCTTAAAGCAACAATAACTCAAGTCTGTGATTTCTTCAGTCATTCTATACAGGTGTAAAGACATCAAAAAGTCTCAAAAAGCTTTTAAAAAGACGATGGCCAAAATATATCAAAATTTGGAAAACACATCCCTTCTTGAATCATTTAGCTAGTTTGTCTAGCTTCTCTTTCAGGCTGATGACTTCTTCCTTCAACTTCTTGTTCTCTGCTCTTAGACCTGCATTTATTTGTTTCATAGTCTTCGCCTGCTTCAGAGCTGGCACTGTCCATACATAGGCATCAGATACTGAGCTAGCTTGACTGATCAAATTTGTTTTACCTTTCATTACAGCTTTCTTATAGCTTGTAAATCTTACTGCCTTTTCTTTAAAAACATTTTGAACCTGAGGTATTTCCTTACTTGCTTCAGCTTGTTTCTTAATGGCAATCACATTTCCACTTTGACTGATAACAACCTTATTATCCTTGTTCTTGTTTTTAGCTGCTTGGACTATTTCAGAGAAGACTTCAAGTGCCTCTGTCCTAGGCATCTCTGAAGATGCTTTCTCTTTCTGAGCTTTTTCCACTTCTTTCATTTGCCTTCTAGTCATTGGTCTGCGTGGTTTAAAGGCATACTCTTCACTTGGTTCTTCAAACTTTAATCTTTTAGAAGCCTTTGACTTCTTAGAACTTTCAGGTGAGGATTGTGTTAGATCAATATGCATTGGTGATACCAATTGATCTTGCTCAATTTCAAGTGGTTCAATTTGAATTGGATGGTCTTGCTCTAATTCAATGGCTTCCAGTAAGTCATTTAAACTGCCCTTAGAAATAGGACTCTCTTCCACAGGGGCTGACTTTCATTTTTCTTTGCTTAGCTGGCCTCTAGTTCTCACCCTTGAAACCCTTTCAACTTCACTAGATTTAATTTCATCCTTTCTTTTGTGAGTCTTCTGTTTTGATGACTGAGGTGTTTCTTTAGGAGATGACTTAGGGGTTTCCTTTTCAGATACTCTAGATGATTTTGAAGTTTTATCTACTGATGCTTCAGGTGTTTCTTTAACTGCTGGCTTAGGAGTTTTCTTCATTGATGCTTCAGGTGTTTCTTTGACTGTTACAGACCTCTCTGATTTCTTTGTTTTAGCTTTGGGCTTCTTATGGTCTGTTATTTCTTTCCTAATCTCAGCCAAAGTAGTTTCCTCACTCTTTTCTTCTCTTTCTCTTACAGGTAATGGAGTTAGGCCCGTTTTACTTGGGAAACCGGCCATGAACACAAATGAATCCCAGTCTTTACCAATTTTATGTAGGCTATCCAACACCAGTAATTTAACCAGACCATGATGAAAAAGAGATGTTTCATAAGCTTCCTTCTTTAACTGAATCTTATCACACATCTTGCTAATACTTCTGAATAAGTAAAAAGGTATGTCTATTGAGCTCTTACCAGTGAAGTGTAGCAGCAGCTTAAAATGGTATGAGTAGACTTTGTTGTACCGACCCTCACACGTCAGGTACTTCTGGATACATGTCAATAGCATAGCATAATTCTCCTTTAGATAGCTCCTTGGGACAGCTTTAGTAAGATCTTCGTCTACATATGGTGCCTTCAAGAACTCCTTGCACGGACCCATGTCAAACTTGAAATTCTTGAACCACTCTTGGCCACCCCTCGGGATTTCTGTGACAGAAGAAATGACTTCAGGGGACACCGGAAACTCCAACATGGCCACCTTCGAATTCAGTCCAGTGAAGTTCAATGCAAATGCCTTGGTCACTTCTGCATGTCCACCCTTTAATTTTTCACAAAATTGCCAGCAACCAGCACTTCTAAACGCCTTTGCTACCTCCTCATCCCTGAGGGTTACATCTAACCCCTCCGGCTCTGTTCTCACACATTTACCCGAACGATGTTCCCTTCTTTCCATGCTTCTTTGAGTAATTTTACACAAGGGAATGACGGTGGTTTGCAGCACGAAGACAATCTTTAGCTGTAGAGAGCAGGCTCGCTTGCAGTAGTCCGTTTAAAACAAAGCTCAGGCTTTTCATAGAGCAAAAACATTCTTATGATATGAAGAACTCATTATGGAATGACCACCCCCTATAACGTCCTACAAACTGACACACAACTATATGACTTCGGACCTTATGGCAAAATAATGGCTAATCATGACATAGAAAGGGTGTGAAAAGACAATCATAACCAGATTTGTGACTCACTACTCTTGGATTAGACATTCAGAGAAAAACGCTGCAAAAAACCCTGAAACTCCGATTTCGTAGCGCGGGCAGTTCAAATTTAAGAGGATGCGCTACGAAATCGCTGACAAACAGAGCGCTACGAAAACACGCAAACATTATTTCGCAGCAAAACTGACCAATCACACCCGCGCTGCGAAACTGCGCAAGTACCAAAGACATCATACCCGCGCTGCGAAACTGCGCAAAGTACCAATGACATGACATGACATAACTAACAATGATGGAGGGTGTCTAATGATCTTGCCTTTACACGAATTCTCATCCACAACTCTTGAATTTCAAATTTGAAATTGACATCAACTAACAAACCTATTTACAAGACCTCAATACTTTATAAAAACTTATGGACACTCTTATATACATGAACTATAGTTCCTAGTGATAACAGCAGGAATAGAAAATGTGATGTATTTCAGCTATACATTCACTCCTAACCCCATACATTAGGGGGAAATTGTTATCATGGAAAAATCGTACACTCAGTTGTACACATCAGCCTACTCAATAACATGAAAGATTATGGATATGTGTACCATCTGGGCCCAAAAACATCACAGAAAAACTAAAAATTCAAATTCCTCTAAGGTTCATTTAAAAGATTAAACCATGTAAGGGTTTTAATATTGTCTTATATTTTTTTCCACATGTTTTCATTTGATAGAAATGTATATCCATCAAAGCACCAAATCAACAACCTGATTAACACATCAAACTAAGTGAGCTTGGTCTATTTGACAACTCATACGTGGTCGCCCACTCTTGGACCAATTTAAGCATTAATAGGTGAAATCTATTCTCCACTCATCGACTAGATTAAAAGCGTCTAGGGGACCCAAAAGGTTGAGAGCAGAGTGGGGCCAAAAGGAACAAAAGTTGTATGTAGGTATATGCTACTGGAACTGCTCAAAGCTTTCAAGATCCCTGCAAGAATAGAGTTCACAAGCTTAGATTCTTTTTCACATTTGTGAGAGGATATGAAATCCTAATGAGAGGATATGAAATCCTTGTGAGACGATTCATAAGAGGAACATCCCTTCAAGAGGGATTTAGGGCACCAACTACTCACTAACCTCCCTATCATGAACTTTGATAAAGCTTCATTTGTATTCCTACTTACCAAATTAATAAATAGGATTTTGGTTCCATTTTCGGCCTGTATTTCTATCATTTTTTCCTATAATAGCTTGTTTTTGTGTGATTCAATGGTTTGTTTATTTTTCTCATTTATGTTTTATTATAACCAATCTAATTATGGGTTCTCCTATAAGTAGCAACCACTCAACAAAGAATGATTAGAATTTCACACTCTATTGTGATAAATTCACAACCATAATAACTTATATTTAAGCTAGACCACCCTAAAAATATGCAATGAAACTATATATCTAATTTTTTGAACCTCCTATATCTTCTCTAATGTGGGACATGCAACTCCCCATAATGATACTTTCTCTCAGACATAAAATAAATGTGAAAAAATCATTAGAGAAATTTTGAGTCTGAAATGGGCCTCCTAAAGAATATTATAAAATAATAGTGGAAATAATAAAATAATATTATATTACCTCATCAAGTTTTGGAGGTAAAAGAGAAAAAACTACTTTATCAACTCGTATTTTCAACTTATTTCGATGTGATTTTACTTAAATTTTGAGTGGGATCACTTGTTGGATGGATAATTTAATTTTTCATCCAATGTGTAGCCATATTGCATACTTTCAATGGAACCTAATACATGAAAAATGTGAAGTACTTGAAAAAAGGTGATTGCAATCATGTTTTTTTGTGTATTTCACATTTTTCGTTTAGTAGGGTCCATCGAAAGTATGCATCATGGGTACTCCTTGGATGAAAAATTAAATTCCACATCCAATGAGTGTTCCTGCTTGAAATTTAAGTAAAATTGTAGGGAGATAAGTTGAAAATGCGATTTGAAAACGTAGTTTTTTTTTTTTTATCTTTTTACCTTTTAACTACAAAAATGGTGAATCATCCCCCATGGTTAACATCATCATATTGAATCCTATTAGTTATTATAAAGCTGATTTTTCTTTTACATTTTTGTTTTGAGGCCTATTTTTTACATCAAAATTTCTCTAATGAATCTTATAATATGGTCACTTCCTCAAAATAGCATAGGAATTAACATTAGAAACCTCCTCAATGTGGATTTATTCTTAAATAAAGGGTTGATCAACACTCCAAGGATAACAAGTGTGAGATCCCCAAGCGAGGCTTCCCACCAATTATCCATGGGAAGTTCTTTATGTTACATCAAATCATAGGTTTGTTCCTCAAATCAAGTTTGAAGCAAGTGGATACATGAAATAACCCATCAAATATATGGAAAACATAGGTGGAATGCCAAATATTCTCAACTAAGTCCATGAAGAAAGGGAGTGGATACCCATAAACCAATACAAAATAGGATTATACCTCAATAATGTGCAAAACTATTTCTCCAAATACTACACATGTGAACAATTATTCATAGCAGGTGTGTATGTTGTTCATGCAAGGTGGAGTGCTAAATATTAAAGCATAAACAAGTAGGCAAGAAACCATTCACACTTAGTGTTGGAGATGTAGTAACAATCCATATGTGTGCCAAGGTATATATCCATAAAAAAGGGTCCAATCCATCATAAAATAATGTGTAATGTGATATCCATCAATACGGTTTTCAAAACAATCCTTGCATGACCATCAACTATATTTCAAGTCATCCAAGTGATCAAAAAATTATCAAGAAGGGAGCTAAACTCAAGCATAAAATGCATCCACTATATCACAAGTGTGTATATCCCTCCAAACAAAAGCCAAATAAAGGGAGTGATTTACATAACATGGTTCTCCATCCCACAACTAACCTATTTATATATGAATATGATCCATAAGAGGAAGGGTTTTCCAACATGGTATCTACATATCTTCATATCCAAATTCTAAAAAAATATGGAGACTAGAACATCAAATGAGCAAGTGCAATGATATGCTTCTCATGATAATAAATAATAGCATTAAAAATACCATTAAGGACTATAAAACATTATCATCCATGTCCTCACGAATCTAATGAATCGAGTGAGGACTAGGAAAACGTATCCACCCAAATATCCTTGTGATGAAAATTTTAAGGGTAGTGGAAACATTTACTAATGTAATCCTCATGTAAAATGAGGGGCTAATCACTGACTCCATCTCAGGGGCATATGCTCTTCATAGGAGTGCATAGGTACATTAGAATATCATAATCTACATATTGGTAATGACCACCACCATCAAGCAAAAATAGATTATAACATGGATCAATATCAACATCCCTAAATACCATATCATAATTTTCCATAATCCATTACATTAATAATTCAAATTTAGAAAACGAGGTATAAGAAAAAAATGCCAATAATAACATCAAATAAAACCCAATTCTTATATTTTGAACTTGTTTGTGTTATCCTAATTAAGGTACACCATAGCCTAACATTAGAGAATGAATATGCTAGGTAAAAACATAAATTCTATGCAAACAACATACCATCTCATCATCACCATGGCTTTTCCATTATGCTTTTTCATCAATCAAAACAAGGATACATCAAATTCGAAGTGAACACATGTTGGAATTTCCATGGCACTCTGATAGAAATAGGTAATGAAAGCATGTGCATAAAAAAAATTATGTAATAATTCTTCAAGTGCAACAATTATTTAAATTAGAAGAAAGAAAAGAAAGGAAATCAACAAAACCACCTAAAAATAAAATCCTATAGGTAATGAAACCATGTGCATAAGCAAGTTCATGTAATAATTCTTTGAGTGCAATAATTCTTTAAATTATAAGAAAGAAAAGGAAGGAAATAAAAAAAACCACCTCAAATTAAAATCCTTGAAAATAACTCATACTCATGTAAATAACATATTTACCATTAGTTACTACCTACAATAAATTAAGCAAGTTTTTGCATAAAATATGGGATAAGGAACACGTTCTAAATAAATATAATTACTAGTATTTACTTCCCACCATTATTTATGTGTTCTTCAATGGTAAAAACTTAAATGTGTAAACTTACTAATGGTTAAGACCCACCAAAAATTTAATTTGCAAAGAGGCATGCCTATTGGGAACCCTAAAGTCACTATAAAAATACACTTTAACTTTTAATTTTTTTTCACTCACTTATTATGCATATCTCTCACACACACACACACATGTGGGAAGCAATCAAAGAAATAGGCCAAAGTTTCTAAGGAGCTAAATTTTTGAGAAATCCTTAGTTTTCAACATTGTAATCTATACTTTCCTTTCATGGTTATTGGTTGAATTTCTGAAGTGTGATTTCTTGATGAAGATACAATAACTATAGTATATATTCACAAGTAATTACCATAGTTCAGAAATAATGCTTGTATCCATTGTGCTCTATTTTTAAACAGAGCCCAATGGATATAATCACTATTTATTAGCAATGGTGATTGCTTGTGAATATATATTATAGTTCTTTTATCTTCATCAAGCAATCACACTTCATAAACTCAACCAATAACCATGAAAAGAAAGTAGAGATTACAATGTTGAAAAATTAGGATGTCTCAAAAATATAGCTCCTTAGAAACTTTCGCCTATTTCTTGGATTGTTGCCCACATGTCAGAGAGACAGAAATGAGCAATAAGTGAGCGAAAAAAATGAAAAGTTAAATTGTATTTTTGTAGTGAAAAAAAATAAAAATTTACATTTTTACTCATATTTGTTAAAGTAATGAACAACATGTAAATAATGGTGGGAAGTAACTCCTGGTAAGTATATATATTTACAACTTGTTCCTTATCCAATATTTTCCTAAAATACTTGCTTAAATTATGGTGGGTTTTTGGCTCAGGGGGCCCTGACCCAGGTTCAGAGTTAGTCACGCCAACCAAAAAAACACTACACTACTAGCCCTTTCAGCAAAAACCTGTGTAGCGTAGGCTGCAATGTCACCCGAAGCAGTATGGGGGGATACAAGAACCAAGTTTCTGCATCTAAAGACTAGTGTGATTTCTTCCAAGGCCTCAGATCTAACTTTGTGCAAATTGATAAACTCTTAGGGATCAATACTGCAACTCTGTTAAATAGCCTTCAAACCTTTGCAAAGGTCTACGATCAATCCTTGCAGACCTTTAACAGTCAATTTTCCTACTTACGCGCATCAGAAAGGAAACCTAAGTTGGCTTTCTTGCAGATCTACTTAAGTTGTTAATAAACATAATAGGAATCATCAGAGTCTTTGTGAAAGTATTTAAACATGCATTGCATACATTATTAAGACTTATTCAAGAGAATCGCATATCATTCAATCAATATTTCATAAAATGTGTCATTCATCAACAACATATAACATAAATAGACATGAACATAAATACTCGATAATTATTCAGAAACTTGTCTTCATTGATCTTTAATTCAAGGATTATAGACTCAAATAGCCCTGCACACATCGCTGCAGGGGTCTGCGCACTTAGCTGCAGACTCTACCTAGGCCTCTGCACACTCAGCTACAGGGGTCTGCGCACTCAACTGCGGACTCTACCTAGGCCTCTGTGCACTCAGCTACAGAGCCTTTCGTCTTTGAAGCCTTTCTAAGCCCTTCGCTCTTCTATCTTACCCTCCTCTCTTCTTCTCTCCTTGCCTTAGGCTCTCTAAGACACACCTATTTATAGTCTTTTTCATACAATGCAATGGTCTGCGGACCATGGGTGTATCTCAAAACTGACTCAAAACTTATCCAAAATAAGGGGCTAAGCCCCTTTGATTCCTACTCATCTACACACTTCGCATCCACAAATCATGAAGACTTTACATTATTTACAAAATTGTATCAAAATTTGGGTTATATTAACCCCAAAATAACCCAGGGGACCCCATCCCAACATGGGTAGTAACTGATGATAAATATGTCATTTACATGAGTATGATATATTCTTAAGGATTTTAATTTTAGGTGGTTTTCTCAATTTCCTTTCTTTTATTTCTTATAATTTAAAATATATTTTTCTTTTGTGTTTTTGCATAGTATTATAAATACATCAAGAATTATGAAGACTGACCATAGCTACATTCTTCAAGGCTCCCTATTAGCTAGGGAGGTATTCGTAATGTCTAACAAGATGTCAATAAGTAGAGGAATTTTCTATCAACATTAATGAAATCAAGACTTGATTAGCATCATTATAAAATTAATAACAACATTACCAACATCATCAAATAACTAGTACCTCGCAATCATCATACTCATATACATATTCTACCGAACAAACATCAATCAAATAAGCTCTCTCTACAAAATGAATTGAGAATGATCCTAAGAGGCTACAACTAAACCTCTAGGATAATTATCCTAATTTTGGTCAATGTAACTTGACATAAGGACAACATCCCTAATTCTAGTCATAAGAGATGACATAGGAAAATGTACATCCACCAGATCATTCTTCCTAATTCTGGTGAATGTGCTTGACACGGGGATAACATCCCTAATTTTGACCACAACATAGGACCTAGGAATAATATTTTTCCATGAAACCATTCTTCCTAATTCTAGTCAAATTGACATAGGGATAATATCCCTAATTCCACTCAAAGTGAATAATGTGTGCAAAATGGTCATCCACTACGCGCACCGCAAAGAGCTGCGCATTTGTCAATCCTTCCTCCAGATTACTAGGTTTATCTCTTGTTTCAATCCGCGATAGATGGTCAGGTCCCACATTTAACCTTGCTAGCTTCACAATGACTTCAAAGTCATATTCCTGAAATAATAGCAACCATCTACAGATCTTCCCTCCCAACATAGGCTTGTTGACCAGGTATTTCAAGACAAAATGATCTATGTACATCTTGAAATGAACCCCTAACAGATAATGGCTAAATTTTGGCAGCACATACACCATGGCCAACCCTTCATGCTCAGTCATTGAGTAATTTTTCTCAACCTTTGATAGCTTCCTACTTGCAAATGCTATATGATGGTCCATTTCTCCTTCACTGACCTATGTTAGCACTACACCCAATGAAATGCAAGAGGCATCCACATGTACATGAAACTCCTTTTTCCAATTGGGGAATACTATTATCGGTGCAGTGACCATATTTTATTTCAACACGTCTAAGTTGCACTGACATTCTTCGTCCCAATAGAATCTCGCATCCTTCTTTAGCAGTTTCTCCATTGGCGCAGTAATTTGAGCATAGGCTTTAATAAATTTTCTATCCTATATGTCCCAGTGTTGCACACAACTGCTTAACATTCCTAGGGGCTTCCAAGTTTACAATTACCGCAATATTTACAAGGTCCACCATCAATCCTTTCTTGCACACCACATGACCCAACAATATCCCAAAAGGAATAAAAAATATGCATTTTTTCAAATTCAACGCTATCTAGTATCTGCGACATGTATCAACATTAGCTACAGACTTGCTACATGGCGCTTCAGTAATCCAAACATCATCTAGTCATCAAAGTATACCTCTAGAAGCTTATGAATGAACTCCTTGAATGTTTTGATGACTACGTGGGAAAATATGCAAGCACATTATTTAGTCCAAATGGTATCACAGTGTACTAAAAACAACCCCACTCCATGCGAAGGTCGTTTTTCTTATATCCTCTGGTGAGATCTTGATTTGATGATACCCTGAAAACCCATCACCAAAGGAATAGGCCTCCTTCCCTCCAACATTATCTAGTGCTTTTTTTATGAACGACATCGTAAATGAATCGTGGACACATGCATCATTAAGGTTCCGCAGATCTACATAGATTTGTATTTCACCTTTTTGTTTCTTTTCTTGAACCACCATCAGGTTCACCTAGTTAGATTCTTCAATAGGTTATATGATGCCTGCCTCCAACATCTTATTTAGCTCCTGGTGAACCTTTTCCTTATCCTTAGGATTAAGGTAGTAAGGCCTTTGTTTAATAGGCTTTGTGTCCAACTTTAGTGTGATCTTCATAACGCCAAAGTCACCAATTATGCCCTTTAGATTTGAAAACTTAGTTGGAAAGAGATCATGGTATTCATGGAGTAATTCAAAAACTCTATCTACTATAGCATGATCCAAGTAATTTGTAATTTTCATGAGCTTTGGGTCTTCCTTAGTGCCAATGTTTACTTTCTTTGTTTTCAAAGGTGCAGAGATGTCTGGGTTTTCTATTTGTGGCCCCTCTACTTCGTGATGTCCTTCGAATTCTAGAATATTGATGTTCCTAGGGTCTTCTTCTTCCTCTTTAGTGATCACATTATAACATTCTAGTGCGTGGAACAGCTGGGTGCTCTAGTCTGGTTGGGTCCATTCCATAGGTTCTGTCAGTGTTATGAAGATAACCACTTTAATTTCTTGCAGTGCTTCATCAATGCTTGCAAACCCATCCTCAAAACTGAAAGTCAGTAAGAACCCTTCCTTCAATACATCCCATTCCGCAGTGCCATGGCAGAGCTCCATTTCCAGATACCAATTCATGGGAATTATATCCAAGGCATGGCAAAATATGTGTACCCACTTTTGATGCGGTTTTGTTCCCCATGCTTTAGTCCATTTCACTAGGTCATTGCACAGATCGTCCCTTCCATTATATTTCTCAATAATTTTGGTGTTAGCACACCCAAACCATAGCTTCATCATTCTTCTGTAATATTTCCATCCAACAAAACTATCCTTATGCGTACCCCACCATTGTGTAGACATAGCATGAACTACCAACTCTAATGCTTGGAAGCGGTGTTCCTTAGGGACTTCACACTCAAATTCATCCAAAAATAGATCTACGTTAGTTAAACCATCATAATAAGGTAATTTTCTTACCTCCAATGAAACAGAATGCAGCGACTTCATCATCACATTGCATCGTAATGTAGACACTTCATGCAAGAGATTTTTCCAATGCTCTTACTCCTCGTCTGAATCAAAGGTGCTAAAACTCTTATAGTCCCATGAAATACGTCCATTTGCCATTGGATTGATCAAGTCCTAATCCCATGATGTTATCTTATAAATATAATCCAATTCATCATCACTTTTGTCATAATCGCAGACTGGATCAGTATAACGCGCCCCTTCTACATGATCTAGTGGCACTATAACCTGTAATGAAATTCTCTCAAATTTCATTGTCTTTTTCTTCAAACAAATTACCCCATTCATGTCAATAGCCTAGTCAATTCCTAGGAGCGTGGGGTATGTATTATTATCGTCAACGATTTCTATAACCTTAGAGTTAGCCACCGTGATCGCACCTTCTATATCAACTGTTACTCCATACAACCGTCCCATGGGGATGATTTTCTGCTGGTTCGCCATCCTAAGCTGAATCAGAGACCACTACAATGCAGGTCTCCCCATCCTTTCCCATGTCTATTTTGGTAATACATTTGCATCAGGCCCCAGACCGAAAATGACCTGGTCCATCTCATAATCACTTATTTGCATGGTGAGCCTCGTCTTGTGCCTTGTTTGTGCCTTATGTTTGCCAATTTTTCTGACCACTAGGTGTCCATTAGGGACTTTCTCTTTGCTGGCATATTTATTTATTAATTCCTGCAGGCCTTCCACAACCTTGCTATCGCATAGTAGTTTCATGAAGGTCTCCAAAAACGTAGTGAGTACAGAGGGATCAACCTTTGCAAGAATGCTAATTTCTTGCATCTTGTCCTAGTTCCCTTAGATGGAGGCCTTAGCGAAGCTCTTCTTGGCTTCCATAAATGTTTCTTTAGCATGATCTAGATCAAATCTAGTTTATTTCGCTGGCGCTTTACGGACTCATACCTCTTCTTCAAGTTGTTTACCCTTATCAGCGCCAGTTTTCATTCCACTTCTTAAAATAATGTTAATACTTTGATCTTCTTCATGGGGCTCAGCCCTCATCATCTGTAGATTCTGTGTAGGCTACTAAGGTCGTTCTTTCTTATCTTGCATTTTAGCTATTAACACTAGGCATTCTTCTATAGTATGGTCAAACTATCTGCATTATTGACATGATGGGTGTGTAGGATTCTGGCACTCTTGCATGTAGTGCCCTGGTTGTCAACAGTTGTAGCAGATAATATAACCATGACCTCTACAAGGTCCTCCTCCTCCTCTACCCTGTCCTCGACCCTGATAACCTCCGTGCGCTCCTTTGACGCCTTGATCTAGAGGCTGAGTTTCTACTTGCGTCTATAATGTAGGTGTCCTTTCCATCATCAGCTCAGAGCTTTGATAGTGGTGCTCATCATGGACCACAAATTTGTAGAAGTTACAGAACAACTACTAGGGTTTCTAGACGGAATTTTGAAGTAAGTGGCAATTATTCATTGCATGTTGTCCAGTAACCTAAAAAATAGCACACCATAACACAGCCCCCGCACTCGGCCCTGTTGGGGATTCTGGCTTCAGGGGAATTGGCCCCCGTCCTATAATATAATTCGCGTACACTCGAAAGTGATATTTATCATACTCGTGGCTCTTGCACTTCAAGCACCAGACTTATGTGTATGCTTCTCATTTAGTCTCCTTGTCTTTCTTCAAACTTTGTCACTCTAGGTGTAAGCTTGCTAATTGTGAGTGGATTTGTTGTACTCCCATGTTTGTATCCTGAATAGGAGATGCATGTAGCCTCATTGCGATCTCCAAGGCTTCTGCCTGTGTTTCTATCTTCTGTTGCGACAGAGAAATTCTTAAGTGGGGCAAGAGCAACATTAAAAACCATTCACGATGTTGGTTATCTGTGATTTGCATGTTAGCTTCTCTGATCTGACACTTCAACCTCTAATCAAATTCCCAAGGCATCTCCTCGACCCTCATCATGATCTCTTTAAATCCAATTACTAATTGCAATTCAGACTTAGGTTTACTAAACTCTTTGTTTAAAGCTGCCTTAGTCTCTGATAGCGTTGCAAGAGGATTATCAGAACAATACTTAATCTACCAGGTTAGCCTGCGACCCTGCAAATCGGTAACCAACTGTGCCTTATTTATATTGTCATCAGTAATCTATTGCACTATCCATACAATGTTTGCAACAAACTAGAACTGCTTTTCATCTTCACTTCTAATGCCCTTGAAGATTGACATCTTCATCACGTTTGCCATGTGGAATGGTGGTGGTGGAGGTGGAGATGTGGGCAAAGATGTATGTGGTGGAGGTGGAGGTGGAGGTGGAGGTGGAGTGGAAGGATGATTTTCTCAAGGAAGCCTCTGATTGATTAGCTGAACATCACTTCGCGGTGTGGTCTTCCCCGCCCCTTCATCATCACTTAAAGGAGGTCCATTCAATGCACTATACTCTGGTCCTGATCCTTCGCGACTGCTAAATAGTTGTCCACTTCGTGTAGCTCTGAACATGAAGGTAATAGCATCACCCATTTTTCACATAACAACATCTTAATCCAAGTATTTAATGATATTAAATACTTACCTCGTAGTCCTTTGAAAATTCTTCACTCCACTTCGCTATAGCTGACTAAGGTATCAACTGCAAATTTTGTAACAAATCCTCCTAGAATTCAATTGAGCCAATGATCGACAACCCACGCAATCTTGCTTTTAGAGGTTTCTAGTCGTCATAGTAATTTTGGAGTCCACACTATAGGATTATCGAGCTTCCACCTTCTTTTACTATATGTCAATTTATCCAACCACTCATACAACTCAATGGGGAAGGTGTAGAAAAAGATATCATGTATCTCCGTATCAAGATACCTGGTCAACCACTATTCCTTTGATAGGTGATTCCTATTTTCTTGCACCATGAACTCGTGAATATTCTGATCCAACCATTTTTCAATTTATTTCTTGGTCGGATTCCAATGATGCCACATCACACATATCTTTTATGGAGATCTCGGTCCTGACAACGAAACAATTTTTTGGCTTAGGGGGTCTTGACCTAGGTTAAGAGTTAGTTGCACTAACCAAAAAAACCCTACCCTACTGGCCCTTTTGGCAACAACCCGCGTAGCGAAGGCTCCAGTATCACCCCAAGTAGGATGGGTGGATGCAAGAACCACGTTTCTGCATCTAGAGACTAGTGTGATGTCTTCCAATGCCTCAGATATGCCTTCACGCAGATCTATAAACTCTTAGGGCTTGTTACTGCAACTTTGTTAAACAACCTTCACACCTTCACGAAGGTCTATAATTAGTCCTTGCAAACCTTTAACAGTCAATTTACCTACTTACGTGCATCAGAAAACAAACCTAAGTTGGTGTTCTCGTGGATCTACTTAACTTGTTAATAAACATAAGAGGAATCATTAGAGTCTTCGCGAAAGTATTTAAACATGCATTGCATACATTCTTAAGACTTATTCAAGAGAATCACATAGCATTTGATCAATTTTCAGAAAATGGCTCATTCATCAACATCATATAACGTAAATAGACATGAATAGAAATACTCGATAATTCTTTAGAAATTTGTCTTTATTGATATTTAATTCAAGGATTACAGACTCAAACTTCCCTGCGCACACAACTACAGGGGTCTGTGCACTCATCTGTGGACTCTACCTAGGCCTTTGTCCACTTAGCTGCAAAGCCTTTCTTCTTCTAAGCCTTTCTGAGCCCTTCTATCTTCTATCTTACCCTCCTCTCTTCTTCTCTCCTTGCCTTAGACTCTCTAAGACACACCTATTTATTGTATTTTTCATACAATGCCATGGTTTGTGGGCCATGGGTGAATCTCAAAAATGACTCAAAACTTATCCAAAACAAGGGGCTAAGCCCCTTTGACTCCTACTCATCTAGAAGCTCCTCATCCAAAAATCATGGAGACTTTACATTATTTACAAAACTGTACCAAAATTTTGGTTATCTTAATCCCAAACTAACCCAGGGGACCCCATCCCAACATGGGTAGTAACTGATGATAAATATGTCATTTATGTGAGTATGGTCTATTCTTAAGAATTTTAATTTTAGGTAGTTTTCGTGATTTTCATTCTTTTATTTCTTATAATTTAAAATTTATTTTTCTTTTGTGTTTTTACATAGTATTATAAATACATCAAGAATTATGAATACTAGTCATAGCTACATTCTTCAAGACTCCCTCTTAGCTAGGGACTTATTCATAATGTCTAAAAAGATGTCAATAAGTTGAATAATTTTCTATCAACATTAATGAAATAAAGACTTGATTAGCATCATTACCAAATTAATATCAACATTACTAGCATCATCAAATAACTAGTACCTCACAATCATCGTACTCATATACATATTCTACTGAAAAGACATCAATCAAACAAGCTCTCTCTACAAAGTGATTTGAGAATGATCCTAGGAGGCTACAACTCAACCTTTAGGATCATTATCCTAATTTTGGTCAATGTACTTGACATAGGGACAACATCCCTAATTATGGTCATAACATATGACACAGAAAAATGTATATCCACCAGATCATTCTTCCTAATTGTGGTCAATGTGCTTGACACGAGGATAACATGCCTAATTTTGATCACAACATAGGACATAGGAATAATACTTTTCCATGAAACCTTCTTCCTAATTTTGGTCAAATTTACATAGGGATAATATCCCTAATTCCACTCAAAGTTAAACATGAAGAATATCATGATGTAGTCAAATCGATGCTCCCTCTCATTGAGATATTGGTTCTCCACAAGTTTCAAATTATCTTTGAAATATAAAAATTTCACTTTGGAGAGAGGCTTCATCAAAATGTCAGTTATCTACTCCTTAGTGGAGATGTACTAAGTATTAATATATCCCTTCTACACCATGTCACAAATATAGTGATACTTGATATTAATATGGTTTGTCCTGCCATGGAAGACTAGATTATCTAAAAGCATCATAGAACTTTGACTATCACAACATATCATGGTAGAATCCAACACTTGATCAAGTATTTTGGCAAGAAATTTTTAAATCCAAACTACTTCACAAACAATTGCACAAGAAAAAATTTATCCAGCTTCAGTAGAACTAAGTTCCATGTTTGACTACTTCCTGCTCATCCAAGAAACCATTGTAGAGTCCAAATAGAAACATCCACCACTTGTAATCTTCCCATGTTCAACAATATTAGCCTAACCAAAATGAAATAATCCTAGAATTCAAATGTCATTGATTACATTATACCTCAGACAATAATTAGTAATACAAAAAAGACATATAAGTATGTTCTTTGCAAAAAATCCAATGATTATTCTTTGAATCCATCTGAAACTGACCCAATCTGCTGACTGCAAAGAAAATATTCAGGTGAGTGTTAATTAGGTACATCAAAGAACCAATCCATTGTCCATACATGGATGGATCAATAAGATGAGAATAAAAATATTTTAACTTCCTTATGTTAGTTATCATGGGAGTTGCCATAGGTTTGCACTCCATCATCCCAAACTTCTACAAGATCTTGATAATACAATTCCCTTTTCAAAGAAATATTTCACCAGGTTTCTTCCAAACTTCTAGACCCAAATAATAATGCATTAATCCAAGGTCCTTCATATCAAATTTAGTGGCCAACTCCCTCTTACTCTAAAGAATGAGATGATTCACACCTTTCAGAAGTAATCCATCTACAAAAAGTAATAATATCATAGGTTTATTCTTCACAACTTTGATGTAAAGGTTCATATCAACCTCATTCTTGACAAAAGAAAGCCTTGTCAAATAAGCATCAATGCAAGAATACCATGCTCTCGGTGCTTGCTTCAATCCATAAAAGGATTTATTCAACTTGTCTATGTGAGATTATTTCCCATGAACCTCAAACCCTTGAGATTGTTTTATGTATACCTCTTGATCAATTACGCCATTGAGGAAAGTAGTATTCACTTCCATTTGATGTAAATTCCATCCCATACATGTTTTAATATAAACAAGAGATCTAATTGTTGTATACTAGGAAGTTAGTGAAAAGGCCTCATCATAATATTCTCCCTCTTTTTGGGATAATCCTTTTGCCACAAATATCAGCTTCTATTATTTAATACTTCCATACCTTACATGTTTAATCTTATAAATCCATTTAAAGTCACAACATATTTTCCTTTATGCCTTGGCACAATTTCCTAGACATCATTCTTCATAATTGACTGATATTCTCCTATCATAACATCTCTCCAAACCTGCTGACAAGATTATTATTCATAAGTATAAGGTTCAAAATTAATAAGCTTTGACATAAATATTGCATACCCACAATACCTTTTAGGCTCCTTTCTTTCTCTAAATGTGTTGCAAGGAGCAACATGTTCTTTTGCATCTTGTAATGTAGTCCTTAAACATATTTTTCTTTTCTTGATTTTGGGAACAATGGTAGGATCCACAATTTTAATTTGTTCTTCATGTTCTTCCAAGTGATCAACATATGATTTAGTAAGATGATCCAAGCTTCCTTCTTGATGGGCCTTAGGTTATTCATCTTCATCAGTATCCATGAGAGCTTCCTTTGGACTTATTGAAGGCAACACTTTCATCAAAGGTAACATCTCAGCTAAGCTCGACCTATCATTGTCCCTTGACATAGATTCTATAGGCTTTTGAGGATTCACTATATCCAACCAAGATTACTTTCTTGCTTGAAGGATCCAACTTCTTCTTCTTGTCCTTAGGACATGAATATACATAGGACAACCAAAGATTCTTAATTGATCTACACTTGGCTTTTATCTAATAGATATTTCTTCTGGGGTCTTGTTTTTCAACACAGGATGAGGACTTGTATTTTCAATGTATACATCGGTAATGATGGCTTCTCCCCATAGGAACATTAGAAGATTAGGATCATGTAGCATTGCTCTCACATACTCTTCATCAAATCTATTCTTCATTTTAGTTACTCCATCTTGTTGTGGAATATAAGGAATGATTAGCTCCCTCTTAATCCCAACATCCTTATATAATGAAATCATCTCCTTAGATGTTAATTTTCCTCCATTGCCAAATCTCAATATTTGGATCTTCTTTCTAGACTGGTTCTCAACCTAGGCTTTCAATTCTTGAAACTTATCAAACACTTCATCTTTTTGATTCAAAAGTTAGACCCATGTTCTGTGAGAATAATCATCAAGAAAAGATACATAGTACATGAAGGAACCTCCAAGATATTTCACAGACAAAAGATAGCAAATATTAGAATGAATCAAATCTCAAATTTCTTTAGCCCTACTACCACTATTAAAGAATTATTTCTTGACATTTTTCCCAAGGGAACATCCTTTGCAAGTTCCTTCATGATAAATTTGAAGCTTGAGAATGCTTGTCACCATTTCACTTAAAGAAGGAAATTATTTAAAATTAATATGGACATACCTTGTATGCCATAGTTCACATAGATTGGTATCATTGTGGACCAAGGCTTGAGAAGGTTGACTTAGGAGTCTATATAACCTTCCTTCACAAACACCAATAGTTCTAGAATTATTTATACTAGAGCCTTTGGGCCAAAAAATCACGTTTCCATCAATAAAGTCTACTTTGTCACCTTTATTTTCTAGACATCAAATATAGACCAAATTATTTTTCAAACTTGGTAAATAGTGTATATTGTTGGGGTGAATCTTCTCACTAGATTCCAAATTGATAGAGGTAGATCCAACTCCTTCAATCATATAGCTATTGTTGTCTCCAAGATCAACCTTATGAGATGATTTTTCTTTTGATATACTTGAGAGATTATCACAATCACATGTCATGTGCCTTGAGGCACCACTATCAATGATCCACATATCATCATCATCAACTGAACCTGTAAGAGTTGAGAAGTAATAGAAATATTTGTCATCTTCATTCCTGATCTTGTTTGGAAGTTCCACATCAGCAACTATTGAAGTATAATGCCTGCCTCTCCTCTTTTTTTAGTTGATCTTTCAGGGAATTCACTTATATAGTATCCATATTTGTGGCATCCACAACATTAAACTTTTGACAAGTCTTAAGGAGGATGTATTCATTATATATTATCAATTTTCTTTTGAAATGAAAAATTATTTTTCCCATTAAAACTTGTTGATTGTGCAGCAAAAGCCTAAGAGTTAGGTTCCTAAATCTTTCCTTTAGATTTGAGTCTTGATTATTCTTGTGTACTGTTAGCTTTGGAAGCATTTCGCCCAAAAATGGATCCAAAATAGTACTGAAGGCTTCGAAATTCACTTAAGGATCATTGAAATATCAAACCCAGCACATGCCAAGAACCCTTAGCATGGCAGAAAAGCATTATTGGGAGGCTAAAACACTAAAAAAACAGTGAAAAACCATTGTTGCAGGCATAGACAGTGCAATGCACAACAACCATTAGAACTGGCCGATCAACGGCCTAGATCTAAGCGGCAAATTGCAAATTGGCAAGTAGATAGGATGAACTAAGGATGGGCGCAAGACAACCCCCATCAGCGATCTCCGATGATCGGATCGACAGATCTAATCGACAGTCGCAATCAGCATAGGCACGCAATGGAAATTGGCACAGACCATGGGGCGATGGCAATGGTGATCGTTCATTCAACGTGGACTGTTGATTAGGAACACAGATCGATGGCCCATGTTACATCAAGGTTTCGCTATCGGAGTTTCACAGAGGCACGATTAACTGGACCCGATAATTATATATATGATATTTCATAACATTTCAAGTCCGCAGGAAAGGCCATTTTTAATGTATTTTGTGTATTTTCGTTATATAACGAAATACAAAGGGAGCTAAGGAGTGGCACCGATGTGATAAGGCCTAGACCCAAAAGGTTTCAGAAATGAAATATAAAATATTTCAGGTCCGCCAAAGTATATTTTTAATGTATATCCAATGTTTTCGACATATTTCCAAATACAAAGGGAAGCAAGGGACCAGGCCACTTGCGATTTGCGATAGTGACCCTAAGGGCAGACCCGATAGATGAATAAACCATATTTGAGGACTTTTGAAGTCCGAAAGAAACAAAAATGGGCGGGATTTTACAGTGTTATAGCGTTTTCTGTATAAAATAGAAAACAATCATTGTTAAGCATTTGAAAGGATTCCAAAAGGCACGCAGACCCATTCCACCACCTAATAGAGGCTGGGAGACAGAGATCGTGAAACAGAGACCGGAAAGGGAAAAACAAGGGCCACAACGCAACACAACTCATCCAAACAAACAGAAGCGATCATGGAGCGGACAACACAACTCATCCAAACAAACAGAACGATCATGGGGTATCTCTAGCATGAGAGAGCTCCCTGCCAACGCAGCCAAAATATCAGAATGTTGTTACTCTACTGTCAGAAGAGGAAACCCCTGAGCCCATGCATGCCTAGTCAGGGCATCAAGTTGTTAAAAATAGGGAGGATAGATTAAGACACTCTGAGCCTTTGAGAGCTCAGGAGCATTGTAAAAGGCCTATAAATGGCTGAAAATTAGATTTAATAAGGGTTCAACTTCTGGAGATTGTTGATACTATGTTCCTTACAGCTTCTCATCTTCATTCCAGTAATACAAGCTTCTTTTTTTGTTATATGTTCAATGTTCATTTTCTCTTATGTTCTAAGCTTGCAATTGAAAAGGTTATTCAGGTTTCTTTTGTGTCTAATTCCAAATAACTGTCATCTTATCTTTGTGTTGATAAATTAGATTTGCAAGATCCTTTTACTGCTTGTAGCTAGCCATTCATATGTGTTTTATATATGCATCTGCCAGTATAGTCAATATTCTTCATTTACTTCCTGTAGCTAGCCATTCATTTATATATATGCATCTGCCGATATGGTTAGTATTCTCCATCTATCCATTGGATCTACAAACTATTGAGCATTAGTGTTTTAAAGCCTTATCAAGCTAAGGGTGTTCATGCATGTCTAGAGTGAAAACATAGTTGAAACAGTTATCTGGCTTGATCTAAACCATCATCCATTCTAATAGTTCAGAGAACAATATTGAAGATTATATGTTACCAGGCATCTTCGAGCTGCAACCTAGGAGAGCTTCCTGGAGTGATAACATAATTGTCACTATTGTCGGGGAAAGGAAACTGAAACTCAACTTCCCTAGGAGATGACACAGATATAGCTTTGATGATAGACAAAGTTTGGGCACCTTTTTGGTTGTAATCATCTATCTAGCAACTCTACTGAAGGAAACACCTCTTGGTGACTCCACTTCATAGTTCTGGCTCAGTTTGTGAGGCATACTTGGAGAAATCCTCGAAGCCACAATCTAACCCAATACCTAACCCTGAAAAATCATCAAAGAAAGAAAGGTATTATAGAAAGGAGCATCAGGTTCAGGTAAACCTAAACAATATTCTATATCTCTTTAAGAAAATCCTGCAATAGAACAAATACATGTTGAGAGTATAGCATCTAATACTAGTAGTGAAGAAAAACTCTCAGAGATTCATAAAGCTCCTTATTCTTTAGGTTCTCCATTTGTTGCAAGCCTAAAGGAAACCTCACCCCTTATCCATCATACTCCTTTAGTCTTGTCAGTCACTCCTTAGCCCTCTGTCACTCAAACTGCTAGTATGTTTATAGCCACCACAACTATGGTAGGTCCACAAGCACCCACCAAAATGGAAAGAATCATAGCTGCTAGGTATGGACCTCTAATACCTCCCACCCCTTTGAATGCCATGCCTACTGGAGAATATCATAATTATAGGCCTAAGTTCACTGGGATTGAAGATGTTAGAGCTGAGGAACATCTTGAGTCATTCTATAGCTATGCTGATAACCTGGACATTAGTGAAGATGATGTGTGGATGAGAGTCTTTGTACAAAGTATAGATGGATGGTTTAGAGAACTAACCCCAAGATCCATAACAGATATTGAGGCTTTATGTTATAGATATATTTGAGCAATACAACCCCAATCTTATATGTCGATAAACCAAGGGCTCTTTAACCCCTAAAATTGTTGTTTCACACCTTAAAGGATCATGGTCAACTGATTACATCATTCCCCAAAAGTTCCACCTGAAAAACCACTTAGAACTGGCCAAAACTTGACCATACTGACTACTTCACTGTCAAGGTGCGATGCATACTGACTTCTACACTAGCCAGGTGTGATGCATACTGAAGATGCCTTCTGTGGGGTGTGATGAGCGAGGATGGAAAAATGTCCGAGACAATTTGCTAAGTGGATGCTCATGAAATCTTCCAGAAACTTCTCCTATGACACTTGCCTCTCTGAATTCACCCAGGGATGAGTAAGATATCCAAGAAATCTCCAAGTGGAACCAAGAACAACAAGTGGAATGATACTAATAGAAAACCTAGAGATGACTTACACCCTTGCAGACATCTATAAATGGATCCCTCACCTGAGAGATCTAAAGGCTGGAATTTTGTAATTTGTAAGGAAGTGCTCATAGTTTATCTTTGAGAAAGAGCATTGTATTGTTGGTTGATCTTGCTTTTCATGAAGTGAAGAGGGATTTGATGTTGGGAGGATGACGCTGGATCAGACAATTGGGTTGTAATTCTCTTTCTATTATTAATAAAGTTCTTTGAGTTTTCCTGCATACAATCGTGTATTTGTGAATGCCATTTTATGATCGATGTATTTCTAATTCTGCATTTTTCATGATATAATAGATCGAGATGCTTTGATGATGTTTTGTTACTTTGTCTCTACAGGTCTTCATTGAGCAAGATAAGTAGGAGAAGAGGTGCAAGCTCTATCAAGGGAGAGAGAAATCAAGAAAGGAATCAAGCGGAAGATCTAGGTTGGTCCCTTTGCTCCTCTCTTATCTATCATACATAAAGGAAATCGCAAATTGCTTTGATTGTTTGTTTATAGGATAGCTACCAATCCTAGTGGGACTAGAGATCGAAAAGACACTAGTTTTCCTGGAAACAAAATGGCGACTCCACTAGGGAGAAAATATTTTGTTTGTTTGTTGTTGATTTTTTTTTTATAAACTATAGATAGAGCTTGAAGTTAGCCAGATAGCCTTCGAACTAATCTTGCTCTGCAATTGAAAAGTAGATGAATACTGCGTCAGTCAATCTACGGTTTAGTTTATGATTTGAACATATAACTTAGAATAATTCTAGATGCCCTTTTGGTAGCTCAATAACCTTCCAAGATCATACCCCTATACTTTGTTCTTTACTGTCCATAATAGCTCAGGTTAACTCACTGAATTCAGCTGCAAATTTGAGCCAAAGCCCATCTCAATTGTGGTCCCTGACCCATCACACTGTCTACCACTGGAAACTAGCATGCATCGCACTTCTCAAGCATAGTAGGTGAGATGCATACCTATTTTTGTGAAGCGCAGGTGCAATGACTGAGTAATCCTATTTCTTTCCTTGAAATTTGGGTTTTTTGTCCTTGTTTTCAACTCTATTTAGTTGTTTTACTGCTTATGAACAGTATCTCATTGCTGAAGCCTCCTTGCATTACATAGTTTAGCCTCCATTGATTAGGATTAGCAAATGTTTTTATGTATTTGTCCATCATTTTCAATCTATGTCGAAAATTTTCTTAAATCGAACTGTCATTTTGGTGCAAAAGAGTGTCGTAATTGTTGTTTTGTATCAAAAAGAGAAGTGTTGTTGAATATTCCTTCCTTGGATAGTCGATTGGAATTTTTGTCATGTATTTGATTTGATCTGTTGATATTTTGAAGTGTCGAAAGCATTCTCTATTCGAAATAGAAAAGTGTTATTTAGTCTTCCTTTCATTTTGAAGAGAAATTGTCGGAGTGTCGCTTTGAAGAAAAAATTTCGGATCTATACTTAGTTTTCCTTTTTGGCATTTCTCACATTAAAGGAACGAAAAACAAATACATGAATTTGCATTTGCATTTAGACTGTGTGCGAAAAATAATTTAGGAAAAGTGCATTTAGTGTGTGTTCTTTGCTCTTTGTTTGAAAGAATCGTAATCTTATTTCCTTAGTAGCTAGGATTTTCATTGCTAAAAATAAACAACGATTGTTTATCATTTTAGATTGCATATTTAGGAATTTTGTATCTACATCACGCGGTGAACCTTGAAAGGAAAACTTCTAAACAATATCAACTCTAAAATAAATTTCAATGAACTTAACAATGCTTTGGAACCTAACACAACACATCTAGAAGTCTAGGCTAGAGACGTGTTTCGGCGTTGTAAAATCTAGTAACTATCATTTTCATCAAAGGTTGGGTGATTCATCCTCTTTGATACGACAAGTGCTAGCATGGACTTGTGCTCCCCGTACCATCAAGTATATATTGGGAGACCACAATAGGCTTATATCCCTTATCCATAGGAAGCTGTCTCTGTCGCCCTATCGATCACAATGCACTGAACACACCATTCGGGAAGATTGACTGCCGTACATAAGTCCTTGGTAATTTCTCTTTAATTTATCACAAAGGTTTATTTTGCAGTTTTGTGATTGGTTTGGTAATCGCTCTGTCTAGATTTCCAGAGTAGTCACTTTCATTCCTTTTCGACTCCTTAAAAGAAAAGGTCCATCTGAGCACTTGTTACTTCAGGCTGATTAAAAATCGAAGGGGACTTGAGTCATATTTAGCTTTTTCTCGACTCTTAAAAATTTAAAAAGCAAAGTTGTGTCAAAGTGTCATTAAAATTTATTAAATTCGGAATAACATCCCTGCTCCTTCGTTGATCTTAGGTTGAGTTAATGGAGTCTACCAATCATGGAATCCCCCTTGAGGGGAATCCTAGTCCATTTTCTTCTTGGGGAAATATTGGTGCTCCTCATATGGCCACATTGTCTCTGCCAGGTCTGACTATTGGCCTGCCAGTATAGCTATTCTCAACCTCAGTGGTTCAAAATAACATGATTCCTCAGCAATCAAATCAACATCTAGTTGATGTTAAAATTACCCCTCGCCTTCTTCCTTGTTTGTTTCTCCCTCCCCTTCTTCCTCTTCGCTTGGTGAAAGTAGAGATGCTAGTAACTAGGTGACTGAGAAGAAGAAGAAAGGGAAGGAGAAGAAGAAGAATTCAGTTAAGCAAGGGGGCAACCAACCAACCATATGTTTGGATGCATCAGCTGGTGAAAATCCGCACACTAAATCTCTTAAATATCCTTGTGTAATTTGCAAGGGAAACCATTTTCATTGAGATTGTCTGTGCATTCCTCGGATCTTGAGAGAATGGTCCCCCTATTCGCACCAACCAGTGTCATCAACCTCTCCTGATCATGTTGATAATACACCATCAACTAGTGATAGTGAAAGCCACGGACGGAAAGGAAAGGTCAAAACTCCATGTGGATTATGTGAAGGAGACCATCACCTTCCTCGTTGTCCATTTTTGGATGAGGCAAAAAGAGTCTTGCGTAACTATATTGCTTCACCACAGTGACTTCCATCTGCATACAAGAAACTCACCTCAAGTCCTTTACTAGTTGAAAATCCGACTGACATAACTCAATCGTCGGTCGAAACACCTATCACTGAAAGTGAATCTTCTAAGTCCACACCGGACCAAAGTCAATAGGTTAAGATGGTAGTCGATCCAATTTTACCTTCGGAAGGTCCACCTTAAGATGATACCATTCCCAAAGACAGTGAGAACGATACTGGTCAAATTCATTTTGTTACTTTAGAGTCTGATGAACTTGGGGGAAATCCGCCCATTCCTTCACAATAGGAAGAGAATCTCCCAGTTCCCACTACTCAAGGGGTTGATTCAACTGTTTATTCGGTACCCCCTCTAAGCAGTCTAGTTACTTCCTTTGATTGGAATCAACTAGCAAGATCCTGCCTCCCTTCTAATATACCATTCCAGATCATAGTACAAGTTTACAAAATGATCATGTCTGGCACTATTGTAGATGAAGGAGCTTTAGTGAGTATCCTTTCCTCAACTACTTGGAAAGCACTTGGTTCACCATCGCTTATGCCTATTACATAGAATTTTTCAAGCTTTAACAAAGGAACCACTCGATCATTATGGATCCTTCCTAAGTTTCCGATAACTTTGAGAAGGAAAACCATTCACTTGAACATGATGGTAGTCCAAGGACCATTAGATTATAATTTACTCCTTGGGCGTGACTATGTTTATATCATGGAAGATATTGTTTCCACACTCTTTCTAGTGATGCGTTTCCCACATGAAGGAAAAATTGTTCATCTTATTGACCAGCTTTCATTTCCAGGCTCAAGCATAGCTCAGAGTCGATAATCATCCCTAAATGGTCTTTTTGAGTCAAGATTATCTCTTCAACCTTCATTTCATCCACCTAATTACAGTGAGTAGTCCAGTGAATGTAATGAAGCTTACGGGTCATACACCCTTGTCCATTTGGCAGACGAACCCAGCTGAAAACATAGATTTCCCTGTAGGTTATGTGATTGGAAGTGCCATCCCACACCATTCACTTTTGTCCACTCTGTGGACGAAGCCAAGGAAATGTTTTGTCTATTCTATGGACAAAATTATCCTACCACTCACCTTTTTCTAATTGGCGGACACACCACTCACCTTTTTCTAATTGGCAGACAAAGCCAAGGAAGTGTTTTGGTCTAACCGTTGACAAAAAATAATCCTACTTAACCATAGTGATTCCCATATGGTTACTAGAGACTCTCCTTTTCTCGATGCCTCGGGGCATGCAAACCTTTTTATGTAAGCGAAAAATGACCAATTTCATTATTTTAGCTTTTTAGATTTTTTAGCTTTTCATTTTTTAACTCCTAAGGTCAGGTGACTAGTCCAACACACCATTCACCTTTGTCTATTCTGTGGATGAAGCAAAGGAAGGGTTTTGTCTAAGCAAGCTGATGAAACCATCCTACCTAACCTCAGTAGTTCCTTAGCTTTTTAGAGTTTTTTATCTTTGTAGTTTGGTCGTTTCTAGCTTACATAAAAATGAAAGCATACTTTCTGCAAGGTTCGAGCTCATTAAAAAATGAACCCGCACTCTCCTGAGCATACTTTCTGCAAGATTCAAGCTCGTTGAAAAATGAACCCGCACTCTCCTGAGCATACTTTCTGTAAGGTTGAAGCTCGTTAAAAAATGAACCCGCACTCTCCTGAGCATACTTTCCGCAAGGTTCGAGCTCATTAAAAATGAACCCCCATCCCAATGAGAAATGTTTCCACAGGGTTCAAGCTCGTTAAAAAATGAACCCACCTTCGGTAAATAACCCTTTTGATCACAATTATATTAGCCTTTTGAACCTTGGCTGTGTTCCCTCCATCACGTCCATCCATTTGGCCGATCATACGCTTCCATTTGATTGTTTACCATTTTCAAGAACAAATGTAATGAGTGGCCTTGTTAGCCACCCTCTTCACATCACCATGTTTTAAGAAGTTCCAAGATTACCCGGAACCAGTTGCTACCCTGGATACCACTCGTTCCTCAAAAAATGAGTCCACTTTAAACCCCTTTTAGAGTTTCTAAATATGAAAATATTGTCGAGCAATTGGCCTCTCCAGCTTGCCAAAGTGATTGGAAGCACCATCCCTCCTGTGTATTTTAAACTTTTCAGACCTGAGGGATTATCTAATGAAAAAGTTCGAGCGCTTGTCTTTTTTGGCTCGCTAAGTTATCAGAAAAGTCATCCCTTTTGTATCATTTTAATCTTTTTCGAACCTAAGAGATTATGCTGCGAAAATGAACTACTAGAGTTTTCTTTTTGTCCCTTTTCAAACTCTCTACAAATGAAAAGGACCGAGTTATATTTGTCATTAAACTTGATAAAACAATAGCAACAAACTTGTCCACCGAGACAAGAACGAGTTTCACTGTCGCTAAACTCGCTAAAACATAGCGACAGGTTTGCCCGAAGGGCAAATTATAGAACAATAATATGTTATCCTCCTCAAGCTTGACAAAAATAAAGAGGTATTGGTCAGCAATGACTGGGGAAAAAGGGAATAAAACTTGAAGAATCTATATGGTAGCAAGTCGCTCTTGAACATGACACTTTCACTTGATCACCATGATTGAGTTGGGTTGGGTCATTTTGTTCACCAATGATATCACCATTGGTCCTCCATACCGTCCATATTTTGGGGTTAATGCTATCAATCCATCTCAGTGTCACCGACATGTTCAAGAGAAGTCATTCAGAGAATTCACCATCCAGTGAATGCCTCATCCACTGCAATACCTTCACCCTCCATTTTTCATGACCGCCATTCCTAAACCTGATATTATCAGATCGTTTTCACCTCTAGAAAATCATTTGCTTCGTTTCATGTCGTAGATGTGGGATACATTAAGGCCCTCCTATTACGGGTCACTTCTTGTCGGCATCAGCTAATTATCCAATAATTTGTGTTAGAAACAACCCTTTCAGTACTTTGAAGCTTGCATGCCTCAATGGCAAGTTTCTCACTTCCGGCGATAGGTTTACATTAATGGCCTTCGACCGAAATATTTTGCATTTTGTTCAACATTGGATCATATATTCACACCACATGAATTGTACTGTAGTACCTTGAGGGTCATTATCATTCTTGGTGATTCCTCTCGCACCTGTTAACAACTTACATTATTCGCTGGTAATCAGGCGATGTCTTTCCATGTTCAACTTTAGGACATCTTTTCACATGGATCGACTTGTACATCAGGCGAAGATTGAATGGGTTTGAAGACCCCAGATCTAGTTTCATCCATCTGGGCTGCGCTATATTCAGGGATATAAAGACATCAAATGTACACAGAAGCTGCACAGATAGTCATCTAAGCCAGGGAAGATGACTCTTCATAAGAAGAAACAGTTTGCAAGTGCAAACAATTATCTGTCCTATGTACATGAAAATGAATTTATAAAGCTGAGCATGGGAATGCCCGCCTCAGCTAGATCATGAAAATAATATGATGATGATGTATTGTATTGTATCTTATACAGGTCACCTTCTAGTTCAAATACCTTGGATCCTCATGATAAAGCATTTCACTCGACATCAAAAGATTTACGACTTCATGCTTTAGGGGGCAACTGTTATAGACATATTTGGGCACTACAATCCCAATATTATATGTCGATAAACCAAGGGCTCTTTAACCCCTAAAAGTGTTGTTTCATACCCTAAAGGATCATGGTCAACTGATTACATCATTCCCTAAAAGTTCCACCTGAAAAACCACTCAGAATTGGCCAAAACTGGACCATACTGACTGCTCCACCGTCAAGGTGTGATGCATACTGACTTCTACACTAGCCAGGTGTGATGCATACTAAAGAGGCCTTCTATGGGGTTTGATGAGTGAGGATGGACAAATGTTCGAGATAGTTTGCTAAGTGGACGCTCATGGAATCTTCCAAAAACTTCTCCTATGCCACTTGCCTCTCTGAATTCTCCCAGGGATGAGTAAGAGATCCAAGAAATATCCAAGTGGAACCAAGAACAACAAGTGGAATGACACTAATCAAAAACCTAGAGATGACTCACACCCTTGCAGACATCTATAAATGAATCCCTAATCTGAGAGATCTAAAGGCTGGAATTTTGTAATTTGTAAGGAAGTGCTCATAGTTTATCTTTGAGAAAGAGCATTGTATTGTTGGGTGATCTTGTTTTTCATGAGGTGAAGAGGGCTTTGATGCTAGGAGGATGATGCTGGATTAGACAGCTGGGTTGTAATTCTCCCTTCTATTATTAATAAAGTTCTTTGAGTCTTCCTCCATACAATTGTGTATTTGTGAATGTTGTTATTTGTGAATGCCATTGTATGATCAATGTATTTGTGATTCTGCATTGTTTATGATATAATAGATCAAGATGCTTTGATGGTGTTTTGTTACTTTATCTCTACAGGTATTCATTGAGTGGGATAAGTAGGAGAAGAGGTGCAAGCTCTATCAAGGGAGAGAGAAATCAAGCAAGGAATCAAGCAGAAGATCCAGGTTGGTCCCTTTGCTCCTCTATTATCTATCATAGATAAAGGAAATTGAAAATTGATTTGATTGTTTGTTTCTAGGATAGCTACCAATCCTAGTGGGACTAGCAGATCGAAAAGACACTAGTTTTCCCAGAAACACTTTAGATGATGCATTCCTAAAGCATTGGGTGGATAAGAAGGATCTCCTCTACTACCACACTGAGTTTGGGAACTTAAAGATGGAAAATGGTGAGTTGTTTTCTGAGTTTAATAAGAGGTTTAACTGCATGTACAACAAGATACGAACTGAAGTAAAACCCACTACTACCTCTGCTAAACTCACCTATGCTAGTGCTTTTGATTCTGACTTCTGTCTACTGTTAAGGGAGAGGTGATGTGCTACTTTCCCTGATATGCAGGATGCAGCCTTGGAAGTAGAATCAAACATCATGGCCGCTGAGAAGATCAAGGGAAATATTGATAGAAGAAGAAATAGAGGCGAGTCTTCATCATCTTCAGATCCCAAGATAGATAAAATGACCAAAATGATTAAGTCATTAGCCTCTGAAGTCTCCAAATTAAAAGTTGAGCAACACATTGGGAAAGGAAGATTTCTTAATACCTTTGCTCCTAGAAACCCAAATCCAAATCAATATACAAGAGCTAATGAGCAGTTGTAGATTTTGCAAAGAAGCAAAGATGCCAATGAAGACCAAAGGGTGAAGACCCCTTTTCAAAATGTAATCATGGAAGAAGAGCAGTTTGAAGAAGATAATGAGATCCATTGCATGCAAGACAAAGGTAGTGCCCCTTTTTTGACCTTAGCTGCTTATGAAAAGTCATTATTCAATGACCAGATCAGCCAAGAGTGGGACGGTGAAGCTGTTCTACAAACTGAGGATTAGCAAAGATATAATCTGAGGTTAAAGACGAATAATGCTAAGGAAACTCATGTTCAAAGAGCTACTATCCCTGCAGAATAGCAAGATAATAAGCAGAAGCAACCAGCAGTTGATCCTCTCATCCTCAAAGCTCTAGCTCATGAGGTAAGAGGCCTTGACAAGTCTCCTTCTCCTTTCCGTTTTCAATGAGAAATTCAGAAGCTAAGAATACCTATGCCCCTGATTGAGCTAGTGAAGAATGAGTCCTTCAAAAGATCCATCCTCGAGGACCTTGAGCCTAAAGCCATCCAAGCCTCCACTGACTATGTAAATTTGTAAGATGACCAACTAGTTGTTATTCTCAACCCAATGGTTGAAAATTGTGAAGACAACTCCCTATCATTCTATGTCTCTATGACTATTCATGATAAAATCCTTCATAATTGCCTTCTGAACACTGGAGCTAGCCATAATCTAATGCCCAAGGCTATCATGGATAAATTGGGTCTTGACATTAGCAAGCCCTATCATGACCTATTTTCTTTTGACTCTAGAAAGGTGAAATGTCTGGGATTAATGAATGACCTAACCATCACTTTGTCTCAGCTGCCCATGAAGAGCATGATGATGGATATTGTGGTAGCAGATGTACCCCCCAAGTTTGGCATGTTCCTTTCCAGAGGTTCGATCAAGAGATTAGGTGGAACATTGCAAAATGATATATCCTATGCTACTATCCCAGTTATTGAAGGTGAAAATAGGAGATTGTACATAGAGGCTCAATTAGCTTATATTATCAGCGATGAAAGGAATCCCACTAATCATCCCATCTATGCTGTAGACACTGATTTTGGAGCTTTTTTTATTCAGATTGAATAATCTCAGTTGGCCTCCATGCATCTTAAAAAACCAGTTTGCCAGATCACAGAGGAATCAGGCCCACAAATTTGGGACATGTCCTTTGATGGGGCTTGCTCTAAGGAAGTTGCAGGAGTAGGTGTAATCCTTGTGTCCCCCACACAGGAATGAATTTATTCATCTTTCATATTAACTTTTCAAGTCAACAAAACCTTCCAAGAAAAACATCCAAGGCTGAAAGCATACAGAGATGAGGTGAAATATAGACCATCTCTGCCTGACAAAGTCAAATGCTACAAATTTTTTGAAGAGGATGATCAAATTAATAGGCTTTTACAAGTCTTTGATGGCCCAGTCAATGGGTGGTTTTTGAAACTTTATTTCATTTAAGGCTTTAAAGCCTTGGTATTGTAAATATGTTTTTTCCAGTTCTCATTTCAAAATAGACTCCATGCCCAATGGAACACTAGGAGGAAGGTTTCATGTTGTTTTTATAGGAAAGGCATTGATCTATGATTCTTGAAACCTCACAGGGAGGATTTCATCCCGAGAAGGAGCCAGTTTTAGCATTGGAAGCATTTGGCCCAAAAATGGATCCAAAACACTACTGAAGGCTTAAAAATTTTCTTAAGGATCATTCAAAGATCAAAACTAGCACATGCCAAGAACCCTTAGCATGGCGGAAAAGCACTATCGGGAGGCTAAAACACTCAAAAAAAAGTGAAAAACCATTATCGCAGGCATAGACAGAGCAATGCATAGTAGCAGTTAGATCTAGCCGATCAACGACCCAGATCTAAGCAGCAAATCATAAATTGGAAAGTAGAGAGGACGACTTAAGGATGGGCACAGGACACCCCCGATCAGTGATCTCCAATGATTGGATTGGTGGATTTGATCGGCGGTCGCAATCGGCATAGGAAGGAGGTGGCAATCAGCGCAGACCATGGGGAGATGGTGATGGCAATCGGCGATTCAACGTGGAATGTCGATCAAGCGCGCAGATTGACGACCCATGTTACATCAAGGCTTCACTATCAGAATTTCATAGAGGTGCGATTAACCGGACCTGACGGTTATATATATGATATTTCATAACATTTCAGGTCCGCAGGAAAGGCCATTTTTAAGGCATTTTGTGTATTTTCATTATATAATGAAATACAAAGGGAACCAAGGAGCGGCACCAATACAATAAGGCCCGGACCTGAAATGGTTCAGAAATTAAATATAAAATATTTTAGGTCTGCCAAAGTAGCTTTTTAATGTGTTTCCAATGTTTTCGACATATTTCCAAATACAAAGGGAAGTAAGGGACCAGGCCACTTGCGATTTGCAATAGTGACCCTAAGGGCAGACCTGATAGATGAATAAACCATATTTGAGGACTTTTGAAGTCTGAAAGAAATAGAAATGGGCGAGATTTTACAGTGTTAGAACATTTTCTATATAAAGAAGAAAACAATCATTGTTAAGCATTTGAAAGGATTACAAAAGGCACGTAGACCAATTCCATCACCTAATAGAGGCCGGGAGATAGAGATTGTGAAACAGAGACCGAAAAGGGAAAAACAAGGGCCACAGCGCAACACAACTCATCTAAACAAACAGAATCGATCATGGAGCAGACAACGTAGCTCATACAAACAAACAGAACAATCATGGGGTATCTCTGGCATGAGAGATCTCCCTGCCAGCACAACCAAAATATCAAAATGTTGTTACTCTGCTTTCAGAAGAGGAAACCCTCAAGCCCATGCATGCCTAGTCAGGGCATCAAGTTGTTAAAAACAAGGAGGATAGATTAAGATGCTCCGAGCCTTTGAGAGCTTAGGAGCATTGTAAAAGGCCTATAAATGGCTGATAGTTAGATGTAATAAGGGTTCAACTTCTAGAGACTATTGATACTACGTTCCTTGCAGCTTCTCATCTTCATTCCAGTAATACAAGCTTCTTTTGTTGTTATATGTTCAATTTTCATTTTCTCTTCTGTTCTAAGCTTGCACGTGAACAGGTTCTTCCGGTTTCTTTTGTGTCTAACGCCAGATAACTGTCATCTTATCTCTGCATTGATAAATTAGATTTTCAAGCTTCTTTTACTGCCTGTGGCTAGCCATTTATATGTGTTTTATATATGCATCTGTCAGTACAGTCAATATTCTTCATTTACTGCCTATAGCTAGCCATTCATATGTGTTTATATATATGCATCTGTCAGTATGGTCAGTATTCTCCATCTATCCATTGAATCTACAAACTATTGAGCATTAGTGGTCTAAAGCCTTGTCAAGTTGAGGTTGTTCATGCATGTCTGGAGTGAAAACATAGTTGAAACGGTTATCTGGCTTGATCCAAACCATCATCCATTCCAATAGTTCTGAAAACAATATTGAATATTATATGTTACCAAGCATCTCTAAGCTGCAACCTAGGAGAGCTTCCTGGAGTGATAACATGTACAATTTATCCATGGTTGATCAAAGTATTGAGTATCCTTTCTAGCACAAATTCCACCACCAAAGCTCTGATAGATCACATATCCCATTGATTTTTGTGGTTGCCAATTCTCATTCAATAGCAAATTCACGCAAGCCTAAAAGTTGGTCCCTTATTTGTGCTATATTCATAAACAAGGAGGCTACACATTCACATTTATTCATCCTCACATCACAAATTTGATTCCTTAATGATTTCCTTTGACCCATTTTATTAATTTTATATTGACTTATCATACACTTCCTTTGATTTGATCAATTATGATAAAATAGGAATTAAATTGTCCTTAAGGGACTCAAAGAGAATTATTTGAGCCTTGACCTCACCCTTCCTAAACTTTTCTTTCCCTGAAAAATAATTATCATCTCGTTGAGGTACTTTACCTTTGACATGTTACAAAAAATCATGTTTTTATAGGACAAGATCAATCCTCTTCTTCCACGATTTAATGTTTAATGATCCTTCAAGTTTGCTACTTACCTTGAAAGAAGGAGAAATTAGTTCACGAGCCTTAGACATAGGTAAATGAGGAGAATATACTACCTTCTTGTTCCTTCTTGACAAAGAGAGGGAGTCACCAAATTGTGATCTTTGACTTTCTTGCTTCACCAATGCTCTGATACCATGTTGAAAAATAGAGCGCAATGGATACAAGCACTATTTCTTAACTATGGTAATTACTTGTGAATACATATTATAGCTTTTTCATCTTCATCAAGAAATCACACTTTAGAAATTCAACCAATAATCATGAAGGGAAAGTAGAGATCAAAATGTTCAAAGCTTAAGTTGTCTCAAAACTTTAGCTCCTTATAAACTTTGGCCTCTTTCTTATATTGCTTCCCACCTGTGTGTAAGAGAAAGATATATGAGCGATAAGTGAGTGAAATAATATTAAAAGTTCAGTTGTATTTTTATGGTGATTTTAGGGTGCCCAAGAGGCACATCTCTTTGCAAAATGCAAATTAAATTTTTGGTGGGTGGTGGTGACCACTTCAATGACCCCATAGCAGTACACCCGTTTTTTCACAAAAGGGATCTATCATGTTCGAGTGTTTGCGCCTTTCATATTTCATCATTAGTCGACATTTTTATAAAGATGTCAACCCATTCTACATATGTATAATGTAAATAATCCTAGTATGACCATGTTTCTATGTAACAGCCTAGGTAAACCTATGGTTTTGGTGACGATCTCCATTCTAGGAGGTTTTTTGTCTCACTGATTCATTTCTGTCTCTAGACACAAATGATTGACAATTTTTTTCCCTCCGCTCTTACCCCAAAGCTAGAATGGATTTTGTCGCTAAGATCTTATGTGAGTCCTAGTTGATGAGTGCCAGTATTGCAAAAAGAATGTTGTAGCTCCTGGGCTACCAACTTTACTTTTATCAACCAGGTAATTCGTAACAAACTTGGAAGCATCAGTGCTATATGCACAAGTACTAGTTCTCACTGTAGGTTGTCACTTGGTCAGCCGGCACGAGATCACTAGGAGCTCAAGCCAACTTCTATAGATTTCAAAAGAAGCTCTATGTGTGATGAAAGGAAAGAAATATTACTCAATAGATGCTATTCTAATTGCAGAAAGGAGAAAGACTGGAGTGTAAAGCAAAGCCTAGTAAACCCTAATTAACAAGCTAATTCTAATTTTCCAAAAAACACTATGAAAACCATGAAATAAATGCCATTACCTACTCAAGGAAGTAAACAACATCTAACCAGGCTATTTCTGAAAGTAAATAAGAAAAAAACATGTGTTTGGATTTTTATGTGTTTTTATGTGAATTTAACATGCATCTAATTTATTGTTTGTGAGTGTGGCAACGAACAGGTGGTGTTAGAGGGTGGTTTTGGAGCTTGGGATGATGTAGGATGGTGTGAATGGGTCCTAGGAGGTCTTAGGTGGCCTTCTGGAGGCTTTTCCCACACTCTTCCTTCAAAAGAAAGCCTATAGGAAAAACTACAGGAGGACACAAGAAAACTACAAGAAGAAAACAAGGAAACTACAAGACGCCTACAGGAGGAGGCCGAGAGCAATTTTCATTGTTTTGAGGGTGTGGGAGTGGGTGGAAAAGGTGGTTGAATGTTTGAATGAGGTGTTAGGGCACCTAAGGTCTATCATGAATCACTAGGAGAGAGAAAGATGATTGGGTTTGCTCAAGGAGAGAGGAAGAAGTTCTACGAAAAATGAAGGAAACTAGGGCAGAATTGAGGTGAGCTTTGGGAGACCTATAGGGCATGGATCAAATGGAGGTTGTGTTTGCTAGTAAGCTGGCCTACTTCTAGAAGAGATCTGATGCATAGAAACCGACAGTCAACCAAGAAAATCAAGCAACCAATGAGATGAGTGCATCTTAGGAAAAACAGAGTTTTGCATTAAAATGGCCTAAACTATGATGCATCGAAGGAAATGTTGGGAAATGTTGTAAGAAAGGAAAGAATGCAAAATGAATATTTCAATTCAGGAAGTGAACATTATAAAGAAGATCTAAAGCAAAGAAAAACTAGACTATCAACCTACTAGAGAGCTGCAAATCCTAGAAGTCCTAGGAATGAGGAAAATCTGTGCTTTTTGGGCAGCAAGAGAGTCTTTGCCTCAAATCACGGTCCTAGAGGGAGGAAGAGAGGCCAAGGCACTATTTCTAGCCTTTTGAATCTTCTCTGATCACTGCTTAACCTGCTACAGAAAGCACAAATGGAAGCAAGCTACTAAATCATCAAAAGCAACCTATTCTTAACCATAATAGAAATACCTATAACAACAAACTAATCTACAAACTGAAGTAAAGCATACAAATACAAGTAAAGAGAGGCTTGGATTCTTGGATTGGGCCCTAACCCATGAGCTTCAGCCCTTTGAGGTAGCTCAATGCTAGCTCAAAAAGGATTCCATCTTCATTATCAAAAAATAACGAGATTACATGAAACTGTTATAAAATAGTAAGATCGAAATTTGAGCAGAGTTTACACAAGAAAAAAGTAGACCCTAGTGAGGCCCTAGGCCTTTCTACTTATACATCTAAAGCTACAAATAGCTTATTTAAAATCAAGGAGGCTTGGCTCCCAAAACTCGAGATAACTATCAATCATCTTCCACTTGCTCAACTGCCTTCTAGTGCATGATTTGGCTGCTTGTACTCTGAGTTGAATGAAGGAGAATTCGAAGTGAGTAGTAATAAATGAAGGGGATTCCCTCATATAAGTCCTCTCATCTATCTACTTCAAGTTATTTCTGTAGTTTGACCACCAGATCCTTGACTTTGACCTCGAAATCCATCAATAATCTTCATTATATACATGTTAGACCACATGGCATAATAACTAACTCAACTCACCCTATAAGCATAAATATAATAAAAATACAACAATAAGCGAAGAGAATGGTTGATTTGACTAGGTTAGGAGGTAAAATGAGCCCATTTAATTACCCATTTATGAGGCTCATCATCACCCCCCTACTGAAGGTGTTGCTCATCCTCTGAGCAACCTAGTCAATCTCTTCGTCTTTTATGGCCTTGGTGGCCTCCCTAGAATTCAAGGCTTCTGATGTGGTCTGCTCATGTTCTCCATAAAATCCTATTTTTTTGCCTATGTCCTTCCACTGCTCCTTCTCTTCTTCTTCTCTTCTGCCTTCCAACATGCCTAATATGAGTGGAGGACTCAGTTTGAGGCCAATCCAGTTGACCTTCATCCTTTTCATGGAGCGCTTGTACATTGGAACTCTTTTGAATGCCTCCTTCAACCTCGTGGGGGAATGGTATTCCATGATCTGCAAGTTATGGGGTAGGGTGTTCCATCTTCTCATGCATGCATGCACACAGTCCTCCCCAAGTAGCATAAACATATCTTCAAAGTGTGCAATGGCTTGTTCCTGATTGGCTAGATATTTAGGGGCAATTTGAGGGTCATTGGTAGGTAGGTTGTGTGTGTTGATGAGTGTCATAGGATCTGATGGCTCAGCTCTTATCATCAATGGTTCATTCTACTCTTTTATTAACATTCTTTTCATTTATGTTGCCCTCAATTCTTCATGGTTCATCCATGACACCATGGCCATTAATTGTGGATCCCCTAGCTTGGCATTGGGGTCCCACACATTCAGGTCTATGAAGGCCATGTTGTGTAGATAGAACTCTGCCATCTTTGCTTTGTCCTCAAAGGTACTTTGGTAACACAAATCCATGAACTACCTGTAGTATTGGAAAGGCCTTGTGCCTCTTTGTGCCAAAGTTTTTATTTGGAATTGAAGCCATTGATCCTTCAGATAGAGGCCATAAGGTTTGGCTGGTGTTCTGCATTGAAATGAGTCCCTTTCTCCTGCAACTGCCTTCATAGTAATTCATTCTCATTCTCAAGGTGGCTTCTTGTAATGGCTTCTCTATCTCTGAGAGCACTCAATTCCCTGCCCATTTCCCTGAGTTTTTTCTCCATGTGGCCAACATCCTCAACTCCTTTGGACTTGGCTATCTGCACCCACCTATACGTTCTCTGTTATAGATCTAATCTGAAAATATAAGAAAATAAAAATATACGCAAAAATAATAAGATCAAAATAGATAGAAATGCTTCTTTATTGATATAAAACCCCTTAAGGTAGGGAAACACCATACATTCACTCCTTAAGGAAGGAGAACACTCCACAAGCCATATGCCTGTTCATACAATATTCCTTGACACCTCGCAATGTGGAGTCTCTAGCCTCTATATAGGCCTCATACATACAATACCATGGGTCATTACCATGGTTCCCTCAATACCATCTATCTAATACCATGGGCCCATTACATTATTACTAACTACTTGTGGTCCCTTACATGATACGGGTTAACCACCTTATTTATTGCTACAGCTCATCCCATTATTACATTATTCCCTTGCGTACCTACCTTTGTACCCTATATTATCCCCCCTAGGTATATAACATTTTCACTCTCTCTTTTTCCAATTCGAAAAACAGTGGAATTGCAAATTTATGGGGGATTATCTTGCCTCCCTTAGGTATTCTATAATAGGAGTCAAGATTAGGCTGGGGGTTAGGTTCTTGTAGCTCTTGTGCTTCCTCTTTCACCTCTGGCTATCCTCCCATCTTTTCCTCAAGTTTTTGTGTCTCCTGTAGTTTGGACAATGTCTCCTATAGGACTGTTTTAGCCTCCTATAGGTCTAGCTTGGGGTCCTGCAGAATTTCCTTTCCCTTCCATGTAGAAGATCTTGTAGTCCTCCTTTCATAGGTTATGGGTGTCTTGGAAGGATATTCTTTCACCTTGGTAGATGGTGCATCTTCAATGTTAATGGGAGTCTTTGATGAGGGCTGAGGTTTTCATGTTTTAATTCTGTTACTCTTCCTTGCCCTGAAATACATGGAGGTTTTTCTTTTCCTCTGTTGCTTCTGCTTGACTGGTGTACTAAGGGTAGTGAGGGTAGCGGTTGCTTCTCTTTCCAAAGTTTCAGGGGACTCTTCTCTTTGCTCTGCCCTTTCTACCTCCTTTTCTCCCTCTTCTGTCTCTTTTCCCTCTTGTTGCTATGTCTCTTCAACTCTCCCCTCCTCTATTTCTTTTCTTTCCTCCTTCCTATCTTGCTTTGCTATGACACCACTAGCGTCATCTTCTCCTCCTTGCTATTCTTCCTCCTCACTGACAGCAGGACTGACATTATAAGTTAATGACTTTATGTCATCCCTAGCTATGATATTTCTGAAAACTTCCCATGCTATAGGGAATTTAAGGGTATGGAGGGCTTCTTTTACTATGATCTTGATTAGGCCATGGTGAGCTAGCTACTGTGAATTTCATGCTTGTACCTTGGTGCTAGAGTCAATGAGGGATTGAAGGAGAAAGTAAGGGATACTAAGCTTTTGATTTGCTGGGGTATTCATGCCATATCTCAATTCTTGGAGGATTCTGAAATGATATCCATAAACAATGTTGTGTCTCCCCTCATAAGAAATGTATTTTATCACTTGGTAGCTAACCTCATCCTAGGGATATGGTATACTAGCCCTCCTAATTCCATTTTTGTCTTCAACAGGGGTTTCATTATCTTGGAAAAAGTTCCTCTTGGCAGCTTGGCCAATTGGTTTCTCATTTTTACTCCAAGGCAGCCCAAGAGGAAGGCTAGTGACCCTATTGATGAATTCAGGGGTTATTTCAATGGAGAGGCCTCTAATGATTACAGTAGCATGAGTTCTTGTGTGAGGGACCAGAGAGAGAGAGAGCAAATTCATTGGCAATTTCATCATCAAACCCTCTAAACTTCTCAAAGAAATTCATCCAGTTTTCCCTTGCGAATATCTTCACAACTTAAGGATGTGCATCGAGTCTAGTGGAGTTAGTGGGATATTTTCTCATAAACCGCCCTATCATACTACCTGTACTTCTTTTGAAAAACGAAATATAGAGGTGGAGACAAACAATTTTGAGTGAAATAGAAAAACAAAGGGGACTGTGTTTTTTTAAAAACAATTTTTTTTTAATCTATTTCTACCCTCCTAAAGACTCATTTTATCTTCAATTTAAGACCAATTCTTTCACATTTTGATATTCAACAGAGGGAATTCATGAACCCTACCTCTTCAAACTGAAATTTGTTCCAAAAATTCATATTTCCTCCCTTTAAAATGACTCACTGCCCCTCCTGTAGAAGCTCGATGTCCCTCCTGTAGATTTCCTGTAGGTGCTCCTGTAGAAAATGCCGAGAGAAAAAATATGGAGCAAATCGATGGAGGATGGTGGATACGAGGCTGTGGTGGCATAAGAAGACTGTTGTATGGCTAAATTAGGAGGAGAAACTGAAGAAAAGGTGGTGAGAATGCGCGGGGAGGAGTGCTCATTAACCTTTATGGTTGTTTTTCAGTTATGAGTGCTGAGCTGGCATGGTGTACGTTGCCCGGATTAGGACCATTGGTCCCCACCTGCTTGGTCATCATGACCCCCCTCATAATCATCCCCACATCACTACATCAGAGCTAACTCTTCCTCCAACTACCTGTCCTTCGCATCTTTTGTTTGATTTGACTGTGCGCACGTGTGGGTGATATCTCGGTTAAGTGGAGTCAACTAAATGAAGGTGTCCAATTTAACTGGCCACCTTTCCCTCTTTCGATTTCAACCATCTCGTTGCCTTAGTATGATTTATAATTATACAAATGTAGATAGAGGAATGACTTAACTACTTACCTGTGATCCGAGTGTATTTTCTACCATCGACTATGAGGTGTTGTGGCTTTCTCTGTTGCATACCTTTATTTTCCTTCGTGCATGTTGTCCCTGCTTGCTGATGTGTTTTTGTGTGTTGTTGTAGGTTCCTCTTTTGCTGGAGTTGAGCTGCATGTGCCTTTTCAACCTTCATATGTGTTGTCCCTTGTTGCCGGTGCAGGACTTCTATGGGATCAACTGCTACAGGAATTCCTATAGGAGCTCATGTAAGTTATCTCCCCTAGAAACTTCAGTTGTTTCCCTATGCTTGGAGCTCAAGAATGATGCCAAAGGTGGAGATGAATGATGGAGGGATAGTAGGTAAGCTTCAGGTAAAGTTAATGGTGCCTTTTCCTCCTTTTTTTTTTTTTTTTTTCAAAACTGAAAAACTGTTTTTCTGTGTTTTTTTCTTGGAAAGGAAAAAAAATAATAATGATGCTTGGAGTGTGATGCAGGCTTGGAAATTATGGCAAGGAGGTTTGAATATGGTAAGAGGGATTATAGGTTCCTCATGAAGCTTTCTTGTCCATCAAACTGCCCCCTGTAGGCACTTTTGGCTCTCTGTAATTCCTATAGGAGCCTCCTGTAGAAAACACAGAGCCTCTTGTAGAAAACACAGTTTTTGAAAAAGAGGTATAGCGTGGTGAAAGAGATGCAAAAAATTATGGAGGAAGGTGTGGAGAAGATGATATGGATGATGGTATGAATGTCAGGGCCCCCTTGCCACCTTCTTCTGCTCCCTGTAGTCCTCCTGCAAACCTGTAATGCAATAAAAATTCGTTTTTCTTTTATTTTTTATTTTTTATTTTTTTTTTAAAACAACTAGGGTGCCTCAGAGAGGTTTTGACCTTAATTGCTTGCCCTGGGCACCTCCAAGGGAGGTTTCACCCAGGGATCTTATTCTTTTCCCTTTTTTTTTTTGACATCACTCGACCACCTCAGAAGATTTTTTCACCCTGATGATGGGACTGAAGCACCTCATGGAGGTTTTCACTTGAGTCCTCATTTTTCTCTTTTTTCTTCAATGAGTGGGTGAAGTGGAAGCTAAGACATGCTCCACTACCATCATTTTTTTATTCAAATCTTCAACAAACTCTTGCTTGGAGAGGGGTTTATTGTAGACTTTCAACCGATGTCCACTGACAAGCATGGGGATGGCTTTATCGTCAATGGTTCTAATCAGAACTGAACCATTGTCATTGCATTTCTCCATAGTGTAGGGTCCCAACCATTTTGTCCTCAGCTTGCCTTTGAAATCCTTGTATCTTGAATCATAGAGTAGTGCCCAATATGCCTCTTGGAATTACTTCTCCCTGATATTTTTTTCATGCCATATCTTTCTCTGAAGTTGAACTTCCTTTGTATGGAGAAGGGCTTGAAATCTATATTCATCTAATCCATTGAGCTAAAGTAATTTCTCCTTATGTGCATAGCTGAGGTCTAGGTCCAGCTGAGCTACCATCCTTAGGGTATTGAATTCAAACTCTATTGACAGAAAAGCCTTCTTCCCATAGACCAGTTCATAGGGTGTGAACCCGGTGGTGGTCTTCCATGTTGTGTTGTAGGCCCAAGTGGCCTCAACTAATCTGTCTGCCAGTATTTTCTGTTGTTGCTCACTACCTTGGTTAGGATCCCTTCCAACACTCTATTAGTGACCTCCACTTGCCCATTGGCTTGTGGATGGTAAAGGGTGGAAGTCCTGTGCTTGATCTTATGATGTGTGAGCAGGTCTTCAATTAGGTTGGAAGTGAACTGAATGCCTTGATCTGTGACCAACTCTCTTGGATACCCAAACTTGTAGAATATATTTTCCCTCAAAAATCTCAGCTACATTTTCCTCTATCATTGCTTTGATTGCTTTTGTCTTGGCCCACTTTGTCAGGTAGTTGGTGCACACAATGATGTACTGCTTCTGCCTTGGAGTGGAGTTGATAGGCCCCACAGAGTCCATGCCCCACTTCTCAAATGGCTCAAAGGTCACTTGAGGTTGCATCGGCATTTCATCCTTTGGAGTGGGTTTCCCCATCCTCTGACACCGATCACACTAGCTCATGTATCTCCTCACATCCTCATGGAGAGTGGGCCAATAGTAGCCTGCTTGCAATATCTTGAAGGAGGTTCTTTTTGCTACAAAATGACCTCCACAAGGCCCATCATGATAGGTCAGGAGGATCTCAAAGACTTCCTCCTCCCTAACACATCTTCTCAAGATATGATCTGGGCCAAGTTTGAAGAGATTGCCTCCAATCCAGGTGAAAGGGGCATTTTTCCTTACTATCTTGCTCTTCTCTTTTGAGGATAGGTGTGGTGGGAATTGTGTTAAAACCAAGTAGTTTGGTATATCAGCAAACCATGGAGAGAGTACTGATATAGAAAATAGGTGTTCATTGGGCATTTGGTCATCCACCATTCCTTCTTCACCTACAAGAAAATTTACTGTAGACAAAAAGTTAGCAACAACATTCTCTTTACGAGGCTTATCAATAATGGTCAGATCAAACTACTACAGTAAAAGCAACCATCTAATAATGCGATCATTTACATCTGGTTTGTTCACTAAATATCTAATTGCAGCGTGATCAGTGTGCACAAAGGTTTGAAAGCTTGTAATATAATGTCTGAATTTGTTTAAGGAATTCACGATAGCTAGGAGTTCCTTCTCGGTCACTGTATAGTTTAACTCTACCTTTGACAAGTTTTTGCTTATAAAGTATATGGCATAAGGTAACTTTCCATCAATTTTTCCTAAGGCTACTCCTATTGCTTTGTTCGAGGCATCTGTGTGAATGTGAAAGGGTAGGGTCTAGTTTGGGCCTCTGAGAATTGGGGCAGTCACTAGCTTGCTCTTCAAGGTATCTAGGGCTTCTTGACAATTTTCCGACCATATGAACTCAACATCTTTGCCTAGGAGGCCAAACAAAAGAGAGGATAGCTTGCTGAAGTCTTTAATGAATCTCCTGTAATATCCAGCTAAGCCTAGGAAACTTCTGACATCTCTCACCTTTTGAGGAGGTGGGACCCTTTGGATGATGGCAATTTTGTTGGGGTCCACCTGCAGTCCTTGTTGAGATATTGCATGACCTAGCACGGTCCCTTCAGTCATAAAAAATTCACATTTTTCTGGACTAAGGGATAGGTTCATCTCAATACACTTATCTAGAACTTTTCCTAGGTTAGAAAAAGCTTCCTGAAATTCAAAGCCATAAGGAGTAAAATCATCCATGTATATTTCTACTGCATCATGAACCAGTTTAGAAAATATACTCAATACCACTCTTTGGAAAGTGGCTAGAGCGTTGCACAAACCAAAAGGAAGGACCCAGTATGCAAAGGTACCCCAAGGACAAGTGAAAGTGGTCTTATCTTGGTCTTCTGGGCTTATTTGAATTTGATTGTACCTGCTAAACCCATCTAGGAAGGAGAAATTTTTTTTCCCTACCAGACCGTTTAACACTTGATCTATGAAAGGTAAATGAAAATGGTCCTTTTTAGTGGCTTTGTTCAGTTCTCGATAGTCGACACAGATTCTCCACTTACCATTTTTCTTTGGCATTAGCACCAAAGGAGAGACCCATTCACTGTCATATATGGGATAAATGAATCCTGCATCAAGCAATTTCTACAGTTCTTCCTTAACAATATCTTTAAGTGATGGGTTCATCCTCCTTTGAGGTTCCCTGACTGGCTTGCAATATTCCTTGATGTATATATGATGAGTACATACTAAAGGGTGCACTCCCTTCATATCCTTATAACTCCAGGTGAAGGCATCTATATGTTTTCTCAGTATGCTGCATAGCTCCTTTTCCTGGGAAGTAGATAGGGATGGATTGATTTTCAATATTCTTTCTGGGCCAAACTCTATATTTTTAACATGGAGAGAAGTGGGGTCAGCCACATAGAGATCAATTGAGGGGTTGTTTTGGGTTTGTCTTACTATGTCTTCTAATGGCGATACACTGGGAGGTGGATTCTGAATCAAATTTTCAATCATATCATCTTCATCTTACCCCCATGGTGATTTCTAATGTACAAATTGGTGTAGAATAAACTTCATCCTCATCCTCATCCTCCAACCAAAGAGGTAGATCATGTTCTAGCAAGGGTTGGGTAGGAGGATATAGAATTAATTGCTTGGACATGTGCCTATTCTTTATGGTCATGTTCCCAGCTCGGAAACTAATGTAGGCATCGACTATAGTCAACCAGGGTCTTCCCATAATGAGAGGATACCTAGTGAGCTTTTCCTTTGGATGGAGAACTAAGAAATCAGTAGGGTACTCCCAATAATCAATGGAGAACATTACATCTTCCACAATCCCCTCAGGGGTCACTGTGGAGTGGTCTGCTAGCTGCAACACTGTCATGGTTTTCCTCAGGGAGCCTTGGAGATTAATTTTGAGCTTTGTGTACTTTGTCATCACATTAATGGCAGCTCCCATATCAATCAAGGTATGTGGGACCATTGTGCCATTAATGTGGACATCAACTACTGGGCTTCCAGGGTCCAGATAATTTTGACAAATGATTTGCCCCAACATCAGGTCAGACAGTTGTCCTATGACGTTGATGGTTGGGGCATCTCTCTTGCACCTTCCTGGATGCCTAAAGCACTTCTCTTTGATCAACCTATTGTAGATAAGCACATCTTTTTATGGCTTGGAGAAGTGGTATCCTCACACATAAATGTTTCAATTCTCCCAAGAGTTCAGTCTCTTCTGGGTGGGATGGATTGTCATGGATAATCTCTCAGGAAAGGGTGGATTTGCTTCAGGTTCACTTTCCTCTTTATCTTCCTCAACCTAACTTGGTGGAGGTCAGCTATCTGAGAGAACTTTCCCAAATTGCAAGTTAATTTCTTGAATCTCCACAGCATAAGTTGGGTATGATGGTTCCCCACTATACACTTCCTGAACCTGTCTATTGTTCGAGTTCAGATTTGGCTGGGAAGGCATTTTGGGTTTCCTTGGTGGAGCAGAAGGTAACAGTTGTTGTTGGGCAGGTGGTGGAGGCAGAAGTGTGAGAGGAGAGCTGTATTGGGGCCTCCATCCCTGATTAGATGCATTCCACTAAGGTTGCGGCTAAGCATAGGATTGAAATGAATGGGTGGCTGGTTGGGCATGATATTGAGATGTGAAGGACGAAGGAGGAGGCATGGACCAGGACGAATGAGTAGGGGGGCCCCAAGAAGGTATGGAGGTGACTTGGTTGGGGTTGTAGTATGCCTGAGATGTCCCTTGCATCCCCTGCTGGTATGGTCTAGGTCCATGCGGCCTCCTTTGGTTTATGTAATAGATCTATTCAATCACTCCTTCGGCCCCTTGGTATATAGCTTTAAGTCTAGGAAAGGAAGGGCACTTATCTGTAGAATTATCTTCTTCATAGATTGAACAAACCTCTGTAGAGTTCAATGGGAATTCATTCCTAGGATGCCTCCTGGTGCAACTAGGGTAAAAAATGGCCAAAGCCCTCTCTGCTTCCTCTTGTTTTCTTTTGATATGTATGGTATCCATTTGCATGGCAAGAGTCTGCAGCATCTCACACTTGAAGTCTTCTAGCATGTTTCTGATTTCACCTTTAATGGATGAATTGGAAGAAGAGGTATTGGCTATGGGTTGACTCCCCCTACCTTTCTTTCTGACTGCTCTAGAATGGTTTCTAAAACCAGTCTTTATGTCCTCATAGGATAGTTGGTAGATGTCTCCCCCAGCTGGTATATGGAGGGTGTATAAAAGGTCTTCTCGAATTCCCCTGAGGAGGACCAACTTTAGAGACTGAGGGTCAAGTGTACACCTGGCCCTTTTGTAACTGAGCTGGAACCTCTCTTCATAGTCTTCCAGGGACTCATCACTTCCTACGGACATTCGGAAGATTTCTTCTTTAGTATCTTTTGAACTACAGTAGTCTTAATACTTGATGTTAAGGGCCTGCTGCATCTGAGCCCAATTTGTGATGCTATTTCTAGGTAATCCCATGAACCAACACAGTGTTGCGTCCTTGAGAGTAGAAGGGAACAGTTTCAACTTTTGCTTGTCTCCTGCATAGTCATAAGTTCGACAGATGACAACAAACTCGAATGAGAAGGTGTCAGGATCCTCTGTAGTCAGACCATGGAAGTGAGGTAGGGCTGAAGGACTTATATTCTTCATTTTGGTGTCCCCATTGGTCTCCCGAATGGGGAAGGTACCCTCTATTCTCTCTCCTTTTCTCCTAGCGTTTCTGTTTTCAGCCATTGGCTCTAGAGGAATGTTTTATTCTTCTTCTTCCCCTATAGGTTCTTAAAATATGTCTAGATGTTCACCTAAGGGTTCTTCTTGATTGCAGCCACTAAAGAAGAGAGAAGGTTGGCTATGTGAAGTAGTGGGGGTGTTGGGAAAAAATTTTCCTAAGTTGTCTCTACTCCTACGAGGCATGAAAGGAAATATTTTTTGGTTGGTTTTTTTTTTCTTTGTCCCCACACTAAAATTATCTGTAGAAATTGAAATTGTGATTGAACAAGACACAATTCAACTAGTTCAAATGAAATTTCTGAATAGAAATTTGGAGAATTGAAAAGGAAAGCAAGGAAATGCAGAACCAAAAGAAAATAAATGATTAGTCTATTTTTGCCGAAATAAACTATTAGTAGAATATTGCAATAGGAAATAGAAGAAAGCAGTAATCATAGAATACTCTGACTCTTCCCTGGCAACGATACCAAAAAGTGATGAGCGCTAGTATTGCAGCAAGAATGGTGCAACTCCTGGGCTACCAACTTTACTTTTATCAACCCGGTAGTTCGTAACAAACTTGGAGGCGACGATGCTATAGGCACAAGTACTAGTTCTCACTGTAGGTTGTCACCTGGTCAATCTGTGTGAGATCACTAGGAGCTCAAGTCAACTTTTATAGGTTTTAGAAGAAGCTCTATGTGTGATGAAAGGAAAGAAATATTACTCAACAGATGCTATTCTAACTGCAGAAAGGAGAAAGACTGGAATGTAAAGCAAAACCTAGTAAACCCTAATTAACAAGCTAATTCCACTTTTGCCAAAAACACTATCAAAACCATGAAAGAAATGCCATTGCCTACTCAAGGAAGTAAACAACATCTAACCAGGCTATTTCTAAAAGTAAATAAGCAAAAAACATGTGTTTGGATTTTTATGTGTTTTTATTTGAATTTAACATGCATCTAATTTATTGTGTGTGAGTGTGGCAGCGAACAGGTGGTGATAGAGGGAAATTTTGGACCTTAGGAGGATGTAGGATGGTGTGGATAGGTCCTAGGCAGTCTTAGGTGGCCTTTTGGAGGATTTTCCCACACTTGGCCTTCAAAATAAAGCCTACAGGAAAAGCTATAGGAGGACACAGGAAAACTACAGGAAGAAAACAAGGAAACTGCAGGACGCCTACAAGAGGATGTTGAGAGAAACTTTTGCTATTTTTAGGGTGTGAGAGTGGGTGGGAAAGGTGGATGAAGTTTGGAATGAGGTGTTAGGGCACCTAAGGTCTATCATGAATCACTAGGAGAGAGAAAGATGATTAAGTTTGCTCAAGGAGAGAAGAAGAAGTTCTATACAAAATGAAGGAAACTAGGGAAAAATTGAGGTGAGGTTTGGGAGACCTATAGGGCATGGATCAGATGGAGGATGTGATTGCAGGTAATCTAGCATACTTTTGGAAGAGATCTGCTGCATAGAAACTAACATTCAACCAAGAAAATCAAGCAACCAATGAGATGAGTGCATCCTAGGAAAAACAGAGTTTTGCATTAAAATGGCCTAAACTATGATGTATTGAGGGAAATGTTGGGAAATGATGTAAGAAAGGAAAGCATGCAAAAGGACTATTGCAAATTAGGAAGTGAACATGATAAAGAAGATCTAAAGCAAAGAAAAACTAGACTATCAACCTACTAGAGAGCTGCAAACACTAGAAGTCCTAGGAAAGAGGAAAATTTGTGTTTTTGGGGCAGCAAGAGAATCTTTGCTTCAAATCATGGTCCTAGAGGGAGGAAGAGAGAAAAAGGCATTGTTGCTAGACTTTTGAATCTTCTATAATCACTACTTAACCTACTACAGAAAGCACAAATGGAAGCAAGCTACTAAATCATCAAAAGCAACCTATTCTTAACCATAAGAGAAATACATCTAACAACAAACTAATCAACAAACTAAAGTAATGCATACAAATACAAGTAAAGAGTGGCTTGGCTACTTGCATTGGGCCCTAACCCAAGATCTTCATCCCTCTGAGGTAATTAAGCGCTAGCTCAAAAAGGATTCCATCTTGATTATCAAAAAATAGCGAGATTACATGAAACTGTCATAAAATAGTATGCTCGAAATTTGAGCAGAGTTTACAGAAGAAAAAAGTCGACCCTAGTGAGGCCCTAGGCCTCTCTACTTATACATATAAAGCTACCAATAGCTTCCTTAAAATCAGGGAGGCTTGGCTCCCAAAACTCGAGATAACTATCAATCATCTTCCACTTGCTCGATTGCCTTCTAGTGCATGATTTGGTTGCTTGTACTCTGAGTTGAATGAAGGGGAATTCGAAGTGAGGAGCAATAAATGACAGGGATTACCTCCTATAAGTCCTCTCCTCTGTCTACTTCAAGTTATTGTTGTAGTTTGACCACTAGATCCTTGACTTTGACCTCAAAATCCATCAATAATCTGCATTAAATACACATTAGACCACATGGCATAATAACTAACTCAACTCACCCTATAAGAATAAATATAATCAGAAAATCATATAATAAGCTAAGGGAATGGTTGATTTTACTAGGTTAGAAGGTAAAATGAGCCCATATAATTACCCATTTATGATGCTCATCACTAGTGTTTTAGATTGAATCTATGTAAAACTCATTTGGGAATAATCCTAGCTAATTGGCTAGATTATTTTATTACAAGTCACTTGGTCTACTGGATTATATTTTGTATCTAAGAAATGGGTAAATATTGAGGGTCTATAATGAATGGTTGTTCCCCCTTCATGTATTAAATTGTAAGATATTGATGTAAAAATTATTTTGTTCATGGTTACTTATAATTAAACACCATGTCTAAATATTAGAGGGTTGGAAAAATTATTAATCCCCTCATAAGTAAATTAATTAAATTTTCTAGCAAAATTAAATTAAAATCATAAGCCAGAAATTTAATTAATTTTGTGTCCTAAGTAAAATTAAATTCTCCAATGGTGAAATTCACAGGTTTAAGAAGTTAAATTTTAGAGGTCCCCGACCAAGGGAATATTGAAGTTATCAAGAAATTTTGGACCCTTGGGACTTGGTGGTTAAGTCAAAGTCAATTTTTTGAGGAAATTAACTCAAAATAATTAATTTTGAGTTAATTAAAAATTGATTAGATAAAAAAATTTTCTTTCCTCAAAAATTAAATAATTTCGATCTTGATGATTAAAGTTTAGTTAAATCTTTATGAACGATGGATATTAATTTAATAGGGATCAAACCAACTAGCCGTTGGAGAATTTACCTATAAATTAGAGGTTAGTGTCAGTCTATCTTTTCATCCAATCTTTGAATTGTGTACTAATCTCTCAAGCTCGTTTAATTTTTTGGAATAAATGAAAAATTATTTGGGTTTTCAATGTGCAGTGTGTTCCTCTTCATGAATCTATGGTAACATTGTTTTAATTTTTTCTTAATATTATGTGAAAACTATCAATCAGTAACTCTCTTAGAATAATATGAATACATGTATCTTATTCAGTTTGTTGGATCTAGGGTAACATTTTTAATTTTGATTGAACTAGCAGGTATCTCTATTTCTTCATAATTTCATTGTTGTTCTATTTCTCTACTTTGTTTCATGGTTGATCTAGTGTTTGCAGAAGATCTCTCAGGTTCTCATTGAGAATTTGGGGATAGTCCTCGGTTGGACCAACCAACTCTGAGCACATATTTTCTGAAGAGTCTACCTCATATAAGCCCCGAGATTTATCTAATAATCAATATTTTTTCTGCAGGGTCTTTTGGGGCTAGTACCTCTCTAAAATTTTCAAAATATTTTAAATATTTTGTGGAAATTTTGATAGATTTGGATAGTAAGAGCCTTATATCTTTAGATCTTGGAGCGGATTTGGACTCATACTCCTTAGACCTGATAGATCTACAACCTTTGTGCATAGATATATATATCTTTTGTATACATTTGAAGTTTTTCTTAGTTTGAGTTTTAGGGTTTTTGCTCATTTTTGTATATTTGGGATCTGGGTATTTTTGTTTTTGATTTGCAAGTGCAAATCTAAAAGATAAATTTAATTTGAAGCCAAATATAGACCCTAGAGGGAAAGATCTGACCTCAATCCCATTTTGTAATGATAAATTACTCAAAGTTATTTTCTGAGGGTTTCATCTAACGGTTTTATAAGTTTTTTGGAGGACAAATCTGAAGTAGAAGAATATCACTTTAAAAAATGAATTTTTGTAGTTTATTTTAAGGTTCTTGGGCTACCATTCACTATCTGGAAGCCCTTCACAATTCCTCTTCTACCATTTATTCCATCTTTCTCTTCTCACTGATCTCTTTGTTTCTCTTAAATTTACTCTCCCTCTCAGCCAAATCGCACTTTTCTTCCTGACTGTGTTTTTCCTCCCATCTCTCTCTCTATTCTGCATATTCTCTCCTTTACATTTGTTTTTATTCATCCTGCTATCACTACCTTCATTTTCATTCCTCCCTATGTCACAACTTATTCTCAACTCTTGTCTATGTCCTCCCTTCTCCCCGCATCCCTCATTTCCATCACTGCCATCTCCCTTTCTCTGTTGGCACTGAGTCCTCCCTGTCGGTTGCCCGAGCTCCCTCATCCACGAGTACCCTCCTTGTTGCGTATTTTGTATGTTAGCCTCCTGCTGCAGCAGGTTAATCATCTTTCATGATCGACATTTTTACATGCCAAATATGTTGTACTATGCATGCTGCAATGCTCCATATTTGCTACAGATGACCAGAGAAGTATCCATGAAGGTGTGCCAGTTTTAGTGCTACTGCTTTGTTCCAGTTCTGATAAGTAATCCATTTTTGATTAGTTTTTAGTTAAGGGTAGGCCAAACAGCTTAATCTTGGCCTCCCTAGGTTTCAATTTCATGTTGTAGAATATAGAGAATGAACATCTGTTCAAACAGCTTAATCTTGGTAGATTTGTAGTTAGGTAGAGAAACAAGGGTGCTCAACAACTTAATCTGAGCCCCTGGCTGAAATAAGTGTAGAAGTAGATAGGAGCACAAGCAACAAGAAAGAATGAAAAGCTGGGTATGCTAGTTCAAGTGCACCCAAACCAAAAGAAGAGAAAATGCTAGGTGAGTAGGTTGGGTAGGTAGCTTTGTGGTTGCAAAATCATGGCTTGTGATCCATTTCATATTGTCAAGTGTTATATCTATCATATCACAAGTTGAAGGCAGTTGTTCAGTTGAAGGACTTCAAGAAATGCATGTCTAACTCCCCCTTCTTCCCCTTTCCCCAAATCACTCACTAACTTCCCCTAAAGAGGTCAAGATCTACTTGATACCTCTTAATTTCATCATTCTCCATATCATCTGCCTTGGTGAAGATCTGCTTCACTAAAGGAATGTTCACACTTCTTCTATCAGTCATTTTCCCCCATTGATAGCCTAAGACATCATTCTTAGCGCTTTTTCTCATCATTATCATATTAACTACTAACTTTATTATGTAACTCCCTATCTCTGTACCCTTCCCCTACTAAAACTATCTATATAACTCCCCTATATACTTATCCCTTCCCCTGGTTGAAAAATAACCATATATATCCTCGGGAATTGCTAAGTTTATCTGAAACTCAGCAAGAACCCTCATTGACCCCTCTAACCATCTTCCAAATGCAAAAGGACTCATTCCTTTGCATAGTTTACCTTCATATGTATAAAAATCATCCCTTTGGCCTTGGTTTTCCTTTATAAGGCATGAAACCCTCTTTGGCCACTAAACCCTCTCAAAACACATCACATTCCTCCTAAATTCCTTTGGACTCCTTCCAAGGCATGAAAGTTGCCAAAAACCATGCAAAAATCATCAAATACCTTCTACAAATGAAAAAATCCTCCCTTTTTTTGGCTATCGGACCCCTTCCGATGCCTTAGAATCCATCCGAAACACCAAAGGCTACCCCTCCGAATTCATTTTTCCTTTGCATTTTAACAAAATGCATTCTCTGATGAGAAAAGAATCTATTTGGTCCCCCTCCGATGCGATATCGCTATCGGGAGGGGGCAGTGGCATATTATAAGAGAAAATGGCTAATTCTCAAGGCATGGGTTATAATGGGCCGCCGATCGTCGATACAGCGACCAAATCTTAGCCGTCCATTTCCCCCGCCGATCCAATGGCCCAGATCATTTCGGCAATCGCCCATTTCGGTGATCACATATATGTCAACCCTCTGCCCCGCCTATTGCCGAAGTCCCGCTATAATCGCACCCATCCATTTTTGGGCCCCAGATCAACGACCCATATGTAATCGCATCGCTCCCATATGGCTCCGACCAGCGGAGCCAAAAAGTAATAAAGCGCGGCATAAATATATTTCGGGTCTGATGGGTTTCCGCGTTTTTATGTGGCAGCCCCATGTCCCCGCCGATAGCGAAATGCCGACATAATCTCTACCGTCCATCGCCATCACAAAATCAACGACCCATGTTTGTTCGGCGAACACCCCTTATGTTTGGCTCCGATATTCCGGAGCCAAAATATTATAAAGGCGGGTCTTATAAAAGCCATCGGGTCCGTAAGGTCCCCGGGCACAGCGAAAGGAGAGGGCTCCCGACGGGCCGGAGCTGAAAAGTTATAAAGGGCAGTTTTAAGGGATTTCGGGTCTGCATATTGATTTTGTTAAAATCCGCCGATATGAAATCGCCGACGGACCGGACCCGATCTCCATAAAGAAAGGGCATATATTAGCATTTCGGCTCCGCAAACCAACTTCTTGTAAATCTGCTGATATGAAATTGCCGACGGACCGGACCCGATCTCCATAAAGAAAGGGCATATATTAGCATTTCGGGTCCGCAAACCAACTTCTTGTAAATCCGCCGATATGACATCGCCGATCGGTCAGATGTGATTCCAAATAAAAGGAAGGGCCTATAGCATATCGGGTCTGCGCAGTTTCGGCGATTGTTTATGTGCCACCCCCCGGTCAGCCCCGATGCGATATTGAGATGAGATCTGGGCCGTTGGATCGGCCCGCGCCGGATCCAACGACCAAGATTTAATGATTGCTATAGTGTCCACTTAAGCGCCAAATTTTCACAATTTCGCAGTGTTTTGAGATCATTTTCATATTATGATAAAATGGCCATTGTTTAAGGTTTGTGTGCAGCGCTCCCGCCCGCCACAACCAATAAGGGAAATCATACATCCTTAAGCCATTTAGGATCGCTCCAAGCCCGGTTTTGCTCCAAGGGGCCAGTCTCGGCCTCGGCACAATTGGCAACACTTTTTCCTCCTGTTTGCACCATTTTGCAAAAAGTTTAAGGCTAGTTTTGATCGGCCAGAGCGCCGATAGCATTCCAAAGGCCACGGGAACCTTTACAGGAGTTAATTTTGCATTAAAAGGCAGAAAAGGGGTGATTTGACAGCATAAAGTGTATCAGAGGAAAGAGAACGCTCAAGTGCATGTCAAAGGGTATCAGGAAAGCGACAGAGAGTATGAGTATTGCGGTTCAAAGCAGATGAATTCAAAATGGCCCCAGCAGATCTAGCAAGCTGTCATTGAGCCGTATAGCTCACCAAATCACAGATTTTGGCCATTTAAGGCAACAGGACCACTCGAAGGTAGATTAAAGGATTTTCAATGCAGATTTATGACAAGTGCAATGGTCCCAGTCACATTTAGGAGCAGCGTTGCTTCCTTAATTATGCAGTTATCACACAAAGGACATCTCGTGGCTCAAGGCACTCATTCAGTCCATTTTTGAAGCTATAGGACCATGTGCAGCCCTAAAGAACCATTTTGATGAGGCTGCTCCCTCATGCGCAACCGTTTTAAGTTATTTCATGCATTTATTTCCAGCATAGATTAGGATCAATGACATTGACTGCACAGATCTCTTTTGATTTGTTTTGAGAGATATTTTTGAGATATTTTCCCCCTTGACACCTGTTCAAGGGAGGTCTGTAGCTATTTTTCTTTATATACCACCCTCTGCACTGTTTTAAGGGTTGGTTGGTTGTATGACTCCTCTAGAGACTCGCTCTGTATCTGATATGATTTCTTTAATCAAAGACTGCTTAAAGCTTGGAGGATGGACTGTTTGAAGTGTTTTTAATGGTTGAAGAGTGAATGATGGAATTCATGTGCTACTATATGGATCAATAAGTGTTTCTCGCCTCTGTTATTTCAATTTCATACATGCTCAAGTCACAGAACAAAAGATTGGTCTAGAATTTGCTTAGCTGCACTCTATGCTCAGTTTTTGTGGCTTCTTAATGTTTTCCTCTTGATTTAGGCATAAATATGAATTCCTTTATGGCTCATGTTTGATCTATTTCACATATGAATGACTGTTGTTTAAGAATTCTTAACTGCTCCTAGATAGAGCTCATTCATCTTCCCTCTGTTAAGCTGAGTGAGAGATTCTTTGTTGCCTCTCATTCCTTAGCCCTCATTCTATCCTTTTAAACTTGACTGTTGTTTCACGAGCAGCTACCTTGCTCCTCATTCCTCTTGTGACCAAGAAAATGCACCAGCAGTCCTACTCCATGACTCCATACCCAATGGTTTGAAACTTACCACACTAGGCATTGCCTCTCTACTTGAAAACATCCTCCTTCCCACCAAACATAAAAAAAACCCCTTAAACTCAATACCTAGCCTAATATCATCTTCAACAAAGCCAAATCATAAAGAGAGAGCCCTCTCTGACTGCAGGTAGGCTAGGACCTGCAGTCCAAAGATTGGTTTGTGGTTACCTCAGCCGTATCCCTTTAAGGAGCTTTAGGGACAACCTGAGTGATAACATAATGGTGACTCCACTGGGGAATTTCCTCAGATAATTTCACAAAGTCTCACAAAGAAGGTAAGAAAGCTCCACTGAGACAACCAGACCTTCAGAAGCATTATTACAAGTTCAGTTCTGATCTGTGAGGGTGGACAGAGATCAGGCACTTCAGAGTTGAATCATCCACCTGGCGACTCCACCTTATTTTCAAGCAAGACTCCACTGGAGGAGCGAACCTGAATAGAGAATGCCAAGCAATCCCATGTCAAAGAGCTGATAAGTGAGACAGGATGACTGGATGTATGGGAGATCTTGCAGCAGAGCAAGCTATAAATGAATTCAGAAAGTTATTATCAGAATATGAGCTTGATGAAGATTTTGTTAGATCTGTGCTGTTAAAAGTCAAAACAATAGAGCAGCCCCAGATCAGAATGTGTTTTTTAGAACTAGTGGTTGAAGAGCATGAGATTGAGATTGAATTTTTGCATTCTCAAATTCAGTCATATGATTTTCCTAATCCTAAAGAGTTCTTCCAAAATCTTCCTTCTCCTAGTCCCAAGGAAAATGGATTATCTTTTGACTTACAAATTAAAGATGATCATGCTTTCAAGAGAAAGAAAGATGTACCGGCTGCAGAGGTGGTTACTGAGGATGCAGCTGTTCCATCAGACAAAGAAAGTCTAGAAGAGACTCTCCCACATCATGCTTTCGTAGATCCTGTAGCAGAGTACATCGAGGATCTTTTCAACTCAAAATCTTCAAAATATTTTCTCTATGAAGACCAAGACATTCAGCAAATACCTTCATATGTCACAACTTTGATTATGGGAGCACATGACCAGACAATGTTTCTGATTTCACCGACTATCAGTCAAACAGTTTGCTTCTTTCTACAAGTGCTCAAGTGGTTGCACTGGTTGTTTCATTTTACCTAACCAGCAAACAAGTGCTGATTAGGGTAGGTAGGTAGGATTTCAGTTTTCTGTTGGTATAGTAGCTTGAAGCAGTTGATGCCCGAAGTGAAGGCCCTAAGCTCTTCAACCCTGTTGTTGTATATACAATAAAGTACCCAGCAAAGGAAAGTTTTTTAGAATACAGAAGCAGTTGAACACTAAGGCAGTCTGACCTGCTGTTCTTGGCTTTTCACAAGGAAAAGCCATCCCCAAGTGGAGCCACTGTTAGCCTCCTGCTGCAGCAGGTTAATCATCTTTCATGATCGACATTTTTACATGCCAAATATGTCGTACTATGCATGCTGCAATGCTCCATATTTGCTACAGATGACCAGAGAAGTATCCATGAAGGTGTGCCAGTTTTAATGCTACTGCTTTGTTCCAGTTTTGATAAGTAATCCATTTTGATCATTTTTCAGTTAAGGGTAGGCCAAACAGCTTAATCTTGGCCTCCCTAGGTTTCAATTTCATGTTGTAGAATATAGAGAATGAACATCTGTCCAAACAGATTAATCTTGGAAGATTTGTAGTTAGGTAGAGAAACAAGGGTGCTCAACAACTTAATCTGAGCCCCTGGCTGAAATAAGTGTAGAAGTAGATAGGAGCACAAGCAACAAGAAAGAATGAAAAGCTGGGTATGCTAGTTCAAGTGCACCCAAACCAAAAGAAGAGAAACTGCTAGGTGAGTAGGTCAGGTAGGTAGCTTTGTGGTTGCAGAATCATGGCTTGTGATCCATTTCATATTGTCAAGTGTTATATCTATCATATCACAAGTTGAAGGCAGTTGTTCAGTTGAAGGAATTCAAGAAATGCATGTCTAACTCCCCCTTCTTCCCCTTTCCCCAAATCACTCACTAACTTCTCCTAAAGAGGTCAAGATCTGCTTGATACCTCTTAATTTCATCATTCTCCATATCATCTGCCTTGGTGAAGATATGCTTCACTAAAGGAATTTTCACACTTCTTCTATCAGTCATTTTACCCCATTGATAGCCTAAGACATCATTCTTAGCGATTTTTCTCATCATTATCATATTAACTACTAACTTTATTATGTAACTCCCTATCTCTGTACCCTTCCCCTACTAAAACTATCTATATAACTCCCCTATATACTTATCCCTTCCCCCGGTTGAAAAATAACCATATATATCCTCAGGAATTGCTAAGTTTATCTGAAACTCACCAAGAACCCTCGTTGACCCCTCTAACCATCTTCCAAATGCAAAAGGACTCATTCCTTTGCATAGTTTACCTTCATATGTATAAAAATCATCCCTTTGGCCTTGGTTTGCCTTTATAAGGCATGAAACTCTATTTGGCCACTAAACCCTCTCAAAACACATCACATTCCTCCTAAATGCCTTTGGACTCCTTCCAAGGCATGAAAGTTGCCAAAAACCATGCAAAAATCATCAAAAACCTTCTACAAATGAAAAAATCCTCCCTTTTTTGGCTATCGGACCCCTTCCGATGCCTTAGAATCCATCTGAAACACCAAAGGCTACCCCTCCGAATTCATTTTTCCTTTGCATTTTAACAAAATGCATTCTCCGATGAGAAAAGAATCTATTTGGTCCCCCTCCGATGCGATATCGCTATCGGGAGGGGGCAGTGGCATATTATAAGCGAAAATGGCTAAGTCTCAAGGCATGGGTTATAATGGGCTGCCGATCGTCGATACAGCGACCAAATCTCAGCCGTCCATTGCCCCCACTGATCCAATGGCCCGGATCATTTCGGAAATCACCCATTTCAGCGATCACATATATGTCAACCCTCTGCCCCGCCTATTGCCAAAGTCCCGATATAATCACACCCATCCATTTTTGGGCCCCAGATCAACGGCCCATATGTAATCGCATCGCTCCCATATGGCTCCGACCAGCGGAGCTGAAAAGTAATAAAGCGCGGCATAAATATATTTCGGGTCTGATGGATTTAGGCATTTTTATGTGGCAGCCCCATGTCCCCACCGATAGCGAAATGCCGACGTAATCTCTGCCGTCCATCGTCATCTCCAAATCAACAGCCCATGTTTGTTCGGCGAACACCCCTTATGTTTGGCTCCGATATTCTGGAGCCGAAATATTATAAAGTCAGGTCTTATAAAAGCCATCGGGTCCGTAAGGTCCCCGGGCACAGCGAAAGGAGAGGGCTCCCGACGGGCCGGACCCGAAAAGTTATAAAGGGCAGTTTTAAGGGATTTCGGGTCCGCATATTGATTTTGTTAAAATCCGTCGATATGAAATCGCTGACGGACTGAACCCGATCTCCATAAAGAAAGGGCATATATTAGCATTTCGGGTTCGCAAACCAACTTCTTGTAAATCCGTCGATATGAAATCGCCGACAGACTGGACCCGATCTCCATAAAGAAAGGGCATATATTAGCATTTCGGGTCCGCAAACCAAATTCTTGTAAATTCGCCGATATGACATCGCCGATGGGCCGGACGCGATTCCAAATAAAAGGAAGGGCCTATAGCATATCGGGTCCACGCAGTTTCGGCGATTGTTTATGTGCCACCCCCCGGTCCACCCCGATGCGATATTGTGATGAGATCTGGGCCATTGGATCGGCCCGCGCCGGATCCAACGGCCAGGATTTAATGATTGCTACAGTGTCCACTTAAGCGCCAAATTTTCACAATTTCGCAGTGTTTTGAGAGCATTTTCATATTATGATAAAATGGCCATTGTTTAAGGTTTGTGTGCAGCGCTCCCGCCCGCCACAAGCAATAAGGGAAATCATACATCCTTAAGCCATTTAGGATCGATCCAAGCCCGTTTTTGCTCCAGCGGGCTAGTCTCGGCCTCGGCACAGTTGGAAACACTTTTTCCTCCTGTTTGCACCATTTTTCAAAAAGTTTAAGGCTAGTTTTGATCAGCCAGAGCGCCGATAGCATTCCAAAGGCCACGGGAACCTTTGCAGCAGTTAATTTTGCATTAAAAGGCAGAAAAGGGGTGATTTGATAGCATAAAGTGTATCAGAGGAAAGAGAACGCTCAAGTGCATGTCAAAGGGTATCAGGAAAGCGGCAGAGAGTATCAGTATTGCGGTTCAAAGTATATGAATTCAAAATGGCCCCAGCAGATCTAGCAAGCCGTCATTGAGCCGTATAGCTCACCAACTCACAGGACCACTCGAAGGTAGATTAAAGGATTTTCAATGCAGATTTATGACAAGTGCAATGGTCCCAGTCACATTTAGGAGCAGCGCTGCTTCCTTAATTACGCAGTTATCACACAGAGGACAGCTCGTGGCTCAAGGCACTCTTTCAGTCCATTTTTGAAGCTGCAGGACCATGTGTAGCCCTAAAGAACCATTTTGATGAGGCTGCTCCCTCATGCGCAGCCGTTTTAAGTTATTTCATGCATTTATTTCCAGCATAGATTAGGATCAATGACATTGACTGCACAAATCTCTTTTGATCTGTTTTGAGAGATATTTTTGAGATATTTTCCCCCTTGACACCTATTCAAGGGAGGTCTGTAGCTATTTTTCTTTATATACCACCCTCTGCACTGTTTTAAGGGTTGGTTGGTTGTATGACTCCTCTAGAGACTCGCTCTGTATCTGATATGATTTCTTTAATCAAAGACTGCTTAAAGCTTGGAGGATGGACTGTTTGAAGTGTTTTTAATGGTTGAAGAGTGAATGATGGAATTCATGTGCTGCTATATGGATCAATAAGTGTTTCTCACCTCTGTTATTTCAATTTCATACATGCTCAAGTCACAGAACAAAAGATTGGTCTAGAATTTGCTTAGCTGCACTCTATGCTCAGTTTCTGTGGCTTCTTAATGTTTTCCTCTTGATTTAGGCATAAATATGAATTCCTTTATGGCTCATGTTTGATATATTTCACATATGAATGATTGTTGTTTAATAATTCTTAGCTGCTCCTAGATAGAGCTCATTCATCTTCCCTCTGTTAAGCTGAGTGAGAGATTCTTTGTTGCCTCTCATTCCTTAGCCCTCATTCTATCCTTTTAAACTTAAGTGTTGTTTCACGAGCAGCTACCTTGCTCCTCATTCCTCTTGTGACCAAGAAAACACACCAACAGTCCTAGTCCATGACTCCATGCCCAATGGTTTGAAACTTACCACACTATGCATTGCCTCTCTACTTGAAAACATCCTCCTTCCCACCAAACATAAACAAAACCCCTTGAACTCAATACCTAGCCTAATATCATCTTCAACAAAGCCAAATCATAAAGAGAGAGCCCTCTTTGACAGCAGGTAGGCTAGGACCTGCAGTCCAAAGATTGGTTTGTGGTTACCTCGGCCGTATCCCTTTAAGGAGCTTTAGGGACAACCTGAGTGATAACATTGTCGATGCTCCCTCATCCTAAGCCTATAAATAGTAGCGTTTATTTTCTTGTTGCATTGCCATCTCCTCTACCGTCATTCAAAATCCCTACTCTCCTTTTCATGGTTTCCCTTAGATATGTTTTGAAGTTTCGATTTTTTTAATGTGTGACTTTTGATTTTGATTTTTTAATTTTTGAATTTTTTTTTTTAAAGAAATAGAATTTTTCTTTTAAAATTTGTTGTTTTTTTTTTTTCTAATTTCATTTTGATTTTGTTTTTTCTTTAACAAAAAGAAAAAATTTTAAATTTTCGATTTTCATTTTGGGCTTTAAAATGAGAATTAAATTTAAAGAAAAATTTAAAAGGCTTCAATAATTTCAAATTTTTATGTGGCCTTTAGGCCATTAAATTTTTTTAATTAATTAAGCCTTTTTTCTTTATTTGCCACATTAAAATTTTTATTCATAAAACTTAGCACGTTAAATTTGACAAAGGAATAATTAAATTTTTAATCTAAAGTTCCTTTTTGGGGTTTTTGTGTTAAGGGCTTGGGATTTTCTTTTATCTTAAAAGTGAAACCTTTTGAGGGGTAAATTTTTTTAAATTTCTCTATAGTCAAAACACATCTAAATATTTTTTAAATCATCCCTAAAGTTTGACTATAGGAAAACAAGGAATTTTTCTGGATCGAGGTCACTTAAGATTTTATTTTATTTTATCTTATTTATTTATTTATTTTTTTTCCGAAATTATTTGAAGCATCCAACATTTGAATTTCATAGTTTTAAATGGTAATTAATTTTCAAAATTTAATTGCTCAAGTCTTTTTGCATGCTAAGGGTTTTTTTTTATGCTTGACATCTATTGAGATTGATCATCATTTAATTAATTCTAAGTGTGGTTTAATTACTTGAATTATTGGATATTTATTGCATATTAAATATTTTGCAAATTTTTCAAGTAATTATTAAGTACTCTTTCATGGAATTGTAATAAACTGCATATCTTTTATTTCCTAAACTGAGTATTGTTTTTGAAGAATCTATATAATTGGAATTAATATTAAATCACAAAGAAACTTTTGTTCTCTTTGAGCTATAATTTCATTGCAAATAATCTAGATAAATTGAAGTGATAAGCTTGTGATTTAAATGGGCATTACATTGTGATATTGCTGAGAAGTTCATCTTTCAGTTTTTGTCTAGTGAGGTGAATATTTATTTGGGCGATTAAAGGATTTTTGGCTTATAGATCTGAAGCAAATCGTGGCATAAGCACTTTCAATCCTTGAAATCTAACTCCATCCCATCCTCTAATCATCTCACGCATTTGCGTATTAAGTTAGTTCTACATAATTAAAATTTACCTCCAAGCAGAAGCTTGGTCGATAGAATGATAGGTACCCATCCATCTTTTCTTGAGAAGCCTCTTTTTAATAGTACTTAAAATGGTGACCTTTTATTCGTCATAGCCACAACTCTCTACAGTGTTGGAGGCGTCAAGTATGTTAGATTTCCAGGAGAGGTATTGTTAATCACACCTTAGTGTGCTTCACCTTATCTTCTCTCTGCCACATACTATGGAATCATGCTCAATATAGAAAGAATCAAAGGGTTAAAAATTAGATAGGAATTTAACTAAAATTAACTATGGTTCCTGCATCTCACATTAGTTTTAGGATCTGCATTTCACATAAGATAGTCATTCATCAAAGCAGCAATTACTCATCATTTAATTTGTCCTAAATTTTATAGAAAATAGTTGACTCCATAAGGCAGTGGTATCAATCGTTTAAATCTAATCAAATCCTATAAGTCTTGGTAAATATACAACAAGTACTTGGTTGCTTGAATGTGTCTCCCTAACTGGTTGGTTCCCAAATAGTTCTCCTTCATCTCATTTCTGTAGGGTCTACCCCCCTTAGCTTGATGTCGGGAGACTGCTTAAACGAAGAGATTGGGGATCAAGGTGATAACACCCGATCTGAATCGTTGTCGCGGTGCTTAGAAATTCTTTTCCAGAACATTTTGTGGTGCCATTATTAGGGACCAATTTATTGGATCTTGGAGATGGATTCATGTTCAAGTGGTGACTCCACCTCTTTCATTTCTTACAAGAATTTCTGCTAGAAGCTCTCTTCTTGTGTATCTCTTGTTTTAAATCTTGAGAAAGGATCCCTCTCTCTAGCATCCATTTGGCCCCTCCTTTTCCCTTTGGGAAGTTCATCATGGATGTGTTTGCCCCTTGTAACTTTCTAATATTCAAGGTTATCCTAATGATCTTCCAAAGAATGGGATTGATAAATTGACTTATTTTTAAGGAAATAATGTAATTAGTGTTGATGCTCATTTGAAATCTTTTGGTTCTTGGGTAGGTAAGTATGCAAGGGTTGTTGATTATAATCATGAAGATGTTAAAATGAGCCTCTTTGTTCTTACCTTGGAGAAAGATGCTTTGGATTGGTTTACGGAAAAGCTTGATAATTCATTTGATTCTTTGCAATCAATTATTAATGCCTTTAAGGAAAAGTATGGAGATAAGAGAGAAGAGAGACATCTCATAAAAGCTATCAGTGTCATAAAAAAGAGAGAAAATGAGATGGTTGAAGAGTTCAACAAGAGATTTAATGGTATTATTAAAGAAATATCTACAGATTATAAGCCTCCTGATAAATCTCTTCTAGATTTTTATATCGATGCTTTTAATCCTAATACATCTTATGAATTGAGACGAGCTAAGAATCGTGATTATAAAGTTGCTCAAACTTTAGCTATATAGCTTGAAAAAGATAAGAAGACATATGGGAAGTCTAAAACCCCAGATTTTGATAGGGCTTCGACCAAATCGAAAGAACCTAAAGAAAAAGAGGTTAAAGAATTAGATGATGAGCTTATGCAAAAATTACTGCAAAAACTCAAAAGCATGGAGCTTAACCAACAAAAATTAATCTCTAACCATACTAAGGAAATAATTACTTTGTAGTCTAGGTTGATCCAAATGGAAAGAGCTCAAGCACAAAATTTTCAACCTAGGATTAACAATAATAATCAAAGCAATAATACTTAGTAGACAAGAGGCCAATCTAGAGTTCTCCCAATCCACTGGAATCTGCAAATCAAGTGAATGAGGCTTTGCCTTGTTGCAGGGAATGTGATTCTTTTCATGAAGAGGCTACTTTCCATATCGTCAAAAGAATCATAGATAGTAGAATGGCAGGGACAAGTAATCAAGTCAATTTTGTTGGTAAAGAATATCATTTGTCTCAGGAAAATTGGGTAGAAATTAAAGAGCATAGTCAAGAAATTAGACCTTTTACATCTTCCTATAGTATCAATAACTTTGACCATGATAAGGATATGCAACTAAATCAAGCGCAGGTAATCAAGAATATGGAAGACAACCAAGCTCAACTCATTAAGAACATGGAACTTAACCAAGCTAGATTAATAGAAGATCACACCAGGGAAATGAGTTCTATGCAAAATAAGTTGTTGGCTATAGAAGAAAAACACATTAAGGAAATGAAGATCATGGAAATTAATCAATCTGATCACATAGCCAGTGTGGTAGAAAAGTGTGTTTAGAAGATGGAGGCTACGAGAACCAATATGCAAAATCATCATGAGAAAGAGATAAACTATATGAAAACTTGCTACATAGGCATGAAAGTGAAGAATGATAAAATTATAAAGGGCATGAAAGTTAGTCAAATATATCTTTAGAACAAATTAAAGATAATGGAAGTTAATCATTCTAATCATATGTCCATTATTCATAATCATATGATTGCAATGGAAGAAAAACACACTCGGGAAATGAAAAATATGGAGGCCAATCATATCACTCTGCAAGGCAGATTCGTGAAAAGTGAGCTCAATTAAGCAGAACTAATAGTAAGGTGTGCCAAAGAAATGAGTTCCATGCATAAGAGGTTGGAAGAAAGGAAATCACAGGTACAGAAGTTTCAATCTGATCCATATGATAGATGTCAGAAAATCAAGGAGCTTTCAACAGATCATAACTCTCCTAATCCATTAAAGAAGGTCACATCTTGTTGTGAATATCCTGAGAAAGTGGTTGACACCATTAACAAAGATTTAGTTGAGGATGACATGATCAGAGAAGAAATTGGAAAGGATCAAGTTATAACTCATAACACTTGTGAAACTGATCCATCATTTATCACATAACATATGTAGAATGAAGAGAGGCATGTCACAAATATCTTAAATACTTCATCTGAAAGTTCTCAAGTATAATGTTCCACATCATCAGTGATACAACTTGCCACAAAGAAAATCTTGAGGAAAAAATGAAAAATAATAAGGAAACGCTTTGATGCATCTGACAACCACGAGCAGCTCAATTTTTGGATAAGACAAAGTCCTACCATATGCAAGATTGGACATGACACATCCAAAAAACAACCAACAAATTTTCTAGAAAGAAGGAAAATGCTCGGTATGCACTATATTGAACACATCTAATGCCATAAGGCATCCTTTGTATTGTATCTCTAACCCTACACCTTGTTAACTCAACATTTCCTTTTCTAGTCAGATTAGATTTACATTTCATGTTAGTAGAATAGTTAATAAATGAAGAGCTTATATTTTCATGTGCTTAATATTATATGATGAATTTTGGATGGACACTACTTATCTAATCTATAGATGAAAACAACATAGATAGATGGCTAAATTTATTGGAAGGATATTTTTTTGTTCATGAATTTTCCAATCAATAAAATATTACTTTTGCACTCCTTAGAGCTGCCCCCCATGTCAAGTACTAGTGGGAAACCTACTATGAACAAAAGTACAAGAGGGAATCCTAGCTTTTTTTAGTTGCACCCACTTGGAATGATTTTCGAGATGCCATCAAGGAACAATATACCCTATCGGGAGCTATGAAGATAAATACATAAAGTGGACCATGATGTGGCAGGCAAGGGACTAAGATGTGTCAGAGTTCACAAATATTTTTCATACCCTTCACACAAAGCTAGGTATCAAAGATTTTGAGTGGCATTTGGAACTCAAGTACTGCGAATATCTACAAAAGTACATCTAGGATGATATGGAGTTCCTAGGAATATCCTCACTTGGCTTCACTTATCGATACATTGTCAAGATCAAGTAGAAATTTAAATAGAAGAATCAATAATTTGAATCTGTAAATCCAAAGCAAGGGAAAGGTTCCCCCATATTGCAGAACAAAGGACAAAGCCAAGGTGAGGTGACCCATGACAACCCACTGAAACTGCAAGTAAAGAACAACACTATGAAGACAAATAAGAACATTGGGAACTGGTGTGAGTTCTATAAGGGCCCCACTTACAACACAAGTGAGTGTCAAGCCAACCATTCACTAGTGGTCAAGATTAAAGCTTTTGAATCAGATGCATGTTCCAAATCTAAGTCAGAAACTAAAAAAGGGAATGACAAAGGGAAGCATATTATTTATGTGGAGCATAGTACCACCATTTCCACCACCAATATCCATAATATTGAGCTCGAAGATCCAGAGGAGGATGAGTGACACTTCCACTCACAGATGTGGGTGAAGTGCTCTCCGTTGTAGTTTATTGTCAAAAGTAGAAGCCAAAAGAAACTCATTTCAGAAAAGGTTGTGAAGCAGTTGGGCCTATCTCACACACCACACCTGTAGTCATTCGCCATCAGGTGGCTTCACCAAGGGAGAGATCTCCATGTCAGTCAAAAGTGTCTCCTTCCCTACAACATCAAGCCCTTCACAAATGAGGTACTATTTGATGTTGCTCCTCTTGAAGTTTTTAATGTATTATTAGGCCAACCATACTTGTAGAAGTGTCATGATGTGTATGAGTCTAGGCCTCACACTATCAATATTTATTTGGGAAATAAGTTATACAGGATACTAGAGGTAGCACTACCTACCAAAATCTCTTTGATATTTTCTAAGAAATGCACTAAGATCATTTCCCAGACCGGGAAATTTTTCTTCCTTATGATTAGCCCTTAGGGCAAGAAGAAGACTATGGCCATATCCACAACCTTTAGGCAGGGCTCCTCCGCACGGAAGCAGTAGATGGATAAGGTCATGGAAGAGTATAGGGACATCTTCACCTCACCCATAGTGGTACCCATACCCTGTCAAGTCAAACACTCCATTGACTTCACCTCGAGCACACCGCTACCTAATGGACCAATCTACTGATGTTATATTCCAGAGAACAATGAAATTAAGAGGCAGATTCAAGACCAATTGTAGAAAGGGAGAAGCAGGCCAAGTTCATCACCTTGTGGGAGCTCGATCATGTTGGTACAGAAGAAAGATGACACTTGGGGACTCTGTATTGACTATCAGGCTTTGAATAATATCAATGTCCATAATAGGTATCCAATCCCATAGATTGATGACCTTCTAGACCAACTCAAAGGGGTAAATTATTTCAGCAAGATTGACTTGAAGTCTTATTATCACCATGTACCAATTGAACCCTCTAATGTGTGGAAGACTTCCTTCAAATATAAGGAGGGCCTTTCTTAATGGTTGGTCATGCCTTTCAGGTTGATGAATTCCCCTGCAAATTTCATGTGGCTGATGGACAACATCTTGCAACCCTTTACCAATTGGTTCGTGGTAGTTTACCTAGAAAACATCTTGATCTTCAGCCAAAGTTGGGAAGACGACATACACCATATCCGACAGGTCCTCAAAACCCTATGACAGCAAAAATTTTGTGCTAATTTAGAGAAATGAACTTTTGGAATGACCCTGGTTGAATATCTTGGGTACATCATTAATGAGCGGGGCATGCATGTGGACCCAACAAAGATACAACTTATTCGAGATTGGTTAGCCCCACCCACTATAATAGAGCTTCACAACTTTCTGGGTCTTCCCAATTTCTATCGCAAGTTCGTGTTGTGATTCTCTCATATCACATGGCATTTGAGTCAAGTCACAAAGGGTGGAGCATAAGAAAAAATATTTTGGTTTGAATCCCAACAGAAGGTGTTTGTCGAGTTGAAGCATTGCCTCTGCTCTGCACTAGTACTCACATTACCAGACATGCAACAGCCATTTGAAATTGAGACAAATGCCTCTGACTATGACATTGGTGCATTTCTTACCCAGTATGGGCATCTGGTGGCATAACACAGTGAGGCACTTTCAGATACATTCCCAAAGTATCTCACTTATGACAATGAGATGTATTCTATTTTGCAGGCCTACCAACAATGGAATAATTACATTATGGAAAGGAAACGGTCATCCACATAGACCATCAACCCCCATAGTTCATATAAACACAAGGGAAGTTGCATAATGGTCATCGTCAGAAATGGTCCACATATCTGCAACAGTTCCATTTGAACATCAAGTACAAGAAAGGCATCACCAATAATGTTGCAGACTATCTCAACTGAAAACTGGTTATGTCTTTGACCACTGTGCTCGACTCTTGTGGACACGAGACTTCAAGGTGGCCGCATCTTTACAAGAGTGATCTAGAATTTAGTAACACATACCAGATGCTCCCAGAAGGCAAGAAAGTTCCATATTTTTACCTCCAGGGCACACTATTATGCCACCTAGAACACCTCTGTGTTCCTACAAGTGAGCATGCCAATATGGTCTGGGAGGCGCACTATAGTCGAGTCGTTAAACATTTTGGAGTAGAGAAAATAGTGGTAGTGCTGCATAAGTATTTTTATTGGTCAAACCTTAGACATGATGTTGGGAATTACATCAAATCTTTCATTGTCTATGCCGTTGCCAAACCAACAATAAAGAAGCAATGCCTATATACTCCTCTACCTACTCCTAGTCAGCCTTGGGAATCCATCTTCATGGATTACATGTGAGGTCTTCCTTCTACTAAGCATGGAAATGAATGTGTGTTCGTGGTGATAGATAAATTCTCTAAGATGGCCATTTTGGTTGCCTAAAAGAAGAGTATTACAGTAGAAGCCACTACTAAGCTCTTCTTTGAATGAGTGTGGGTACATTTTTGGATCCCATAGTCCATTATCTCATATCGAGATAGGAGGTTCCTGAGTACATTTTGGTCAAGCCTTTGGTCGATGTTGGGTACCAAGCTCACTAAGTCCATGGCCTTCCACTCCCAAACTGATGGCCAAACAAAGGTCGAAAACATGATTATCGTGCACATTTTTTGCACGTGCAACTCGAATCATCCACGCACATGGGATGAAAGCCTGCCCTATGTCCAGAATAACTACAACAAAGCTCTCCATAGCTCAACTTGCCACAACCCCTTTTAGGTGGGGTTGGGATTCCAGCCACTATGTCCCATTGATGTGGCCATACCACTTTTGTCTACTCAAGTAGATTTGGCTCATGTCGAGTCCAAAGCTGAACGGGCTAACAACTTCACTGAGCACATTTGCTAGTAGGTCCATGACATATTGGATAGAGCCAATGCTAAGTACAAGAAGTTTCAAGATCAACATCGATTGCAACACAAGTTCCATGTGGGTGATAAAGTTTGGTTACATATACACAAGGAGCACCTCACTAGGCCCCACCGCAAGCTTCGTCTACTCTGATATGGGTTGTACACCATCACCAATGCTATAGGGGACAATGCCCTCAAGATCAACACTCCATCATTCCTTGGTCTACACCTATTACTCAATGTGGACTGATTGTGACCATACTTTCCACCATTACTAGACACATCAAACATTGCAAAACAACCCACATCAATAGAGCTAAACCCATACTACATGGTATAGGCCACAAATGATTGGATCATGGACACGTGGATCAATAACACTCACCAATATAAGATCCAACTGTATCGGGTTGTCAAAGATGGCCAACTCTGACACTAAGGAAAGTGGCTTATGAGGGACGAAATTTAGCATAAGTTTACCCATCTCATAGAGGCTCTCAATGCAATGGGGACCACTGCTTCCTAAGGGGGGAGGACTAATACAATTGGATATTGGTGGCCACTCGCCTATTCAACTTGGACCCCAACCATTTTTTCTTTTGAATTTTCTTAATTGTAGCACAACTTACTAATTTTGGAATATTTTCGGGTCCTAAACTTTCAGAGCTGTTTTGAGGGACTAAAAGATGTTCTTAGGGAAAATAGAGAGACCGGAAAATTGGAAAACTAGCTTACCAATTTTTGTTTGGCCTCCTATTCAAGATATTCAAAATGAGTTATTATGATAGCCAAACAAAGATCGTATGCCAAAGTTGCAACACTAGAAAGCTGATGTTCCAACTTACCCCAGTGAGGCCCACAAGATTTTTCTGCTTCATCTCCTAGGGCTAGGTTTTTGGATGTTTATGGTTTCTCATTATTTATAAATGATAAATAGGCCACCGAGCCTCATTGTAACAAAGTATAGAGGCATGTAGCTGCCACATCTCTTCTTAGAGATAATCTACCATCACCCGAGCTAACTTATTTCCATTCTGTATGTAAGCATATTTCAGTTCTTTAATATTAATGAAATGAAGTTTTATTTCTATTGCATCTCTGTGTTTATGTTTATATTTGTAATTTTTTGTATTCCTTCATAACTCCAGATCATTAGCTTAATATTCCAAAATAAACTGAACATCCTCTATTTCTACCTTCGCTCTAAATTCACCTCAAATTTAGATCTGATCATAACTTTTCAGATATGTTCCATTTCCTCACAATCACCCTTCATACATAGACTCTTCCATTCTCAACCTTTCTCTCCACTTCTGCAACCACACACTACCTTAATCACCCTTCAACCCTTCGGCACACACACTCTTAGCACAGAATCTTACACATAGTCTGATTCTGAACACACCATTGGGATAAACACACTTTCACACATAGTAAAACAACCTTACATAGTCTCTTCAATGGTCTTTCTACTTGCATGCAATGAGTTCCCACTATTTATTTCAAAAAAACTATTTTTTGTTCAAATGCGTTATTCCCATATAACTTGAGGAGAGTTATAGTACCATAAGTAGGGCTCAAATATGGACTTCATTTACTCAAGAATACTCGATGAAGTACCTCTGATACTCTTATAACCTAAGAGATACTTCACATACATATTACAATCAGTTATAACTTTTCTTTAATTTCTAAATGACTTATTTGGCACCTTATCCATTCATTTGATATTCAATTGGGATCATCTTTTGTTTTCATCATTAGTGTTTCCTTTTATACCCATGGTGCTTTAAGTACCATTGAATCACACCGAATGGTCCTGGTAAATTTTATTTTGACCATATTAAGAAGACACTGTCATGAAACCATAATAAAACATTTCTTCAATTAACTTTTTAACCGAATTTGGTGCCTAAAACACAAAATATTCAATAGTGAAGCACCTTGACCTTCACCCTTGTTCTCATGATACCATAACTCAGAACCAAGCTTTGTCCTATGGATAATAAAGGAGGTCCTCATCTATTGGAACTTTTCTCATATGTCCTGGTTCCATGAGTAATGGCTTAAGCGTGAAGTAGACTAATGTTTACATTGCTTTGATTCCTTTGATCCCTTAATCCTTAGTTCCTTGGTGTTGCCTTCCTGAGGGCTATATCCATGCTCTATTGTGTCACACCCATCACCCAACTATTATATCATGACACTAACCTTAATCTACATCACGACAGGTTATGAATCCATATGTCCAATACATAACTCTATCTAGCATTCCTATCAACAGTGCCATGTTAGATGTAGACATATTAAGATTCTCACACAAACCTATATGGAAGGTGATGAAATTTCCCAACTATTGACCAACTATTTCTCACTTCCATCTCTCATCTTTCGTCAACTGACACATTTTCTAACTATGTACCTTCGCAAACCCTTCTACTATACCTCTATGGCGAGACATATAATTGTTCATTAGATAACCAACATATATTTGTCTCCTAAGATGTATCAACTATAACTTTGCATCATTTCTTAAACTTTGTAAGCCTTTTTACTAAAAGTCCATGGCACAACAACATGTCATGCTACACAATCATGTTGTCATATGTCACCATGTGAGTGGTGCCATGTGTCACTCTGTTTTGGACCATTTGACCACCCAAAAGGGAAAAAAAGTATAGTGCATGCCACATTGATAAGGACCATGTCATCACTTTGGCCTAGTCATTCCCACCTGTATGCCACATCACTGGCCTCGTCACACTACCACATAATTCTTCTATAACGAGGATGGGAAACTCTGGTGTTTTCTCAAAATTTCCTTTGCTAATTTTCCATAGGACCAAATGCCTGAAATACACTAGAACACTAAAACAAAAAAAAATTATACCAAAATTTGAGATGAGTCTAGATTCCAGCTCTTTTATCCTTACACCACTACTTGAAATTTAAATGGTCATGATTCCTAGATATGTCAAGAGTATACTGGAGTTCAGCTCTTTTAGCCATGCAGCAACTACTTGACTCCAAATGACTTAGAATTTCACCCCAAATTCTTGAACCTAAATGGCCCAGACTCTTGGTCCATCTATTTTAGTTGTGAACCATTATTTACACTCTAAATGGACTAGACTCCTTTGCCTTAACATGTTTCTAATCTTCAAAATGTCTTTTCTCATTGACCTTTGGGATTTGTTCTATATTACATAGATCATTGGAAAGGTATTTCTCAGGACTATCTACCCATGAATTTTATAGGAGAACTTAATTTGATCCACTAAAACTAAAATTCCTTCAAATATAGGCTCCATTCTTGACCAAGTTCAAACTGAAATTGATTCAAAAGCACACTCAACACTCAACCACCAATATTGACTACCATATTATCCTATGATTATCATCAATAAGATTGGCATCAATGCATTAAATTTGAAATCATTGCATTGAGGTTGGCATCAATGCACTGAGGTCAACATCAATTCCATCATAACAATTCCAATAATATCCCACTTTGGCATTGATGGAAATTGTTGTGTCAAATTACATACAGGAGCTAATGATCCATAGCATTTTGGCCCTAGCATGATTACGAGTCAACAAAATATATGACCAAATTCAATCAAAGAGATGAATCCAAAACCATATGATCAAACAACCAATTATTCATGTAATCCCTAAACTAAAGGTTTGAGTTATAACCTAAACCCTCAAAAATTGGGATGGATCTTGAGTCTAATGCAAAATTCCCTTGATCCAACTAGGATATCTCTTCCACCATAATAGATCTAGACCTGCAAACAAGCACCACCAAACAAGGACCACAAATATCCCTCTATAGAAGACCATTAACTCAAAGAAATAATCATTTACATGGATAATTGATCATAAGCACACATCTATAGGACATGGAACATATATTTTATTGATTATAAGCAAAATGATGCATGATACCTTCACGAATAAGATCTCCTCTCCATACTTCGACATTGTCTCCCACTTTCTAAGAAATATGGCCTAAAGAACAAGTGAATCACAATCTCTAATCAAAATGACAACATAACTCTCCAATTCTCCCTCCAATTCTAATTCTGGCTAGCCTGACCCTAAAGAATAGAACAATATATATAGATGTAGAGGCAAGCCCAAGGAGATAAATTTATATTATTAGGGTGACAAAGTGCTAAAGAATATTCTATAATAATAGACCACTAGCCAACTCATACACAAGTGGGTAGAGCCGATCTTGGGAAAATAAGGCTCTAGAAACCTTTTTTTCTAAATTATGAGATTTTTCTCAATTGTTATCAATTATGAATAATTATTATCTCATAAATATAATATTTTGGAAAAATAATATAATAAATTACTCAATTATGTAATTTTACCCTTTTGACATGGAATAACCCCCACATAATTAAATATAGAGGTGAAAAGGGGATGTATTCTAGCCAGCAACTAAGGTAAGTTGAACTTATGTTTCTCTCACTCTAATGGAGTGGAAAATAGGGTTATAACAAATTCCCCCTAATGCATGAGGTCAAAAGAGAAACTGATGGCCGAAATGCATTACAATAAATCTCATAGATAAAAATGGGAGGAAGGAGAAAAAGCCAAGAAACCAAATCAAAAGAATCCAAATTTTGAAGTCTCATCTATGTTGATAACATCCCCAAGGTGAGCATACCCATGCTCGGTCATAAAGAGATATTCAACATGGCCACTACACATACACTCCAAATCCATGGCATGAAATGATAATACATGGCCATGAACAATACACGGTCCATCCATGTGACAAATTAGAAGGATGATAGCCACCAACAAATACAATGTGGATCTATGTCACAATATACATCGGTAGGAATATGGACACATAAAATACAGTAGACCTCCCACAGTATTGCTCAAAGTACATATATGATACATAACTCCAACGCAGCCTAGGAAGGGTGTCATATAAGAGTGAAATGTCCCTAACCTAGGGTCTTCTACATAACCCCAATGGTACGAATATATGACATGCAAATAAATGAGTCGATGTAAAGCATGGTAGAAACCATCTTATTACTGGTCAATGAGGTATATCAGTAACAAATAAGAGGTGACCCACGAATCATGAAAATAGACCCCAAGATACCTAGTAGAGTCCACACCATGTGAATAGATGAGTTGATATCGAACATTTTTAGACTTGATTGATCAGGAACCAATGATGTAAACCCACTGTCAATCATGCAGAAACCTGCCACTAAGGTCTACATGCTCCAAGGTACTACTAGATCCTCAGTCAAGCTCTTGGATAATGAGCTGAAGTTGGCAGGAGAAGATTTGTCAAAGGAGGGCCTTGATGTATCGCCCATCAATTGGCACATAATAGACTTAGATATTGTAGTGAATCGATGAAGTCATGAGATGATAAATTAAGGTTATATATGGATGGTTGACTCAAAAAGGTGAACAAGAAACTGCAGATGGCCAACACAGGCTGAGACTTCCATTGAACATGTAATGGAACAACACATGAGTGATTAGATAACATGACTAATTAGCACCACATAATATCATGAAAGAACATAGGAGGCATTGAAGCATGCTCCATATGACTAGAAGAGTAACCAACCATAGTAGTAGACAGACTCATATGTATGGTATGGATCCTAGGAAATATAAAACCCAATTATAAGATAATGATGTAGATAGGTGCCAAGTTTAAGGGAGAAGTGACTAAAGCTTCCATTTTGATGACTAGAAAAAATAATTTTTCCCTTCCCATTTTATCTTTTTAGTCTCCTTCATGGTTTAATGAGCACAAAGAAGAAGACAAGTATGCTCAATAGGTTCCTTTTTCATAGGGTCATTCCCTCAAGCCTAAAAAAGATATCAAACAATACAAGGGAGAACCTTCTAGCCAGAAAGGACTAGAGTATTCCTTTTTTGTAACTAGTCTACTTAGATCATAAAAGGGTTAAAATTATATTGAATAGAAATCCCTTCAAGTACTTTAATGAGCATGAAGGATACATGTTGACCTAGAAATATTTTCTAAGTTAAGGAGTCTAAAATATCTTAAGGGAAACTCCTGGAGGAACAAGTGGTATAAAGGTTAACAATTGGTTCTCATCATGGTGGAACTGCTCACAACATCTCGAGGTCAAGAGGCAGTCTAATAAGATCACTCTTCACAAATGTTCCTCTAAGAAAGGGTAAAACACCAAGTGAAAGTGGATGATAGGTCGAGTAGATGATGATGATGGAATGAGGAAACCAAGGCTCATCGTGTAGAAATAGGTTGAGAAAAAGTTGCAATCATAAGGGATAAAATGTGGAATCCTTCTAAGGTAAGTCCAGAAATATGACAAAGAAGAGGACATATGGATCAAATTATAGGTCATGGTAGGTCAGGAGGAGGAATTTGAAAGAGAATAAATAAGATACTACATGGAAACCAAGATAGAAAAAGGTGCTAAACTATGACATCCATGTATAGGTTAGCTCTACTGCCAAGCTACGATGTGAGAAAAAGAGACAGGGTAATGCCACAACTTCAAAGGGGTGAAGCTAAGGCATAATGATGCCATTGAAAATAAAAAATGCAATGGTGATAAAAATATGCGACCTACCCCTATATTCCAAGTTTAAGAGAAACACACCTAAGGTCTAAAGGATTTCGCAATAAAAATACCACCATGTCCTACAAAAAAATATATCAAGACTAGAACCAAGGTTAAATCACATAATGAAATAAATAAACATGGATGAGGTAAAACTAGGACCATATATTATTGGTTTTTTGAGTTTTATAATTTTGTTTGGAATTTTGGCATAAATGATGGACTATAATAGAGCTCACACACACCAAAAAAGAGATAAATCATCACACTCCTATGTACAATATGTACAAGCAAAAATCAGTCTAATAGGTCATGTCAAAGTGTGCCCACTGCCAAGAACAGGAAAATGATTTCCATACATGAAATCATGGAGGAGTGTAGGTACCATATGGTGCACCAGGATAGGCCATGCCATATAAAGTTGAACTTCCCGATTTCGAGATACAAGGTGAGTAGTATCGTGAGCTATAAGGGATCCTTTACAAGGACTATCAAGATGTAAAGGGGGTAGAAGATACTCATCAACAGATGGAGAGGAGTTGGAAAACTCGTTGGCAAGTTCAACATTAGAAACCCAAGACTTGACTCAGTCCATGGGTGGCACATCTGAGGAGGGCTTTGGAGATGCTCCCTAGGTCGAATAAAGATTTGTTTTTCCAATCTATAACTTTTTCAAGTTAGGAAGACTAGAGACATGAAGAGGCATAATCTCCATAGGATGATGAAAAGGTGAATCCATGACCTCTGATATGACTTCCTGATAATACGACTCGTCATCAAGGGAGTCATATGGAATATGGGGACTGACAACCTATGTGGGAAAAGGATTTTGGTCATATTCCATATTGGGATGGGGTTTCTAGCCAATGTCAAGAGATACTAATGAGACTTCCAAAGAGGAAATATATTCAAAAGATGGTGACATGTGCTCATCATATTGATCTACATCTACATAAGAAGGTACCTCCCAAGGGTCAATAGACCTATGGGGTCCACATGTGATAGAATTGATCATGTTCATAGGAGTAGTGGTAGAAGAAGAAGGAATATCGGGTAGGGATAATTGAGGAAAGACACCAGTAAGAGATGGGCTTTTGAATGAACCTGCACCAACAATCTCATAACCCGCAAGGTTATTTCCAACAAGTGTGATAGAATTCCATGTAGCAGTAAGTTGGGTCGACAACACATCATGACTATTTTTCCTTCACGGGGAAAGTAAAGAACACGAAACACTGAGGACATGACAACGGTCATAGAATAGAACCAACTACAACCAAGGAGTAAGTTATAGTCCAAGGGAGCATCAAGAAATTCGACATGAACATAAGAAATCCTTCCCCTTAGCTCAATGGAAAACTTGGGAAGAACACCCTGAGGCACAAAATTATGTACATCCAAAGCTTGTAGAGTGGTAGTATACTTAGTGAATGTTGGAGAACCAAGAGCTTTCTAGCATGATGCTGACATACACACAAGTAGAAGAGCCTTCATCCACCAAAGTGAAATGAAAATTATTGTGAAAGATATGCACAATAATATAAAATGAAATTTCATGGGAAAGCCAAATAACAACCTTGTCAACATTGAACATGATAATATTTGAACCAGAGGGATCCACCCTTATGATCACAGTCAACAAGGCTTTGGATTGCTGAGGACAGATTTGCAAAACCTCCAAGGCATACATGGCATAAGGAGCGTCGACTAAGTCCTCAACAATAATATAGTTAGGGCAACCTATGTAGATGAATTGTGTGTTGACTTACGAAAAACACCCTTAGGTGGGCGATAGATGAGCTCCACTAGCTTATCTAACATGAGAGGTAAAGTGGAAGCAGTCGGGGTGGTCGAGTCCTGTTGATGCATGCCTTTGTAGGCTTGGTCAACAAGGCAGAGATGACCTAGACCAAGGCTCTTCAACAACCCCAACTATTTGGGATGATCTTTTTAGATGGGTTTTAAGGCTCCATTGGCCTTTGGCTTTCTCTTACAAAAAATAAAACTAGGAATAACTAACCTAATATATATATATATATATATATATATATATATATATATATATATATATATATATATATATATATATATATATCCTAAATTATGTGTAATCTAAACTAATACTCTAATTACATTAAACTACATAAAATAAAATAATCTACAAACAAGTTACATAATAAAAATATAATCAATAATCAATATATAATATAGCTTGTACAATTATATTACAAAAGGTAATGAAGACCATATCATAATGAAACTGGTTCAACAAAGAATGATCTGCGATTAAACCTATACGAATATTCAAAGAAATGAGAAACAATGTTTATTTCCTATTTTTACAACACAACTAATTATGAAATATTCTCAATGTGAATAAGGAATTAATCAATAAACTTAAAAATAAAAGTTATTAAATTTCATTAATAATCAAATACAATTTATTCAATTTCATTAATAAGAAAATGGCATAGAAATGTTCATTTCAATATTTCACATTCAGAACTTGACTCACTAGTATATATGATCTATATTACTTGGACAAGTTGATTAAAAGAGAGAAATTGTAACTGATTTTTCATCTGATTCATATACTTCAATCTATTGACTTATGAGTCAAATCAATAAATCATTCGAAACAAGAAATGATTTCACTTCATCAATCAATTACAGTTAGAGTATTACTTCAATTTTCAAGCATAAAGAAGACATTGTTAGGTCCTTATAATACTAGTGTATTCCCCCATTATTACTTTCATTGTAGCCCTTATTGTTATTGTTGTGCCCATGTTGTCCCCATATTGTTATTATTGTGTCCCATAGAAGCCCACTATTGTTATTATTGTGCCTTTACATTATTATTGTTATTTCGGCTTTGATATATTGTGACCCCTTAGACTCCTATATATAGAAAGGATGTTTTTTCATTTGAATCATACAAGAATTATTCATTTTGGTAATTTAAAGGATGTTGGCCCCTCGAAGAGGTTGATTTTGAAGTTGTTGATCTATCTTTTCTATCTTTCTGTGAGCTGGTTGCATAACATTTGGTATCAGAGCTTTGGATTCTAGGGTTTCGTTGTTCCAAACAGGTCCTCGTGGAATTTTCGCGATAACATTTGGTCTATGAAGCTTCAGAAGGAAAACAAAACCCATCTAAGAAAAAATATTGATGAAATTTGTGACCGAATTTCAGATCTTTTCGGGTTATATTTTCGGAGATATGATCCAATGAAGTTAGGGTTTTCGCTGGCTCCCGAATTCCATCATAAATAGGTGACCATGGGGAAATCATCATAATTTTCTCTCTGGGCATCAGATTCGAATTTGTAAAGTGTGATAGAAAGAGGATGGATTGTAGTTTGTTTGGTTTCGATTTTAGGTCTGATGCTTGACAGAGTGACACGTGGAACTTCGTACAAATTCATTATACTAGACCATTCTATAATCAGGCCATTGTGGGATATTGGACATAATGTTTTATTAGAGAATCCAATACCGATTAGACTTATGGGGTTGGAAATAGAACTCAGAGGGATACCATAGGATGAAATCTTAGGCCTTGGAGATCTTCCATTATAGAGATACAATAGATTCAATATTGAGCTCCTACAAAAAATAAAGGTGTGTATTTTGTTAAAATTTGCATAAGTTTTGTTTAAAAAAATAATTTGAAGTGATTCAAAGGGCATAGTGAAGCATAATACTCATTAATTGATGCCCCGAAGAAAGAAAATGGAAACACCTAGTAAGCAACCCGAAATTTATACTATGACGCATGAAGAAGAAGAAGAAATGCAACATGATATATCAAAATTATGAGACCAAGTGCAACAATTTTTGCTCTCACAAAGAGTAACCAAAAATGAAATGGAAGATAAGATGGATGGTTTAAAGAATATATTAAAATTATACATGGAAGGATTTAAGAATGGAATGAAAGCTAATATGGATGACATGAAAGATAATATGGAATATTTTAAGAATGGTTTAAAAGAAGACATGGAAGGTTTCAAGGAAGGTTTGACAAGGTTGCTACAAGAAATGCTTCCTAATGGAGAAAAGGTATTAGATGAAACTCATGATGAGAAAAAAAACAAATTTTAATCATGATTTCATAGGCTCTAACATTGGATCTAAGACCCACCATGTTCCAAAGATCGATATGAGGAAGTTTGATGGAAAGGATCGTGTAACATGGATACTACAGATGGAGCAATATTTCAATCTCCATAATGTGAAAAACACACAAAAGGTACACACTACAACTTTATATTTGGAACCCAATCCGTTTGTATGGTATCAATGGCTTTGATCTTGTAAAAAAATTTCCAGTTGGTCATTCTTTACGGAGGAAATTATGTCACATTATGGGGATACAAAGAGAAACACCTTCTTTATTCATTTGATAAATCTCAAACAAAAGGGTTCAATGGTGGAGCACATTGAGGACTTCCAAAAATTGAATATAAGGATAAATGATATTCAAGGGGAGCATAGTGTTGATGTGTTCATAGCAACCTTAAAGGATAACATCCAACACGAGGTTCGCCTTTGGGAACCTAATTCATTAGAATAGGCATTCAGGTTGGCAAGAAAAATTGAAAGAAAAATTATGGCAACAAGGAAGCCTACCACTCACAACTATAAAGATGGAAGTGTTGTTTCCCCTAGCCTTCCACAACCTACAAGTTTGAAACCACAACAACTGGAAGAAAAAGAGCAAAAGGTCTTTGTTATAGTTGTGATAGAAAATACACTAAAGGTTATAAGTGTGCTAAGAAGAAATTATTTTAAATAGATTGTGAGGAGGAGGAAGAAAAGGAACACAAAACATCAAAAGAAGAGGATATAGCCCAGGAACCAACCCTAGAGAAAGAAGAATTGAATCTAACCATATCTTGTAATGCATTGGTAATAATTACCACTCCTCAAACTCTCAAGATAGAAGGACATATCAAGAAGAAAAAGGTATTAGTGTTGATTGATTTGGGTAGTACCCATAATTTTACTCATGTAAGATAACCAAGGAATTGAATTTCTTCATATATCTAGCACCAGAGTGTCAAGTGATGGTTGCAAATGGAGGAACCATAAATTTCTCTGGAAAGTTCCATAATATCAAGTTATCCATGCGAGAATATGTGTTTAATAGTCCAATGCTTTCCATTCCAATGGGTGGTGTTAATGTTGTACTAGGAGTCCAATGGCTACAATCTTTGGGTACAATAGCTTTTATTTTTCAAGAAATTTTCTTGAAATTTTTTTGCGAAGGAAAGGAAGTCGAATTAAGGAGTATCGCAGGGAAACTAGTAAAGATAATTAGCTCTAACAACATTACAAATATTCTAAAGAAATAACAACGAGGCACAATTGCACAATTATGTTCGCTAGAGGTTCCCACATTGAAATCATATATTTCTCGAGATCTGCAAAATGTCTTGGACAATCATTCCAAGGTATTTGAGACTCCTAAAGGCCTCCCACCTATTCATGATCATGACTATGCTATGCATTTGATTCCAGGAAGTGGTCCTCCAAACATCAGGCCTTACAGAAATCCTTATGCCAGAAGAGTGAAATTGAACATATGGTTGCAGAAATGCTAGAGGCTGGTATAATTCAACCTAGTCCAAGTTCTTTCTATGCTCTAGTAGTATTGGTGCATAAGAAGGATGGATCATGGTACATGTGTCTGGATTATAGGGAGCTCAACAAGCTCACTATTAAAGATAAAGTTCCAATTCCATTCATTGATGAAATATTGGATGAATTGCATGGAGAAATTTACTTCACCAAGTTGGATCTTCATTAAGGATATCATCAAATTAGAATGAAGACTAAATACATTCCGAAAACGACATTTAGAACTCATGAGGGTCATTATGAATTCTTGTTCATGCCCTTTTCCCTTACCAATGTGCCTTCTACATTTCAAGGTTTGATGAATTCCATTTTCAAACACTTCCTTAGAAAATTTGTGTTAGCATTTTTTATGATATACTGATCCACATAAAGTCTTGGAAGGATCAAGTTCAACATGTTGATAGGTGCTCAAACCATTGGAGGAGAAAAAATTACATGCAAAAGCTTCCAAATGTTTCTTTGGAGTATAGGAGGTGGAATAGTTGGGTCATATTGTATCTCATGAAGGTGTTAAGGTAGACCCTAGAAAAATTAAAGGCATTAAAGAATGGAAAATTCCCACATCCATAAAGAATTTGCGAGGATTTCTTGGGTTGACAAGGTATTATCACAAATTTATTAAGAATTATGGGAGAATAGAAGCACCTCTAACAACATTACTGAAGAAAGATGCATTTTCTTGGACTCTAGAAGTAATGAGGGCCTTTGAACATCTTTTGTAGTGGCTACAACCACCCTCCAAAATTTTTCCTTAGCTTCGTTTTGGAGCCTCCTTACCAACCTTTCACAGCAGCATGTCTTTCCTTGTCAAGTACACAAGCTTTAGTGATTTTCTTGCAGAATAATAACTTGTCCATCAAATCTTGTTTCATCCCTCTCATAGGTTGTTTCACTGGACGTGGTCTAGCTACGGGCTGAGCAACTCCCTCAAGAAATTACACAATTCTGGAGGGAAACCAGCCCTCCCTCCAAAAATTGTGAAATTTTGTCTGGCAGCTTGCTAGGCTCCATAATTGCGCAAATCTTCCTGTCACTATTCATTGGAAAAATTGCTTAATTCTTCCTAGAAGGACTGCTTAGCCCAAAAATTGTGCAATTATGGGCAATAGTCAGCTCCTCTACCCAGAAATTATGCAATCCCTCTGGGAAGCTAGCCCATATCCCTCCCAGAAATGCACATTTTTTCCCCTCAGCTCAACAAATTGTTGAATGCGCAATTGGGTTGATGGGTTCCCTCTGGAACTGAGAAAAATTGATTTTCATGCATGGATTACTTCTCCCAAGGTAGCATGCAAAGGCATCCCTTGATTCAGGGATCTATTTTTAGCAAATGGAGGTTACATGTCAGGATCATTTCAGAAACCTCCCACCAAGTGTCGTTCTTCCTAGATTTGTGGCATGCATGTCACATCCTCAATTTTATCAAAACTCATGAACCAGATGCTGCAGATCCATTACCTCACATTGACTTTGCATTTCTAACATCCACATTGCATCTAGGAGTCATCGGCACATTAAGCTCAGTTGTCTTGGGGTAAGCCCATTGTTCATGACTTTCGCTATGTTTCTGTTGCTTTTTGTCTTTTGCATTGTGTGAGTCACATATGCTTGATTTCAGTGAGCGCTTGTTGTCGTCCACATGCATACTAGCTTGTACTAGCACTGTTTCAGCTTTCATTGACATCTCCCTGCTGTCGCATGCATACAAATGTTTTTGCACGGAGGGTCACCATTGCGGTGACTCACTTCACACACAAGCATTCTTTCCCGTTTCCTAAATCTTACACTTGTTGTTTTCATAATTGATCAGTCACTCTTTTTTGCACTCATCTCATCATGCATCCACACTTCTCATGTTTTCAGTCACCTGGTGGCTGGACTAGGCTGCCTTGGCCTAGACCATGCCTTGCCCTGCTAGCACTACACATTTCCGGAAGCGAAGGCTCTGCCTTAAATCCAGAAATTGTGCAAGTCTAGCTAGACACTGACCTCCACGGCTTCATTGTGAAATTATTAGAGGTAGTGTCTTGTTGGCCCCAGAAACTGCGTAATGAATTTTACTAGTTGCATGTCACTGCTGACTGAAAATTGTGCATTGCGCAGTTTCAGTCCTCAGCAGGTCAGGCTAGACTATTCATTGTGCAGTTCTAGTAGTCAATCAGCCTCTTGATAGCCCATATTATGCCTTGCATAGTTTTGGTATTTAGTCTCCCGACCTCCTGGTAGGAATCACACAACCTTCATGATCATTCACATAGGTATGTTGCAAGTCAGTTCTCCAGTTCATTTTGGTTTTCAATTAACAGATTGCTTGCCATGAGTGTTTCCATCTCTCTAGTTATCATAGGTTTTCATCTATCTCTCAGCAGGACAGGTACAATGTTTTATAGGAGAGTAGAGTCGAAGACACCATTCAGAGAACACTTGGGGATGTAGTCGATCAAGTGTCTATGAACGTTTCTACCCATGAAGACATCAAGTTGTTCGTAGACAAGGACATCAAGATATAATGGCAGCAACATCACAGCAAGCAGCACCATCAAAAATTATTGAAGGAAGCATACCGGATGCAAAGAAAACAAGAGGAAGGTTGTTGACAACACAGAGGTGGAACAAAGTTGCAAGCTCAAGCATATCCACTTGTGATGAAAGAAACTTTGGAGACTCAGGCTATGAGGTGATGGCACGACATGGAGATCACATCAAGGTAGAGAATAGAATAGAGAAAGATTTGCATGTACTGAAACAAAAACTCAAGGAAGAAGAGGACCTGCATAGATGAGAGAATGATTTGAAACAAGAACAAGTACAATAGGGGGTGCAACATGCATTCACGAATGAAACTCCACCTGTACAAGTTATATATCCATTCCAACAGCTGGCACAAAGAAGAAAAGGTGAGCCATGTTGTTGATCGCATGGAAGGGAATTTAGCAACATGCACGTCATTGTGCGCATGCATGCGATCCCACCCATTTGGCACACTCACAGAGGTGAAGAAAAGAAGCAAGTCCAACTAGAGTTGAACATGTATTTTGACAAGTCAATGTGCATGACCACCAACACATGCTTGGAGATCAGTGCAGACACTATGCATCAACATGTTTCTAGTCTAGGTGCACACAAGATGACCATGCACATGCTATTAGACGGGTTGGACGGAGGATCCGTATCAGTGTACCAGGATCCAATGGAGGCAAGAGTTCGGTTCGACAAGATGTCACCATTGAGTACATAGACACCATCACAGAAAAACAATCTTGGCATCAGTTCACCACCATCGACCATCACAAAGATGTCAAGAGTTGGTCTCACCACAACGGTCTGAGTGTTAGTGATTTCTTGCATGTCTTGCTCAAGCCATTTGTCTCACATGGGTACATGTGAAGATTGTATGTAACGCCTTGTGAAGTGTAAGTTCAAGTGTCGATAGTGGATGTAACAATCATAGAGTAGATGAAGAGTCATGAGGGTAGATGAATTTTCACAAAGGGGAAAGTTAAGGGCCACCCCACCCTTTGCTATAAATAGTCCCTCATAATTCAATATAAATACTTTTGGTCAACCATGCTTCAACTGGAATATCTTAGAGAAAGCTTGGAAAATATTGTAATGTGCCTTGGCTTCTCCACTATGCAGAGCTATTATATCTCTTTGGAGGAGCAGGTAGTTATGGCTGTAACATTCTTCTATCAGAACTAGTGGTTGGAAATGGTTGTATTGTATGACTGGAACTTAACTTGTTAATATAACACAACCATCATGTTTTCATGCATATGTTGTTATTGTAGTTGGACTATTTTGGTTGCTTTAGCAATGTATGTTATTTAACTTACGCATTTGTGTATGAACTATTTTCTATGGAATTGTATGAATCTTATTGCAGACGTGTTGTTGGTTTAACCATCACTTTGGATTGATCGATATCTTGCTTTCTATCTGGTGATGCATCCTTTGATCATGTGTTACCTTCCAAGCCAAGTACTATTATAGGTTTCCAAGGGGCACACTCACCTCACCCTTAGTGTGCTAGAAACTCTCATGGACCTTCCTTGACTTATTGCAGCTATCACACCCTTGCTACCAACAGGGACATCTTACCTGCCTCTATGCGAAACGGCGGTCAAGGCATTACCTTACGACCCACTACTAGGACTCCTACACCAAATGGTTTGAGGTATAATTGGGACTTCTTACCAGGGAAATCCCTTGACATGTTGGCGGGTCCAACACCATCAACAACATCTTAAAGAGGCAATGTGCCAAGCACTCGTATTAGCTATGCCATACTTCACAAAAAAAATTATTGTGGAATGTGATGCCTCAGGAAATGGAATTGGTGTTTTTTTAATGCAAGAAGGAAGACCCATTTCTTTTGAAATTTTTCCAATCAAACGAAAGTATTTGCACAAAGCTATTTATGAGAAGGAAATTTTGGCAATACTACATGCACTTAAGAAATTTTGACCTTACCTAATGGCAAGATGCTTCAAGGTAAAAATAGATCATGATAGTCTTAAATACTTTTTAGAAAAAATATTATCTTCAGAAGAGCAACAAAAATGGGTCACAAAGATGTTAGGTTATGACTTTGAAAGATCTACAGAAAAGGGAAGAAAAACGTTGTTGCAAATGCACTCTCAAGAAAGGATGAGGATGTGGAAGCATTGTTTTGTGTCATTTACATTATCCAACCAGATTGGTTTCGGACCGTAAAAAGGGTCTTTTTCACCTCTAATTACCCCACATTAACTTGTCAATCCAGGAACGATTTGTTATCTCAAAGAGTGTACTCAGTTTGAGGCGGTCATTTGGCAGAGTAATGCTTGTAGTATAGTGCTCAAGAAAATACAAGAGTAAACGGCTGCTAAAAGAAAATCTACTTACAGCAAAGCAATTTAAAGCCTAAATCATGCATTCAGAAGACTAAGTAAATTACCAATCAAGGGTATAGAACAATAACTCATCCCTCTGTAAACTGATGTAACTGAAGACAATCAAGGAACAAATCGACAATATGGGAACCAGATAATGAATTTCAATGCTCGCTACAGTTTCAGATTGTTCAATGCAATGGAAATGCAAATAACAGAAAATGGAACAATAACTAGGAAATGAAACTGCGACTAGTCTTGATACACAGCGAACCTTACACTAAGAAAATGAAAGCAGAAATCGTACCCTACAAGAATCGAAGAGCAATCCTTACTTTAAGTATAAATCAGACAACAAATATAAATGGAACGACAACCAATTAGAAATGAAATATAGAACAACGCTTAGAGCCAATTGTGAATATATAGTATTGAAATAAATAACACATACAATACACATAGATATTAAGAGAAACGGTAATCTGACTCTGATACCACAAATATTGATCTTAGTTATAAAGGATAACGATCACAATTCATAATGGAACAACAATGTCAATTGAACAACAACCATAATGAAGTATAAACCATAGACAAATACAGTAATACCAACTTAAGAATATTATAGCTTGATTACTCTTTAATTGAACAACGATAACATTTTGTAAAGAACAATAATGTTAGATTAGTGACTTAATGGAACAACAGTATGTTATGAAGTCAGAATGAACAATACCACCTTCTCGTTACCGAGACGATATTGTGAATATAACAGAGCTGTGATAAAATAACAAAACACACCAGATTACTGATCAAAGTTGATAATGGAAACCACACATGAACTAAAGATAATGGTACAGGAGCAAGTGTCCCACTAGGGCCGGGCCCTTAGCCTCCAGGGACACACCGCTTGAAATTATTCCTGGATCAAAGATGGAACAACAACCAGATTTATATTAAAGCATTAAAACAGAGTTACAGTGGGTCACTTCTCAATGAGAGTCGATGATCAAAGTTTTGAATACAACGAGAAATTACATAAAAGTAACAAAAACCCGTCCCCGGGCTAGCAGTGCTGCCCCTTTTTATAACAGTCGGGCGGAGATAGCAATGATGCAAAAATAGTTAAGATTGTGATCCCTCAGGATCAGAGGATCCTGAGGGATTTGCCAAACTGTTAATTCCAGTTATCCCTTTGTTTTCTTGCGCCGATTCGATATCTCCTTTTCCTTTCCTTGGATAATATGCTTCAGTTTGGATTGTCGTGTCTGCATATGGTTTCCTGCCATAGGGACAATGGTTAACTCTGCTCTGTATTTTTCCTTGGGACGACAATCTTTTGTTTTTCCCTTTTTCTACATGAGAAAATGGCGATTATCAGTTATCTTGCGTTACATACAATTCTCATAGATTTTGCCATATTTTCTTATTAATTACCTAGTTCATGATGCAAATGGATTATAAGTCTTTAAAGAAAAGATGATAAAATAATCAATAAAACATACCTTCTTCAGTACTACACACACCCCCCTTGCTTACTCTTTTTCATGCCCTCACAAAAACATTGTAGTTGACATGTAAGGAAGTGAGAGAGTAAGCAGGAGACAAAATCTCATGTGGTGGTCTACAACCATGATGCCTAACTAGGTGTTCAAAAAGATGGCCTATCTGGCCCTCAGGCATCTCATACAAGGCTTGGTATCTAGGTGCAGGGTGCTAAATAATCGGACTCCAAAACCTATATCCTAACCAAGACGGCCCTGCCCTCAAAATAAGTTCACCATAGAGCCTCAAACGATCAGCGGATAACTTAAAGTTCTAGTAATTAAATGGTTCCCTGAGTTGGATGTTTGAATTAGAGGTCTGATATCGAAATTTAGCCCCTGCAATGGCAAGGTCCTTAATAGTAAAAAAGTATTCTATCCCTTGCCAATTGATTTTTCTATGAATGGGTCCTAATGCGTCAATCATGCCCGAAGTCCTCATGAGGCTCCTATGTTTGTTCCATAACTGTAATGGATCTCTAGGCTCAGCTCTTATCCATAAGTCTAATTCGTTTTCTTGTCTTTGGAAGGCATTAGAGGCTTTGAGCCATTTGATTTGATTAACTTCAAATGAAACAAATGCCTGTAGTTGGATATCCCCAACGAAAGGGCCAGGGTTCTGCTCTATCTCCTGATCTAATACAAGGTTATGCAGATATAATTCACATAGTAGTCTTTGAACCTTTACTCCATAGTGCTTACAACAATTTATAAAATCATCATTGGTATTAATTTGTATAGGGGCTCCTGCTTTGACGACCTTAATTTTCAATTGCAAATATCGTTCCATTAAAAAAAAGACATAATTCTTGGCAGGGGCTCTACATGCTAGGATGTCAGTGTACAAAGAGCATAAGGTATCCATCTGTCTGATAACTACATATAATCTATGAGTTACCTTTGTGACTTTTTCTTGTTCCTTTCACCATCCTTCAAAGGCCTGGCTTTCAGATAAATTGACATTCCTTAGCTATTGTTGTAATTCTTCACACTTTTCTCGAGAAACCGTTTGTTCTCTGAGTTTTTCTACTTCTTGCTGAGCTTGCATCAAACCCTCTCGTAGGGTTACTGTCCTCGGATCACTGTCCCACGTAGTAGTGGCCAGTGGAAGATTTACTTGAATCTTCTTATTGTGTTGCCTCGTGTTTATAGTATGCATTCCTTCAGAGGACTGTGCCTTTGTCTGAACTTCTTTGTCTCAAGCTTATATCTTCCGTTTGTACTTCAACATGGGCAACAGTGGAATGTTGTTACTTTTTCTTTTGAACAGCAGTCTGTACTTCAACAAGAGTTTGAACAGCAGACTGTTCTTCAACAGCAGTTTGAATAGCAGACTATTCTTCAACAGGGTTTTGAACAGCAGGCTGAACATGGGTCCTCCGAACCTTTTTCTTGGGGGGTCTCACCAGAGTGGTTGCATGTCTTACCCCTGAAGTCCTTTTTGCTCTCTTTCTCATTCTCAAAACCCTGATTTGTTGTCGAAGTCGAGCTATCACATTTAGTAATCTTTTTTGTTCTTTTCGTAATCATTTAATTTCTTTTATTTCCTTAGAAGGAACAGTTGTCTATTTACTCGGGCCTGGACTGTTATCTTGGCCAATTCCCTGGTTTTCTTCTTGAGGTGCTCCTTTGCTATTTTGTTCAGGTTGCTTAGGAGTAGAAACCCTAGCTGGCTCTGTTATTTCCTAGGTAACTTCTTTGTCCACCCCTTCTTCTTCATGCAATCCTTCTGGTGTAGTCTGGCTGGGAGCGGATCGTTCCCCTTCTATATCTTCATCATTTTCTTCACCTGTCATATTTTCATCATGAATAGAATGATTCTCTTCATTTTCTTCCTCTCCACGCAATTCTTTGGGTGCATTTTTGTCGTGAGCAGAATTCTCTTTTGGTTCTTCCTTAATCTGGAGGCCTAGCAGGCTAAGAGGTTGGGCATATTCGCCCAGATTGGCTAGAATTTTGGCCAATTCGTCCTCTTGCAATGGATTTTGCAATGGATTCTCTTCACGTTGCTCTGTCTCCACCTCCACCTGCTTAGGCTGCTCAGTCTCTTCCTCTGTTTCTCCTTCCCCATTTCCTCCCAATTCTTTCTCATTCTCTTCTCCTTCCAATTGCGGGGGTTGCTCGTCCCCTGAGTCATCTATCTCCATAGGTTGGCTGGTATTCCCTTGGGGATTTTCCAACCTCCCTCTAATCCACGCCAATCTAACTGATTTTCTTCATTTTGATGGTCTATCCGGTGTATCGACAGTATGTTTGTGTTTTGGGGCTGGCAGAGTCGGTGCCCCATCTATTGTAGCAATTAGCTATTCCCAGCTACTCTACTGCTGAGCAAGACTATGGCTAACTATCACCCGTATCAGTCCATGGTGACTTACTACCGATTCTACATGTTGTGACTTTTTCATGCTTTAGGCAACATCATGAAGTAATGAATTTAAAAATGCAGGTAGGTTCACAAAGAATTTCTCTTTTAATACAACTAAGAGTTTAAGTTGTCGTGGTCTTACCACGTCTTTCCTACCTTCACAGGTGATGTAGCTCTGGATTATCTTCACCAATTATGCCCATGGCTCTCCTAATGCTGCTGGTAGGACTCCCTTTCCTCTGATTGTAAGGTTCTGGCCTTCATCCTAGAAGATCTTCATGATCTTTTGTAGTCTCTCCTTATTTAGAGTCCACACAGGTCCATTGGCTAGCAATCCCGAGACCTCTGCAATTACGTCATCGATGACTGCTATGTGTTTTCCCCTTACTATGGAGTGATATTCTTGTAAGTTCTGCAATAATTCTATTGCCACGGTCTCGTTGGATTCCTGTAAATGATTAAGATAGACTAACCATCCTGCCCTTGCCAGGATTTCCTGTGCAGCATCAGAAACTGTCAATACCTGTGGTTCTCTTCGAATTGACCTTCCTCCCATGCTTTTAGCTCACTGTAAAAACGCAGAGACAGCAATGGAACAACAGGCTATTCAAACTGTTAAAAACACAGAGAAAATAATGAAACATCAAGGCTCATTCAAATCTTACTAATGGTTGAAGAGTATAATGCGGAAATAGCTTCAGGATAGCAAGGCATTCAAATTGAAAAACGAGATACTGTTAAGACTTGCTATTCCCAAGTAAAAGTTTGCCGAATAATAGTCTGACATGTATGCCAGCAAATTATGAGGTCAGCCTCCCCCCTGCAATGTGATAGGCCATCCTCGGTCGTTAAATGAGGGAGCGATGTGTCGAACTTGCTTGGTACAAAGTCATAAAGGAACAGCATATGTGGAAATGCCATGTTTACAAAAGGAGCAGGTTACTGAAATCAAGGCGTATAATAGGATCGCTTAACAAATAAGAGAATGTTGTGGTATGATGTGAGGCTGGGAGGATAGGACAGCTAACCCGCACAACCAGTCTAATGCAGTAATTATCGAATTTTCCGTCATGATTGGTTATGATAGATTTTTCATGCATTTAATGGTTCATGGAAGTGAAATACATAATCCTATTTGATGGATTACAAAGGTATAAGAGAGAGAAGGGTGTTAATGTTTGCTATTGGTGTATAAAGAATGTGACTTCAATACCATTAACAGAGCTCTGCTGCCGAAAGGTGTCCATAACCTTGGCAGAGTTGTTTATTTCACCCATGGAACCATGATCCTTTGTGTATGCTTAGGAAGTGCTATACAATGTCACATCGGAGGCCATTATGTTGGCTTGGTAACCAGTTAAATCATGATGCCATTCACTAGGAAGGAGTGAAAGGTGGGTAGGCTGGCTCGTGATGAGACCTCCTGTTCCAAGGACTCTTTTATTTCTTCTAATATTCCTCTTGGATCATATCCCTGGTGTGGTGGCCATAGTGGGAATGCCACTTCACTTTTCTTCCTTATGATCATGGTAGGCTGGCTCTTGATGAGACCCCCTATCCTGCATTTGACAATTCAAAACATTCTTCTTTTTTTCTTTTTCTTTTTGTATAAAATGCTTTCCTATCCATACACAAAGGGTGGTTCAGCCCTCCTTAAGAGTAGGAATGGTGGAAGAAGTCTTAAGATCTCGATAGAAAAATATAAACCCTTTGTTCTTATTCCTTAATAATGATCAAAGAAGATTATGGGAAATTAAAAAGAACCACCATGATAAATATGACCAATCATGTCAGTATTAGTAGGATAATGACAGCAAAGTGATGAATAATTGTGTCCTTTCTTCTTTCCTCTTTATCAATTCACAACAATTTCTTGTAAAAGTAGCGATTTTATATAATTTGCTGATTTCAGTATGCTCTAGCTTTGTATCCATTGCATGAGTGTATAGATGTGCTCGAAAAGACCTAAAAAAAGAGGAACATCAAGTATCTTTAAGCATAAGTAAAAGGAATATGAGAATGTTGTTGTTTGAAAAAGGAAGGGCAAAAGAATACAAGTGTTGTTCCTTTGAAAAAGGAACAACAAGAAAACCAAAAGTGTCGTTCCTTTGGAAAAGGAATAGCAGAAACACAAATGTCGTTCCTTTGGAAAAGGAATAACAAAAATCAAAAGCATTGTTCCTTTGGGAAAGGAACAACAAAAATCAAAAGTGTTGTTCCTTTGGAAAAGGAACAACAAAAATCAAAAGTGTTGTTCCTTTGGAAAAGGAACAACAAAAATGAAAAAGTTATGTTTCTTTGGAAAAGGAACAATAAAAATCAAAAGTGTTGTTCCTTTGGAAAAGGAACAACAGAAAAATCAAATGTCATTCCTTTGGAAAAGGAATAGCAAAAATCAAAAGTTTTGTTCCTTTGGAAAAGGAACAACAAAAAACTCAAATGTCGTTCCTTTGGAAAAGGAACAGAAAAAATCAAAAGTGTTGTTCCTTTGGAAAAGGAACACCAGAAAACTCAAATGTCGTTCCTTTGGAAAAGGAATAGAAAAAATCAAAAGCGTTGTTCCTTTGGAAAAGGAAGAGTAGAAAACTCAAATTTCATTCCTTTGGAAAAGGAACAACAAAAATCAAAAGTGTTGTTCCTTTGGAAAAGGAACAACAGAAAACTCAAATGCCATTCCTTTGGAAAAGGAACAACAAAAATCAAAAGTGTTGTTCCTTTGGAAAAGGAACAGCAGAAAACTCAAATGTCGTTCCTTTGGAAAAGGAACAACAAAAATCAAAAGTGTTGTTCCTTTGGAAAAGGAACAACAGAAAAATCAAATGCCATCCTTTGGAAAAGTAACAACAAAAATCAAAAGTGTTTTTCCTTTGTAAAAGGAACAACAGAAAACTCTAATGTCGTTCCTTTGGAAAAGGAACAACAAAAATGAAAATGAAAAAGGAACAGCTGAAACAAAAGGTGCTACTCTTTTGAAAAAGGAACAGCACACAAAAATGTTGTCCCTTTGGAAAAGGAACAACAGTAACGATAAAAGTGCACACAAATGTTGTGCCTTCAGAAAAGGAACAACAAAAACGACAGTGCTGTTTCTTCTAAAAAAGGAATAGCGGAAAAAAATACAAAAATATATACAGAAACTGCTTTAACAAAACAAAGAAAATATGTACAAAGTGTAAAAACAGGTGAATTACTTAATGACTTACAGGCCAGGAAGACTTCTCTTCCTCCTGTAAAATTTTCACATCGAAGTCTTCGCATAGTTGCTGGTAAAAGGATTCCCTAGTAAGTGGTTTGCGGTATAATCGAACTTGGTGGCCATTTACTTTAAAGGTATGTCCAGATCCATCAATAGTGACTAGAGTAAGGGTGCCATTATCATGTACCTTTTGGATTTCATATGGCCCCAGCCAGCGAGTCTGAAGTTTCTCGAGAAAATCCTGAAACCTGGAATCGTATAAGAGTGTCCAATCTCCTTCGTGGAAGACTTTATTTTTAATGAGAGTGTCATGCCATTTAGCTCGCTGTTGTTGGATTAATGCAGTGTGTTGAAGGGCAAAGAGCCTGATTTCATCTAGCTCATTGATTTGCTGTAATCTATTAATCTGTGCCTCGTTTAGATCTAAGCCGACTTCTTGTGTTGTTCGCAGTGTTTGGATTTCGAATTCTATGGGGGTTGCTTTCCAAACACCAATTGGTATGGTGAATAGCCGGTAGTGCTTCTCCATGTTGTTCTGTAGGCCCACAAGGCTTCTAGTAGTCTTGCAGCCCAATCGCGTCTATGTGACGCAACGGTTTTTGTCAAGATTGCTTCTATTATTTTGTTGCTGCTTTCTACTTGACTGTTTTCCTGTGGGTGGTATGGAGTAGTAATTTTATGCTAGATATGATAGTTTTTAAGTGTTGCAGCAATCTTGTTACCAACAAACTGTGATGCACTGTCTGTAATTATGTCTCTTGGAAGCCCATATCGCACAAATATATGAAACAGGAACTGTAGGACATAATCCTTTGTAGATCTTGGCAATGCTTCTGCTTCAACCCATTTGGTGACATATTCTGTTGCCACTAGAATATATGTTTTCTAGTTCGAGGATGGGTTAATTGGGCCAAAAAAATCAAGTTCCCATTGCTTGAATGGTTCAATAACTAGTTGTGGGTTCAGGGGCATTTCGTTGGACTGACCAGGATGTCCTGCTCTTTGACAACTGTCACAATCTTACACAAACTTCTTTGCATCTTTGAAGATTGTAGGCCAATAAGACACTGTTTGTAGCACCTTATGTCTAGTTATCCGATCAGCAAAGTGTCTGCCACATCGTCTGTTGTGACAAGCTTTCAAAATATCAAAAATTTCATCCTCCCGGACACATCTCCTGATGTGCATATCTGCTCCTGTATGGAACATGTAGCCGCCAATCCAGGAAAATCGAGCACTTCACTGGACAATCTGTTTTTGTTCATTGGGGGTCAGATGTTTTGGTAATTTACGTACTGTTAAGTAATTCACAACAACAGCATACCAGGGTGTTTTAACAGTGACAACAAACAAATGCTCATCTGGAAATTGATCTTCAACTTCTGCTGTGTCCAGTAGTTTTGGCATTCGCAAGAGAAAGTGAGCTACAGGATTTTATTTTCCAGGTCTATCCTTCATTGTAATATCAAATTCCTGCAGTAAAATCAGCCATCTAGTTATTCTACCATCTGTGATTGGTTTATTTGCTAAATATTTTATGGCAAAGTGATCTGTATACAAGATAACATCATATCCAGTAATGTAATCCCTGAAATTATTGACATCATGTATTACAGCTAAAAATTCTTTTTCAGTAACAGTATAATTCAATTCAGCAGGGGATAAATTCTTGCTAACATAATAAATTGCATATGGTTTTTTATCTTCTTACTGCCCAAGGACTGCTCCAATAGTTGTGTCTGAGGCATCTGATGATATTTGGAATGGCAGGTCCCAATTTGGTCCTCGAAGGACTGGAGCTGTGGACACAAGCTTCTTCAGCTCCTGAAAAGCACATTCACATTTCTCTGTACAAAGAAAGTCAAAATTACCTGTCAGTGCATATAGAGGTGCAACAATATGTGAAAAATGTTCTATAAACCTTCTATAATAACCAGAGAATCCAAGAAAACTTCATACCTCTGTCTGACTGGTAGGAGTGGGAATTAGCAAAATTATTTGAATTTTGGTTGGATCTACTTGTATGCCAGCTGCTCAGATATAATGGCCTAGAATAAGTCCTTCAGTCATCATCATATAGCATTTTTCATGGCTTAAGCAAAGCCTGGTGGAAATGCAGCGCTGCAGGACTTTTTCCAGTGTGTCCAATGCTGGATCAAAATCACCTCCGTATGGTGTAAAATCATCCATGTAGACTTCGAGCCCCTCATTTATTAGATCTGAAAAAATGTTGAGGATAGCTCTTTGAAATGTGGCAGGAGCATTGCATAAGGCAAAAGGTAGAACTCTGTAGGCAAATGTTCCCAAAGGACAAGTAAAAGTGGTTTTGTCTTAGTCTTCAAGGGCAATCTGAATCTGATTGTATCCACTGAAGCCATCTAAGAAAGAAAAGAATTTCTTTCCTGCTAGAGTGTCTAATACTTGATCGATGAATGGAAGGGGAAAGTGGTATTTTTGTGTTTCTTTGTTTAACTCTATATAGTCTACACAAATCCTCCACTTTCCATTCTTCTTTGGTACCACAACAAGTGGAGAGACTTATTTACTATCGGAGAGAGGGTAGATGAAGTTAACATCTAAAAGTTTTTGAAGTTCAACTTTTACAATGTCTTTTAGATGAGGATTAAGTCTCCTTTGTGGTTGGCAAACGAGTCTCGTATCCTTTTCTATGTAAATGTGGTGTGTACATAACCAGGGATCAATTCCTTTCATATCAGGGTAGTCCCATGAAAATGCTTCTTTATATTTCCTCAATAGTTGGATGAGCTTCTTTTCTTGTCCGGAAGTTAGGTTGGAATTAATGTTTAAATTCTTTCCTGGCTCAATTTCTACAATTTTTCTATGTGAAACAGAAGTAGTAGGTATTGTTTGATTGTGTGTATCTTTAAGAGGGTCCTCTTCTAATTCATTATCAAATGCTGCTTCTATCATGTGAAATTGTATGTGGGATTTCGGTTCAGCTTGCCTAATGAAATTATTAAAGGCATCATCTTCTATTTGGTCTTTGAAATCAAGGGCCTCTTGTATGGTTAATGGAGATCTAAAATTTTCGATGAGGTATGATACAGGATGCTTGTTAGTTTTTATTATTGTGACACTTAGTTGCGCTGGGGGGTATAAAGCTAGATTCTTAATATTTGCCTCCCTAGTAATGGTCATATTGCCTTGTCGCAGCCAATATAAGCATCGACAGTTGTGAGCCAAGGTCTGCCTAGGATCAACGGATGTCCATCAAGTTGGTTTTGGGGGTTTATTATCAAGAAATCGGCTAGATACTCCCAGGAGTCAACGGATACCATAACATCTTGTAGTGTGCCCTCTGGCCTAACTACAGATCAGTCAGCCAGTTCTAATAAAGTGGAGGTCGGTTCTACTAATGTAATGCCCAGTTTTTGGCAAGTAGTGGTTGTTAAGATGTTAATTGCAGCTCCTAGATCAACTAAGGCATTTGAAAAGGTTTGACCATAGATTTGTAGGGTTACTATTGGATTTCCTAGGTCTTCGTCTTTAACGGGTGTTTCTTTTCCTGATAATAGGTCAGATAAAGTGCCAACTACTTGGACTTTTGGGTTATTTGTTATTTTCCTCCTTGGTTTCTTTACACATAATTCTTTAATACTTTTTTCATATATTGGGATGTCTTGAATGGCTTGGAGGAGTGGAATTTTTATGTACAGGTTGCGTAATTCTCCCAAAATGTCAAAATTAGGATATTGTATCAGTCGAGGTATAATTAAGCCTTCTGGGAATGGAGGAGAGGATGTGGTTGTTGGATCATGAATTTGTTGTCTAGTCATGTCCTCTTCTTGTAATGGTTGTTCTACAGGTAACTTATTTTCAACTTGAATTGTTTTATCTCCCTTTGTTTCAATGATATCCCAGATCTTAATTGAAGGTCATTACACTCCCTTAGATCAGTTCCTATCTTTGGTGTTTCAATTATTTGAATGGACTGGACCGGTCTGTTATTTGGATTAGGGTTGGGCTGGGCTGGGAGTTGTGGCCTTAAGTTAGACTGGGGGTTTTGTTGTAGGGCTGGTAGTGTAGGTTGAGGGAGCGGGATGGTTCCTATTGGTTGATTCATCGGTCTTTGCCAGTTTGTCTGCCAGGTTTGACTCTGTGAATTAGGAGGGGTCCATTATGGTGGATAAACATTTTTTTGCCAATATGGTGGGGTATAGGGAAAATTTGGCCAATTGGGTTGGATTGCTTGATTCGGCCATGGATATGATGAAGGGAATGATTGTTGTGACCAATTCGGGAAGGGAGGTTGATTTTGCCACATTGAAGTATATTGTTGAGCATGATATTGCAGAGGCTGGAAAGAAGAAGTTAGGTCTAAAAACATACCTATTTGTCGCAGCTGCCATTGATAGCGTTGATTAAGTAGATACACCAATTCTGGTTCTTCTTCTGCTTCCTTATATACTACTTTCAATCCAGGAAGTGAGGGGCAGCTCTCTGTGGAGTGGTATTTTGTACAAATGGCACAAACTTCGATTGCATCTAATGGACACTCCTTATGGCTATGTTTCTTTCTACATCTAGGATAGAAGACTGCCAAATTTTGTTTTGCTTCTGCTTGCTTTTGTTTGGCCTGCATAATATTAAGTTGTGTTGTCAGTGTCCCCAATATGTCAGTTTTAAAATTTTCTAATAAATTTCCAATTTCTGCACGAGTTACTCCTTCTGCCGAAATACTATTATCTCTTACAAACCGATCATGTTCTGCTAGTTTTAGCCTTGTGCTACCTCTCGAGCTCCTAATACATAAATCAATAATGTCAGTCAAATTTTCCTCATAAATATCTCCTTTCCCCATAATGTTTAATGTCTCAATCCATTGTTCCTTCATTCCCCTAATTAATGCTTCTTTTAATACATTATCAGGTAAGGGTAATGATGCATAAGGAGATCTTTGAAGATTATACTGGAAACGTTCAACATACTCTTCTAATGTTTCATTTGGTTTAGCTACCATCTGAAATATTTCATCTTTTAACTCTCGAGACCTGCAATAGTTCTGATATTTTTTTAGAAAAGACTCTATCATTTGATCCCAATTATTTATGACACCACCACCTAATCCCATAAACCATCTTAAAGCAACCCCTTTTAATGTAGAGGGAAATAATTTCAGTTTTTGGGGATCGGTGGTATAGTCATATCCTCTACACAACACATGGAATTCAAACAGGAATGCATCTAGATCTTCTGATGTAAGGCCATGGAATGTGGGGATATGATGAAGAGGAATCGCTTTAATAGGTGCATTAGCTGCAGTATCCACAATGGTGTATTGCAGTGTAGAGGTTTGGGTGTTTGGCTGGTTTTGGGCCATTTGGTCAAATATATGCCAATAGCCTTCTGGGATATCTAGGAGGGTATTCCTAGGTTGTCGAGGGGGAATAGATCTAATGGGAATGGCCTTGACAACACTTCCTTTATCTGGGATGATGAGAGTGCCTAAGCTCTGGGGGATTCAGGTTCTTCAACTTCGTTATAAACGAGTTTTGCAGCACTTCCCTTATCTGGGCTTCTTAATGGCTGAATTATCCTAAGAGGAGATTTTAGTTCTTCAGCTTCTCCTATTTCTCCTCTTCCTTCACAACTATTGCTAAGGTTCCCTTCCTGCAATGATTTTAGGCTAGAATTTTAAATTTCTTGAAAATCTTGCTCTTTAGTTTGACTATGCACCTTAGCGAAGGCTACATATGGTGATCCTGTGGCCTGAAGGGAACTAGTAGGTTGTCTAGAAGTAACTTTTCTAGGTCCTACTGAAGGTTGAGATTTTGCTTTCTTAAGGATTTCGTCTATAAAGGTCAATCGGCCAAGGGTCACCAACCCCTTAGCTTTATCAGGCTTGGGTAGAGGTTTGGGATTCTTTTCTGGCTTTTTCTAATTAGTCATGCACACACAAATCAACTGCTAGGTTGTACCCAAACAAAAAGCAACAATTCCGCAGGAAAGTGGGCAAGCAAGCAGGGCTATTACGTACACCACATGCAAGTAATTACCTTCCATTTTTAAAACCTAGTTCTTTCTTAACAGATTCTTACACTACTCTGAAAAAGAAACAAATGGCTACACTCTTCCCCGGCAACGGTGCCAAAAGGTCAGACCGTAAAAAGGGTCTTTTTCACCTCTAATTACCCCACATTAACTTGTCCATCCAGCAACGATTTGCTATCTCAAAGAGTGTACTCAGTTTGAGGCGGTCATTTGTCAGAGTAATGCTAGTAGTATAATGCTCAAGAAAATACAAGAGTAAACAGATGCTAAAAGAAAATCTACTTACAACAAAGAAACTTAAAGCCTAAATCATGCATTCAGAAGACTAAGTAAATTATGAGTCAAGGGTATAGTAACAATAACTCATCCCTCTGTAAACTGATGTAACTGAAGACAATCAAGGAACATATCGTCAATCTAGGAACTAGACAACGAATGTCAATGCTCGCTACAGTTTCAAATCGTTCAATGCAATGGCAATGCAAATAACAGAAAATGGAACAGCAACTAGGAAATGAAACTACAACGAAACCTTACGCTAACAAAATGAAGGCAACAATTGTACCCTACAAGAATCGAAGAGAAATCCTTACTTTAAGAATAAATCAGACAGAAAATAGAAATGGAACGACAACCAATTAGCAACGAAATATAGAACAGCGCTAGAGCCAATTATGAATATACAGTACCGAAATAAATAACACACATAGCATACATAGATATTAAGAGAAATAGTAATCTAACTCTGATACCACAAATATTGATCTCAGTTATAAAGGATAACGATTACAATTCATAATGGAACAGCAATGTCAATTGAACAACAATCGTAGTGAAGAATAAACCATAGACAAATACAGTAATACCAACTTAATAATATTGCAGCTCGGTTACTCTGTAATTGAACAGCGATAGCATTCTGTAAAGAACAGTAATGTTACATTAGTGACTTAAAGGAACAACAATATGTTATGAAGTCAAAATGAACAATACGACCTTCTTGTTACCAAGACAATATTGTGAATATAACAGAGTTGTGATAAAATAACAAAATACACCAGATTACCGATCAAAGCTGATAATGGAAACCACACACGAACTAAAGATAATGGTACAGGAGCAACTGTTCCACCAGGGCTGGGCCCTTAGCCTCCAGGGACACACTGCTTGAAATTATTTTAAGATCAAAGATGGAACATCAACCAGATTTGTATTAAAGAATTAAAACAAAGTTACAGTGGGTCACTTCTCAACGAGAGTCGATGATCAAAGTTTTGAATATAACGAGAAATTACATAAAAGTAACAACAACCCGTCCCTCGGGCTAGCAGTGTTGTCCTTTTCTATAACAGCCGGGTGGAGATATCAATGATGCAAAAATAATTAAGATTGTAATCCCTGAGGATCAGAGGATCCTGAGGGATTCACCAAACTATTAATTCCAGTTATCCCTTTGTTTTCTTGTGCCGATTCGATATCTCCTTTTCCTTTCCTTAGCTATTATGCTTTAGTATGGATTGTCATGTCTGCATATGGTTTCCTGCCACAGGGACAGTGGCTAACTCTGCTATGTCTTTTTCCTTGGGATGGAAATCTTTCCTTTTTCCCTTTATCTGCATAAGAAAATGGCGATTATTAGTTATCTTGCGTTACATACAATTCTCATATATTTTGCCATATTTTCTTATTAATTACCTACTTCATGATGCAAAGGGATTATAAGTCTTTAAAGAAAAGATGATAAAATAATCAATAAAACATACCTTTTTCAGTACTCCACAATTGGATAAAAAAAGAAAGCGATGAATGGAAGAATGATGAATAAGTGCGGGAACTCATTCAAAAGTTGCAGCAAGATCCCATTACATCTCACACATTTAGCTGGAAAAATGATTTTTTATGGTACAAATATCGCTTATACCTTTGTAAGAATTCCCAACTCAAACAAAAGATTCTTCTAGAATTACACAACTCTCCATTAGGAGGGCACTCAAGATTTTAAAAAACATACCACAGGGTTAAGAAGTTTTTTTTTTGGGATGGCCTTAAGTTTGATATTCAAAAGTTTGTGGAGGAATGCTTGGTTTACCAACAAAATAAAGTTGAAACAATTAGGAACCCGATTCTGTTACAAACTTTATCCATTCCAAGTCAATGTTGGAAGGAGGTTTCAATGGATTTTATCACAGGTCTACCCAAGTCTAAAGGAAAGAGTGTCATCATGCTGGTAGTTGATAGACTTACCAAGTATGCACACTTTTGTGCATTATCTCATCCATTTAAAGCTAGTACAGTTGCTACTGCATTTATGGAAACATTAAAAAAGCTACATGGAAGCCTAAAGATTATTGTAAGTGACAGAGATCCCATTTTCATTGGAAATTTTTGGACGAAATTATTTTCTTATTTGGGTACTCAATTAGCTCATATATCATCTTATCATCCTCAATCTGATGGGAAAACTGAAGTGAACAAATGTTTGGAAGGATATCTTCATTGCTTTATAACTAATAAATAGACACAATCAGTCAAGTGGTTGCGTCTGGTTGAATGGTGGTATAACACTTCCTTCCATACTATAGCAAAAATGACCCCATTTATGGCACTTTATGGATATCATCCACCGTCCATCACATCATCTTTAAGAGAAAATTCTAGGGTTCAAGCAGTGGAAGATCACATCGATCATCAACAAGTTCTTCAATTCTTAAAGGATAACCTCACTTTGGCACAGAATAGAACGAAACAACAGGAAAATCAACATCGCAGTGAAAGATGTTTTGATGTAGGTGACTAGGTATTTCTACGACTACAAACATACAAACAAATGTCCCTCAAGCAAGCTAAGAAGGATAATAAATTATCACCAAAGTGTTATGGTCCATACAAGGTATTGCAAATGATTGGTATTATGGCATACAAATTGGAGTTTCCTACATCTTCTCAACTGCACCCAGTTTCCCTTGTTTCATGCTTAAAGAAGGTTATAGGTGAAAAGCTCCCAGTTCAAACAATATTTCCAGAACTTGATGAGGAAGGAAAAATCATATTGGAACCTGAAGCAGTCACAAAAACAAGAACTCAACAGCTATGAAATTGATCAATTTCAGAGTATCTCATCAAGTGGAAGAACTTACCCACTGAACATGTCATGTGGGAGGATGGGAATTTTATACATAATCATCCAGAACTACTCAAGCTTTGAGGACAACACTTTTTTAAAGGAGAGGGCCATGTTAGGTCCCTATAATACTAGTGTATTCCCCCATTATTATTGTCATTGTAGACCTTATTGTTATTGTTGTACCCATTTTGACCCCATATTGTTATTATTGTGCCCCATAGAAGCCCACTATTGTTATTATTGTGCCCTTACATTATTATTGTTATTTTGGCTCTGATTATATTGTGACCCCTTAGACTCCTATATATAGAAAGGAGGTTTTTTCATTTGAATCATCTAAGAATTGTTCATTTGTATAATGTAAAGGAGGTTGCTCCCTCGGAAAGGTTAATTTTGAAGTCATTGATCTAAGTTTTCTATCTTTTTGTTAGTTGGTTGTATAATGGACATTGTATAAAAAAAATATCTCTCCATCAACAGTTTATGATGGCAAGAGCTATGTGAGTTTTTCCCAGTAGAACAAGCTCGCATTGCTTTTCAAGTAGCTAATACCAACTTTCTACAAACTAGAAACCATAATCCTGTGCCTTTTTCGTAACCTTTTCTTGTTTTCCTTTATGTACTTTTTCGTAAAATATTCATTTCAAAGCATACAAGTAAGAAAATGTTGAGTCTGTGAGGACACTAGATTGAAACTTGACATCCTTCTAGTCGTAGTTACAACAATATCGTTATAGAATATATTGCACCAACTTTAAATCCTAGAAGACCAAGGTCTGTAGAAAGGTTGTACACAATATGGACATGGTCCGAGTCATTTGGCCTTCCACTATGATCTAGTGCTCAAAAATATGCTTTAAAATGAAATTTTTCATATTCGAGTGAAAACTAAATGGCCGCATAGATATCGTCATCCTAAATCTGAGGCAACTTGTTTCATCGAAAACAGATGTCGTATGCTCCCAGAAATGAGTTCTAATTTATTTGGCAAACATGCAAAATTTTGTGTAGGCTTTCCCAGTCAATCGTTCATATTGTGGATGTCGCATGTTGACTGGGCCTACTGATTTGGGCAAATGACTAGGTTCATTGAGCCAATGATATCGCGCCACTTGTTAGGTTTTTAATGGTGATGTGTTAGCAAATTTATACTGGGTGGAAGTGTTGATGATGTGGACCAAATGGAGGCCTCCACGTGGCCCAGCCATAGGCTACCACGTGGCACCTCAGTGGCCACTAAAATTTTGTTTAAGGTTGAATGCACCTCCACCGGGATCAAACATGGTAGCACTTCCAAATTAACCGAACCCTCCACCATGTTTCTTGTTAAATGTTGGTAGAGAAACTTTAATTAAAATTATGTGGGGGCGCATATGGGGGTGCATATGGCATGGGGGCCAGGCTAGGGCCCAACCCCTACCCACCCTAACAGAACGGACCGTGGGCGGGGTGTTGGGGCCTAGAAATTAGTCTAGCCATGTGACATTAACTACCAATGTAGATCGTACCCGCCAGCCCTAACTTCCAGCTCAAACCGCCTCCTAAACTGTGCCATGTGACTAGTCCAACAATTAGCTGAAACCGCTAGGGAAGACCGCCAATAGAGGAGGGTGGAGGGGGCCATCACTAGGTCCTATGGGATCCCACATGACCAAGAGTGCACGCCGAATTGGGATCTTAATGGCTAATTTATCAGTCCTACAAATTCACCCGCCAAGTGGGAATCATGCCAGTTTTGGAGGGAAATTTCTGCATTCAAGGTGAACAAGCCAGGTTTTGGTCGAATTGTAGGATGGTTAGCTGTAGAATTTGGGAAAAGGAGGAAAGAGGCATAACTTTCTCAATTTCTAGTATTTTTGGGAGCATAAAGAGGCTCGAAAGGGCTTTTTGATAGCTCTGCAACCATTGGAGTTTTTATTGAAGCTACTTGGGCACAGTAACTTAATGTAATCACTATTTTTATAAGCATAATGATATAGGCCCAAGCATTGGAAGCTGGACCAAGAGATGTAACCTAGGAGGGGTGAAATCCTTAATCACTCGTTGTTTTATGTTTACTATTATGGTAGTATTGTCTACAATATTTTGCAATTTATGAGTTAAATCCATGTTTTAATATGTGTATGAATTCAACTAAAAAGCCATAAAAACTCATTTTATTCACTTGTAATTTAAATAAACCTCAAGCAATTTCATATACAGATCAAGTTTTTTATAAGAGCATAGGTTTTGTTTGCTACTGTGAGGATTTAATTATTTGCACATGTTTCTGATGCTTACAAGGTTGAATCTCAAGAGAGGATAAGGAAAGCTTGTGGGTGCAGGTTCTGAATTTGGGACAAGGACAAGGAGAGCACATTTGCCACAATCTCCACCACAAGTTTCACCTCAAGTTGTTCCTAAAGCTTCAGTAAGCATGTCTCATGAAGGAGGAGCTGATAATATGTCAGAGGATGAGAAGGCTTTCAGAAAAGCATTCTTTGACATGACCCACATGGTTAAAGTTCTCTATGAAGAGAGAAACACAAGATTGTAGGGTGGGAGTTCCAAGCCTCCAAAGGGAGAGGGTTCTTCTGGAGGAAAAGGAGGAGATGATGACAAGACTTCAAAAGGGAATGGTGACAAACCACCATCTTCTCCACCATCATCTTCACCTCCATCCTCACCTTCATCATCATCCTCTTCCACAACAACCCTTACACAAGAGGCTAGTGCAGAAAGCCCCTCAGAGAAGGAAGATGGCCAAGTCTACACCTTTTGTCCACATGATGATGAGGATGATGTTCTATTAGCACCAAAGTCCAAGGAGTTGAAAGAAGAAAGAACAAGAGTCCAACAAGACACCTCAAAAGTTAGGAAAGTGTTTAATAGCATTTTTGTCCCTCATTCAAAATATTAAGAAAATGGTAAGCATTTACATGTAGTTTCTTTACATAAAAATGTTAATTTAAGTTGTTTTGCAGCCTTTGAGAAGCATAGAAAAGGCATAGGAAAAAATATCTTGTCCAAGACGGGTTACAAGGGAGGAGGCCCTGGAGTAAACAATCAAGGCATTATCCATCCAAATGAGGCAAAGTAGATACCTTGATATGAAGGTTTGGGCTATGTTGAAAAGGGAGAATGGTCCTCCAGTGATAGTTGTTTGGTATCATGTTCTTTTTGTCATAGGAGAGAACATGATGAAGAAAATTGTTGGGATTTGCATTCAGAATCGGTACCATCTTGGTTAGATATCATTTTTGGGATTCAACTGCGTTAAGTAAGTCATTCAAACGTATGACCATTTCCATGAGAGGTAGTCGTAACTGACTAATTTCTCATGATTTTTGAATAGTTCACTTAGCACTCATTGCATTGGGTGATGCTCACAGGGGTGAAGAAGTGGGATTGAAACTAGTGAAATGTGGAGAACGAATCACATAGCATCAATCATCACTTCCGGGGCTTGCACCCGGTAACCAGGACTTCCCAGGAGGTCACCCATCCCAGAACTCCTCTGGCTCAAGCGCGCTTAACTGTGGAGTTTTCCCCACAATCAAGCCCACTTAGCTTGCTACCCCATTTGCAAAACCTTAGCAAGTATTGTGCCTCATGAACCATTCAAGTAGAGATCCCTTGACTCTTTTTAAATTTAAGTATGGGGGATTTACGCAGTGCATTATATTAGATATCATTTTTGGGATTCAACTGCGTTAAGTAAGTCATTCAAATGTATGACCATTTCCCAAAAATGATATCTAATATAATGCACTGCGTAAATCCCCCATACCATCTTGGTTTTTAAAGAAAAAGGAGGACATGAAATGCAAGTCATCTCCAAAGAGAGATGAGCAAGTTGAAGAAGAGACTAAGACAAGTTCTTCTTGCCATTCAAGTTCCTTGTGTAAGAGGCATGATTCAAAGGATAACAAGGGAAGGTATAAGCCTCACTCAAATAGTTTCTTTGATTTTGAGCCACATGATCAATTGAATAAAGTTTATGGAATATGGTTCCATGCACTTTCTTTCATTCACCTAACCATAATGTGAAGAAGTGCCAGAAAAGGAAAGAGTTGCTTGAATGTGGGAATGAAATAGGGAAGAAATACTCTCTTCTAAGTTCAAAGACAATGTCATCAAGCAGTTTATGCACCCATTGTAATATCATTGGGCATTGGGTCAAGAAGTGATTGAAATTTCATCTACAATTTCATCTTAAGAAGTACAAGGAAAGTCAAGCTAAACATCGCCATGTCAACAGTGTTCAAGGTGAGAAGAATTTCAAGTTGTTTAAGTTTCCTTTGATCGAAAACTAAGGAGGGAATATGTTTGTTCCTTCAAGGACATTTTATTGTTCTAAAAATTCTCAGAAATCGTAGCAAGATGGTATCTAGAACAACAAGACAGTGTCTCTAGAATCAAGGAAAAATATCAGTTTTCATGAAAAGCTCAAATTGTTGAATTCAGGAAAATTCCATTGGATTGAGACTAGAAGGATGAGGGGGATGTACCCTCATTTAATTATTTATTAATATAAGATATTTTGGGTTCCAAAAGCTTCTAGTGGGTAGGAGTGATCTGATGCTAAGAAATATGCTCAAAAATGAAAGTTTTTGTATTCAAGAGAAACCAAAACGACCATGTAGATCTCGTCATCCCGAATCTCGTGCAACTCATTTCACAGTAAACGAACGTCGTATGATCCCGAAATGAGTTCTAGTTGATTTGGAAAATATGAAAAATTTTGTGCAAGGCTACCCAATCAGCAGTCCATATTGCTGATGTGGCATGTTGATTGGGCCTTTTGATTTGGAAAAATAACTAGGTTCAATGAGCCAATGATATTGTACCACTTGTCAGGTTTTTAATGGTGTTGTGTTAGTGAATTTCTATTGGGTGGAGGTGTTTGTGATGTGGACCAACTAGAGGCTGCCACGTGGCCAAGCTAGAGGCTACCATGTGGCACCTCGATGGCCACTAAAATTTTGTTTAAGGTCAAATGCACCTCTGCCAGGATCAAACACGAAACCACTACCAAACTAATCAAACCCTCCACCATTGTAACACACATCTTTCTTGTTAAATTTTTGCAGAGAAACTTTAGTTAAAGTTATGTGGTGCCACATATGGCATGGGGGTCAGGCTACGGTCTAGCCCCTGGCCACCCTAGTGCCCCAGGACCATGGGCTGGGGGTCAGGGGATAGACCCTAGCCCAACCACACAACGTTAACTACCAGCGAAGATCATACCTACCAACCTTAACTGCCAGCTCAAACCGCCTCCTAAACTATGCCATGTGACTCATCTAATAGTTAGTCGAGACTACTAGGGATGGCTGCTAGCAATGGAGGGTCGAGGGGGGCAGCTCCAGGTCCTATGGGACCCCACATGACCAGGAGCACATGTGGAACTGGGGTCTAAATGGGAAATTTACCAGTCCTAAAAATTCACCCACCAAGCAAGAATCGTGCCAAGTTTGGAGGGCAGTTTCCACGTTCGGGGTGCATGAGCCAGGTTCTTCCTGAATTGTAGGATGGTTAGCTACATAATTTGGGAAAAGGAGGAAAGAGGCATAACTTTCTCAGTTTTTGGACTTTTTGGGAGAAAAAAGAGGCTAGATAGGGCTTTTTGATAGCTCTTAAGCCATTGGAGCTGTTATTGAAGCCACTTGAGTACTGTAACTTGATATAATAACTGTTTTTATGAGCATAATGATATAGGCACAAGCATTGGAACTTGAACCAAGAGACGTAGCCTAGGAGGGGTGAACTCCTTCATCTCTTGTTGTTTTGTGTTTACTATTATAGTGGTATTGTCTGCAATATTATCCAATTTATGAGTTAAATTAATGTTTTGATATGTATATTAATTCAACTTAAGAGCAATAAAAACTCATTTTAATCACTTGCAATTTACATAAACCTTAAGAAGTTTTATATACAGATCACACTAGCTTGTAAAACCTCTGCAATTCTTATGAAATCAAGAGGTTGCAGTGATTTAGTGTTTGGAAAATTAGTCTTAGTGTGATTGAGCACTGATATGAATTGTTTCATATAAGGGAAAATACTAACGCAACACTACTTCTAGATTTGAAGAAAAACTTGTCTGCAGAAAATTTCCCTGTCATCATCTTCAGTGCATCTTATGGGGGAATGTTAGCTGCCTATTTTTTCTTGAAGTATCTGCATGTTACAATTAGTGCACTAGAATATTCAACACCTATTTTCTATTTTCATGACATTACGCCTCAGGATGGTTACGACAATGTTGTGACAAGAGACTTTAGACATGTGAGCGAGAGCTACTATAAGGCAATAAAAATGTCATGGGTAGAAATAAAAAAAGTTTTTTCGCAACCTACTAGATTGGAGAACCTACGACATACATTCAACATTTGCAAGGATTTCAATGTTCTGAAATAGTTGGTTCATTCACCCTGTAAGTGGTAACCAAGTGGTAGGAACAAATTTTTTGGGCCAAGAAAGAACGGTGCTAGAAGTGGGTTGTTTCCATGAGGGGACATTGGGGAGAGAGTTTGGCAGATATTGTTGGATTAGAGGGCATGCAGAGGGAGAGACTATATCATTTATGGCATCAGTCATTGTCAGGTTAGATTCACTTTTGCGCTGGAGCTTGTTTTACATAAGCCAGATCCCTGTGCTTGTGTATACATCTTGAAGCATCACTGGATCCCCGCTAATTTATTTAAGTAGTTGCCACTTTGTTAGGGGTGGTTGATAATCATTTTTTTATCTTGTGGTGCACACATGGATTTTTGAGGCAAGAGGTCAGGTCACAACTTGTGTAGTGATCCCTGCATTACTTCACCATGGACTTTTACTGTGCAGTGTAGTGTCTGGTTTGGGCTCGTAGGCGATGGTGGTGAACCAGGGGTGGCCAAGTTTCCATCATAGAAGGGTATTGTCTCTCCCGATCTGGAGTAGGAATGTAGCATAGATTAGTGTATCCATTAGCGGTATTTCATCAATTAAAGATTAGACTATGAATATACATTTGGATTTCTGGAGAGTTAGAAGTATCAGTATAGAGTATCCCCTCGCACATTACACTTAATCTTTTGTTTATCCCGTTAATACTTCCACCTAGATCTATAGGCATAGTGCGATCCTAGTCAAGTATATTTTAACATTATCAGGCCTCTATAGACTGGTGATCTTGATCGACAATTGTAGCTATTTTCCTTCGCATAATACTTCCCTCGTTTCCTTTTCTCCGATAGACGGGTGGCTAGGTTGTATGCTCCTGGGTTTCCCCTGAAGGCCAACGTGACACTCTCGATGGGACCACACTAACTTGAGCCTGACTTGGTGTGATGTCCGAACACATGGCATACATGCAGGGTCGTATATCTCCATCCCATGACGCATTGATTAGAGCTACTATCCTCGCGGAATGGGAGGTGATGTTGAGACTTTACTAGAGTCCAAATCCTAACACTCATGTACAACAGGTTTTGGATGGTGGTCAGCTCATTGAAAAAATTGCAGGGAAGAATCGCCCTTCGAAGCCAAAGAAGAATCCATTATAGGCGGTGAGGGGGGAACCGTGATTAGTGTTGGGTGCAGGGGCTTAGTGGGAGAGCATAGAATGTCTAAGGCACAAGGCGCTGGTGGGGAGGTGTGATGAGAGCAATATGGGGCTACCAACTTTACTTTATCAACTCGGGGTTCATACAAACTTGGAGGCGACAATGCTGTATACGCATGCATGTGTGATGGGTCCACTCTTTGTCACTACTAAGCTAGCGATAGACCACTATGGTTTCTCGAACCAACCTTCTATTGATTCAGAAGAAGCTTGATTACCAATGAGAAAAAGGGAATTTTGCACTAACTGAAATCTTGTCTACTATAGTAAGGAAATACTGAAATAAAATGCTTAAACACACCATTCATCTAACTAATTGTTAAGAGGCTTTGCTTCAAAATAATTCTGAGTTAACATGTGCGTAATCCTACTGTCATAGGCATGCAATCTAAAATAACCAAACATTCTACTGTTGTGCATGTAAATGAACACAATAACTATTTTTTCCTTTTTGTCTTTTTTGTGTGAAAATGTGAATGTTAAATCCTCTTGGTGATGTGGCAGGTGGGTTAGAGATGGTGGTGGAAGGTCAGATGGCTTAGGAGGAAAGTAGGGGTCTTCTCCTATCTTCCTAGATGCCTTTTCCACAATTCGGCCTCAAAATAGGCCACTACAGGTCATCCTACATGATGTCCTAATGCCTCCTACATGATGTCCTAATGCTCCTACAAGATCCCCTATATTCCTACATGACCCGACTGAGAGAAATAGGGGTGATTTGGAAGGTGGTGTAGGGATTAGGGAAGGTGAATTGTGGGAGAAATAAGGGAAGAGAGTGACTAGGACTTCTTCAAACCTCAAAACAAAGTTTGTCAGATGGTTGGATTTGCTCAACAACCCTGGAAAGTTGTTCTTATGGAATGATGAATTGGGTGAAGGATGTAGTGGCTTTTGAATGGTCATGGATGGATGAAGTTAGGTTGGGGTTGCTAGTTAAGAGATATCCCTACACTATTGAAACTCCTACACTGCATCAATCACTGGCATTTATCCATGAATCATGTCAAATGAGAAAGATTTCCAATCAACTAAGAAAACATAATTTTATTATCTAGTTTCCTATTTCATGCATGGAAAAATTTGTAGAACAACATGAAACCCTTATAAGATGTAATGCAAGGCTAATGATATCAGAAATGAAAATTAAATCCTATTCTTGAAAACTGAAAAGATGTTGGCCTAAGTAGTAGAAAACGCTAAATTTCGTAAGAAATCATCATTCTGCCTTTTTGGGGCTGCATAGGAGTTATTTCCTCAAACCATGGTACTTGAAGGGAGGAGTGAGGCAAAACCTTCCTAATATTAGCTTTTTGGTATTCCTTTATCTCCCTAAGCTACTACTAAAGCAATGAACAAATGGAATAAAACTAATCAAATCCACAACTACTTGCAATGAAATAATGCTAAAACCAATTCAACCATTAATATATGAAACCAACTAAGCATATAGATACAAGAAGAGGAGCCTTTGCTGCTAGGGTTCAGCCCTAACCCAAGTGATTCAGCCCTCTGAGCCAACTAAGCGTTGGATCAAGGAAATGCTCATTCTCATTATCATATCAGAAAATTACATAACAATGTCTTCCACAAGTCTTGAACTAGAAAAATGCTTAGTGCTCTTCCATAAAAAAATTTGAATACTAATGAGGCTCTAGGCCTCTTTATTTATACAAATGAAGTCTCCAATGACTTCCTTAAATATAGGGAGGCTCGCCTCCCAAACTCATGATGAACTGGCTCTTTGACTATCAGTAGCTCAGTTGCCTTTTGATCTTCATGACTTGGTTGCTTGCAACTCTGAGCTAGTGTAATTTGATGGAGGAATATTCGAATGAGTGAGGATTAAATGAGGATGATCTATCTCCTACAATATCTCCTCCTTGTCTCATTCTAGTTTCTACCATTAATTAGCCAAAATTTCCATGATTTTCTCTCAAAAACATGCAATCAATGCACATTAATCCACTAGGCATAACATCTCACTTTTACTCATCTCATTAAGAAAAATATAGTCAAAATATGTAAGGAATTATGAGAAGAGTGTATTTAAATAAGCTTGGAGGTGTATCAAGGTCCATATAGTTACCCAATGATGAGGCTCATCATCACTCCCCTACTGAAAGTGTTTCTCATTCTTTGAGAAACTCAATCTATATCCATGTCCTTCATTGCTCTAGAGGCCTCCCTGACATCCCATGCTTATGTTGTAGTTTCTTCTTCCTGTGAATAGAATCGTGCCTTCCTCTCTATCTCTTCCCACTTGTTTCTTTCTTCCTCTTCCTTCCTTCCTTCCATCATTCATAAGAGTAGTGATTGACTGAGTCTCAAGCGAATCCAATTGACTTTGAGTCTTTGTAGAGCTTGCTTGTACAAGGGTGTTTTGTTTAGTGCCTCTCTCATTCTCTGAGGAGAATGGAATTCTCTGATTTTCAGGTTGTAGGGCAAGGTGTTCCATCTCCTTTTGCAAGCTTGCATGATGTCATCTCCTAACAGCGTGAACATTTCTTCAAAGTGAGTGATTGCTTGCTCTTGGGTAGCAAGGTACCCAGGTGCAAGCTCAGGATCATTTGCAATCAAGTTGTGGGTGATGATGACAACCATTAGGTTAGATTGCTCAACTCTTATGGTGAGGGGTTATGCTTCTTCTCTTGCCATTACCTTCTTCATCTCTACATCCCTTGCCTCCTCGTGATTCATCCATGATGCCAAGGCCATATATTGCAAATCCCCTAGTTTTGAATTTGGGTCCCACACATTCAAATCTATCAGGGCCAAGTTGTGTAGGTAAAACTTAGACATTTTAGCTCTATTTTCCAAGGTTCTTTGATCACAGAAATCAATGAATTGTCTATAGTCTTGGAAGGGCATAGTGCCTCTTTATGCTAAAGTCTTAATTTGGAACTGTAGCCACTGCTCCTTAAGATACAAGGCATAAGACTTTGTTTCCATCCTACACTGGATTGCCTCTAGGGATAAATTGGCCATAGAGGCCAACTAACTTTCTCTCTAGGGATAAACTGGCCATAGAGGCCAACTAACTTTCTCTTTCTTGTAGTTGTCCCCTTAGCCACACATTCACTGCTTCCAAATGAGCTTTCATCATGGCCTCTCTGTCCCTTATGCTGCTCAATTCTCTGCCCATCTCCTTTACTTTCTCCTCCATGTGGCCTACATCCTCCACTTCTTTATATTTGTCAATTTTCATCCACCTATGTGTTCTTTCCCTTTCTTTTTCAAGCTCAAAGAATAAGGGGATGAATTTTTTTTGTGGAATGACCCTACCCCATTCCATGAACCCGTAGGAAGGGTCAAGGTTGCGTTGAGGACTAGGTTCCCTCAGTTCTGGATCTTCCTCCTTTTTTTCTTGCTGAGTGATACCTTCTTGTTCAATTTTCTAAGTTTCTTGTAGGTTTAGAAGAGTTTCCTATAGGATGGCCTCTGCTTCCTATAGGTCCTTCTGTGTCTCCTATAGGAGACTTTTTCCTTTTGATGAGGCAGACCTTGTGACAAGCTCCTAACATAAGTGATGGGAGATTTGGGAGAGGCTTGTCCTGATGATCCTTCTCCTTGATTTTTCACAAGAGAAGCTATCTTTTCTTGCTGATTTGGTGAGTCTTCCATGACAATAGGAATTTTGGTGGGTGTTTGAGGTCTTCCTTGCCTGATTCTTCTGCTTTTTCTTGTCCTAAAGTACAATGGGGTTTGTCTTTGTCTCTTCACTTTTTTCTTGATAAGTGTACTTAGGGTAGTAAGAGAAGATGCTACCTCTTTCTCGGTGGGTTCTGGAGATACCCTTAGTGATTCCTCCCCTACTTTTCCTTGAACTATAGGCCTTTGTTATTCCTTTCCTTTTGTTTCCTATTTTACATTCTCCTTCTCATCATTGTCTTTCTCTTCCTCTTCTTCCTCTAGTTCCTCACTTTGTTCATTTGTTTCTTCTTTTGCATCTTCTTCTTTCTCTTCTTCATTTTCCTCCTCCTTTTCTTCCCCTTCTTCCTCCTTTGTTTCTTCTTCACCTCTTTCACTAGTAGTGGGGCTTTTCTCATATTCAAGAGCTTTTATTTCTCCCTATGCCTGCATGTCTCTGAAAGTTTTCCATGTAATAGGGAGTCTTATTTTTTGGAGAGAATCTTCTAGGATAAGTTTGATTAACCCACAATGGGCTCTCTATTGATGTTTTCTTTCCTACACTTTGATACTCTTATCTATCACTGATTGAAGAAGAAAGTAGGGTATGCTTATTATGTTTTGAGGAGGTGTGTCTACTCCAAATCTCAGCTCTTGGAGAAGCCTAAAATGGTATCCATATACCACACTGTATCTCCCTTCACATGATATATATTCAATGAGGTGGTAGCTAATTTCATTCCAAGGGTATGGAAGTCTTTCTCTTCTAACCCCATTCTTGTCCTCCATTGCCTCCTCCTCTTCCAAAAAGAATTTCTTCTTTGCAAGGGTGTCATTTCCCTTATCTTCCTTTCTCCAAGGAAACCCTAAAGGAAGTGTGGTGATTCCGCTTATGACTTCAGGGGTGATATCTACTAAGATTCTATTCACCACAATAGTGGCATGGATACTAGTTAGTGGTATGAGTGAGAGAGAAAAGTCTTTGGCCACCTCATCATCGTATCCCCTCATTTTTCAAAGGAACCCATCAAATTGTGCCTTGTGAAGATTTCTACTATAGGAGGGTGCTGATGAATTCTTACTGTGTTTGTGGGTTCCCTCTTGTGAATCCCCATGTCATTTTTCCTCTGGTAATTGTGTACGCTTGTATGGGTATAATTCAAAATTCTAGTCGGTGAGAGATTTTAAATGACAACTCTATAATATAATTCCCCTATACTGCAATTTCCTTCACCAAAAGGAGGGTTTTTCTATCTTTTTTAACTAGAAAACATGAGAAGGTGTAGCTCCTACCTCTTGGTTACTGTTTGATGAAGCCAACCTTTGATATTTCCTCTCTAAATGCCCACTGATAATCATGTAGATGACTTCTCTATATCCTGTAGATCCTCCTGTAGGATCCTATAGGTTTTCCTGTAGGATCTTGTAGGTGCTCATATGCTGAAAACTGCTCATTGTCTTTCCTGTAGGCACTGCTTCAAGAGCTGAGAGCAACCTTTCTTCGATGAATCCTCGAGATTGTGAATGCCTCCTTTGCATGGAAATCAGTGTTTTATTTCCTCATATGGGTGATTTTGTGGGATGGTGTGCTAGCTACCTAAGTACGAGCACCCACTTTTGGACCGGTGGTCCCACTACCACTCCATCATTCCCCCTTACCTTGTAATCATCTCCCACTTCAATCATCTGTAACTTAACCATTTTTGTCCTCATCTCCTTTTTTCTGATTTGACTATTGCCATGTGTGGATTGATCTAATTGTATTCTCCTCATCGACTGGATGAAGGTGGCCAAGTTAACTTACCACCTTTGCTTATAAAACCAACTCTTACACAATCCTACATATTTGATCATATTATGCTAACAAGAGAACTTAAGCAAGATGACATACATGTGCATAAGATGCTTGATGATGCTGCTTGTTAGAGAATGATGTCCTTGTGCTTGAATATTTGCTGCATATTTTTTTTATTGGTCTCTTTTGATGCTTGTTTTCTTTGATGTGTAGGTACTGGAGAGTGATGTTGATGATCCTTATGTTACTACTAAGCTCTGGAGGAAATTCCTTGACATTGGCATCTATTTACTGAAGGTGACTGCAACCTGTGAAATTTTGTTTTGTGGGATAGGCTGCTAAAGGATTTCCTACAGGAAACCTACAAGATGTCATGTAGCTACTATTGGCTTATATGGGCCTGACCCAAGTTCAGAAGAGTTATTTAGCCAAACAAATCCCACAGCTATCGGCCCTTTCGGCAACAGCTCGCGGATCGCGGATTGAGGTCTCACCCGAGGTAGCAAGGAGGGTGCTAGAACTAGGTTTCTGCACCCTTGAGATGTCTTGATGTGGTCTGGAGGGGTCATGTACCATTCTACGGCTTCGCGCCACTCTGCCCTGCATAGATCCGGACCTAGGAACCCCTTAATACTTATTAATGCATTGTTACAGATTTGATCTACTTTTTATGGTCTTTAAGCAAACATTTAATAGAATTAACCAGTTCGCACACCTAGGAAAAATACACATTTGCATGAACTCATGACATAAGCATATGCGCATAGATCAAATAGTTATATAAATTAGCTAGGTTCGTAATACTTTAGATTTTACACAGAATTTCAGAATCAACTTATCTTTATTCAATTCTTTCACCAATACATCCAGATCCATCCTGCGCACTCAGCTGCAGGGGTCTGTCCACATAGCTACAGACTCTACTAGGCCTCTGTGCACACAACTACATAGTCTCTATCTACCTATCAACACCCTTGACTCAGACTTACAGATGCTTGAAGACTTCGCTCTTCAAAAACCCATTACAATTCAGATCCAAAAGTACATATCAAAAGCTACTTTCTACCCTTAGAGCCTCGCTCTATTTATACGTTCCCATGGTCCGCGGACCATGGGCAAGCCGACTTACTTCCTATTATTCTACATTATTACTTGGGTGGACAACTCTTTGACTTGACTCATTTACACTTCATGCTCCACGCACTTCACGGAGTCTTTACCATACCTTTCCCCATAATTGCGGACTTTGAGCCCCAAACTGTTACGTTGGCCCTTTGCTACCCAACAATCCCTGAACACAATCATCGTGACTCATCCCAAGTCACTTGGGTGGTGTGGTAATCTTCGTGTGAAGGTCGTTCAACAATTTCTACGCGTTGCTTGTGCTGGCAACACACTCGGTCATGAGCTTCTGTACCTGCTCTACGTGAGATGTTGATGCATCTGTGTCACTTGCAGTTACCTGTCTAGGATCACATACTACCTGCATGTGTGCTATCTTTCCTTCTATGGCTTTGGAGACTGCGAATGCTTCATCAATCCAAGGCTGGATGCGTTCCTTAAGAACTGCCTCCTTTTTCCACGCAGCGTCAACTTGTGTCTGGAGAGCCTAGACCTCCTTCATTTTAGTCAACCGCTGCATGATAGCAACTGTCTGCACAGTCCCGTAGACTATGTCATAAGCCTGCCACAACTCCCATGCCTCAGTTTCTACCTGTTGTATGGTTGGGTCTTCCTGGAGGGCTGTGAGTGTAAGGAGGGGATGATCTAACAGTCTCGAGCAATCTCGTACTGCACACTTTATCATTTCCAATCCTACTTGAATTTCACCGCAGTGTTGCTCCTGGATTTTCGGTGGTGTGGCTGGCTGCACCTTCAGTCTTAGCTCTGGAATTTGTAGATTTAAATCCCATTGAGCCTTCGTAGCCTCCTCCTGGGACTTAAGGACTCCTGTGGCCATGTAATGACTCTTGTCAGTGGTTGAAAGTTTGGCTGGGATAGCTAACTCTGGGACCTTGCTGCAAGTGGCCATCATGACCTATTCCACTGCTTGGGTGTGTGAGATCAAATAATCTCGTTGGATACTGACCTGCTCCAAATTTGCGTTGTGCTCCATTATGGTTTGGAGGGCGCGGCCTTCCCAGGCAAGAAGCTCAGTGATTACCCCATCCTATAGTCAGTATAAGGTTTCTCTAGGAAGAGTGGCCAGATTCAATCAACAACTTCACACATCCCCCTCTACTTCGGTCAAGACAACACCCACTGGCAACACTAAGGTGTTCATTGTATTGGTATGCACCATCTGGTCGGCTGTGGCTGTGCCCTTGGTTAAGTGTAGGTTGACCCCACCCAGGGGTCGCACCTGGAGCGCCTGCAACTGCGCTTGGATCTCCCCCAACACAGTTTTCTATTTGGTGATCAATTTCATCAATGCACCAGTAGGGACATTACTTGGTGGTTTGCTGCTGTCAAGAAACTCCTTCTCTAGAGCTTTGGTTGTCTTTGACTTTTTGCATGTATTCGGTGATTCCGTATTGCGCGGTCACTTGACGGGGGTTGCTTCGGTAAGATGGTTCGTGCCTTCTTGTATCTCTTCCTCCTATTGCATATTAGGGTCCGAGGCCATTTCTTGATCTGGCATGGTTCCTTCGGTGAGCACTACCTTGGGGGATTCCATCTACGAAGATGCCTATTGTCCGTGACGGGCCTTTTCTGCCAATTTAGTGACTCACTGCTGGAGGTCCTTTTTTCGCTGCTGCGATGCCATTTTTTCTAGTACAATGGTTGGGGCGCACTATTCTGGGGGCCATGTTGCTAACACCACATAAATAGCATTGTCTATTGCCATGAATGGTAGCATGACCCATGCTCACTTCAGATCCTTCCATGCCTGGATATATATGTTATGCATGTCTGCTTTGAACTCGGCCATGCTGTGCAAAGTGTTGTAGATTGTTGGAGGCATTTGAGGTCTGCGACAAATCTGTGTCTAGATAGTACCCTCCATGAAGGTCCAAAAAACCCTGATGCTAGAAGCCCTCGCTGCGTCCTTTGTAGCCCATAGTGAAATATACCACACTGCTTCCAACAGGCTATCGTCAATGCTGGGAAACTAGCTACCCTGTGGCAGTTCTCCTGCAACCAGAAGGATTGATAGTATCAACCATGCATAGTAAAAAGTCTTATCTTTGTCTTGTACTTCGTAATAGTTTGTCAAAAACTCGTCACATAAGAACTGTACCCAGTTAAAATGAACCCCAGTCGCGCATTGTTCCATAAGCACAATTACAGGAGTTGGCACCTCATCTACATGACATTTCCTCATTAGTTTACCAACTAGTAACTGGGTAGCAATTCACACCCGTTGGTCTTTTATGCTTGCTATTGCATACCCCCTCTTCCGCTTCTTCAACTTATAGTTCACCTACATTGTTTCAGCGTGACCCGCATCGCTACTTGTTCTGGCTATGTTTGTGGGGTCATTCCCTTTTACTGACAAGTGGGTAATCTGGTTGTTTCTGGGAAAACTAGTGTCTATTTGATCTGCTAGTCCCACTAAGATGGGTAGCTATCTTAGAAACAAACAATCAAAGCAATTCGAGATTTCCTTTAAGTGTAATAGATAAGAGGGAAGAAAAGAGGACCAACCTGGATCTTCCACTTGGATCCTTGCTTGATTTCTCTCTCCCTTGATAGAATTTGCCACTCCTCTCCTACTTGTCCCACTTTAAAGAGTACCTGTAGAGTCAAAGTAACAGAAAACCATCAAAGCATCTCTATCTAAAACATCATAAACAATGTAGAATCAGAAACACATTGACCATACAATTGCATTCATAAACAATAAGATTCACAAACACACGATTATATGGAGGAAAACTCAAAGAACTTTATTAATAGTAGAAGAGAGGATTACAACCCAGCTGTCTGATCCAGCATCATCCTCCCAGCATAGAAGCCCTCTTCACCTCATGAAAAGCAAGATCACCCAAAAATACAATGTCTCTTCTCACAGATAAGCCAACAACACTTCCTTACAAATTACAAAATTCCGGCCTCTAGATCTCTAAGATGAGGGATCCATTTATAGATGTCTTGCAAGGGTGTGAATCAACTCTGGGTTTTTGATTAGTGTCATTCCACTGATAGTTCTTGGTTCCACTTGGAGATTTCATTGATCTCTTACTCATCCCTCGGCAAATTCAGAGAAGCAAGTGTCACATGAGAAGTTTTTGGAAGATTCCATGATCATCCACTTTGTAAACTGTCTCTACCATTTGTCTATTCTCGCTCATCACACCCCATAGAAGGCTCTTTCAGTATGCATCACACTACGCTAGTGTAATAGCAAGTATGCATCGCATCTTGACCATGGAGCAGTCAGTATGGTCCAGTTTTGGCCAGTTCTGAGTGGTTTTTCAGGTGGAACTTCTATGAAATGATGTAATCAGTTGACCATGATCCTTTTGGGTATGAAACAACACTTTTAGGGGTTAAAGAGCCCTTGGTTTATGGACATATGAGTTTGGGGTTACAGTGCCCAAATATGTCTATAATAGTTTCCCCCTAAAGCATGAGGTCATAAATCTTTTGATGTCAAGTGAAATGCTTTATCATGAGGATCTGAGGTATTCGAACTAGAAGGTGACCTGTATAAGATACAATACACTACATCATCATCATATTATTTTCATGGTCTAGCTTAGGTGGGCATTCCCATGCTCAGTTTTTATAAATTCATTTTCATGTACATAGGACAGACAATCGTCCACTGTTGCAGACTGGTGATTCTTCGTATGAAGAGTCATCTTCCCTGGCTTAGATGACTATCTGTGCAACTTCTGTGTACAATTGATATCTTTATTTTCTTGAATATATCGCAGCCTAGATGGATGAAACTAGATTCGAGGTCTTCAAAATAATTCAATCTTCACCCGATGTACAAGTCGATCCATGTGAAAAGATGTTCTGAAGTCGAACATGGAAAGACATCGCCTGATTACCAGCCAATAATGTAAGCTGTTAACAGGCGCGAGAGGAATCACCGATAATGATAATGACCCTCAAGGTACTACAATACAATTCACGTGGTGTGAATATATGATCTGATGTCAAACACCACGCAAAATATTTCGATCGAAGGCCATTGATGTAAACCTATCGTCGGAAGTGAGAAACTTGCCATTGAGGCATGTAAGCTTCAAAGTATTGAAAGGGTTGTTTCTAAGTCAACTTCTTGGATAATGAGTTAATGTCGACAAGAAGTGATTCGCCGTAGGAGGGCCTTAATGTATCCCACATCTACCACACGAAACGGAACAAAAAGATCTTCTGGAGGTGAAAACTATCTGGCAATATAAGGTTCAAGAATGGCGGCCATGAAAAATGAAGGGTGAAGGTATTGCAGTGGATGAGGCATTTGCTGGATGGTGAATTCTCTGAATGATTTCTCTTGAACATGTTGGCGAAACTAAGATGGATTGGTAGCATTAACCCCAAAAGATGGATGGTACGGAGGACCAATGGTGATATGACCGGTGAACAGAATAACCCAGCCTGACTCAATCATGGTGATGGAGTGAAAGTGTCATGTTCAAAAGTGACCTGCTACCAATAAAATTCTTCAAGTTTTCTCCCATTTTTCCCCAATCATTGCTGACTAGTACCTCTTTATTTTTGTCAAGCTTGAGGATGATAACATATGTTTGGTCTATAATTTTCCCTTTGGGCAAACCTGTCGCTATGTTTTAACGAGCCTAGTGTCAGTGAGACTCATTCTTGTCTGGATGGAAAAGTTTGTCACTATTATTTTAATGAGTTTAACGACAAAGATAACTCGGTCCTTTTCATATTTAGAGAGTTTGAAAAGGGATGAAAAGGAAACTCCAACAGTCCTTTTTTGTAGCATAATCCCTTAAGTCCGAAAAAGTATAAAAATAATACGAAAGGGATTGCTTTTCGATCGCCTTAACGAGCTGAAAAAGACAAGCGCTCGATCTTTTTGTTTGATAATCTATCATGTCCAAAAAGATTAAAATATATAGGAGGGATGGTGCTTCCCCTTACTTTAACGAGCTAGAAAGGCCATTAGCTTGATAATCTTTTTATATTTAACGAGTCTAAAAAGAGTTTAAAAGAGACTCGTTTTTGAGGAACGAGTGGTGTTTTTGGGTAGCAACTGGCTCCATGTAAGTTTGGAACTTCTCAAAACATGGCAGTGTGAAGAGGGTGGCTAAGAGAACCATTCGTCGAAGTTGTTCCTCAAAAGGGTAAACAATCAAGTGGAAGCGTATGATTGGCCAAAAGAATGGAGGTGATGGTAGGAACATGACCAAGATTCAGAAAGCTGATAGCAGGGCAATCACAAAGGTCATTTACTGAGGGTGGATTCATTTTTTAGTGAGCTTGAATCGGAAGAAACTATGCTCAGTGGCAGGTTTATTTTTTAACAAGCTTGAACCTTGCGGAAACATTGCTCATGCCAGTCGTTTAAAAATGTCTCTTATTGGTAGGTTTATTTTTTAATGAGCTTGAACTCTACTATAACATGTGCTCATTGCCTTTTTATGTAAGCTAGAAATGACCAAACTATAAAGCTAACTACACTAAAAAGATAAAAAGCTAAAAAATGCTAAAAAGCTAAGAAATGAAAATGGTCGTTTTTCACTTGCATACAAAGATTTGAATTCCCCCAGGTATTTAAAAAAAGGAGAGTTCCTAGGTCACCATATGGAAGTCCCCGTGGTTAGGTAGGACTTCCCTGGCTTTGTCCATCGAAATAAACGAAGGTGAGTGGTGTGTGATTCCAATCACATAACTTACAAGGAAATAACTGTTTCAAACCGATCACATAACCACCAAGGAAATGGTTTTTTAGTCCAATCATATAACCTTCAAGGAAATCTCTCTTTTCATTTGGGTTCACCTACTGAAGCAGACTAGGGTGCATGCCACCTAAACTTCATTACATTCACCAAAATACTCACGATAATTAGGTGGATGGAATGAAGGTTGAAGAGACATTGTTGACACAAAGAGACCATTTAGGGATGACGGTTGATTCATAGCTGTGTTTGAACCTGGAAATGAAAGTTGGTCGATAAATTGCACCAGTTTTCCTTCATGCGGAAAACACATCACTCGAAAAAGTTTGGAAACAATAGCTTCCATGTTATATATATAGTCACGTACAAGGAGTAGATTGTAATCTAAGGGCCCTTGGACTACCATCATGTTCAAATGAATGGTTTTCATTTTCAAAGTTATCGGTAACTTTGGAAGGATCCCCAATGGAGTCACCATTTTGTTTCCAGGAAAACTAGTGTCTATTCGATCTGCTAGTCCCACTAAGACGGGTAGCTATCTTAGAAACAAACAATCAAAGCAATTCGAGATTTTCTTTAAGTGTAATAGATAAGGGGGAAGAAAAGAGGACCAACCTAGATCTTTCGCTTGGGTCCTTGCTTGATTTCTCGCGCCCTTGATAGAATTTTCCACTCCTCTCCTACTTGTCCCGCTTTAAAGAGTACCTGCAGAGTCAAAGTAACATAAAACCATCAAAGCATCTCTATATAAAACATCATAAACAATGTAGAATCAGAAACACATTGACCATACAATTTCATTCATAAACAATAAGATTCCAAAACACACGATTATATGGAGGAAAAATCAAAGAACTTTATTAATAGTAGAAGAGACGATTAAAACCCAGCTGTCTGATCTAGCATCATCCTCCCAGCATAGAAGCCCTCTTCACCTCATGAAAAGCAATATCACCCAACAATACAATGTCTATTCTCACAAATAAACCAACAAAACTTCCTTACAAATTACAAAATTCCAGCCTCTAGATCTCTTAGATGAGGGATCCATTTATAGATGTCTTGCAAGGGTGTGAGTCAGCTATGTGTTTTTGATTAGTGTCATTCCACTGATAGTTCTTGGTTCCACTTGGAGATTTCATTGATCTCTTACTCATCCCTGTGCGAATTCAGCGAAGCAAGTGTCACATGAGAAGTTTCTGGAAGATTCCATGATCATCCACTTAGTAAAATGTCTCTGCCATTTGTCTATTCTCGCTCATCGCACCCCACAGAAGGCTCTTTTAGTATGCATCACACATGGCTAGTGTAACAACTAGTATGCATCACACCTTGACCATGGAGCAGTCAGTATGGTCCATTTTTGGCCAGTTCTGAGTGGTTTTTAAGGTGGAACTTCTGGGAAATGATGTAATCAGTTGACCATGGTCCTTTAGGGTATGAAACAACAATTTTAGGGGTTAAAGAGCCCTTGGTTTATGGACATATTAGTTTGGGGTTGTAGTGCCCAAATATGTCTATAACACTGGTGTACTAAATCAGCTGTGATCAGAATCAGCTCCTCCAAGCAGAGAAACCCATCATGTACTAGACATAGTAACTACTGGAGAACACAAATGTGAGGGTTGTGCAGTGATATTGAGGTATCCATCTTAGATTGAGTAACCCCACTTTCTCTACACCTAGTAACCACTTCCGCAGTAGTAATTTGTCTTCATCCAATTCGGGGAACTTGTCGCTGTCCGCAAGGTCCCAATCTTCAAACTTGACACTTGGGACTTGTCCCAGTGGCAGCCCATCAAACATTATCTCGTCTGGAAGAAGCGGGGTTTGGAGTGTATTCTTTGCAGCATCCATGTCCTTTGGTAGCTTGACTGGATCAGTCCATGGGGGAATATATGGGGGTCCTGATAGGATTTGGAAAGCGTCCTCCTCGTCCTCATCTTATGCGTGAATCTGATCGATCAAAGCTTGTAAATCCTCATCCTCCTCCTCATGTTCGGTGGTAATTTCTTTTGCCCTTGTCAGCTCCTGATAACTTTTTGAACCTTAGCAATATCCAGACTGGCCCCATCTACTGCTTATTTTTCCGAGACCGCGGTGTGCATGGGGATTTTGGGACTTCAGGGACCATGACAACTTCATCGAATGCCTCCTGGGTTGAGTATAGTTCTTCCGTGAACCGTGCTCATGTTCTCACCATGGTACTCATGGAACCATTGGTAGCTGAGTGTTTGCTGGTCGTGACTAGTTCCAATCTCAAATGTCTCGGTGCCATCTAGAGATTATAAGATGAACATATAATTTTGAATGAATCCCTTCCCTCCACTTCCTGCTTATTAACATCATTTAGGCGGTAGATATTTTCGTATCTAGCTCGAAACTTTCATCTTAATGGCCCGTTGCCCGCTCCTCCCTAATGTAACTTGACTATCTTGTCAGGAAGAGTGATTTTAACGGTCAATTCTCAAGTTTCTCACGCGGCAATGCTGTCACACAGGCACCGCCGCGATGTTGTGGACCAAATGACTCTGTAGAGAACTGTTTTTCTGTGTCAGCCTCCCATAGACTCGTTTATAGTCCTGCACCCTCTTGTAACTGCTTAGGGTGCTGGGAATGTGCTTCATATAGCTAGTCAGATGGTCGCAACCCTGGTGTGATTTCGGAATTCCCCTGCTAGCCCGCACTACGAGCACCTTATGAGTGTCGTTGTAGCTATTATCTCTTCATACACCATTGTGTGGGGTGTATTCTTCTGTAGGTGCGGGCGCAACCATGATAGCAAGGTCGTTGCACGTTCGCGTTCTGCGGGATACCCAACCTGGCACGATTTCCATATGCGCAGACTCGTGCGGCCTTCGTGGGCATCGCTACCTTTCATTTTGTTGCTTCCTTCCCCAACTAGCGTGTTTCTCTTTTGGAGCCATGCCCATACGTTCCTAATGTCTTGAGGCCTGCTGCTACCCTGCTTAGTCTGGGCTCCTATCTGTTTACTTCTTGATACTGTCATTTGTGCCTCCATGCTGGTATAGGCCCAATGAACCCATGGTATCCACAATTTCCCGGTGGGTCATTTTCTCGAGCTAACGCTGAGCGAACTTCCCCCTGTTCCCCTACGGACTTTGTCATAGGTTGCTGGCAAACAGGATTGCCACCCAACCCTTGTGCATGCCTACTTCTGAGCTCCGAGCCTCTTTTTCCAAATCTTTGGGCATGTGCTCCTTTTGTGGACAATCGTTGCACGTGGCATCTTCGTAGGGTCATTCTGCGGCCTTTGTCTCAGAATCATCATTTTGCACTAGTCGATTGGTGCCTCCACCTCCGTGGCATCTGCATCTGTTGGCCTATCCCTTACTTCCATGGTTGCACGACGTAGCAATTTAACCATCATATTACAATTTAGTGTCGTTACCTCATGTAGTTGATTCTTCCACTACTAAATTTCTTCATCTAAGTCCAATGTGCAAGACTGTCACGGTACCATGAGATTCATCCATCCGCGGCCGGATTCGCTCGGTCCTAATCCCGTGCAATTATCTAGTAAATACAATCCAGTTCATTGTTGTTGTCCTCGTTGTGAACTGGCTCAGTATAACGTGCTCCTTTGGCTGGGTCTAGCGGAACCACTACGCGAAGAGATTTTTCCTCGAATATCATTTTCAATTTCTTTAGGTTGATGACTCCATTCATATCCGTTGCCTAGTCTATCCCTAATAATGCAAGATATGGGTTACTGTCATCCACAATCTCTATGACCTAAAAATTGGTTAGTGTGCTTACACTGTCAATGTCTACTATAACGCCTTGCAGTCTTCCCATAGGCAAGATCTTTTGTTGGTTCGCCATCCACAATTGGATAGGGGACCATTGTAGCATGGGCTTGCTCATGCGCTCCCAGGTTTGTGTAGGCAGGACATTTGCGTCTGACCCCAAGTCTAGAACAACTTGGTCCATCTCATAGTCCCCAATCTGGGTAGTCAACCGCATTTCCCACCCCATTCGCAATGCATGTTTGCCCAACTTCCATACCATTCGAGGTTCATCCGATCCTGTGCACCTAGTTATTAACTCTTGCAATCCTTTCACCGCTTTGGTATCCCGGAGTAGCTTCATGAATGTCTCTAAAAAGTTAGTTAGCATAGAAGTATCTCTCTCTAACTCTGTTTGATCCATGCTACTCGACGTGGAAGCTTCCATGAAGTTCTTCTTGCCCTCCATAAATGTTTCCTTCACACACTCCAAGTCAAACTCTAGTTGTTTGATGGGTTCCTTGCGAACCCATGCATCCTCCTCTGGTCGCTTCCCTTTATCTTCTCCCATAGTTTCACCACTTCTAAGCATCATATTCACGTTAGGGTCTTCCGTGCGCGGTTCAGCCTTCATCAATTAGACGTTCTGAGTGGGAGTAGCGGGAAGGAGTCCTTTTTCCTACATCTGAGCAATTAGCATGGGGCAATTGACTAATTCATGGTCGAATTGGTAATAATCTGGGCAACATGTTCTATTTGGGTTCATGCAATCACACGCATAGTGCCCTAGTCCTCCACAATTATAGTAGATCAATTGTCCTTGTCTGCGTTCGAGTCCCATTTCCCCTCGGCCAAGTCCGCGTCCTTGGAATCCATCCCATGCTATTGCTGCGGCAGGATCTTTCCCACACGCCTCCATCTGCATCTTATAAGCAAGTGTTTGGTCCATCAACATCTCGTAACATCGGTAGTTTCTTTCATCGTGGCCCACCATCCTACAAAAGTTGCACAATAACCACTGGGGGGGGGCCTATCTCAGATTCTGTAATAGATGACAGTTGTTCGTGGTACGCTTTCCTCCTTCTTGGCATATCATGCACCAGAGCGTGGGTGTCGCGGCTGGCCCTACTTGTACCTCTGGTCGCAATGGTATTGTTCCCCCCTTCACCACATAGTTGGCAAAGACCGAACAAAGTTCCTTGTCGTGGCCCTAGCCCTTACATTTGATACACCATACTTCTTCGCACCCTTCCAACCGCGGTGTCTGTCCTTGTTTCAGACTTCGTATCTCTAAGCATAAGTTTTGTAATTGCATGTGGATTTGCTAAACTCCCAACCTTGGATCCTATATTGGGGTTTCGTGCAATCTCATCGCGGTCTCTAATGCTTCGGCTTGGGTTGAGATCTTTTTCTGTGATAGCACCATCCTTAGATGTGGTGTTAAGGATGCCACAAACCACGCGCAGTGCTGTGCATCTGTCAATGTCATGTTAGCTTTGCAAATTGTGCTCTTTAAACTCTGATCCAGATCCCACGGGGTTTCACCCAGTAACATTGATATTTCTTTGAACCCAATGATCGAATGGGTCTCTAATTTTGGTCGACCAAATTCTTTGTTCAATGCATCCTGGATCGTCGTTATTCTCTCATTCAGATGATTGCTCGAGTACTTTATATACCACATCAGCGCACGGTCTTGCAGCGTGCTAACTAGGGTAGCCTTTTTGATGTTATCATCCGTTATGCCTTGGGCTTCCCATACAGCTCTTACCACAAACCAGAACTAACCTAGTTCCTCATTTCCTGCACCATTAAATATCGACAAGTTGAATGTGATCACCATCCCAACCTTCGATGGTGGCAGAGGTGGAGGTGGGTTGGGTGAAGATGGATTTGACGTCGTGAAGTGGGTAATGGCATAGATGGAGGTGGTATCAGTGGAAAACGCTGCTTAATCAACCGGGCTGCACTTCTTGGAGAGAACCTCGCGAGCTCCTCCTCACTTTCCCATGAAATAGAAATTAGCGGACTGCTCTCTATTCCCTCGGTTCCTCGGTAGCCTCTTCCACTCAGCGTTATGCCAGACATTAATAAATGCACATAATCTATTTTTCACACAACAACATCTTAATCCAAGTGTTCAATGAATTAATGTACTTACCCTAGGGCCCTTGGAGAAAGTGCCTTTCTTCTTCACTATAACTCATGGTTGTGTCTATCGTGAACTCAGTAATAAAACCCCCTATTACCCGATCCAACTAGTGGTCTACTGCGTGTGTGATTTTGTCTTCGGATGCTTCTAGCCTGCGCACTAGTTCTAGAGTCCACACAATAGATTGATCTAGTCTGCACCTTCCCACACTATTGGCTAACCTCGCGATCCACTCATACAACTCTATTGGGAATGTTACACAGAATATTTCGTGGATATCCATGTATATGTAACGATCCAACCACCCTTCCTCCGATATCCACAAGTTTCTTTTTTCTTGAACCACAAACTCGTGAAGCTTCTGATCCAGCCAATCTTCAAGCTCTTTCTTTGTAGGATTCCAATGTTCCTACATTAGACATCCCTTAGGCAGATCTCAGTCCCAACAATGGAACCATTTGTTGGCTTATATGGGCCTCACCCAGGTTTGGAAGAGTTATTTAGCCAAACAAATCCTGCAGCTACTGCCCCTTTCGGCAACAACCCGTGGAGTGTGGACTGAGGTCTCACCTGAGGTAGCAGGGGAGGGTGTTGGAACCAGGTTTCCACACCCTTGGGATGTCTTGATGTGGTATGGAGGGGTTGCACACCATTTTGCGGCTTTGCGCCACTCTGCCCCACGTAGATCCGGACCCAGGAACCCCTTAATACTTATTAATGCACTGTTATAGATTCGATCTACTTTTTATGGTCTTTAAGCAAACATTTAATAGAATTAACCAGTTCGTGCACCCATGAAAAATATAGATTTTCATGAACTCATGACATAAGCATACGCGCATAAATCAAACAGTTATATAAATTAGGCAAATTTGCAATAATTCAGATTTTACACAGAATTTCAGAATCAACTTAGCTATATTCTATTCTTTCACCAATATGTCTAGATCCGTCCTGCGCACTCAGCTGTAGGGGTCCACGCACACAGATGCGGAATCTACTAGGCCTCTACGCACACAACTACAGATCCTCTATCTACCTATCAACACCATTGACTTGGACTTACAGACGCTTCAAGACTTCACTCTTCAAAAACCCATAACAATTCAGATCCAAAACTATATATCAAAAGCTACTTTCTACCCTTAGAGCCTCGCTCTATTTATACGTTCCCATGGTTCGCAGACCATGGGCAAGCCGACTTACTTCCTATTATTCTACATTATTTCTTGGGTGGAAAACCATTTGACTTGACTCATTTACACTTCGCGCTCTGCGCACTTCGAAGAGTATTTACCATACCTTTCCCCAAAATTGTGGACTTTGAGCCACAAACTGTTACGCAGGCCCACTACTACCCAACAGTTGCCTCTCCCCTAAAATTTTATTCTTTTCTTCACTTCTGGAGTAGGAGGATTGTTGTCATGGGTAGAGAAGAGTTCTAGTGATTGGTAGGTGAGGGTTATAACCTTCAGGTAGTGTCCCCTTGTCCTCTGTTCTCACCTTTTTTTTTTCTTTTGAAAACTATAATCAATTTGGAACTCACTTATTGGCTGAATGTAGGGGTAATCATGGTGGTGAGAGGCATGGTGATGAGGTGGTTATGTAAACATTTTATTTTTGACACAAGCTAGTCATCCCTTTGCTCTAGGGTCACATTCGTTAAGATTACCAAGCCATTGTAATTTTTCATGGAATTCTATAGGTCTACAGGGAATCCTGTAGAAAACACAGAGTCTATGTAATCTAAGCTGGAGGAGTTCATAAATGGAGGGATTGATGGGATGATGAAGAATATGGGATGGAGGAATGAAAATATGAATTGTATAGGTCCTTCTACTCTCTTTTATTGTTCTAATGCTCCTCCTGCTGATCTACAAACAACATTTTCAAAGTTTTTCTTTTCTCTCTTTTTTTTATATTTTTTTGTTTTTTGTTTTTTTTTGTTTTTTTAAACAACTAGTCTACCTACAAGATATTTTTATCCTAGCTTCTTGCTCTGGGTGCCTCAAAAGATGTTTTCACCTAGAGACCCTTTTTTTTAATTTTTTTTCTTTTCTTGACACCATTAGGTCGCCTCAAGAGGTTTTCGACCCAATAGTGGGACTCAGGTGCCTCATGGAAGTTTTCACCTGAGTCTCTTTATTTTTTCTCTTCTTCTCATTTCTTTTTTCTTTTCTTAGGGACTTGATGGGGTAGAAGCTGAGACTTTCTCCACCAATATCACTGTCTTGCTAATTCCATTAATGAAATCTTTCTTTCACAAGGGCTTCTTGTAGACCTTCAATCTGTGCTCATTGACAAGTAAAGGAATAGCCTCTACATCAATGGGTCTTACCTGCATTGAACCATTATCATGACATTTTTCTATGACATAAGGCCCTAACCATCTACTCCTTAACTTTCCTTTAAAACCTTTGTATCTGGAATCATAAAACAAAGCCCAATCACCTTCTTGAAACTATTTATCCTTTATGTTCTTGTCATGCCAGATCTTCCTTTGAACTTGAGTCACCTATGTGTGCAGGAGGCCCTACATTCTAAACTCATCTAACCCATTCAGCTGGAGAAATCTCTCTTGTTATGCCCTGGTGAGATCTAGATCTAATTGTGCTATCATTATTAAGGTGTTGTATTCAAATTCAATGGAAAACAGGGCCTTCTTCCCATAGACCAACTCATAAGGAGTGAATCCAGGGGTGTCTTCCAGGTGGTATTATAGGCTGAAGTGGCCTCAACTAATCTATCTACCCAGTCCTTTCTGCTGTTGCTAATCACTTTCGTCAGAATGCCCTTTTTTAGTGTCGGTATCTTCATCCCTCCATCAATGATCAAATTTCTCTTTTTGCATGCATATTAGGCATCCCATCAAATCAGCTGGATTCCATTAGGTCATGGATCAACTGATGGTAGTGGTTCATTGCCAATTCCCTCATGGAATTTACTTGCTAGCCTGTTTTCACATGTTTAGCTCATTTACTATCATTTTATGTCATTTCATTTGCAAAAGACATTTTTAGGGTTTTAGGTCTCACTAGGTCTAGGGTTTTCCACCATGGTCATCAAAAACCCAATAAAGGGTCAGTAGGCACATGAGGAGGCCTAATAAGTTCATAAGATCAAAATTTCACTAATGATATGCTTCATAAGTGATTTTTACCTCAAAAATATGTTTTGAGGTGAAAACAGAGTTTTATTTTCTATGTACAAAATTTATGTAATTTGAAATATTTTCTATATGTAAAAAGTTCTAGTTGTTGCCCTTGTTCACCTTGCCAACTCCAACCACTGCAGACAAAAGTAAAAGCATCAATGCATCAATTTACCAAATGATCAAGAAAAGTCAATTCAAATGAAAAAACAGAGCTTATGTCCAAAAGTGACTTTGACATTAGAAAAGTGGGTTTGGAATAAGTAAAAATTAAAAGCCATCCATATATAAAGTGAAAGGAGTGCCATTTATCATTTTATTGTGAAAAATACCCTTGGAGAGCACAAAATCATGATTTGGAGGCAAATTGAGCTAAGGAGGTTAAAAACCCTGTTTTTCAAGCAAACTTTCCTGGCACTGTGCATCAGAGGCAGTGTGCTGTGCATCAGACTGGCGCTGTGCATCAGTGACTTTCTACCAGTGTTAATTTGCATGGGCGCTGCACATTGGGCCCAGTGCGTTGTGTATCAGTCCAAAACTTGCCAAAACGTTCCAAATTGTTCAATAACCCTCAAAAACACTGCATTGCTATCTACAAGTAAGTTATCATTTGCCCTAGAGTTGAATTTGATCTCATACTTGTGTTATTCATGAGTTTTGCATGTTGAAAGTTAAACCCTAGCTTGTCTTCATTATTTTCCATTCCATTGTGCAATTTTCACTCCATAATCCCAGAAAGCATCAATAAACCCTTTTACCTCTTCCATTTTCCTAAATCACTTCATTTATCCCATTTTCCATATCCCAATCCCCTAAAACAACTAATTCCCTTCACCAAACCCTAAATCCCTCACTAAACCCTAGTTTCCCAAAACTTATTCCTTCATTCCCAAAACTCCATTTTCTATTAGTAAAATCTCTTCATACTCATCTCCCTTGTCCTCCCCCATTACCATTTTCTACCATATCATCATCACATCCCTTCCCTAAGAGAAGCACCAAGCACCATGGCAAGAAATAGTGAGTCAAGCTATGAAGAAGAAACACTAAGTGACAGTTCAAGAGATAAAAATGTACAGCCTAGGAGACCTCACAAGGGTGGGAAAAATATCAAAGAGGAACCTATTAGCATTGCTGAACTCCTTGCTTGCCCCATTGCTACCACTTGTTTCAGATACCAATCTTTCTTTGAGTTTTGTGAGATGGTTGAGAGGGTTAAGTATCATCATGAATTAGCAAGTCAATTTGTCATCAACATGGAGAATAACATGGTACATCTTGCTGGCATCAATTTCACTCTTTCACCAGCCATTATTGCAGAAGCAACTAGAATGTCAGATGTAGGGGAAAGGTGGAACAAAAGACAGAATATGAGAAAACAACATTATGAACCATATATGAAAGCCAAATATCATGGTAAATTGAGCAAGGTGTTTCCTTTCAAGTTCTTGGAGGACCGGTATGTTCCACTTATGAAACTCATCATCAAATACTTCACATGTGAGGGAAGGTTCTACAGACTCTATGCCTATCATATTAGATTACTTATGCATTTCACTAGGGTTAGAATGATGAGTATTCCATATTTCATTTGAAAAAACATAGAGAGGATGACTGTGATTGCAAAGAGAAAACCATACCCACAACAGCTTAACAGTATTTATCCCTTTGTTGTCATCAAGATTATTATTGTGCATCAACCTACTCAGTTGGGAGTGCCATGGGACACCTTCATTGCCCATGAAATCTTCAAGGGGCCTCAAATTTTTCCAAATCCTCAAGAGGAAGGTGGACCTTTCGGGCAACAAAAAGAACATGAAGGAAAAACTGAAGAGGCTCACATTCCTATGTTTATAACTTATAAAAAAGGTACAAGAAGACTTTTTCCAGTTGCCAAGCGAGTATTATCTCCACTAGGGGTGGAAGGGGTCTCGTTTCCTTCATCGGATCATAGGAAAATGCTATCTTCACCTAGGGTGAAAGGGGCTTTGCCTTCTTCTTCAGTAGAATAGGTACAGGACAAAGGAAAGCAAAAATTGCATGATGAAGGGCCTTCTGAAGGGAAAGACAGGTATTTTGTTTTGGTTGAGGAAGATGACACTAATTTGGGCTCCCAAAGCTCAAGACTCAAGGATGTGGTCATCAAAGAGAAAGAAGTTGAGATCCAAGCCTTATCACTTGACCTTGAAAGGGCTAAGTGGATCATTAACTTCCTTGAGCAAGATAACAAGTAATTGGAGGAAAAAAAAACAATCATGGAGCTACAAACCATTAGGGAAAACCAGCAAGTGGCAAAAAGAAGGAAAATCAAGATGACATCACTAGAACAAGAAATAGAGGCTGACCAAGAATCATGCTTAGAAAGAGTGGATATCCACCTTGAGAAGCTGCTTTATAAGGCTAACATGGAGAAGAACATGTTGCCCACATGGCTTATCACTACCTGGCCCAGAATAAAATTTGCAAGACAAGGATAAGAAACCTAAAAGCTAAGTTAAAGAGAGCCTTGAGAGCCAAAAAGGAACAAGACAAACTTAGAATTTTGGCTGAAGCTTCCTTGGTTCAACAAAGCAATTAGTAGGCTTGCCTCTTGCCAAATTCGAAGAAATTTTGAAAAAAAAATTCATTTCACAAATTTTAATTGCAAAACACAGGAATTTTCATCTGATGTGCAACGTTGGGAATTTTCATCTGATGCGCAACACCGACATTTAGCTGGCTTGGAATTTTGCAAAACGGCTTGCATTTTTGGATTCCTCATGGAAAAATACTAAAACCCAGAAAGTTTCATGAAATTTGGAGGATATCTAGGTCACCTAAAGGGCAAAAGACACCTAAAAAATTGCCCTCTTTGCCACTTTTTGTACCCACAGGAAGCAGTCTTGGGAGAAGTGATTTTTTAAGGGGCAAATGGACTCTAAATCCAAAAATTCTAGTTTTCCTTAAAAGTAGACAGACAGAGATTTCCAACAAGCCATCTTGGACCTAATTTGGTGAAGGGGAAGGCCTTCAAAAGCAACCTTGAAGTGGCATTGCGCATCAGGCTCAGGGCACTTCGCATCAGGAAAAGTTTTGCCAATTTTGCTCAAAAACTCAGAATTTCGCCTAGTTCTATCAGTTTGACTTTTCATTCTCTCATGGTAAAATTCATGATGTAATATGATGCAACTTGATGTAATATGATGTAAAAATGATAAAGAATGACTTAAGGAGGTAGATACATCAGTTATAGGTGGTTTTGAGCTGAATGAATAAGTTCCCATAGTTTTAGAGGCAAGCTATTCCACTGCCTATTTTTCAATTCCTAATTTAGATCTTGTTGAAACAACCCCTTGACTCATGGATTCGACCCCTAATGGCTAGCATAGGTTCTTTGATGCCTATATCTTGTACTTTCTTAGTCATTTGTCAAGGTTGGACTCTTGTGGATGCATTGAGCACTGTTGTACATCACTTTTGCAATTTGGCAAGGAAATAAACCAGGGTTTTGTAGCATTTTGTGGGATTCTTGTGGTAATGTGAATTAGCATTGTTTTCTCCTCTGTTATTCAATTTATCTTATGTTTATATGTGCCATCACATCTATTTTTCTGCATAACTAAATGAATCAAGATTAAAGGGTGGAATTCATTGATGTTCAGTGCTTTGCCTTAGGGTTTATTTAGTTTTAAATGTTTTCTGCCGTTTGAAGAGGACTCATGAAACTTGCATGCCATCTCCAACTCCTCACCAGTCTTTAGACTCACCCTCACACCCAATTCAAACTGCTAAAACACTTTCCTAGCTTGCCCCACAGAAACCTCTGCAAATCTGTGTTGATTTCCCGAACCCAAAGTTGCCTTCCTCATCTGATCCAACAACCAATCATTAAAATCAAATAAATTCCTCTGAGCATATACCTAGCCTAAAATTAGTATTCTTATCAGTCATCTCATGCCTTACTTGTGATATTTTCTTTGAGATTGACAAGGAGAGAACCCTCTCTCGACTTGGTAGGGATAGCTGCCAGGTTAAGCATGGTTTGATGTTACCCTAGACCTGCCTTCCTTCACCCTGAGGTAGATTTAGGCTATAACACCCTTCAACACTCTGTTGGTTACCTCCACTTTCCCATTAGCTTGTGGGTGTTAAGGATTCGATGTTCTATGCTTGATCTTGTGTTGTCTTAACAAATTTTCAATCATGTGAGATGTAAACTGGCTTCCTTGATCAGTGACCACTTCTCTATGGTACCCAAACTTATAAAATAGATTTTCCCTTAAGAACTCAGCCACCTTCTCCTCTGTTGCTGCTTTGATGGCCTTGCCTTTACCCCACTTGGTTAAATAGTCATTGCACACAATGATGTACTACTTTTTCCTAGATGGAGGGTCAATGGGTCCAATGAAATCCATGCCCCACTTGTCAAATGGCTCGAAAATCACTTGAGGTTGCAGAGACATTTCATCCCTTGGGGTAGGTTTCTCCATCCTTTGGCATTGATTACACTGACTAGTATACCTCCTCACATCTTGGTGAAGGGTGGGCCAGTAATAACCAGCTTGAGCACCTTCAATGTTGTCATTTTGGCTGCAAAGTGACCTACATAATACCCATCATGATAGGTCAGAAGGATGTCAAAGACTTCCTCCTCCCTAACACATCTTCTCAGAATTTGATCCGGGCCTAGTTTGAAGAGGTTGCACCAAATCCACATGAATGGGGCACTCTTCCTCACAATCTTGCTTTTTTCCTTGGAGGAAAAATTTGGTGGAAACTGTGCTGACACCAATTAATTTTCTATGTCGGCAAAGCATGGAAAAAGAATTGAAATGGTGAATAAGTGTTCATCCTGTAACTGATCATCAACCATTCCTTCCTCCCCTGCAAGCAAAGTTAATCTGGATAAAAATATATGCAACAACATTCTCCTTTCTAAGCTTATCAATAATAGTTAGATCAAACTTTTGTAATAAAAGTAACCATCTAATAATCCAGGCATTTACATTAGGTTTATTCATCAAGTATTTAATTGTAGCATGGCCAGTATGTACAAATGTTTGGTAACCTGTAATGTAATGCCTAAATTTGTTCAATCAATGCACAACAGCTAGGAGCTCCTTTTCAGTCACTATATAGTTCAGTTTGGCCTTTGGCAGATTCTTACTGATGAAGTAATGGCACAAGGTAACTTGTCATCTATCTGGCCCAAAGCTTCTCCTATGGATTTTTGAGAGGCATCAACATGTATACAGAAAGGAAGGGCCCTATTTGGGCCTCGGAGAATAGATGCAGTGGTCAACTTGTTCTTTAGGGTGTCCAAGGAATCTTGATAGCTGTCTGACCCTACAAATTTAGAATCTTTAGCCAATAAGCCAAATAAAGGAGAAGCTAACTTGCTGAAATATTTTATAAATCTCCTATAGTACCCAACTAAACCTAAAAAACTTCTGACATCCCTCTGTTTTTGCGGAGGTGGGACCCTCTGGATGATGGCTATCTTATTTGGGTCCACCTGCAATCCTTTCTAGGATATTGAATTACCTAGAACAGTCCTTGCAGTCATCAAGAACCCACATTTTTCGGGACTAAGGGACAAGTTCATTTCAATGCATTTGTTCAACACCTTGCCCAAGTTGGATAGAGCCTCCTGGAAATCACATTCATAGGGTGTAAAATCATCCATATCAATTTCTACTACATCATGGACTAACTCGGCAAAGATACTCAAGATTGCCCTCTTGAAAGTGGCAGGGGTATTGCATAGGCCAAAAGGAAGGACCATATAAGTGAAAGTACCCCAAGGATAGGTGAAGGTGGTTTTATCCTAGTCCTATGCACTAATCTGGATTTGATTGTACCCGCTGAACCCATCTAGGAAAGAGAAAAAAAATCATGCCAAGCCATCTAGCACTTTGTCAACGAAAGGTAGAGGGAAATGGTCCTTATTTGTTGCTTTGTTTAACTCTCTATAATAATAAAAAACCCTCCACTTCCCATTTTTATTTAGAACCAACACCAAAGGAGAAACCCACTCACTGTTTGAGATAGGGTAAATGAATCCTGCATCGAGTAGCTTTTGCAATTCCTCTTTGACTATATCCTTGAGAGCTGGATTCATTCTCCTTTGGGGTTATCGGACTGGTTTGTAACCTTCTTTGACATAAATGTGGTGATTACACACTGAGGGGTGCACTCCCTTCATTTCCTTGTAACTCTAAGAAAAGTCATCCATATGTTGCCTTAGCATGTTTCACAACTTTTCTTCTTGGTGTACAAAAAGAGAGGGGTTGATTTTCAAAGTTCTTTTAGGGTAGTATTCTATTTTTTTGACACGAGTAGGGTGTTTAAATAAGCTAATCATAGACCCATTTTATGGTTTCTCTTGGTTTCCCTTACTACTACCTCTAAGGAAAAGGTGATGGGAGTTGAACTTTGGAGTATGTGTTCAATCAAATCATCTTCATCTGGCTGTCCTCCTCCCATGGTAGTTTCTAGGGTATAGAGTTGGACTGAGTAGATTTCATATTCTTCCTCCTCTTCTAGCCATAAGGTAAGTCATGTTCTAGAGATGGCTGAGCAAGAGGGTGCAAGACCAACTTATTGGACAGATGCCCATTTTTTATAGTCATATTTCTAGCCCTACAGCTGATGTAGGCATCCAGATGTTGCCTTAGCATGTTGCACAACTTTTCTTCTTGGTGTACAAAAAGAGGGGTTTATTTTCAAAGTTATTTCAGGGTCGAATTCTATTGTTTTGACACGGGTAGGGTTTGAATCAGCTAAGCATAGATCCATTTGATGGTTTCTCTTGGTTTCCTTTAATGCTTCCTCTAAGGACAAGGTGTTGGGATTTTCACTTTGGAGTATGTGTTCAATTAAATCATCTTCATCTGACTGTCCTCCTCCCATGGAAATTTCTAGGGTATACAGTTGAGCTGAGTAGACTTCATCTTCTTCCTCCTCTTCTAGCCATAAGGTAAGTCATCTTCTAGAGATGGCTGAGCAAGAGGGTACAAGACCAACTGCTTGGATAGATGCCCATTTTTGATAGTCATATTTCCAGCCCTATAGCTAATATAGGCATCCAGATGTTGCCTTAGCATGTTGCACAACTTTTCTTCTTGGTATACAAAAAGAGAGGGGTTGATTTTAAAAGTTCTTTCAGGTCCGAATTCTATTTTTTTGACACGGGTAGGGTTTGAATCAGCTAAGAATAGATCTATTTGATGGTTGCTCTTAGTTTCCTTTACTTCTTCCTCTAAGGACAAGGTGCTAGGAGTTGGACTTTGGAGTATGTTTTCAATCAAATCATCTTCATCCGATTTTCCTCCTCCCATGGTAGTTTCTAGGGTATAGATTTGGGCTAAGAAGATTTCATCTTCTTCCTCCTCTTCTAGCCATAAGGTAAGTCATGTTCTAGAGATCGTTGAGGAAGAGGGTACATGACCAACTGCTTGGATAGATGCCCATTTTTTATAGTCATATTTACAGTCCTACAGTTGATGTAGGCATCGACAGTGGCTAACCAAGGCCTCCCAAGTATGATAGGATAACCAGTAAGCTTGGCCTTAGGCTGGAGAACTAGGAAGTCTAGAGGGTACTCCCAGGAGTCAATGGAGACCATCACATCCTCAACAACCCTCTCAGGGGTTACTGTGGAATGGTCTAAAAGTTGCAAAACTATTGTGGTCTTTCTTAATGAGCCTTGGAGATTGAGTTTGATCATGGTGTCCTTTGTCATTACATTAATGGAAGCCCTAATATCAATCAAAGTGTGTGGGAAAATGGTGTCATTGATGTGCACATCTACTACAGGGCTTCCAGGGTACAAATACTTTGGGAAAATTACCTGCCCCAACATTAATTCAGACAACTGTCGAATGACATTAATGGTAGGGGTGTCTATTTTTCACCTCCCTCGATGTTTGAAACACTTCTCTTTAATCAAATTATTGTAAATAGGTACATCCTTGATGGATTTGAGAAGTGGAATTTTGACACATAGATTTTTCAATTCACCCAGAAGTTCATTCTCTTCTAGGGTAGGATGGACTAGATGAGTTAATGTTTCAGGAAAGTGTGGTGGATTCATTCTCGGCATGCTTTCCTCTCTTTCATCCTCACTCTCCCTAGGCAGAGGTGGAGGTTGGCTGTCTGGGAGTACTCTCCCAAATCATAGGTTGATTTCCTGAACCTTGATAGCATAAGAAGGATAGGGTTTCTCTCCAATGTATACTTGTTGTTCCTGTCTATTTTTCGGGTTCGGATTTGGCTCAGCGGGCATCTAAGGTTGTTCAGTTGGAGCAGGGTGTAAAATATGTGGTTGAGTAGGAGGTGAAGGCAATAAATCTGGAGCATTGTTGTATGGGGGCCTCCACCCCTGGGTGGTACATTCCACTGAGGTTATGGCAGAGTATATGGTTGAAATGACTAGCAGGTTGGTTGGGAATGGTATTGAGGTGCAAAAGACCAAGGAGGAGGTGTACACCAGTAGGGATGAGAAGGGCCCCCCCAAGATGGAATGGATGTGTTCTGGTTAGCATTGTAATATGCATGGGATGACCCCTGCATTCCTTGCAGGTATGGCCAAGGCCCATGTGGTCTCCTTTAATTTATGTAGATAATTTGTTCAGTCACCCCTTCAGTTCCCTAATACACAACTTTTAGTCCACGTAGAGAAGCGCTCTTGTTTGTGGAGTGGTTTTCTTCACAAATCGAGCATATTTCAATCAGGTTTAATGGACATCCATTCCTAGGGTGCCTCCTTATGCATCTAGGGAAGAATATGGCTAATGCTCTCTCTCCTTCCTCCTTATTTCTCTTGATGTGCATAGTGTCAATATGTAGGGTAAGGGTTTACAAAATTTCACTCTTGAAGTCTTCCAGCAAATTTCCAATTTCACCCTTTATGGATGTGTTGGAAGAGATGGGTTGGCCATTGGTTGACTACCCCTACCCTTTTTCCTGGCTGCACTATAATGGCTCCTAAATACAGTCTTGATATCTTCATAGGGTAGCTGGTAGATGTCCCCTCCTTCAAGGAGGTTTAAGGTATCGAGAAGATATTCGCTTACCCCTTGAAGTAGGACTAGCTTTAGTGACTCACGATCAAGTGTGCACCTATCCCTTTTGTAGCTAAGCTAAAATATTTCTTCATAATCCTCTAGGGATTCATCATGCCCCAAGTTCATCCTAAAAAATTTCTCTTTAGTGTCTTTGGACTGGCTGTAGTCTTGGTACTTGTTGTTGAAGGTTTGCTACATCTGAGCCCAGGTTGTGATGTTATCCCTAGGTAAACCCATGAACCAGCGCAGAGCTGCATACTTGAGAGTATATGGGAATGATTTCAACTTCTGCTCTTCAGTGGTGTGATCATAAGTTCTACATATGAAATCGAACTCAAACAAGAAAGTATCTGGATCTTCTAAGGCCAGGCCATGGAAATGAGGAAGAGAAGAGGGGCTTATGTTTTTCATCTTGGTATCCCCATTAGTTTCTTTAATGGGAAAGGAACCCTTAACTCTTTCTATATCTCCTCTGTCATTTCTATTTTCAGCTATTAGGTCAGTTCGAATGGGTTCTCCTTCTTCTTCTTCCCCTATAGGCTCTTCAAAAATCCATGGTTGTTCACCTAAGGGGTCCTCCAATTCACAACCACTGAAGAAGAGGTAAGGATGACTGTTTGAAGTGGTGGGGTTATTTAGTAGAAATTTTCCTAAGTGATCCCTATTCCTATGAGGCATGAAAGAAGTGTTTTTTTTGTGTGGTTTTTTTCAAGCTTTCAGACTAATTGTAGAATTGAAATAACAAAATGAATTGAAAATAACCGTTGAATGAAATATTACTTGCAGAATGGAAAAGAAAGCAAACAAACTTACAGTTACTTTTGCAGAAATGAAGCTAATATAAGAATGTCAGAGATAAGAAATGGAAGAAAGAGAGAATAAATCACATCTTACTCAGACACCTCCCTGGTAATAGCGTGAAAAAGTGATGAGCTCTAGTATTGCATCAAGAATGCTACAACTTTACCTTATCAACATGGGGTTCATACAAACTTGGAGGCAACCGTGTTGTATACACAAGCATATGTGATGGGTCCACTCTTTTTCACTGCTAAGCTAGTGATAGACCACTATGGTTTCTCAAACCATCCTTCTATTGATTCAGAAGGAGCTTGATTACCTATGAGGAAAAGGGAATTTTGGACTAACTAAAATCTTATCTACTGTAGTAAGGAAAGACTAAAATAAAACACTTAAACACACCATTCATCTAACTAACTGCAAAGAGGATTTTATTCGAAAGAATTCTAAGTTAAAATGTGCGTAATCCTACTATCATAGGCATGCAATCTGAAATAACCAAACATTGTACTATTGTGCATGTAAATGAACACAATAACTCTTTTTTCCTTTCTGTCTTTTTTGTGTGAAAATATGAATTCTAAATCCTCTTCGTGATGTGGCAGGTGGGTTAGAGATGGTGGTGGAAGGTCAGATGGCTTAGGAGGCAAGTAGGGGTCTTATCCTATCTTCCTAGATGCTTTTTCCACAATTTAGCCTCAAAGCAAGCCACCATAAGTCATCCTACAGGATGTCCCAATGTTCCTAGAGGATCCCCTGTATTCCTACAAGATCCGTCCGAGAGTAATAGGAGAGATTTAGAAGGTGGTGTAGGGCTTAGGGAAGGTGAATGGTGGGAGAAATAAGGCAAGAGAGTGACTAGGACTTCTTCAGAGCTCAAAACAAAGTCTGTAAGATGGTTGGATTTGCTCAACAACCCTGGCAAGTTGTTCTAACGAATGATGAATTAGGTGAATGACATAGTGGATTTTGACGATCATGAATGGATGAAATTAGGTTGGGGTTGCTAGTCATGAGATATCCCTGCACTATTGAAACTCCTGCACTACATCAATCACTAGCATTTATCCATGAATCATGTAAAATGAGAAAGATTTTCAATCAACTAAGAAAACATAATTTCATTATCTAGTTGCCTATTTAATGCATGAAAAAATTTGCACAATAACATGAAACCCTTATGAGATCTAATGCAAGGCTGATTATATCGAAAATAACAGTTAAATCCTATTCTTGAAAACTAAAAAGATACTGGCCTAAGTAGCAGAAAAGCCTAAATTTCGTAAGAAATCAGAATTTTGTCTTTTTGGTGTTGCATAGGAGTTCTTTCCTCAAACCATGGTCCCTGAAGGGAGGAGTGAGGCCAAAAATTCATACTATCAGCTCTTTTGTATTCCTTTATCTCCCTAAGCTACTACTAAAGCAATTCACAAATTGAAGAAAACTAATCAAATCCACAACTACTTGTAATGAAATAATGCTAAAACTAATTCAACCATTAATCTATGAAATCAACTAAGCATACAGATACAAGAAGAGGAGCCTTTGCTGCTAGGGTCGAGACCTAACCCAAGAGATTCGGTCCTCTGAGTCAACTCAGTGCTGGATCAAGGAAATCGTCATTCTCATTATCATATCAGAGAATTACATAACAATGTTTTCCACAAGTCTTGAACTCGAAAAATGCTTAGTTCTCTTCCATAAAAAATATGAATCCTAATGAGGCTCTAGGCCTGTTTATTTATACAACTGAAGTCTCCAACGACTTCCTTAAATCTAGGGAGGCTTCACTCCCAAACTCAAGATGAACTGCCTCTTTGACTATCACTGGCTCGACTGCCTTTTGATCTTCATGCCTGGGTTACTTGCAACTCCGAGCTAGTGTGATTTGATGGAGGAATATTCGAATGAGTGAGGATTAAATGAGGAGGATATATCTCCTACAATTTCTCCTCCTTGTCTCATTCAAGTTTTCGCACTTAATTAGCCAAAATTTCCATGATTTGCTCTCAATAACCTACAATCAATGCACATTAGTCCACTAGGCATAACATCTAACTTTTACTCATCTCGTTAAGAAAAATATAGTCAAAATATGTAAGGAATTATGTGAAGAGTTGATTTAAATAAGCTTAGTGGTGTATCGAGGTCCATATAGTTACCCAATGACGAGACTCATCAAGGTGGTATCACCTTCACATGTTGGGTGCACAGATGAAATAATGGGCGGAAGAACAATGGTTTCCACTATTGATATGCCGACCCAAAGTAAGTATTATATTTAATGGATGGGTTGTATTCCATTTCCTCAACTCTAAGGATGCATACCTAATATTGAAGGAACCGTGGGTGAAGGGTCGAAGGTTTCTGATCATGCAATGATGGAAAGTGGGTTTTGACCCTTTCGCAGAGGCACCTAGAAGGAATTTCATTTGTGTAAAACTGTTAGGGATCCCTATTGAGTTGTGTAATGTTAGTGCCGTCACTAAGATTGCTAATAGGATTGTGAGATTTTACTACTGGGATGAGGTCTCTTTTGGTCAACTCGATAAGAGGATGGTGTGGGTGTTGGTGGAGGTGGAATTGGGGTAGAGGATTGATAGTTGAGTTGGAGATGAAATGGAGAAGCTTCTCATTTACTCTAGCTAGAAATGCCGACCCAAAGTAAGTATTATATTTAATGGATGGGTTGTATTCCATTTCCTGAACTCTAAAGATGCATACCTAATATTGAAGGAACCGTGGGTGAAGGGTCGAAGGTTTCTGATCATGCAATGATGGAAAGTGGGTTTTGACCCTTTCGCAGAGGCACCTAGAAGGAATTTCATTTGTGTAAAACTGTTAGGGATTCCTATTGAGTTGTGTAATGTTAGTGCGGTCTCTAAGATTGCTAATAGGATTGTGAGATTTTACTACTGGGATGAGGTATCTTTTGGTCAACTCGATAAGAGGATGGTGTGGGTGTTGGTGGAGGTGGAATTGGGGTAGAGGATTGATAGTTGAGTTGGAGATGAAATGGAGAAGCTTCTCATTTACTCTAGCTAGAAATGCCGACCCAAAGTAAGTATTATATTTAATGGATGGGTTGTATTCCATTTCCTGAACTCTAAGGATGCATACCTAATATTGAAGGAACCGTGGGTGAAGGGTCGAAGGTTTCTGATCATGCAATGATGGAAAGTGGGTTTTGACCCTTTCGCAGAGGCACCTAGAAGGAATTTCATTTGTGTAAAACTGTTAGGGATTCCTATTGAGTTGTGTAATGTTAGTGCCGTCACTAAGATTGCTAATAGGATTGTGAGATTTTACTACTGGGATGAGGTCTCTTTTGGTCAACTCGATAAGAGGATGGTGTGGGTGTTGGTGGAGGTGGAATTGGGGTAGAGGATTGATAGTTGAGTTGGAGATGAAATGGAGAAGCTTCTCATTTACTCTAGCTATCGATTAATAGGGGTGGCATAGAGGTGCCTACATTGTCATGAGACCGACCACCCCATTGTATCCTGCCTGGGGTTGAGAAAACAAGATCTCAGCATGCGGGAGTCAAGGGATTTCACTCCACGAGTTTTGGCTCACAGGGAGGATTTGGTTTGTGGATTAACTACCCAAGGCATGACTTTGGGACTCGAGCATGGAGTAGTGGCTTATGTTGGGCTTCCAATTTCGATGATTCTTTAGGTATTTCATCCCTCTATAATGACTCTATTGAACATTGCCATGATTTTTTTGTACCCCTTTCACAAAATTGCATTTCCTCGGGTCATAATTGCATGAAGCCTATTTTTTTGAATCACATTGCTACTACCTCATTGGTGAGGATGGCCCCTCAACCACTCCATATGGTTTCTGCTGAACAATTGGTTTCTCTGGAAACTATGGTCCCATGTGAACACCCTGACACTATCCCTTATTCTCTTCATTGTCTTGTGACTTGCTCTTCTTCGCATGATTCTCATGGTCGAGTGGGCAGGCTCACAACCTCTTCCATTCCTCCCGGTAATGCTCCACCTCCATCTATTCTCTTGCCCGACAGAGAGCTGGAAGCCCTGATCGGTTCTGTTGAGACCCTTGAAAATTTGACCATAAAGATGTATTTTTTCCAGAGTCCTGTCATCCCATCTGGACTGTCCTCTCGAAAAAATGTCACACATTGCAAAAAGAGGGATCCATGATTCAAAAAGGTGACTGATTCCAACAACATCACACTATCCCCATCCTCAGACCCAGATTCTAGAGGTGAAACTTTTAGCATAGATACTACTTTCACTATCGGGTGGATTTGTATTCTTGATGTCCATGGTACTTAGGTCCTTAGAGGGGATACACCCAACCATGGGGTTCCACCATGACCATTATCTCCATGAATGTCTGGGAGTTGGGAGTGCCCCATAAAATCTTCTCTCTTTGGGGTTGTATTCATTTCTATAACCCTTCTATGATACTTTTTCAAGAAACCATGACATATCGTGAGAAAGCATGGGAGACAATGCTCTCTCTTTGTCCTCAGTGGCTAGTTTCCGCATCTGAAGCCATTGGAGTTTTAGGGGGATTGGGGATGATGTGGAACCCCAACATCTATGAACTGAAGGCATACATTTCATGTGCAGGTATCATACTATCCGGATATAAGTTGGGGTCGAGCCAGAGAATAAGGATTATTAATTCTTATGCACCTTATACTGGACACAAAATCTATTGGGACTAAGTGGCTAAATTAGGGCTGTTAGGGTTGAGTTTGCTTATTATCGCTAGGGATTTGAAATTTTCATTGGGGTAGCAGGAGATATGGGGTATTAGGGTGTGGGAGGATGGTTTAACTTCATACTTCATAGACATGATGAAGGCACACACACTAGTTGACATTGCACTAGATCCCTTAGGTTTCACATGGAAGAATGGATGCACTGGTGGGGAGGGAATATCTAAGAGGATTGATAGATTTTTGGTGAGCCAATCTCTTTACCATAATCTATCTAACATGGAATCATCAATTATCCCTACCACCATCTCTGATCATATGCCAATAATTCTATCCTGGGGTGAGGAGCACTTGAGGAGAACATACCCTTTTAAATTTAATCCAAGATGGTTGCAGATGAAGGATTTCAAAAATTTGGTCAACTCTGTATGGAAAAGGCCATTGTTTCCTGCCCCTATGCACTATTTGTTTTCCATATCCACTAAGCATTGGATGTTAAAATGGGAAGCGCGTTCGTGGATTTTGGATAAAATAAGAGAGGAGATTAAAAATCTTCTAGACATTGATCATTCTATTAGAATTTTTAATGATCCTTTCGACCCTCTATATTTCTCGGATACATACAGGGAAAAGATAATTGAGCTAGAAGGCATTAGAGATTTGATTTTGTTGAACCAAGAAGCAGAAATTTGGATGAAAAGTCAGGCTTTATGGGTGTAAGTAGGGGATAAGAACACAAAATATATTCATCATTAGTTCAATATCAGAAAGAACATAAATTCCATTAGGACTATATAGGGTGTTGTGGGTAATATCTTTTCATCACAATATTCTCTGGAATGTGCAACTATATCTCATTTCAAGAGTCACTATATGGATTGAGAACATGACTTACTCTCTCAATCAACATTTATTTCTCACATCCCGGAAATGTTTTCGGTGAAGGATAACAATAATCTGGGTCGTCCCATCACTAGAGGGGAGTTAATTGAGATGATGTGAGATAGTGCTAAGGATAAGAGCCCTAGACTACATGGTTGGGGGACATAAAGTTTTATTTTTTAAATTTTATAGATTGAATTAAAATAGATAGTGATGGTTGCAATAGTTGTGGTAAGCACTGACTAGAATTGAATTATCAACTTGAAACTATCATCTTGATTTCAACAGATCACGAATATATTATTCAAAACTTTGTATGAATAGTTTGATGACCTTGTAGACATGGTGAAATTATTGAGCCGAGATGCTCATTTTATAGCCCAATATGATGTGTAAGGGTGTATATTCATCATCAAAGTTGAAAATTTTCTCATATTGGCCAAAATAAAAAAATCTAAAAATCTAAGAAAAAATAACTATACATAACATTTAAATAATGTCTAGTCATAAAAAAATTGCAAGTGAAGAAATTAGATCCCTCTTGGCTCATGTTAAATACGTATTTAAGATGGATCTATACCGGTTTATAGATCCCTCTTGACTCATGTTAAATATGTATTTAAGATGGATCTATACTAGTAATAGAAAATGACTTGGAAAGTGTTGACTACATAAAATTTAGCATATATATAACTTGATTTGAATCATGGTGAATCCCTTGTCTACAGAGTTGAATTTCACATCATCAATATCCTTTGCAAGTGTTATGTTACACCGACACATGCGGTTTGGACTTAAATGTGATTGAAGTGTTGTGTAGGCCACGAATTTTGCAATTGGTTATTTTTTTTTAATTCAAAATCTAACTTATTTAGTTTGAAATTTGTTATTGTTTTCTTTTCACTTACCATTTTATATTTCAGTGCATTTTAACTGAAAAAATCATGTTCAAAAGGTTTTCAAGCTTAAATAGTCTTGTTTATGATTGAATCATAAGACTTGCGGAGATCAAACCTCCCTAATTAACTGTTAAATCACATTCTTAAAACTTAATACACTTGATATCAGTTATCCAATCCCCACTTAACTCTTAGAACACATCCTTCGAACTTAATACACTTGATATTTGCTATCCATAATTTGAGCTCTTACATGGCGGTTTTTTGGAGGTAATATCACCATAAATATGTACTACTCCACTTGTCTCGTTTCCCATACATTCATCCAAAATAAAATTTATCAGCGAAACGTTACAAAACATATATTATAAATGCCATGAGGAATGGTAATATCACCGTAAATATGCACCGCACCACTTGTCCCGTTGCCCCTACATTCATCCAAAATAAAATTTATCAACGAAACGTTACAAAACATATATTATAAATGCCATGAGGAATGCCTCAAAGTGGGTTTTATTAATATTTACAATAACACACACGCTATTCAAATGATAACTCCAAAGTGAAAAGAAGCACGGGTTAACATAAACGGCATCCTCGACATTTCCCATATAAGCAATGCCCAAAATTAAATCATTAAATAAATCGTGGGTTTATCGTAAAGTTTACACATTAATTTGTCCTCCATACTTTCATTTGAAAATGTTATTATCTGTGCGAAAGTTCAAATAGTTCAACTCAGTTGATATGTTACTTAAAACCTGGAATCCATGTTGACCTGATTATGATGACTATATTCGTGAGAAGATTTCAAAATGATAGTTAATGGCATGTTGTTAACCAAAATATAACATGTCGATCTGTGTCTTGATTCACCCTTTTTGCATTCAACCTTAGGCCGTTGTAATTTCAAAACGAGTTGGCAAACAATGATCTTGTTTTGATACATATGATTTCCATGCAACCAATATATCCATAATATAACAAGCATGTAATATACATATGTTATTCACAATATATATTATAGAGTTAAAATATCATGTTTTTCATTTTTAATTTTTTTTTTCATCTTGACTTTTGGAAGTTTGTCATATGTATATACATAGTAAAGATGTAAACAATCATTTCATTTATACACCGGTCTAGATTCATCTTAATTCCAGATCTATCAAGCGTCGAGAGGGATCAAATCTTTTCAGGTGCAAACTTTTCTTCAAGTTTTTCACTCTAATTAATTAATTAGTTAATATATATAATCTAATGGTGGCCCTAATAAAAAACACAGCTCTCCCAAACTTTATAAATAACACAAAAACAAAACGTCAAATTCTATTTATGAGGAATCACAGTGTGAAAATATTTCAGGATCTGTGTGAAGTGGAAAATGATTTCAGTGTGAGAAAGAACTATGCTTTCGGTGTGAAAAAGAAATGTGATTTCAGTGTGAGAAGAATTTCTAGGTTTGGTTTCTTCCTCCGTGAATCTTTTTAATTTTTATTCAGAAAACATGAATAGTGCAATTTTCTTTGGCATGTTTTGTTCAATCCAGAGGGTTGTCTTTATATTTTATCTTTTTCATAATGAACTTCAACTCACAATAAAATGGACAAATTTTGCTTCACTCCAATTTATCCCAAGGCAAGCAAATTTGTTCATATAATATAAAATATATTATCAATATAATATATTTTATATCAATATATTAATATATTATATATTAATATTAATATGTTATATATTAATATATATTATATAGAATATAGAATATAATATAAAACATTCTCGACGTTCCGGCAAAAACTAATGTTGATGTTTCATTCATATAATATAAAACATCCACATAAAACATTGGTAATTGATATGAGCCAAATATCATTTAATGCAAAGTTTAATATAATTATTGGTAGATCAGCCTAGATTCAAACATTAAATGTTTGTTTTTCATTCTCAACGTTCCAGTAAAAAATAATATTGATGGTTCGTTCATATAATATAAAACATCCACATAAAACATTGATAAAAATCATTTTCCACTTCGCACAGATCCTGAAATATTTTCACACTGTGCTTCCTCATAAATAGAGTTGGATACTTTGTTTTTGTGTTATTTATATCGTTAGGGAGAACAATGTTTTTTTACTAGGGCTGACATTAGATTAATTAGATTAAATTTTCACATAACATTTACGTTTTACATTTATTTACATTTACATTTACACGTTTATGTTTATGTTTTTTTACATGAGATCTACCCCATTTCATTAGATTAAATTTTCAAATAACATTAATTTTATGTTTACATTTACATTTACATGTTTATGTTTTTAGGTGAGATCTTTTACTTACATCTACATAACATTTACGTTTTAGATTTATTTACATTTACATTTACATGTTTATGTTTACGTTTTTACTTGAGATCTACCCCATACTGGGCTGTAGAACACCTCTGGGCACAATGATACTATGGATCATAATTATATAAATATGCATGCCTAATATTAAATTGCATGGATATGTTTAATTGTTTGTATTCTTTTATGTAGTAGTATTATTATGTGTAATAATAATAATAATATATAATATGTTCAATATATCATATGCATGGGATGTAAATAATGTAGAGAAAGAGTATTATGTATATACAAATAATTATACATAAATTAATTTTATGTGTAATTTTATGACTGTGTGGTGTGAAAATATAATGATAGTTATGCAATATATATATATATATATATATATGAAAATATCGCATGGAATTAAGTCAAATCAAGGCTGATCAAATAGTTAAACATAATAATTAATTGATATAAGGTGCAATAATTAATTGAGACTAGGTGTCAGAACCAAGTGAGTTAGGAATTATTGGAGAACTTAAACAAGGAAATTAAAAATCGATATGTAAAATGACTGAAGACTACACAAGTGTGTTAAACCATAAAAGATCCAGAAATGAAAAAGGCAATAATCAATCAAATCTATCCAAAGAAAGGAAATTTTCACAAATTTGAATGGGGAACCCCTTCATTTTTACTCAAAATGAAGGGATATGTTGGCGGGCCAACAAGTCCTTAGATGGAGTACTTGACTCAAGGGTATAATATGACTTAGCTTGCATAATCACGTTGGATTTCTCTTGGCACATAAGAATGGACGAACTATTATCGTGATGAAAATAGGGCCCCTCGTTGCCCCATTGCGGAGGTTGAGGAGCCTGGGAAACCGTTTGTTGTTGAGGTTGTGCACAAAATTGATGAGTCAATAAAACAAGTTGTTGAGTAGCAGGTGAAGGTGCAAGAAGTGAGTGGACTTCATCCATTTGAGGGCACTTGTGAGTCAAGTGCTCACCTTGACAAATATTGCAAGGCAATTTGATCTTATGGCAATGTTTAGATGTGCCCCCTCCCAGATTAGGTGGGCTTGGTTGACTCTCCTAAGCAGTTTAATTCTTTCTTTTATTCTTTTTATTCTTCTTCCCACTATGTTGTTGAGTAATCTCTGTTGTTTTAGACTTCATCGTAAGAACATTGGTGGGTTGCTTAGAAGAGGGTGCTTTTTCAAAGCCATATGCACTTGTTGAGGATTGTGATGTTGTGATTAATTGCCTAAGTAGGGAAGCAAGTTGGCTCACAGAGTTAATAATAGAACCAATCACACCATCAAAGTGAGGTCCTATGGTATGTTTGGGTGGGTTGATATAAGGGTGTGGAGCATTAGGGATTACTTCATAAAGCATACCCGATAGAGAATAAATAAAATCCAATTATTGGGTAGCCAAAACCGCTTCTTCCTTGGTGAAAACCTTAAAGATAGAAACATCCTTGGCTATGGGAGGTAATACCAATTGAATGAACCATTTCCAAAGAATTTCATCAAGGATTTTGGTTTAGAAAAACCTCTTATGACCTCACCACTCATGGATATGATCAGAAATCATAATGGATTCGTTTTGTTTAAAGTTAGATAAGAGATCAGAATCAATGTCGTGCCTTGTGCGTAACCGAAATGGAGTTTAAGAGGTTTGGGTCAAGGAAGAAAATTTGTTGTAAGATGTCGTATCTAGTTCAATGTACCATTTTATAGCATCTCTAGTTAGGGTATGTTGGAACAGACGTAATTTGATTGAATCATCCACCAAAGAGTTTGATTAAAACCATAGATATTAGGTGGTGATATGTGTTGATGTATTTTTAGGCTTCCCTTCAAGTTTGGGTGGTAATTTTGTAGGCATCGTGGCCACCAATGATCATGATGGATGGTGTCATTCATGAACTTAGCAAAATCTGGAAGATCAAGTGAGGATAGGAAAGGACTATGTAGTTGACTGAATGGGTCATATGAGGAAGATCTTGCTGACCAACTATGAGCTCCCACCATATTCTAGTTCCAAGGAACCGTTTGTAGACCATGGTGATAATTCACATTAGCATATAAAGGATCTGGGCAAATGTGACTAGTGTAAGGAACTTGCCCCCTAGGATAAGTGCCCATAGAGAGAAAAGGACCCATAAGAGCATGATTGTTAATACAGTTGTACCCAACATGAAAAGAAGGACCACCTTTGCGCAACAACACCAACATAAGGAGGATAATTAACTAGAATCATAGTGCTAATGTTAGGGTTTCCCCCAGCTAAACTAGCCCTTCCAAGAAAGGTACTGGAGGATGACATCCCTCTAAACAATGAACTATACCAGGCTTGAGACATAGTAGAAGCATAGTTTCTGATGAGCACCAGTATTACAGAAAGAATGCTGCAACTCCTGGGGTTACCATCTTTACTTCATCAACTTGGGGTTTGTACAAACTTGGAGGTGACATTGTTGTATACTAAAAATAGATGTAATGGTCTACTCTTGTCACTTTTCAACTAGGGTGATAGACCACTTGGGTTTCACAAAATAGTCTTCTATTGACTAGAAGAAGTCTAACTACCAAATGGAGAAGGGGAAATTATCCTTAGTGAAAGAAAAGGAATGTTGCCTACTTTAAGGAATGAAAGACCGAATTGGAAGATGCTTGTAAAGTGACATGAAACCCTTTAGCTACTCATTGACACATTTTGCTTGCAAAAGAAACCTATCTTAACCTTATTTATAAGATGTGATGATCTAAACTAACTGAGAATGGAATATGATCTAGGGAGGCCTAATCAAAGCTTAAATGACAATTTTGCTAAATTTGGGCTCAAAAAAGGCTACTACAGGGTTTCCTGTAGTACTAATACATGATGTCCTAGTTCTACTATAGGATGCCCTATTTTACGATAGGAAACCGGCCAAAATCTTAGGAGGTGGTAGTGAAGGTGGAATGAAGTGTGGAAAAGGTATATAATTGAGGAATAAGGCATGGAGGAGGTGAAAAATATCCAGGGCTCAATAAAATTCTTCAATATGGTTGTATTTTCTCAAGGGAAATGGAGATTTGTCTTACAAAAATGATAATTCACATTTATGGTTTAGCTGGCTTTGGAAACTTGGGTGGATAAGGCTTGGATGAGGCAAATGAGATGAGGTCTCTCTGTAATTTAGAAGCTCCTTCAACAACATTTGCTCTTGTTTTCATTTGTGTACAAATTCATCTATACATGGGAAAAATTTATTAAATGGAAGAAAATAGGGTTATTACCATCTAGTGACTAAGTTCACGAATGGAAGTGCTTTGAAACCAATACAAAAATTAAGAGATCAACAATGACGACTGTAACTAATCTTAAGAAACTCAAAGAAAATGACCTACTCATCAAGAAACCCTAGATTATGCAGCAAAGAAAGAAATTTGTTTTTGGGTTGTATGAATGGAACCCTCAAGTCATGATCCCATAAGGGAGATGAGGTGAAAGCCACTATCACCAACTTTTCTGGAGTACTTTCTGTCACTATGATACCCCTGATCTAACTATCCACAAGTGGAATCAAGCTAATTAATCATCCACATACCTGCAAATTAATAAAACCAAAATCGTTTCAGCAGCTAACTATGAATGTAATCTAAGCATACATGTACAAAAACAGGAAATTTTGCTGCTAGGGTTGGGCCCTAACCCAAGTGCTTCAACCCTCTGAGTAGACTCAGTCTTGGATCAAGGGAATGCTTCTCATTTTCATTAAAATATAAGAAATACACAAGAGTCATTAGTCACAATGTCTTAGCTTGAAAATGCATCTTGGCTACAATAACAAAAAGTTGAATCCTAATGAAGCTCTAGGCCTTCTTGTTTATACAACTGAACTTACCAACAACTTCCTAAAATTTAGGGAGGCTTGGCTCCCAAACTAGAGATCAACTGATCTTCAACTGTCATTGGCTTGGTTGCCAATGATCTTAATGGCTCGGCTACTTGTAACTCCGAGTTGACGAGATCTGGTGGAGGAATCCTCGATTGAGTGAGTAGTTAAGGAGGGAGATCCAATCTCCTAAAATACCTCTTGTTTGTCTACTTTGAGTTCCTACACTTTAATTAGTCAAAATTTTCTCTAAAACCTACAATCAATGCACGTTAGACCAAAATACATGACATCTCATCTTTACCCTTCTCATTAAGCAAAATATAATAAAACATGTAAACAAATGTGAGAAAAGTTTATTTTAGTAAGCTGGAGAGTGGAATTAAGGTCCATATAATTTACCCATTGATGAGCCTCGTCATCACCCCCCTAGTGAAAGTTTTGCTCATCCTCTGAGCAACTCAATCTATGTCCATGTATTTTATTTCTTTGGTGGCCTCCATGACATTCCCGGCTTCTGTTGTAGTATCCTCCTCTTGTGGATAAAATCTTGCATGCTTCTCTATTTCCTCCCACTGATTTCTTTCTTCTTCTTCCTTCCTCTCTTCTAACATACCCAATAAAAATGGTGGACTTAGTTTCAAGCCAATCCAGTTGACTTCAAGTCTCCGCAATACTTTCTTATACAGTGAGTTCCTTTCTAGTGCATCCCTCGTTCTTTCATTAGAATGATACTACATGATATTTAGGTTGTAGGGTAAGGTGTTCCATCTCCTTTAGCATGCTTATTGGTTTCATCCCCTAGCAATCTCAAAGTTTCCTCAAAATGAGTGACTGCTTGCCCTTGTGTAGCTAGGTAGCTTGGTGCAAGCTGGGGATCATTGGCAATGAGGTTGTGGGTGTTAATGAAAACCATGGAGTTGATCTGATCTACTCTGATGTAAAGGGGTTTTGTTTCTTCTCTTTCCAATACCCTTTTTACTTCTTTAGCCCTAGCCTCTTCATGATTCATTCATGATGCGAAGGCCATTAGTTGTAAGTCCCCTAGCTTTGGATTGGGGTGCCACACACTCAAATCTGTTAGGGCCAAGTTATGTAGGTAGAATTCAGACATCTTGGCCCTGTCCTGTAGGGTTCTTTGGTCACAGAGGTAAATGAATTTCCTATAGTCTTGGAAAGGCATAGTTTTGCGTTGTTCTAGGGTTTTTATCTGAAACTGTAACCATTGTTCTTTTAGGTGTAAGGCATATGATTTTACTGACATCCTACACTAGATTACCTCCATGGAAAGACTTGCCATAGTTTCCAATTCGCTCCCCTTTTCCTGTACTTGCCTCCTTAGCCATGTGTTCTCGGCGTTTAGTTGAGATTTCATCACTCTTTCCCTATCTCTTATGCTACTCAACTCTCTGCCAATTTCTAGCAACTTTTCTTCCATATGGCCCACATCCTCTACACTTTTTGATTTAGAAATTTGCATCCAATGATGTGTCCTTTCTCTCTCCATTTCAAGCTCAAAGAATAGAGGGATGGAAAAATTTTGTGGTATTACTCTACCCCCCTTAATGAATTTGTAATAGGAGCTAAGGTTTGGCTGTGGGCTAGGTTCCTTCAGCTCCTGGGACTCTCCCTTTACTATCTCTTGAGTATCTATCTGTCCTTCTATTTGGGTTGCTGCCTATTTTCCTTCCCTTTGCCCCTGTTGTCCTTCCTGATCCCGTTTCTATGTTTCCTGTAGTTTTGACAGAGTTTCCTGTAGAACTATCTTTGTTTCCTGTAGGCCTGTCTGTGTTTCCTATAGGAGATCCTTCCCATTTAAAAAGGGGTCAAAGTAGTTTTGACAAAGTTTCCTGTAGGACTATCTTTGTTTCCTGTAGGCCTGTCTGTGTTTCCTATAGGATACCCTTCCATTTTTAAAAAGGCGTCAAAGGTTCTTTAACTTGTTTTCCTGAGGTTGACCTTGTGAAAGGCCTACTAGCATAGGTGATTGGTGATCTTGGTGAACCCTGTTGTGATGTTCCTTCTTCACCTTTCTTTCCTGGCGGGACTAAATTCTCTTGTTCTTTTAGTGAGTCCTCTATTATTATAGGAATATTTATAGGTGTTTCAAGTCTCCCTTGTTTTATCCTAGTGCTCCTCCTTGTTTTGAAGTATAGGGGAGTTTACCTCTGCCTCTTTCCTTTTGATTTGATAGGTGTACTTAGAGCAGTTAAGGCAGCAATTTCCTCCTTGTCTATGGCCCCCGGATACACCCTTGGAGATTCTTCTCCTTCCTTGCTTTGCATTTTAGGACTTGGTTCATCCTTTTGTTCTTCTTCCCTATTGTATTTTTCATCCTTTGTCTCATTTATTTCTGCCTCCTCTTCTTCAGGCTCTTCTTCTTCTTCTTCTTCATGCTCCTCTTCTTTAGGCTCTTATTGTTCTTCTTCAGACTTGTCTTCTTCTTCTTCTTGCTATTCTCCCTCTTCTTCACCACTAGAGGTAGGGCCTCTTTCAAACTCAATGGCTTGAATTTCATCTTCTCTGTTCATGTATTCAAATGTGAACCACATAATAGGGATTCTTAAGTTGTTTAGGGCATTTCTAGTATGATTTTGATCAATCCATGATGTGTCAGTTGTTGATGCTTCCCTTCTTGTACTTTGATTCTCATGTCTATTATTGATTGCAACAAAAAGGAAGGCACAATATTTCTTCTATGAGGAGGTAACTCTTCTCTTTTCCTTTCCTTTGCCCCTATTACCCCTCCTGATCCTATTTCTATGTTTCTTGTAGCTTTAATAGAGTTTCCTACAGGACTGTCTTTGTTTCCTATATCCCTATCTGTGTTTCATGTATGAGACCTTTCCCTTTTTAAAAAGGGGTCAAAGGTTCTTTAACTTGTTTTGCTGAGGTTGACTTGGTATCAGGCCTCCTAACATAGGTGATTGGTGACCTTGGGGAAGCATGTTGTGATGTGCCTTCTTCACCTTTCTTTCCTAGAGGGACTAAGTTCTCTTTTTCTTTTAGTGAGTCCTATATGTTTATAGTAATCTTGGTAGGTGTTTGAGGTCTCCCTTGTTTTATCTTGGTGCTCCTCCTTGTTCTGAAGTATAAGGGAGTCTACCTCTACCTCTTTCCTTTTGATTTGATAGGTGTATTTATAGAAGTTAAGGCAGCAATTGCCTCCTTCTCTGTGGCCTCCAGAGACACCCTTGGAGATTCCTCTCCTTCCTTGATTTTTATTTAGGAATTGGTTCATCCTTTTGTGCTTCTTCCCTGCTTTATTTTTTATCCTTTGTCTCATTTATTTATGCCTCCTATTTTTCAAGCTCTTCTTCTTCTTCTTCTCCTTCTTCATGCTCCACTTCTTCTGGATCTTTTTTCTCATATTTAGACTCTTCTTCTTCTTCTTCATGCTCTTCTGCATATTGGGGAGTGAGGGAGGATATCATTAAACTCCTGCATATTTCAAGGAATGGACCATCTAAGAATAGTAGTAAACCTAGATTTTTCAAATGCAAACACATTTGGCAAACATATCGAGTGGGATTCTTCTATGGTGCATGATCCAGAAGGAAATGTTGGTGTGGTGCCTACACAATTATAGAACCATGTAAATTCTTCCACTTTTGGTGGGAAGTGGGTCAAGGCACAAATAGTAAAGTAGAGAGTGTTGCACTATGGGGAGTACTGATCACAACAAAATGGTTGGGCTTGGAACACATACAGATCTATGGTGATGAAAATGGAATCATAGCCTAGGTCAAAGGATATAATAGTTTCAATCCTCCTATATTAGAAAATTGGATGAAACTCATGAGGACGTTGGTAAGCACTTATCAACATATCTATTTCGATCACATTTATAGGGAGCAGAACTAGACTGCATACTTACTATCAAAGAGAGGAATAGACAAGGAACCTCGTAACATTTTCTTTTTTGTGTATGAACATGGACCCATGAAAGAGGCTGACAGAATCAAATTTTCTTAGAGCTTGGAGGTATGATGGTATGTTTTTTTGGACAATGTAAGGAACATCAAAATATTTGACTAAGGAGATCTCTCCTATCATATTTGTTAAGAGAAAGATATTTTTGTTTTTTGGACAATAGATGAAAGATCATAGGTTATGGATTATACTAGAAAAATAAGAGATATAGTAGTAACAATAGTACTGTCAAGTAGATAAAAAGGCTTTTTTGTAGACAGATTGAAAACTATGAAAATTGTACTATATCTTTCATTAATATAAATCAGAAGCATTTTTTCCTCTAGAAAAAAAAAACTTTGTAGAAATCTAAACACCTAGAACCAATCTACCGATATTTAAATCTTTCTATTGCCTAGACATATTACTTTCTCACGACACAAGTCACTGGAGAAAAGTATCAATCTAATTAAAGCATTACATATGCAATAATACTAAATTAACAAGGAAATGCAATGATCATACTCTTATGTTGAAGAGTCAAATCATTAAACAAAAAGACCCCAATCTTCTCAATCCCAGAAATAAAATTACAAAGATATAAGAAAATATAACCAGACTACAAAAGAAAAAAAATGCTAGTTAGACTAAATCAAATCAAGTCACACAAATTTGTATAAATATGTATTCCACTATCAATTTTACAACATTCCTCATCCAAAATTTGTCACCTTCGAATCCTTAATCTCTCCTCAGAGAAAAAATTCTAGTCTTTTATACACAAAGGTTTTCCCATTTCAGTTACACATCGATATGCTTGGATACAAAATTAACCAAGAAACTAAAATTCGAAATTAATTTGGATTTACATTCTCAATATGGTCGATCTAGAATTTATTTTGTTGTAAGAACAACTGTCATTTATGATCCTCCACTTTGACTTCTCTGAGAAAAACCATTTTCAAATTTTGATGTTTCCTTATTGATTTCTCTTGATCAGATATGGCACAGTGACAGTTCGCATTCTACCCTTCTTGCCAATTGCATTTTTTTTTAGTTCCCCATCATGGCAACCAAGCCAAATCCTGCAAAACAATCATATACTTTAAAAAAATTATATTATAAGCAATACTCTCATTATTAAAAACTTAAAAGATTTGTATGATAAAAATAAGAGTATCATAATAGGATTTCTTCCTCATCATATCAAAAGATATTTTAATACAGAGATGGTGAACTAATTCTAGTTATTGCATCTCAATGCCTCGGCGGTCGTGTACATTAATTCAACAGTTTTCCCAAAATATGAAGAAAAGAGCCAAAATTCATAAGATCCCCTTACGGAACTGAGATTGTATCTTTGACTCATCACACGGGACATAGATGGAGTAGTCTTTAAATGTGATTTTTGAAGTGTCTAGCTAGAATTTGGCAAATAATTTTTGTGGCTAAATCTTGATTTTTTTGTTTAAATTGGTTTTTTTACAACATATATGGATTTAGCACCCTTAAAAATCCATGAGGCACTTTGATTGTGAAGAGTTCACCTATCAACCTTATGATTTTAAAGAATTGCTACAAAATTATAGACAAATTAGATTAGAAAATAAATCAAATCAGAAAATTTTCCTAAAAATCAAACTTAAAAACTACTCGCTCCTCTTTAACATAAGATCACGGAGACTTATATCGGGAAGGAACAATCCTACTAAATCTTTCACAAACAACAATTCACCTGCATATTAATGTTAATTTGAAATCTATTTACTAAATCTATTTATTAAGTAAGACTTTTTGGAAAGAGAAATTTTTATAGATTGAATTAAAATAGATAGTGATGGTTGCAAAGAACTGACTAGAGTTGAACTATCGACCTAAAACTATCATCTTGATTTCAACAGATCATGAATATACTATTTAAAAATTTGTCAGAATAGTTTGATGGCATTGTGGATATGGTGAAATTATTGAGCCGAGATGCTCATTTTACAGCTCAATATGATGTGTAAAGGTGTATGTTCGTCATCAAAGTTAAAATTTTGTTCATGTTGGCTAAAATAAAAAAAAAATAAAAAATGTAAAAAAAATAACTATACATAACATTTAAATAATGTCTGGTCATAAAAAAATGAAAATGAAGAAATTGGATCTCTCTCGACTCATGTTAGATACATATTTAAGATGGATCTATGTTGGTTTATAGATCCCACTCAACTCATGTTAAATATGTATTTAAGATGGATCTATACTAGTTTATAAAAAATGACTTGGAGAGTGTTTGACTACATAAAATTTAGCATATATATAACTTCATTTGAATCATGGTGAATCCCTTGTCTAGAGAGCTGAATTTCAAATTGTAAATATCCTTTGCAAGTGTTATGTTATGTCAACATGCGTGTTGTGGACTTAAATGTGACTGAAGTGTTGTGTAGGCAAAGTATTTTGCATTTGGTTCTTTTTTTTAAATTCAAAATCTGACTTATTTAGTTTGAAAGGTGTTAATGTTTTCTTTTCACTTACCATTTTGTATTTTAGTGTATTTAACTCAGGAAATTATGTTTCGAAGGTTTTCGAGCTTAAATAGTTTTGTTTATGATTGAATCATAAGACTTTTGGGGACCAAACCTCCCTACTTAATAGCTATATCACATTCTTAAAACTTAATACACTTGATATCTATTATCCAATCCCCACTTGATACTTAATACATCATTTAGACTTAATACACTTGATATTTTCTATCCATTATTTCAGCTCCTACATGTCGATTTTCTGAGATAATATCACCATAAATATGTACTAGTCCACTTGTCCTGTTGCCCCTACATTCATCCAAAATAAAATTTATTAGTGAAATGTTACAAAACATATATTATAAATGCCATGAGGGATGCCTCAAAGAGGGTTTTATTTATATTTACAATAACGCACATGCTATTCAAATGATAACTCCAAAGTGAAAAGAAGCATGGGTCAACATAAATTGCATCCTTGACATTGCACATATAAGTAATGCCCATATTTAAATGATTAAATAAATCATGGGTTTATCGTAAATTTTACACATTAATTTGTCCTCCATACTTTCATTTGAAAATGTTATTATCTGTGCCAAAGTTCAAATAATTCATCTCACCTGATATATTACTTAAAACCTAGAATCCACATGGACGTGATTATGATGACTATATTCGTGAGTGGATTTCAAAATGATGGTTCATGGCATGTTGTTAACCAAAATATAACATGTCGATCTATGTCTTGATTCACCCTTTTTGCATTCAACCTTAGCACGTTGTAATTTCAAAATAAGTTGGAAAACTATGATCTTGATTTGATACATATGATTTCCATGCAACCAATATATATACATAATATAACAAGCATGTAATATACATATGCTATCCACAATGTATATTATAGAGTTAAAATATCATGTTTTTCATTTCTAGATGTGTTTGTATATATATTAATGGAAGTTTGTCATATGTATATACATGGTAAAGATCTAAACAATAATTTCATTTATACACCAGTCTAGATTCATCTTAACTCTAGATCTATCAAGTGCCGAGAGTGATCAAATCTCTTGAAAGGAAAAACTTTCTTCAAGTTTTGCACTCTAATTAATTAATTAATTAATCTAATTAATCTAATGGAGGCCCTCATAAAAAAACACGTCTCTCCCAATTCTATTTATGAGGAAGCACAGTGTGAAAATATTTCAGGATCTGTGCGAAGTGGGAAACGATTTCAGTGTGAGAAAGAACTATGATTTCGGTGTGAGAAAGAACTATGATTTCGGTGTGAGAAAGAACTGTGATTTCATTGTGAGAATGATTTCGAGGTTTCATTTCCTCCTCCATGAATATTTTTAATTTTTATTCAGAAAACATAATGGGGCAATTTATTTTTGGCATGTTTTGTTCAATCCAGACGGTTGTCTTTATATTTTATCTTTTTCATAATGAATTTTGGCTGGGTTGTCTTTATATTTTATCTTTTTCATAAATAATTTCGACTCACAATAAAATGGACAAATTTTTGCTTCACTCCAATTTGCCTCGAGGCTTGGAAATTTGTTCATATAATATAAAATATATTATCAATATAATATATTTTATATTAATATTAATATGAATATGAATATGAATATTACTATTAATATACTATATATATGAATATAATATAACATATTCATATATAATATATATATATATATATATATATATATATATATATATATATATATATATATATATATAATTTTCACATTACATTTACGTTATACATTTATTTACATTTACATGTTTATGTATTTAGGTGAGATATTTTATTTACATTTACATTTAGCTGTTTAAGTTTTTTTACATGAGATCCACCCCATTATAGGTTTACATTTACGTTTACGATTTTACTTGAGATCTACCCCCATACTGGGCTATAGAGTGCCTCTCGATGCAATGATACTATGGATCTTAATTATATAAATATGCATGCCTAATATTAAATTATGTGGATATGTTTAATTGTTTGTATTCTTTTTATGTAGTATTACTATTATGTGTAATAATATTAATAATACATAATATGTTCAATATATCATATGCATGGCATGTAAATAATATTGATAAAGAGTATTATGTATATACAAATAATTATACATAAATTAATTTTATGTGCAATTGTATGAGTGTGTGGTGTGATAATATAATGATAGTTATACTCTATATATATATATATATATATATATATATATATCACATGGAACTAAGTCAAATCAAGGCTCATCAAATAGTTCAACATAAGAATTAATTGTTATAAGATGCAATAATTTATTGAGACTAGGCGCAAGAACCAAGTGAGTTAGGAATGGTTGTAGAATTTTAAAAAGGCAATTGAAAATCGATATGTAAAATGATTGAAGACTACACAAGTGTGTTAAACCCTAAAATATCTAGAAGTGCGTAAGGAAATAACCAATCAAATGTACCCAAAGAAAGGAAATTCTCACAAATTTGAATGTGGATCCCCTTTATTTTGACTGAAAATGAAGGGATATGTTGGTGGGCCAACAAGTCCTTAGATGGAGTACTTGACTTAAGGGTATAATATTACTTAGCTTGCATAGTCACGTTGGATTTCTATTGGCACATAAGAATTGACAAACTGTTATCATGATGAAAATAGGGCCCCTCATTTCCCCATTGTGGAGGTTGAGGAGCCTGGGAAACCATTTGTTGTTGAGGTTGTGGAGGGAATTGATGAGTCAAGAAAACAAGTCGTTGAGTAGCAGGTGAAGGTGCAAGAAGCCAGTGGACTTCATTCATTCAAGGGCACTTGTGATTAAAGTGTTCACCTTGACAAATATTGCAAGGGAATTTGATATTATGCAATGTTTTGATGTGCCCCCTCCCAAATCAGGTGGGTTTGGTTGACTCTCCTAAGCAGTTTGATTCTTTTTATTCTTTTTCCCATTAGGTTGTTGAGTAATATGGGGTGTTGTAGACTTCATCATAAGAACATCGGTGGGTTCCTCAAAAGAGGGTGATTTTTCAAAGCCATATGCACTTTTTGAGGATTGTGATGTCGTGATTAATTGCCTAAGTAGGGAAGCAAGTCGGCTCACAGAGTCAGATACAGAACCAATGACACCATTAGAGTGAAGTCCTATGGTAGGTTTGGGTGGGTTGATATGAGGGTGTGGAGCATTATGGATTACTTCATAAATCAAACACAATAGAGAATAAATAAAATCCAATTATTGGGTAGCCAAAATTTCTTCTTCCTTGGTGACAACCTTAAAGATAGACACATCCTTGGCTATGGGAGGTAATACCGATCGAGTGAACCATTTCCAAAGAATTTCATAAAGGATTCAGGTTTAGAAAAACCTCTTGTGACCTCACTACTCATGGATATGATCAGAAATAATAGTGGATTTGTCTTGTTTGAAGTTGGATAAGAGATCCGAATCGATGTTGTACTGTGTGGGTAGCTAAAAGTGAGTTTAAAAGGCTTGGGGCAAGGAAGAAAATTTGTTGTAGGATGTCGTATCTAGTTGAATGTACCATTTTGTAGCATATCTATTCAGGGTACATTGGAATAGATGTAGTTTGATTGAATCGTCCACCAAAGAGTTTGATGAAAACCATAGATGGTAGGTGGTGATATGCGTTGATGGATTTTTAGGCTTCCATTCAAGTTTGGGTGGTAATTTTATAAGTATGGTGGCCACCAATGATCATGATGGATGGGGTCTTTCATCAGATTAGCCAAAACTGGGAGATCAAGCGAGGATAAGAAAGGATTATGTAGTTGACTGAATGGGTCATAGGAGGAAGAGCTCGTTCACCAATTATGAGCTCCCCCCATATTCTAGTTACGTGGAACCATTTTTAGACCATGATGATAATTCATCCCGGCATATAGAGGATGTGGGCAAATGTGAATAGTGTAAGGAGGTTTCCCCCTAGTGTAAGTTCCCATAGAGAGAAAAGGACCCATAATATCATGATTGTTAATACAATTGTATCCAACAGGAAAATAAGGACCACCTTGCGTAACAACACCAACATAAGGAGGATAATTAACTGCAATCATAGTGTTAATGTTAGGGTTTCCCCCAACTAAAATAGTGCTTCCAAGAAAAGTATTGGAGGATGACGTCCCTACAAACAATGAACTATATCAGGCTTGAGACATAGTAGAAGAACTGTTGCTGATGAGCACGAGTATTGCAGCAAGAATGCTACAACTCTTGGGGCTACCAAATTTACTTCATCAACTCGGGGTTCGTACAAACTTGGAGGTGATAGTGTTGTATACACAAATAGATGTAATGGTCTACTCTTGTCACTTTTCAACTGGGGCAATAGACCACTAGGGTTTCTCAAAATAGTCTTCTATTGACTAGAAGAAGTTTGACTACCAAATGGAGAAGGAAAATTATCCTTAGTGAAAGAAAAGGAATGCTGCCTACTTTAAGGAATGAAGGACTAAATTGGAAGATGCTTGTAAAGTGACATGGAACTCTTTAGCTACTCATTGACACATTTTTATTGCAAAAGAAACCTAGCTTAACCTTATTTATAACATGTGATAATCTAAACTAACTAAGCATGGAATTGGATGTAGGGAGTATTGTAATTGATGCATGCATGTGTTAATTTAGCAATTGTGGAAAAATATTTTTTTGATGTTTTCATTTTATAAATGAAAAGGCTAATCTTCATTTGTTCTTTGGTAGGGGAGATAGGTATGGAAGAGGGGGTCTGGACTGGTCTTAAGTGTATGGAAGCCAAGTGGAGGCCTAATATAAGTTTAAATGACCATTTTTCTAAATTCGAGCTCAAAACATACTACTACAGGGTTTCCTGTAGTACTACTATTGGATGTCCTAGTTATACTACAAGATGCCCTATTTTACTACAGGAAATAGACTGAAATCTTAGGAGGTAGTAGGGAAGGTGGAATGAAGTATGGGAAAGGTATATAATGGAGGAACAAGGCATGAAGGAGGTGAATACTATCCAAGGCTCAATCAAATTCTTTAAGATGGTTGGATTTTCTCAAGGGAAATGATGATTTTGCTTACAAAACAAGAATTTAGATTTAGGGTTTAGTGGAATTTGGAAACATGGGTGGATAAGGCTAGGATGAGGAAAATGAGATGAGGTCTCCCTGTAATTTAGAAGCTCCTGTAACAACATATATTATTGTCTTCATTTATGCACAAATTCATTTGTACACGGGAAAGATTTATTAAATGGTAGAAAACAGGGTTATTACCATCTAGTGAATAAGTTCGTGAATGGGAGTGCTTTGAAAGCAATGCAAAACTTAAGAGATCAACAACGAAAACTGTAACTTATCCTAAGAAACTCAAAGACAATGATCCACTCATCAAGAAACCCTATATTATGCAGCAAAGCAAGAAATCTGTTTTTGGGTTGTACGAATGGAACCCTCAAGTCATGATCCCATAAGCGAGATGAGGTGAAATCCACTATCACCAACTTTTCTAGAGTGTCTTTTGTCACTATGATACCACTGATCTAACTATCCACAAATGGAAGAAAAATAATTAATCATCCACATACCTGCAAATTAATGAAATCAAAATCATTTCAGAAGCTAACTATGAATATAATCTAAGAATACATGTACAAAAATAGGAACCTCTGCTGCTAGGGTTGGGCCCTAACCCAAGAGCTTTAGTCGTTTGAGTCAACTCAGTGTTGGATCAAGGGAATGATTCTCATTTTCATTAAAATATAAAAAATACACAAGAGTCATCAGTCACAATGTCTTTGCTCAAAAATTCCTCTTATCTAGAATAACAAAATGTTGAATCCTAATGAGGCTCTAAGACTTCTTATTTATACAACTGAAGTGACCAACAACTTCCTTAGATTTAGGGAGGCTTGGCTCCCAAACTGGAAATCAACTAGTCTTCAACTATCACTAGCTTGGTTGCCAATGATCGTAATGCCTCAGCTACTTGTAACTCCGAGATGATGAGATCTGGTGGAGGAATATTTGAGTGAGTGAGGAGTTAAGGAGGGAGATCCAATCTCCTAAAATCCCTCGTGTTTGTCTACTTCTATTTCCTGCACTTTAATTAGCCAAAATTTTCTCCAAAACCTACAATCAATAAACGTTATACCACAAGACACGACATCTCATATTTACCCTTCTCATTAAGCAAAATATAACAAAACATGTAAAGAAATATGAGAAAAGTTTATTTTAGTAAGATGGAGAGTGGCATTAAGGTCCATGTAATTTACCCATTGATGAGCCTCATCATCAGCCCCCTACTAAAATTTTTTCTCATCCTCTGAGCAACTCAATCTATGTCCATGTCTTTTATTGCTTTGGTGGCCTCCCTGACATTACAAGCTTCTGTTGTAGTATCCTCCTCTTGTGGATAAAATCCTGCATTCTTGTTTATTTCCTTCGACTAATTTCTTTCTTTTTATTCCTTTCTCCCTTCTAACATACCCAGGAGAAATGGTGGTCTGAGTTTCAAGCCAATCCAGTTGACTATGAGTCTCTGCAATGCTTTCTTATACATTGAGGTCCTTTCTAGTTTATCCCTCATTCTTTCGGGAGAATGATGCTCCCTAATATTTACGTCGTAGGGTAAGGTGTTCCATATCCTTTGGCATTCCCACTAGCTTTCATCCCCTAGAAATATCAAAGTGTCCTCAAAATGAGTGACTACTTGCTATTATGTAGCCAGGTATCTTGGTGCAAGCTGGGGATCATTGGAAATGAGGTTTTGGGTGCTAATTATGGCCATGGAGTTGATATTTCCTACTCTGATGTAAAGGGTTTTTGTTTCTTCTCTTTCCAATACCATTTTTACTTCTTTAGCCCTAGACTCTTCATGATTCATCCATGATGCCAAGGCCATCAGTTGTAAGTCCCCTAGCCGTGGATTGGGGTCCCACACATTCAAATCTATTAGGTCCAAGGTATGTAGGTAGAATTTAGATATCTTGGCCCTATCCTCTAGGGTGCTTTGGTTACAGAGGTCAACGAATTTCCTATAGTCTTGGAAAGGCATAGTTCCGCCTTGTTCTAGGGTTTTTATCTGAAACTACAACCATTTTTATTTGAGGTATAAGGCATATGATTTTATTGGCATCCTGCACTAGAGTGCCTCCATCGAGAGACTTGCCATAGTTGCAAATTGACTCTCTTTTTCCTATACTTGCCTCCTCAGCCATGTGTTCTTAGCCTCTAGTTGAGATTTCATCACTCTTTCCTTGTCTCCTATGCTACTCAACTCTCTGCCCATTTCTAGCAACTTTTCCTCCATATGGCCCACATACTCTACACTTTTTGATTTAGCAATTTGAATCCAACAATGTGTTCTTTCTCTCTCCTTTTCAAGCTCAAAGAATAGAGGGATGGAAAATATTTATGCTATTACTCCGCCCCCCTCAATGAATCTGTAATAGGAGCTGAGATTTAGATGTGGGCTAGGTTCCTTCAGCTCCTGGGACTCTCCCTTTACTATCTCTTCAGTATCTACCTGTCCTTGTATTTGGGTTGTTGCCTCTTTTCCTTCCCTTTGCCCCTGTTGTCCTTCCTGATCATGTATCTTTGTTTCCTATAGTTTTGACAGAGTTTCCTATAGGACTATATTTGTTTCCTCTAGGCCTATCTATGTTTCTTGTAGGAGACCCTTCCCTTTTTAAAAAGGGGTCAAATGTTCTTTAACTTCTTTTCTTGAGGTTGACCTTGTGAAAGGCCTGCTAACATAGGTGATTGGTGATCTTGGAGAACCCTGTTGTGATGTTCCTTCTTCACCTTTCTTTCCTGGAGGGACTAAATTTTCTTGTTTTTTTAGTGAGTCCTCTATGATTATAGGAATATTTATAGGTGTTTCAGGTCTCCCTTATTTTATCCTGGTGCTCCTCCTTGTTTTGATGTATAGGGGAGTTTACCTCTACCTCTTTCCTTTTGATTTGATGGGTGTACGTAGAGCATTTAAGGCAGTAGTTTCCTCCTTGTCTATGGCCTTCAGATACACCCTTGGAGATTCCTCTCCTTCCTTGCTTTGTATTTTAGGAGTTGGTTCATCCTTTTATGCTTCTTCCCTACAATATTTTTCATCGTTTGTCTCATTTATTTTTGCCTCCTCTTCTTCAGGCTCTTCTTCTTCTTTTTCATGCTCCTCTTCTTCAGGCTCTTATTGTTCTTCTTTAGACTCATCTTCTTCTTCTTCTTGCTATTATCCCTCTTCTTCACCACTAGAGGTGGGGTATATTTCATACTCAATGGCTTGAATTTCATCTTCTCTATTCATGTCTACAAATGTGGACCACCTAATAGGGATTCTTAAGTTGTTTATGGCATTTCTAGTATGAGTTTGATCAATCCATGATGTGCCCATTTCTAATGCTTCCCTTCTTGTACTTTGGTTCTCATGTCTATTATTGATTGAAACAAAAATAAGGCACACTAAGTCTTCTATTTGGAGGTAAATCTTCTCGTTTCCTTTCCTTTGCCCCTTCTTTCCTTCCTAATCTCATTTCTATGTTTCCTGTAGTTTTGATAGAGTTTCCTGTAGGACTATCTTTGTTTCCTATATACCTATATATGTTTCCTATAGGATACCTTTCCCTTTTTAAAAATGGGTCAGAGGTTCTTTAACTTGTTTTGCTGAGGTTGACCTGGTGACAGGCCTCCCAACATAGGTGATTAGTGACCTTCGGGAAGCCTGTTGTGATGTGACTTCTTCACCTTTATTTCCTAGAGCTAGTAACATTTCTTGTTCTTTTAGTGAGTCCTCTATGATTATAGGAATCTTGGTAGGTGTTTGAGGTCTCCATTGTTTTATCATGGCACTCCTCCTTGTTCTGAAGTATAGGGGAGTCTACCTCTACCTCTTTCCTTTCGATTTTATAGGTGTACTTAGTGAAGTTAAGGCAATAGCTACATCCTTCTCTGTGGCCTCCGAAGACACCCTTGGAGATTCCTCTCCTTCCTTGCTTTGTATTTTAGGACTTGGTTCATCCTTTTGTGCTTCTTCCCTGTTGTATTTTTCATTGTTTATCTCATTTATTTTCCCCTTCTCTTCTTCTTCTTCTTCTTCTTCTTCTTCATACTCCACTTATTTAGGCTCTTGTTTCTCATCTTTAGAATCTTCTTCTTCTTCTTCATGCTCTTCTACATATCTGGGAATGAGGGAGGATATCATTAAAACTCCTGCATATTTCAAGGAATATGGACCATCCAATAATAGTAAATTTCTATTTTTCAAACGCAGAGACATTTGGCAAACATATCTAGTGGGATTCTTTGATGGTGCATGCTCCAGGAGGAAATGTTGGTGTGGTGCCTACACAATTATAGAACTAGGTAAATTATTCCACTTTGGTGGGAAGGGGGTCAAGACACAAATAGTAAAGTAGAGATCATTGCACTATGGGGAGTACTGATCACAACGAAATGGTTGGGCTTGGAACACATATAGATCTATGGTGATGCAAAGGGAATCATAGACTGGGTCAAAGGATATAAACATTTCAATCCTCCTATGTTAACAAATTGGATGAAAAACATGAGGATGTTGGTAAGAACTTATCAACATATCTATTTCAATCACATTTACATGGAGTAGAAATGGACTACAAAGTTACTATCAAAGAGAGAAATAGATAAGTAAGCTCATAACTTCTTCTTTTTTGCATATGAACACGAGCCATGAAAAATGCTAATAGCATAAACTTTTCTTAGAGCTTAGAGGTATGATGGTATTTGTTGTGGACAATGTAAGCAACATCAAAATATTTTACTAAAGAGATCTCTCTTGTCATATTTGTTAAGAGAAAGATATTTTTGTTTTTTGAACAATAGATGAGAGATCATAGGTTATGGATTATACTAAAAAAATAAGACATATAGTTGTAACAATAGTACTGCAAGGTAGATAAAAAGATCTTTTTGTAGACATATTGAAAACTATGAAAATTTTACTATCTATTTTATTAATATAAATGAGAAGTTTTTTTCCTATATATATATATATATATATATATATATATATATATATATATATATACCCCTAAAACCAATCTACACATATTTAAATCTTTCTAATACCTAGATAGATTACTTTCTTAGGACACAACTCACTCGAGAAAAGTATCAATCTAATTAAAGAATTACATATGAAATAATACTAAATTAACAAGGAAATGCAATGATCATACTCTTATGTTTAAGAATCAAATCATTAAACAAAAAAATCCCAATCTTCTCAATCCCAGAAATCAAATTACAGAGACATAAGAAGGTATAACCAGATTATGGAACAACAAAAATACTAGTTAGACTTAATCAAGTGAAGTCACAAAAATCTATATAAGTATGTATTCCATAGTCAAGTTTACAACATTCCTCATCCAAAATTTGTCCCTTTCAAATCCTTAATCTCTCCTTTGCTACAACGTACTCTCTCCTCCAAGAGAGCTTCCTCCCTCAAAGAGAAATTTCCAATCTTTTATACACAAAGGTTTTCCCATTTCGGTTACACAACGATATGCTTGGATACAGAATTAACCAAGAAACTAAAATTCAAAATCAATTTGGATTTACATTGTCAATATGGTCAATCTAGAATTTATTTTTTTGTAAGGACCACAGTCATTTCTGAACATCCACTTTGAATCCTCTAAGAAAAACCATTTTTGAATTTTGATGTTTCCTTATTGGTTTTTCTTTATCAGATATGATGCAGTGACATTTCAGATTCTATCCTTCTTGGCCATTGTATTCTGTTTTAGTTCCCCATCATGGCAATCAAACCAAATCCTGCAAAACAAACAAATAATAAAGAAATTAGATTCTAAGCAATACTCTCATTATTAAAAAATTAAAAGATTTATATGATAAAAATAAGAGTATCATAATAGGATTGCTTCCTCAGGATATTGAAAGAAAGTTTAATACAGAGAGATGGTGAACTAATTCTACTTATTGCATCTTGATGCCCGACTGTTGTGTACATTAATTCAACAGTGATCCAAAAATCCGAAGGAAAGAGCCAAAATTCATAAGATCTCCTTACAGAACTGAGAGTGTATTTTTGACTCGTTGCATAGTATATAGATGGAGTAGTATTTAAATGTGATTTTTTAGAGTGTCTATTTAGAATTGGGCGAAAAAATGTTGTGGTTAAATCTTGATTTTTATTGTTTAAACTGATTTTTTGAACCACATATATAGATTTAACACCCTCAAAAATCCATGAAGCATTTTAATTGTGAAGAATTCAGCTGTCAAACTTGTGATTTTAATGAATCCTTAATGTATCTGTACAAGCTTCTATATACAAATTAGACCAAAAAATAAATCAAATCGGAAAATTTTCCCAAAAATAAAACTTAAAAACTACTGGCTTCTCTTTAACATAAAATTATAGAGACTTATAAGGCATAGTCCTACTAAATATTTCACAAACAACAATTCACCAGCATATTAATGTTAATCTGAAATCTATTTACTTAAATCTATTTATTAAGACTTTTTGGAAAGAGAAATTTTATCGATTGAATTAAAATATATAGTGATGGTTGCAATAGTTGCAGTAAAAAACTGACCAGAATTGAATTATCGACCTAAAACTATCATCTTGATTTCAACAGATCACGAATATATTATTCAAAACCTTGTACGAATAGTTTGATGGCCGTGTGAACATGGTGAAATTATTGAGCGGAGATGCTCATTTTACAAGCCAATATGATGTGTAAGGGTGTATCTTCATCATCAAAGTTAAAATTTTGTTCATGTTGGCTAAAAAAAAAAAAAAAAGAAATCTCAAAAAAGTAACTAAACATAATATTTAAATAATGTCTTTTCATTAAAAAAAAATTGCAAGTGAATAAACTAGATCCTTCTAGGCTCATGTTAGATACATACATTTAATATGGATCTATGTTGGTTTATAAATCCCTCTCAACTCATGTTAAATATGTATTTAAGATGGATTTATACTAGTTTATAAAAAATGACTTGGAAAGTGTTTGACTACGTAAAATTTAGCATATATATAACTGGATTTGAATCATGGCAAATCCCTTATCCAGAGAGTTGAATTTCGCATGATCAATATCCTTTGTGAGTGTTATGCTATGCCAACACGTGTGTTGTGGACTTGAATGTGACTGAAGTGTCATGTAGGCCACTTATTTTTCATTTGGTTGTTTTTTTCTAATTCAAAATCCAACTTATTTAGTTTGAAAGTTCCTAATGTTCTCTTTTCACTTACCATTTTTTATTTCAGTGCATTTTAACCAAAGAAATCATGTTTAGAAGATTTTTTTAGTTTAAATAATATTTTTTATGATTGAATCATAAAACTTGTGGGGGCGAAACCTCCCACTTAACTGTTAAATCACATTCTAGAAACTTAATACACTTGATATTTTCTATCCATGATTTCAGCTCTTGCATGGCGATTTTCTAAGGTAATATTAGTGTAAATATGTACTGCTCCACTTGTCTAGTTGCCCCTTCATTCATTGAAAATAAAATTTATCAGCGAAATGTTACAAAACATATATTATAAATGCCATGAGGAATGCCTCAAAGGGAGTTTGATTGGCATTGACAATAACCCACACGTTATTCAAATGATAACTCCAAAGTGAGAAGAAGTAGAGCGTCCAGGGTTAGAAATTCAAAAGAGATTCACTCCTCAAATTTGACGCTTTTCATAGTTTCAAGCCAAAATCTTCATGGTTTTGTAATTTTTTAAATTGTATTTAACGGTCAAATCAATCCCTGACAGAAATTTTCCCATCAAATTCCACCTCTTGGGTTAACAAACTTAACATAAATTGCATCTTTGACGTTGCAATTTTCTCGTCAAATTCCACCCTTTGGGTTAACAAACTTAACATAAATTTCATCTTCGACGTTGTCGATATAAGTAATGTCCATATTTAGTTAAGTAATGTCCATATTTAAATGATTAAATAGATCGTGGGTTTATCGTAAAGTTTACACATTAATTTGTCCTCCATAATTTCATTTGAAAATGTTATTATCTGTGCCAAAGTTCAAATAATTCATCTCAGTTGATATATTACTTAAAACCTCGAATCCACGTTGATGTAATTGTGATGACTATATTCTTGAGGTGGATTTCGAAATGATGGTTCATGGCATGTTGTTAGCCAAAATATAACATGTCGATCTGTGTCTTGATTCACCCTTTTTGCATTCAACCTTAACCCGTTGTAATTTCAAAATGAGTTGGAAAATGATGATATTGATTTGATACATATGATTTCCATGCAACCAATATATATACATAATGTAATAAGCATGTAATATATATATGCTATTCACAATATATATTATAGAGTTAAATATCATGTTTTTCGTTCCAAGATTTGTTTGCATCTTGACTTATGGAAGTTTTTCATATGTATATATAGAGTAAGGATATACATATAGAGTAAGGATGTAAACAATCATTTTATTTATACACTAGCTTATATTCATCTTAACTCCGTATCCATTAAGCGCCGAGAGGGATCAAATCTCTCGAAGTGTAAACCTTTCTTCATGTTTTGCACTATATTTAATTATTTAATTAATTAACTAATCTAATTAATCTAATGGTGGCCCTAATAAAAAAACACGGCTCTCCCTAACTATATAAATAACATAAAAACAAAGTGTCCAATTCTATTTAGGAGGAAGCACAGTGTAAAAATATTTCAAGATTTGTGCGATTTGGGAAATGATTTTGGTGTGAGAAAGAACTATGATTTCGGTGTGAGAAAGAACTGCGATTTTGGTGTGAGAAGGATTTCTACGCTTGATTTCTTCCTCTGTGAATCATTTTAATTTTTATTCAGAAAACATGAATGGGGCAAATTTGTTGGGCATGTTTTGTTTAATCCAGAGGGTTTTCTTTATATTTTATATTTTTCATAATTAATTTTGGCTCATAATAAAATGGATGAATTTTTACTTCACTCCATTTTGCCCCGAGGCTTGCAAAATTGTTCATATAATATAAAATATATTATCAATATAATATAATTTATATTAATATATTATATATTATTATATATTATATGTTATATATAGTATAATATAAAACATTTTCGATGTTCCAAAAAAAAGTAATGTTGATGTTTCATTCATATAATATAAAACATCCACATGAAACATTGATAAAAATCGTTTCCCACTTTGCACAGATCTTGAAATATTTTCACACTATGCTTCCTCATAAATAGAATTGGACACTTTGTTTTTTTGTTATTTATATAGTTAGGGAGAGCAGTGGTTTTTTATTAGGGCCGAGATTAGATTAATTAGATTAAAATTTCATTAGATTAAATTTTCAAATAACATTAAGTTTATGTTTATATTTACATTTACATGTTTATGTTTTTAGGTGAGATCTTTTATTTAAATTTACATTTACATTTACATGTTTATGGTTTTTTTACATGAGATCTACTCCATACTAGGCTGTAGAGTGCATCTTGGTGCAATGATACTATGGATCATAATTATATAAATATGCATGCTTAATATTAAATTTTGTGGATATGTTTAATTGTTTGTATTCTTTTTATGTAGTATTATTATTATGTGTAATAATAATAATAATAATAATATATAATATGTTCAATATATCGTAGGCATGGGATGTAAATAATGCAGATAAAGAGTATTATGTATATATAAATAATTATACATAAATTAATGTGATGTGCACTTTTATGAGTGTGCGGTGTGATAATATAATGATAGTTATATATATATATATATATATATATATATATATATATATATATATAGATATTTATATATATCTATCTATCTATCTATATACATACATACATATAGATAGATAGATAGCTATATATAAATATCTATATATATATACATACATACATATATATATATATATATATATATATATATATATATATATATATATATATATATATATATATATGAAAATACCACATGGAATCAAGTCAAATCAAGACTCGTCAAATAGTTCAACATAAGAGTTAATTGATATAAGGTGCAATAATTAATTGAGACTAAGTGTGAGAACCAAGTGAGTTAAGAATGATTGGAGAGCTCAAACAATGCAATTAAAAATCAATATGTAAAATGATTGAAGACTACACAAGGGTGTTAAACCCTAAAAGATCCATAAGTGTGTAAGCCAAGAACCAATCAAACGTACCCAAAGGAAGGAAATTCTCACAAATTTGAACGGGGATCCCCTTTATCTTGACTCAAAATGAAGCAGATCTGTGGGCGGGCCAAAAAGTCCTTAGATTGAGTACTTGACTCAGGGGTATTATATGACTTACCTCACATAGTCACATTGGCTTTCTCTTTGGACATAAGAATGGACAAATTACTATCATGATGAAAATAGGACCCCTTGTTGCCCCATTACAGACAAGGAAAATTTTAAGGATGGAAAATTTTCTTGAAGTTTAAAACATTGGCGAATCTCACTAATCCCTAATATGCAAATTATAAATGTTTATTGATATATTTGTAAAATTATTCAAATTTATAATTATTTTATATATAGTCTCTATATAATGTTGGCGATTTTTAAGGTAAAATAATTTTATATTGTAAAATTTGGGCGAATCGTCTTTTATAAAATTGGAAATTGGCGAATCTTTTTTGTGGAAAAATCATGGAAAATTAGCCCACTGGGCGAACATTAGCCCCTAAAATTTTCCATGATTACAGAGGTTGAGGAGCCTGGGAAACCATTTTTTGTTGAGGTTGTGTAGGGAATTAATGAGTCAAGAAAACAAGTTGTTGAGTAGCATGTGTAGGTGCAAGAAACTAGTGGACTTCATCATTTGAGGGCACTCGTCAGCCAAGTGTTCATCTTGACAAATATTGCAAGGCAATTTTATCTTATGGCAATGTTTAGATGTGCCCCCTCCCGGATTAGGTGGGTTTGGTTGACTCTCCTGAGTAGGTTGATTCTTTTTTTTTTTTCTTTTTATTCATTTTCCGACTAGGTTGCTAAGTGTTCCAGGGTGTTGTAGGCTTCATGGTAAGAACATCAGTGGGTTTCTCAGAAGAGGATGCTTTTTTAGAGACATATGAACTTGTTGAGGATTGTGATGTCTTGATCAATTTCCCAAGTAGGGAAGAAAGTTGGATCACAGAGTCAGATACAAAACCAATCACACCATCAAAGTGAGGTCCTAGGGTAGGTTTTGGTGGGTCGATAGAAGGGTGTGGAGAATTAGGGTTTTCTTCATAAAACATACCCGATAGAAAATAAATCAAATCCAATTATTGGGCATCTAAAATTACTTCTTCCTTGGTGACAACCTTAAGCATAGACACATCATTGGCTATGGGAGGTAATAACAATCTAATGAACCATTTCCAAAGAATTTCATCAGGGATTTTGGTTCGAAACAACCTCTTACAACCTCACCACTCATGGATATGATCAAAAATCATAGTGGATTTGTCTTATTTGAAGTTGGAGAAGAGATTAGAATCGATGTTGTACCTTGTGTGTAATTGAAAGTGAGTTTAAAAGGTTTGGACCAAGGAAGAAAAGTTGTAAGATGTTGTATCTAGTTCATTGTACCTTTTAGCAGCATATCTAGTTAGGGTATGTTGTAACAAATGTAATTTGATTGAATCATCCATGAGAGAGTTTGATGAACACCATAGATGGTAGGCTGTGATAGGTGTTCATGGATTTTCTCCAGGCTTCCCTTCAATTTTGGGGATATCGGATGGTACTTTTACAGGCATGGTGGCCACCAATGATCATGACAGATGGGGTCATTCATCATCTTAGCCAAATATGGAAGATCAAGCGAGGATAAGGAAGGATTTTGTAGTTGATTGAATGGGTCATAGGAGGGAAGAGCTCGTTGACTAACTGTGACCCCCATATTCTATTTTTGAGGAACATTTTTTAGATTATGGTGATAATTCATCCTAGCATATAGAGGATGTGGGCCAAAGTGGCTAGTGTAAGGAGCTTTACCCCTAGGGTAAGTGCCCATAGAGAGAAAAGGGCCGATAAGAGCATGATTGTTAATACAGTTGTACCTGATAAGAAAATGAGGACCATCTTACACAAAACACCAACATAAGGAGGATAATTAACAAGAATCATAGTGCTAATGTTAGGGTTGCCCGCAATAAAGCTAGCCCTTCCAAGAAAAGTATTATAGGATGGTGTCCTTCCAAATAATGAATTATACCAGGTTATAGACATAGTAGAAGCACGATTATCCCCAGGTTGGCTGGGAGTAACTAATGACCCTCCCTACATATTTCCCAAGGTTACCATATCCATATGATGAACATGAATAATAGGTTGAGCTAAACTAGGAGTGAATATTTCTGATCCTATAGGCTAACTAGGGTTAATGCCAATCGTCGACATAGATGAAGGAATGGGCATAGAGACATTAGGAAAATTTGCAGGAGTCATAGAAGACACTGATGGAATGCCCCAAGATGACGTGAGAGTTGTAGAACAAAGTGTAGGTCTAACCAAATTCAATGGTGGGAATGATGACATAACACAAGAGATTGTAGATGGAGAGGGTAAATAGGAACTAACCTCCTCCGTTGGTAGAAAAGGAACTTACGTGTAGATAGATTTTAAACTCTTAGGTTTCAACCATAGTAACTTTGGTCCTGATAGGTCAGTCTAAGGCGGGTTGACAGGAGAGACAAAATCATATACAAGGGTCTTGATAGATATTAAATCACTACCAAGAGGACCAGGGATAGAATCCACTACTTGAGGTTGGCCTGAGTCTTGAGCACCAATAGGCGGTCTACGAGCAAGAGTCAACGATGCACCCTTTCAGGAGGTAAACCTAAGATTCAATGTGACTAATAATGGCTGGGTTTAACTAGGGTGAATACATATGTTTTAACCAAATCAAGTTAGTACAAACACCCCTAAGGCCAAACTACTAACTCATGTCAAATAACACACACTATAAAATCCCTAAAAATGTAGTTACACACAAGCCAAATATGAAGAAGTTGGTGGTGGGACAATTATATTAGAAACATACTTCCCAACCATTTTAGCTACAAACTCAATCCAAAAGCCCTTATTATCTATGGGGCACCTATTAGTCCTAGGTATATAGAAGACGAGACCTTCCCGAAACTTGTGTATGAACCCTAAAATAATGGTCATTAAGGCCACCACTAACAATAACACGTCCTTGGGGGAAGTCGTCATCCAAATATGAGGGAAGGATAGAAAAGTCTGAAACCCCCTTAAGAGATCCCTCAATTTGAGGCATGCCCCTCCTAAGTGCCCCACAAGGATTAAATAAAAATAATAGTAACCCCGTTTCTAATACGTGAAAATTCTACAATTCGTGCCATCTGAAACTACGTGAAATTGGGTATGTCACCTCGCTTAGCCCAAATGTGACCTTATTGTTGAACCTCTTATTAGAAGGGCTTCCCAGACCACACTACTAAGAGTAGATTTTCACTCCTTACCATAAGTTTCTAAGTTGGTTTTGTGGTCTTGGATCACTTTACTCACACTCCTAGCTCCAAAACCCTAGCCTAATCTAGTGTTGTTGTGCTACTAGTAAAATGAAAAGATGAGTCTAGTGAATTTTATTAAAGCATTAATTTTAAGGGTTTTTCTATTAGTCAAATGGGTAGCAACATGAAACAAGATGGTTTGATGGACTCTTGTTAGACACACCCTAATGCAACTATATGCAAAATTCTCTTTCCAATTCAATGAATGCTAACTACAATAGGGTAAGAGTCTTTCACTTTCTAAAAAAGAGCTAAATTCCTAAAAAAATGCACCTCTCATAAATCCTAAAATGATATCCAAAAATTCATTCAAATTAAGACTTAAAAAGAAAACTAAGAAATAGAAAAATTGAAAAGAGGCCAAAAAGTCCCCAAGCTAGAATGCAAAGCACTAAAAAAGCGTCAAATCTAGGAATAAAAATAAAAACAAACACTGTCAAGAAATCAACAAGAAAGCCAAAAGGAGGAAAGAAGAAGGCAATGTAAACAAGCTAGGGTTGTAACACATTGTCTCAATGAGAGGTAATTCTCTACATGGTCAAAAGCAAACCCTAATACCAGGATAGACAAGCAAAGATTGAATGGGGTAGCTAAAAATTAAATCTGAAGCTACAAATATATCTAAAACACCAAACTCAAATTTTCAAGTCACAATTTGCAATACTACACACAAAAATACCACTTTTTGCAATCAAAAGCAAGCAAACAACAAGAGAATGAAATCACTCAAGAAAAAATGACAAGGGAAAAAAAAGCCAAATATCGTTGAAAATTTGAAATTGAGAGAAAATCTTAGTTGTTACTTGACCAAAAAATAGATATCAAAAAATTGGATCCAAAGATAAAGACAATAGCCCCAACCAAAGTAGACCAAACCTCCAAGGAAAACCCTAGACTAGCACCAAAGGAAGGATACAACACAAACCAACAAGAGTATACTTAGATCGGATATGTTTCACAACTGAAAGAAACAATAGAAAATAGATCCAAAAAATAACAACAAGTTATGGAGAAAAACACCTAAAAAAATCAAGCAAATACGGTGAAAGAAACCCTAAAATTGGGAAAAATGGATAAAAAATAAGTTGAATTTTCAATTAGTTGTATCTTCCTTATATAGACTCCACTTAGGGTGGTATTTTTTTGGAGAGGGAGGGAGGGTATAATTTCAAGGTGAATCCAAAATTGTGGTTAGTTTTATCAAATTTTGTAAAAAAAAAGAAAAACAATTGATAAAATGGTCTTGACTTGTTACTTCCTCATTTTTTATTTTGATAAAAAAAAATAAACCAAAAATAAAGTTTGGGTCTAATATATTTTCAAATCTAAAAGAGATGAGGCTAACAGAGATCTATAATTTCATATAGATATAGGAAAATCAATGAAAGTAATAGAAATCCAAAAGCACAAAGGGAGGAAAATATCCCAACAAAGAGGGAAGAGATCTAATACAAAATAGAGTAGACTCCCTAGTGGCTTAAAATTATCAGATTAATGACTAAAAGTGATTTGCAATTTCTTATAAAAATGAGGTAGAGAAAAAAAACTATATCTATAAGAGAAAAAAATGATCTAAAGGAAAACATGGAAAGCTCTCATTGAAAGCACCAATTCTCTTGCGGCAAATTATACACAAGGATCTTTTGCTCTATAGCATTATGGCCCTAGAAAGACCACTAGAAAACAAAATGTTTGAACAAATTCAATCAAATAGATGAATCCCAAATCATATGATCAAACATCCAATTATGCATCAAATTCATAGACTAAGCGTTTGAGCTAGAACATAAACCCTCACAGTTTGGTGATGAATCTTGAGTCTGATGCATAATTCCCTTACTCGAACGAGTAGATATCTTCCTCCACAACATATCTAGACCTACACATAAGCATCACCAAAAAAGGATCACAAATAGCCTTCTACAAAAGATCGTTAGCTCATAGAAATGAACATTGACATGAATAATTGATCATAAATATAGATCTATAGGAAAGGGAACATACATTTCGTGGACCATAAGAAAAATGGTACATAGATACCTTCACACGTAGGATCTATTCTCCACATTTCAGCATAGTCTCCCTCTTTCTGAGCAGTATAACCTCAAGAATAGTGCATCACAATCGCTAATCAAAATGACAACATAACTCTGCAATTTTCCCTCCAACTCTAATTCTTTCGCTTGATGATATTATATAGGTTCACTCTATCCTTTTAGAGAATGTATATAGACACCTAGGGACTTGAGAATATAGGAAAATTCTACAATAATGGACCCCTAGCCAACTCATACACAAGTGGGTCAAGTTTATCTCCTTGGGAATTAAAAAATCTAGAAACCTTTTTCTCAGTTATGAGCCTTTTCTCAATTATTCCAATTATGAAATAACTATTATCTCATAATTATAAAAAACTAGAAAAATAAATATGAGAAATTGCTCAACTATGTAATTTTACCCTTTTAACATGGAATAAGCCCCACATATGTAAATTTAGTGGTGAAAAGGGGATGCATTCTACCCAATAAATGCTATAACTTGAACTTAGGATTCTCTAACTATAATGGAGTGGAAAATAGGGTTATAACATAAATCACCCACAAGTTGATGGAAACCTCCCCTTGTGGTTGATACCTCTCTGCCCCTTTGAAATCAATGGCAAAGGGAAACATTTGTCTCTCTCCCTCACCATTGATATCTCTCTTGCCCCATATATCTAACCACATCTCTCTAATAAGGCACTTCATCCTACCATCAATTCTCAGATATAACCACAATGACGTGGCCAAAAACAATTGTCAACTAAACATTAGTAAGCATACCTCTTGCTATTATATTTTCTTTTCTTTTATTTTAGGAGGACAATCTTTCCCTTTTTGATATTAATTTCAATGACTAACCATGGTTTCCAATAAAAAATACTTAATTCTCCTTGTGCCCTCTTGTATCTATTGATCCTCTCTAGAGTACTAATATGATTTAATATTCTCCCCCTAAACATATACAAGTTATCTTAATTGATCATCTAGTTCTTGACATTTTGCGGTTACTGACATTAATCTCCTTAAGGGGATATAATAGGTTGTTGGTGATACAACCTTCAATTCAAATGAGCTACTATTTTCTATATTTGTTCACTTTTCCATTATTGTAGTAAACACATTCTCTGCTCGAGCTTGTGTGAAGCCAATACCTAATCACTCTTCATCATCCAAAGCCTCTTTGCACTAGCCATTACATTGCAAATGACACCATTTCTTCTTCTCTTGCTGCATAGATTGTTCACACTACTCCTAAGAATTTTAATCTTTATCTCCATCTCTTCAAGGGTACTTACTCCATTGAATTCAATGCTTAAGATCTTCTTCCCTTTGAAGCTTCACTATCCACTATTTCTTCTCATAAAATATTTGTCTAATGTATAGAAGGTTGTTCCTACTTGAACCAAATAATACCAACTGACATAGACATACCAATTGATAACCAAGAAACATGCAAAACGATACCAATTGCTTAGGTTTACTAATGATTGACGACATTAAACATATCTATTACTTAAATGAAATAAGAGTCAACCATATCAGAGGTGTAGGCATTCCATTTCATGATCAATCAACTCTTTTTGAAATTAATGAATGATGCAAGCCATTGTTGATTGTGAAACTTCACTTGAGGGTGTTGAGTTATGCAATGGGTATTTATTTACTCTCAATTACATTGCCTTTTCCCTCTTTTCTTCTCTCTTCTGTACCTTGATATGCTAACATATTGATGGATTATGATAAGAAATGAATGAACTACTCTCAATTAAGAATTAGCCACCGTAACTAACTCTTATTCCTTTTTACGCAGAAAAACGATGAAAGGAACAGTTGTTTTTCCCTAGAGATGGAACAATGTAAACCAACAAAGGATGAATGAGGCGCGTCAGTTGCGGTCAGGCCAGAGGACAAATCAGGAGGATCAACACTAAATAAGAAGAATGTTATAAGATACCATTCAATTGTGAATCCCTCAGGATATCCCGATCCTGAGGGATCACATTTATCTTTTACCCTTTTTTTACTATAAAATCGTAAATTGTATGAGAAAAGGGGCAATCTATGTTTTATTTCAAATTGTAATTTTAAGTTACAGACTCGTGCTTTTGAGGAACATGACCGTAATGAGGATTGAGTTCAATGGATAATACATAATTTACGTTGTTTTTCATTCATATTCTCTGAAGTAGCTTAGCAGTATTCGATAGTGGCTAAGGGCTCGGCCTCTGGTGGATTAAACTGCTACCCTTTGCATTATATCTTTCTAATTCACGCAAGTTTGATTGGTTTGATGTTTTTCCATTCTCTACGAGTTTATCTTGTTTGCTATTTTCTGATTTCCTGTATTGAAGTTAGGTTACTTTCCTTACGTGATTTGCAACTTTGTTAATTGATTCCATTTATGCTTATTGTAGATTAAATTGATTATCAGTTAAGGCATTGAATCTTATTGATTATGATAAGAGTGTGGTTATTATAGAATCAGATGAAAGAGATTGGTTATTGCTACTGAACTCTCGGTTGAAATAATTTCCATCTGAATTTTTTAATTGAGATTGAGTGTGATTTAGATAGAATCAGCTGAAAGAGATTGGTTATTGCTACTAAACTCTCGGTTGACATCATTTCCATTTGAATTACTTGTTTGAGATTTGATTACGATTTCAGTTGAGGGTTAAGTCTTGATGCTTAGATGTAATATTTCTATTAATAGTTGCACTTTGAGTTTTATAATACATCCGTTCACTCTCATATCAAAGTTTTATATTTCATTTTAAAAGCATTACTCTCTGGATCCATAGCATGCACATATTATGTACTTGGAATAAAAGTACTTTCCTGGGTTGATAATTAATGTGACGCAATTAGGAGTTTTAAAATATAACTATTAGCACCCAAAATTTTGCCGCCGATTCTGGGGAGAGTGTCGCCATTTTACAAAGAGTGATGTATATCTGATAATTCATGCTAGGGAAGAATTGGGTATTGAAAATGGGAGTAAGAACCTACGTAATGAGCAAGTAAATTGCTTGCTCCTCCGCCCACTTTTTAGCACATTTGCAGAGAAGTAAAGTAGGTGTTTGATGTTTGTTTGCTAAGGGAGAGCTGGGTATTAAAAACGGAAGGTAAGAACCTACATATGGAGCAAGTAAAATGCATGTTCCCCCTCCCACTTTCCAGCAGAATTTCTAGCAATTTAAGGTAGAAATAAACGTTTGAATTTTTACATGAATGACTAAGAAGAAAAGACTAGAAAATGATACAATCCCACATCCCAAACCTGAAAAATCTAAGGGACCAGTGACCCTTGGATGATCAAATTTTATCGAGGAATTCATAAGGAAAGCTGAGTCTCAGCCATCAATAGGACCCCGAACCATCGCTTTTAGAGACCCTACTGTCTCCCTTCAAGGCACAAGATCACCATCTGTAGCCTACACTGAGGTCCAAAGTAAAACTAAAGGGACTGAAAAGAGTTGTCAAGATTGAAAATTCATGATCAATTCCCTCACAAGAAGGGAATTCTTGTAACCTCCATGAAGGAGAAGGAGAAACAGGTAAATCTGAGGTTAAACTAGTAGATCCAAGATCTCCTAAGGTAGTAATTGAGAAGAGGACACCCAATGTCCCAGATTAAGGGAGTGTTGTTAGGATTATTCCCACCTCTTCTGGACATCCTAGGAACAACTCCCCAACGCCGAAGATCCCAGAAGGATACTGGCATATCTTTGACCAAATGGCCAATAATCCACAACCACCGCAGACCTCTACACTATAGTATCCTTTTGTTGACACAGCTGTCAACACCCCCATGACAGTTATCCCACTACAAAATATTCCCACATTTCATGGAGTCACTTCAAAAGATACGGATGCATTCCTATTTGAATTCGATGTCCTATGTAGGGGTTATTATTACACCACAGACCCCCAGAAACTGAAGCTGTTTCCCTCCACTTTATAGGGAGCAGCCCTGCATTGGTTTATGGGACTAGGTGGAGGTACCATCAATTATTGGGACCAAATGAAAAATGCCTTTCTTAAAAAAATATCAGGATTATTGTAGATGTAGAGAACTAAAAGATGAGATATTCCAAATGGTAGCAAGGCCTAGTGAAACATTAAAAGAGTATGTAGAGCGTTTCCAATATATCCTCCAAAGGTCTCCTTATGCAAATATGCTTGATAATGTTCTAAAAACCACAATGATTAAAGGGATGAAAGAACAGTGGATAGAGACACTAAATAAAATTGGTAAAGGTGATATCTATCAAGAGGACTATGCTAATATTATTGATTTGTGCATCAGGTGCTAGAGGGGCAGTACAAAGCTAAAACTAGCTGGATGTGATGCAATCACCAGGGACAACAAAGTCTCTAAAGGAAGCGTTACTCATGCTGAAATTGGCAACCTACTGGAAGATTTCAAAATGGATATCCTGGGAACCTTGACAACACAGTTAGACATCATGCAAGCCAAGCAGAAGCAGGTCGAAGCAGAGCAAAACTTGGTTATTTTTTTCCCTCGATGTAGAAAGAAACATAGTCATAAAGAATTCCCATTGGATATGGTACAGACCTGTGCCATATGCACTAAGGAACATGCCACAGAAAATTGCCCATAGCTCCCAGGATTAAAAGAGGTCTTCAAGGAGGTAGAGGAAGAAGCAGAACTAGTATACATGTTAAACCAGCATCGCCAATGGCAAGCACAACAAACAGGTATGCCTACTGACCCATCTTCATTCTTTCAGCCTTCACAATATAATTCCCAGCAATATACAGGAGCTACATGGCAGAACCAACCACCTTTTCCTAATTGGCCACCACAAGCATTCCCCATGCCACCTTGGTCCAATCAGTCAAATTCGAACAATAGTTGGCCAAATCCCTCTTACTTTCCATCATTCTAGTAGAACAACCCATATCCATCTCAATGGTCCCCCTCCACTTCACAAAACCAAAACTGGCAATCAAGCTGGCAAAGACCCACGAACCAGCAAGTGGTGATAGTCCCCCTGCCTCAACATACACTACCAGTACCTTACATGTTGTAACAAAATCCTCAGTCAAATCTACGACCGTGACTCCCAGCCCAGCCCAACCCAAATCCTAACAACAGACTAGTCCAATCGGTACAAATCATTGAAGCTCTGGATCTGGAAACTAAGTTGAGAAAATGTAATGAACTCCAATTAAGGTCTGTATGAATAATCGTGCTAGAGGATGATAAAAATCTGCAACTTGAAGAACCATACCCAAATAACCCATTGACTGTAGAACAAACACCTCAATGGGAGAATACAGTGAAGAAGAAAAGTCACGAACAGATCATTACCTCTTCTCCGCCATTCGCAGAAAGATTGATTATACCTCACCCAACCGAATATCCTGACTTCGATCTCCTAGGATAATTAAAAAATCTTTACGTAAAAATACCCCTCCTCCAGGCTATTCAGGACATTCCAATTTATGCAAAAACCATTAAGGAATTGTGTACCAAGAAGTCTAAGGTAACACCAACTGTCCATGTAGTCGTAACTTTGTCTAATCTATTGTTAGGTAGAGAGACACCAGTGAAATATGAAGACATAGGAAACCCTATTGTCATGATACAAATAAATGGATGCTCCTTTCCCGATGCATTAGTCGATTTAGGGGAAACCATTAATATTCTCATAACAACAACCTGTGAGAGACTTGGCATCACAGCCTTAGATCCAATTACAACCTTGCTGGAACTTGCTGACCATTTAGTTATTAAACTAGAAGGGACATTACAGGATGTGATGGTGTTTGTAGATTCTTGGGAATACCCAGTAGATTTCTTGATTATTAATCCTAGAAACCGGCTAGACAAACATCCTCTAATATTAGGAAGACCTTGGCTAGTGACTGCAGATGCTTATATAAGCTGTCGAATAGGCAGTATGACTATAACTCAAGGGAATGATGTGAAGAACCTAGCTTTATACCCTCCAGCTTAGCCAAGCCTAACCATAATAAAAACTAGGAAGCAGCCTGTAACATATTTAACCGAAAATATTTGATCACCATTAACTGTAGCAGATGCTCTTGAATTTAAAAACCAAATAGAAGATGATATTATTAACACTTACATTAACCACCCTGCTACCATATCTAATCTAAAATGTCACATGATTGAAGCAGTCCTTGATAACGAAATTGAAGAAGATCCTTTAAAAGATATCAATGACCAAACAATACCAACAACAACTGTCTATAATAGAAAACCTATTGAAATTGAGCTAGGGAAAATCCTTAACATTAAAAAAAACTTGAGTGATGACCAGCAATAGAAGCTTATTCAAATCCTTAGGAAATATAAAGGGGCTTTCGCTTGGGATTACCCAGATATGAAAGGGATTGACCCTCAACTATGTATGCACCACATCTACACTGAAAAAGATGCAAGACCCATTCGACAACCTCAGCGTAGATTAAACCCTCACCTAAAGGATATTGTTAAAGATGAACTACAAAAATTGTTAGATGTGAATTTTATCTATCCTATATCTGACAGTAAATGGGTTTCTCCATTAGTTGTGGTTCCTAAAAAGAATGGGAAATGGCGTATATGTGTCGATTACAAAGAGCTTAACAAAGAAATGCAAAAAGACCATTTTCCCCTTCCGTTTATTGACCAGGTTCTAGACACATTGGCAGGTAAAAAATTCTTCTCTTTCCTGGATGGATTCAGTGGCTACAACCAAATCCAAATTGCCCCCGAAGACCAAGATAAGACTACCTTCACCTGCCCCTAGGGGACGTTTGCTTACAGGGTATTACCTTTTGGACTGTGCAATGCATCTGCTAAATTCTAAAGAGCCATACTCAGTATTTTTGTAGACATGATAAATGAGGGATTAGAGGTATACATGGATGATTTCACACCCTATGGAGATGACTTCGAGTAGGAATTACAGACATTGGAGAAAGTCCTAGAAATATGCATTGCTACTAGGCTCTGCTTAAGCCATGAGAAATGCCATATGATGATGACACAGGGCCTGATCCTGGGCCATTACATCTTAGCAGCTGGAATTAAGGTAGATCCAACAAAAATACAGGTAATCCTCTTACTAGTTACCCCTCCACTCAAATAGAGGTACGTAGTTTTTTGGGATTTTCAGGATATTATCGGAGATTTATAAAAAACTCTTTCCAAATTGCTGCATTGTTATATGCTTTGATAGGAAATGTTGATTTTATATGGACTGACAAATGTGACATTGCCTTTGCAGAATTAAAACGACTAGTATCAACAGCACCAGTACTACGAGGCCTGAACTAGGATATACCATTTTAGATTCCATAAGACGAATCAGATACAACCAAATAGTTCTTGGCCAAGAAGAAGACAAGAAACCCTATGCGATATACTACATCAACAAAAATTTAACTCCTGCTGAGTTGAATTACATAGTGACAGAGAAGGAGTTTCTAGCTGTAATCTACACTATTAATAAATTCAGACACTATATAATAGGATACCCTGTGGTCCTGTATACTGATCACTCTACTATCAAATATTTAGCTAATAAACCTATTACGAATGGCAGAGTGACACGATGGTTAATCCTTTTGCAGGAATTTGACATAACGATCAAGGATCGACCAGGAAAGGAGAATCTGGTAGCAGACTTCCTCTCCCGAGTGCCAAGAACAGACGATGCAGTGGCGGTAGAAGACCAGTTCCCCGATGAGCACCTGTTTGTTGTGACCATGAAAACACCCTAGTACGCAGATGTCACGAATTACTTAGCAGTGGGAAAACTACCCAAACACCTGATGCCCAGAGAAAGGAAATTAATAGTGCAATGTAGCACTCGGTTCTCCTAGATCGGAGGATACCTCTTTCACACAAGAGTTGATATGCATATCCGTAGGTGTATCAAGGAAGACAAAATTTATGATATCATAAAAGCTTACTACGATGGGCTGTGCGATGGACACTTTGCAGACCATAGGACTAGACATAAAATATTATAGATGGGCTATTATTGGCCCACAATTTTTAATGATGCCAAGAAATTTGTCCAGGCATGTGATAGCCGCCAATGAATGGGTCGCCCTGACTAGTCTGACGAGATGCCCCTACACCCACAGCTAGTCATCGAACCATTTGAACGTTGGGCGTTAGATTTCGTCGGCCCAATAAAACCATCATCTAATCAAAAGTCATATATATTGGTTGCAACAGAATACATGACTAAATGGGTGGAGGCAGTAGTGTTACCAAGGGAAACAAAGGAAACAGTAATCAATTTTCTCTTTCAAATCTTCGTGCGGTACAGTTTTCCCAGAGAAATAATTATGAATGGAGGGCCACAATTTGTAGGCCATAAGATTGCTGCTACACTAAAAAATCATCACATTTTGCACAAAATCACCTCTCCATACCACTCGTAGGCAAATGGCCAGGTAGAGAGTACCAACAAGGTAATTGAGGCCATCCTAACAAAGACAATCACCTTGCATAGACGCAACTGGACTACCCGATTGCTAGAAGCCTTGTGGGCATATCGCACGACTTGGAGGAATACAACAGGATACTCCCCATATCAGCTGGTGTTTGGTAAGGAACCTATCTTCCCCATAGAATTTGAAATTCATACATTAAGGATAGCCCAAGAAGTGGGGCTAGACTTGAATGAAGCACAGATTAACAGATTACAACAAATAAATGAATTAGATGAAATCTAGCTATTGGCTCTTCAGCATACTGCACTTATTCAACAACAAAGAGAAAAATGGCATGACGCCCTCATCAAGAAAAAGATATTCCATGAAGGTGACTGGGCACTTCTGTACGATTCCAGGTTCTAGGACTTCCCGGGCAAACTCTAGACTAGATGGTTAGGTCCCTACGAGATAAAAGAGGTGCACGATAATGGCACCCTTACATTAGCCACCATTGATGGGTCTAGCTATTCCTTTAAGGAAAATGGGCACCAGGTACGCCTCTACCACAAAAATCTTATAAGGGAATCCTTTTTCCAATAGATATGTGAAGATTCTACCATACAAATTCTTGCTGCAAAAGGCAACTCTTCGATAGCACCAGTCCCGTTAAAAAAATGTTATTCTTGAGACTTGTAAATACAATTGTTTTTTTTCTTTTCTCTATTTTTTTTCTTGTTTGTATCATAGCCCTTATATTGTTTAGAGCAGTAGGGAGGATTTTTTGTCTCTCCCTATTTTCTTTTGCTATTCCCTAAAGGGAACAACACTTTTTCGGGTTCTTTCTTTTGATGTTCCCTACAGGGAACAACTGTTGTTCCCTAAAGCAAAGAACACTTTTTCGTGTGTTTTCTTTTGCTATTCCCTACAAGGAAAAACTGTTGTTCCCTAATGGGAACAACACTTTTTTGTGTGTTCTCTTTTGTTGTTCCCTATAGGAACAGCTGTTGTTCCCTAAGGGAACAACACGTTCTCGTGTTCTTTCTTTTGCTATTCCTGTTGGAGAGGTAAATCCCCTCTACGGATAGAGGCGATCCCTGCTAGCCCGGAACAGGTCTAGCAACAATCAGTCAATGCTACTATGCAAGTTCCTAATTGCAATTAAACAAGAGGTAAAGAACACCTACTTGGATTCCAGCGCTGTAGTTTGATGAAGAGATGCCACCTTCGCTCCTTCGCTTCGGCTGGTCACAATCTCCCGCGATCTCCGCGAATAGATACCTGCACACACGAAGAGGAAACAAACACAAGCGTGAAACCTAATAAAAGAAACCATACATCAGTCATAAAAGATGTAATTCACATTAACCATTGCATAGACAAATGAGAATGGAACAATAATAGTAGTCATCTATTATTCATCAAGCAGAGAAGAGTACAACCAAATGTTCTGACGTCGGTATCCTTCTCAGGAGGGGCCAGTCAGCAAGTGTCTCAAGCATTCACCTTTGGAAATGATTCTCCCAAGACAAGAAACTCTCTCTCTCACACAAGCAACACAACACAACCTTCCCTAAGCTATCATGCACTTCCACACTTATCACACCAAATACCTATAGTAGCAGCAATCTGAGCACTATAAGCTCTATACAATCCAAGCTATTCCAAACTAGCTGCTCATGGTAATGATGGAAGTTTATATAGGAGAAGGAGCCTCCTAAAAGGGTGGAAGGATGAGCTTATCCTCAAGGGAAGTGGTTGCAAAGGGTCGAACAGACATGCCATAGAAGGGAGTCGATACTCACAAGGCCAACAACCAAGTCTGGAGTTATCTGGAAGGCTGGCTATTGGAACAAATTCGCCAAAACTGGATCAGCGCAGGTGCATAACTGGTCTGGCGCGCTGACGTCGCAAAGACATAATGGAAAAGGCCATGTCAGCGCGGGTAGGTACAAACAGGGGCTGCGCTGGTCATGAAAATTCGATCAGCGCAGGAAAGGCGTGTGCTTCCACGCTGGCAGCGCACGCGGTCTGTTATAAAGCGCCAGTCATCGCGGATATTTTAGAAACAGACGCGTTGATGAGGAAAACTTTGGAAAAGTGGGTCTTTGGCCAGTTCAGAAGGCATGAACTTGATTATTGTGGATTCCTGACACAGTAGGGTGACTGACAGGGAGACAGTGACAAATTACTGTGTAACAGATGCCCCCTAAAGCATGAAGACCGAGAGAGTGGGAGGGGTGAAATTCTTTACAACACTCGCCGAACTGGAACACCACCAGGAAGGACCGAATATCTCTGATAATCAAGTACATGCAGTCTAGGCATGGGCACAGCCATCCGAAAGACATGCGAAAAGGTCTGTGGAATGGACGCAGCCACCCAGCTAAAGAGACCAGAATAATGATGAGGTATGGTCGCAGCCATCCATGAAGACTCAAGTATGGGCGCAGCCATCCAGCAATGAGTCATGTAATGATCATCCACAAAATCGCAACCTGGACCATAACAGACAGAGATCTAGGGTCTTGCGCTCCGTCCCGACCCGAACAAAGTACAAGTCCAAGCATGTGAATACATGAGCTGAAGTCGAACATGCATGAGCATCGTCTGATTACCAGTCAATGATGAAAACTGTTAACAGACGCGAGAGGTACCACCAATAACGACAATGGCCCTCAAGGTAATATAGGCACAATCTGCGGCGTGTGAATCAATGAGCTGGTGTCGAACACTCGCAGAATCATCCGATCGGAGGCCAATGATGAAAACCTCGCGTCGAACACGAAGAACCTGCCATTGAGGCATGCAGGCTCTAAGGCACCTGAAGGGAGTCTCTAAGTCACCTTCCTGGATAATGAGCTGAAGTCGACAGGAAGTGACCTTGATCGAAGGTGGGCCATAATGTTTCCCACATCATCGACACGAGACATAGGTAAAATGATTTGTGTGAGATAGTAGATGAGGTTGTATTATTGCAGAGGTCAACTTCTCTTGAACATATCGGCGGCACTACAGTGGATTTGGCAGTATTTGACATCAAATGAGCAGAGGATATGATGATGATGGCAATGAGCAAATGAGAGGCCAAATAGGATAACCCATACCCACGGAGGTCAGTTGTGAAACAAAATGAGAAATTCCCACCCGACACGAATGCAGACCAGTGCCATGTTCAAGAGCGACATACTGTCGACGCAACAATTGCAGTTCCATTTTCCCCACCATTTCTGGCAGGTACCCCGGTTATTTTTGGATGAGAAGCTTGACGGGGATAGCATATGCTTGAAGAGTGTCATTTCGACGATGCCCGATGCCATCAAGTGTTTAACGAGCCTGACAAAGGAAAAACTCAGCGTCTTTTCTTGTTTAGAGAGTCTGAAAAGACAGCGGAAAAGAAGACTCCAGGGGGGTCCTTTTTCGTACAGTTGTGTCTCTCGAGCCCGAAAAAGTATAAAACAATGCTCGAAAGAACCGCCCGATCATTACAATCGAGGAGTACTTTTCGTAAATAGTGCCTTTGACCTGAAAAAGTAAAAAAGCGGTCGAAAACACGTCGTTTTAGAGCCGATAACGAGTGCGAAACAACAAACACACGGCAATCTTTTTAAGTTACACGATCGGAAAAAGAGCTTAAAATGACCGCTTCTCGTTCCCTTTAACGAGCTGAAAGGAAGCTCGGCCATCTTTTCTTGTTTCATGTCGGAAAAGAGCTCAAAGACGACATTTTTTGGGACCAAGTGTATTTAGGACCATTATGGTTTCACCGTTTCGGAGTACCTGCACAGTAAAGAATATACCCGCATAAATCCGTTCGACATGTTAAAAACATATTAAAACATGTATAAGACATTGATAGAGGTGCTAAATCCATGGTAAAAGCATGACAAAAACCCACATTTGTAAAATCTATAGTTAATTAAGCCATTTTTACTATAAATAGAAGGGTAAATAGTCATTTTTACCATTGTTACCATATTGAGCCTTTGAGAACGTTGTGAAGCTGCGAAGTTGACGGAGCGAATTCTTCCCCGTGCAGACACCATTCATCGAACGGCTTGCTCCAGGTAGGTTCCCCTTGCCATGCGCTCTATTTTGAGTCCTTTTTTGAGCATTTTAACGGTGGGAATTGGCCGTTTGGCCGAATTCTTTGAGCGTTGGTGCGCTCTCGGTCAGCGCGGATTTCCCGCGCGGGTCCGCGCTGATCGAATTAAAATTACACGTACCACCTTCCCGGTCAGCGCGGAAAACCCGTGTTCTTCCGCGCTGACCTGGAGAAAAAACAAAGGGCTGCCATGGTCAGCGCGACTGTTTTAAAAACAGTCGCGCTGACGCTGTAAAAATTTGTTTTTCAAGATTTGAACGTAAAAAACTCATTAGTCAGCACTCTAATATTTTTTAATGCTCATGCAGGACGCAATGGCTTTTCAGTGGCAAGAGAGGGCCCATGATGTCGAGGATATAGCTGCTTTTGCGGATGCGAATTGCCGAAATGCCATGCGGGCGTGCGGATTCATGAAATTCTTCCTCACTCCACGTCTGAGAGCTCAGCCTGACCTGCTTGAGTTCCTGATCAGGGCATGGAACCCAATAGATGGAAAATTTACCATCCGAGGCCGTGACATTGAGTTTGACCATATGGACATTTATTTTTTGACTGGATTGTCACGCCGGGGCGTGATGCCTATCATAGAGGGGCAACGGCCGAGCGGCGAGACACTTGACCAGCTCATGGCTCGAGTGTGTCCAGAGGCGGTGAAATCGCGAAGTGGGAAGGTGGCAATTCCCACGGTGACATATATGGTCCTTCGTTCCATACTCTTTATGGTAACCTGGGCAGCGGGGAGCTTGGCCAACCATGAGGCCTCAAAGACCCATCTATTGCTAGCTCTCGAGTGCTTACAACCTACTGTGTTCAACTGGGCAACGGCGGTGACAAACAGCATGAAGAGGCAACTTAGCAACTGTCGTCGCGGGGAGACAAAACAGTTTGGCTATGGGTCGCTCCTGCTCCCACTCATTCTGGAACGGGTGCCAGCCATGCAGCTACAGATCATGGCCGTGGATCCACCTAGAGGTCCTCGGGAGACGAGGGCCACTCGATGGGCCCGTATCATGCCGCGCGGGGGTGGTGGCCACCCAGTGGCTTGGGGAGTGTACTTTCGAGAGTGGCTGGACCAGTAGGTCATTTTCGTAGAGGACTGGCCATATGCCGGTATGGACTTCCGCAACGATCTTGACATGCCACTGCCCGCGGGAGAGCATTGGGACGATGGAGGTATGGCACTTGATCTCTTTTTAATTTTTCAATGTTTTTGATTTTTCATGTACATGTCTTGATGAACGTCACGTTGTGCAGATGTGGGACCTGTTAGACCCATCGGCCTCGCCCCAGAGGCTCGGAGAGAGGGGCAAGGAGCTGGAGCCCTGGCCCTAGTTCCTCCAGGAGTTGACACGTCGGAGACTGTAGCTCTCAACCTTGAGGGTTTACTGGAGGGGGTGCCGGATTACCAGGGGGTCGAGGAGGTCCCTATAGAGCATCAGATCCACACAGTGGGGGTGGCACCCAGGATGCACCGCCTTTTGAGGCGGGTGGCACGAGCAGCTGTATGCTATAGAGAGCATAACCCAGCACAGTAGTCGCCTAGGTTTATTTCCACTGATGTTTTGAGAGACATATGTCTCGGATGTACTGAGGACAGTGATTCCATTTTTGACATATACACTTATTTTTTAGTGCCTTAGTGCGCCACACGATATATATATATATATATATATATATATATACATACCGATTTTTGGATGGATCTTGTTACATATGATGATGTTTTGTTTATGTTATGCAAATGTTCAGTACAAATGTGATCTTATGTATGAATTGCACAACACATGACCCATGTATTTTAATGTTTTCAATGCAAGCTTAAAAGCACACACAACACGCATGCAAACTATGCTTGAGAAAATATCTTATTTACATATGCTTTACTCTATTATGCTTTCTATGTCTTCTTGTATGATGTTTATCTATTTCGCAAATGTCTGTCTAACACATGATTTGCCAATGCATTAGTCAATGTGTTTAATCGTCTCGGAATATGTTGATATGTGACATAGTCAAAATTCCTTTCTAACAATCTGACACGTAGATACAACCTTAGGATGCGTTGGTCTCTGACGGAATATCGCCCGTTGAGTTGATGAACGACAAGCTGGGAGTCGAGGTTTACCATCATTGCTCGAATGCCGAGATCAACTGCTTCAGCTAGTAGCTCAATTACGGCACTGTATTCGGCAACATTATTAGTGGTACGACCAAGGCAGACTCCTTGAAGATCTAGCAACTCTCCGTGAGGATCATAGATTGCCCACGCTGCAGAGGACAAATTGCAAGTACTACGGCAGGCGCCATCAGCGAAACCAACATAAGGTGCACTAGACATCTGCACAAGAAGGAGAAAACACAATAAGAGGCAAACACGCCTTCACACCAAAGCAAAACATGAAATCATGCACACAAAACACACTAAACACGCGTATGTACAAACTGAGTGCATGAAGTCATGCATAATATTTCTTCAAATAAAGCCTGTTGCGGGGCTTGTCAAGAGGATTTCCTTCGTAATCAATCAACTCATATGCGCCCTTTTGTAAAACTCTTTTCACGATATAGGGACCTAGCCACATGGATTCGAGTTTTCCTGCCCCCAGCTTATCTTTAGCTTGATCGTAGAGCAGTACTAGATCTCCCTCAATGAAGGAACGAGGATGAATGTTCTGGTCGAAATGAGCCTTGACTCTCTTCTTTTGTGCTTCGATAGCCAGAGAAGCTAAACGACGAGTCTCGTCTAACCATTCTAGGTAAAGAAGCCGTTCCTCCACCGGAGTGGTGTTGGGAAACAACTCGACAGCTAATTTCAACGAAGGAATCTCACACTCGACGGGAAGGGTGGCCTCCAGTCCGTAAACTAACTAAAACGGAGTGAAACCGGTGGCATCCTTCACAGAAGTCCGGTAGGCCCACAAGGCTGGGAACAGCATCAGATGCCAATTAGACTTGTGCGTATTGACGGTGCGTTGAAGCATAGTGATCAAAACTTTGTTCACTGCCTCAACTTGTCCGTTGGATTGTGGATAGTACGGTGTCGAACTATCTTGACGCAAGCCTAGTTGGGTCGTTAGTTCCGTTATCATGTGATTACGGAAATGCTTTTCGTGATCCGTGACAATAGCCTGAGGGACTCCGAAACGAGTAATGACATGATTGAATAAAAATTGCGCCGCTGTGTAACTGTCTTCGTTCAATGTAGGCATCGCTTCGGCCCACTTGGTGAAATAATCCACGGCAACGATGATGTACCCATGCCCCCCAGCCGAACGAGGGTTACAGGACATATAATCGATGCCCCATTTGGAAAATGGACCTACGGTGACAACAGGGTGCAGTGGTGCAGCAGGTGCACGCATCTTCCGGTGGTAAACCTGGCATTCATGACATGCACGTACAGCAAGGATGCAATCCTTGAAGATGGAAGGCCAGAAATAACCAGCACGGAGGATCTTCTGGGCGGTAGCATATCCGGACATGTGACCGCCACAAGCACCAGAGTGGCAGTCATTCAACACCCGTTCAGCTTCCTCAAGAGTCAAACATCGGCGGAGAACAGAATCAATGCCGAGGCGGTACAGGGTATCGCCCAAAATGCGATAGGGTTGAGCTTGGTGACGAATTCGCCGTCGAGCATCTTTCGATACGTTTGGACGGAAGGAAGACGTCTGCAAATATACGATAATGTCCCCGTACCACGGGTCGAGGGTGCTGATGAGAAACAATGTTTCATCCGGGATATGCTCCTCCGAACGAGATGGTGCAGAGTGAGATGGTAAGGAACAGAGCAGTTCAGCAAAGACCAGAGATTTCTTAGACTTGGCCGCAGTGAATTGCAAGTCAAACTCTTGGAGGATTACAATCCACTTCGAGTATTTTCCCCACAGTAGTTGATGCGACAAAATGTAGGTCATGGGGTTGCAATCAGAGATCACGGTCGTTGTGCGCAACAGGATATAATGTCGGAATCGTTGGACGGCGCAGACAGCTGCCAATGCCAACTTCTCGACATATGCGTAGCGAGTTTCCGTATCCAGAAGGTTGCGGCTAAGATAATAGATAACGTGCTCGGTGCCGGCATCATCATCTTGCACTAGAACCATGCCGATGGTGGTGTCAGCGGCAGCTAGATAGAGAGTGTAATCACGGTGATAGTTTGGAGGTCTTAAGAGCGGAGCTGAGACAAGAAGGTCTTTAAGGCGCTCGAAAGATTCCTGGGCGATAGCATCCAAACGAAAGGGTGTGTCTCGCTTTAATAACCGTGTGAAGCCCTTAGCCACCTCGGCATAATTCGAAATGAATCATCTGAGAAAATTGGCTTTACCCTGCAAGCTCTGCAATTGCTGCAAAGAGGCAGGGGGAGGAAGATTCAAAATGGCCTCAACTTTGAGGGGATCCAGACAGATGCCTTCCCGGGAGACGATGAACCCGAGTAGTCAGCCAGATTCTACGCAAAAGACACACTTATGCGGATTGAGTCGAATACGGTAGTGTCGACAGCGGAGAAAAATTTCGCGTAGATGAGATGGATGGTCTTGTCGCTTAGCTGAATGAGCTGGGAGGTCATCCAGGTAAGGCTGTACGATGTGTCGAATATCATGAAAAGCATAGGACATCGCACGCTGGAAAGTGGCCCCGGCATTTTTAAGACCGAAAGGAAGCTTCTTATAAGCGAAGGTGCCCCAAGGACAAATGAAAGCTGTCTTATGCTGGTCTGCAGGGGATATGTTGATCTGATTATAACCAGAGAAGCCGTCCATAAACGAATAAATTTCACTTCCTGCGTAGTCATCAATAAGCTGATCAATGAAAGGCGTAGGAAAGTTATCTTTTGGACAGGCACGATTGATATCGCGGTAGTCAACACAGACTCGGATAGTGCCCTGCTTTTTATTCACAGGGACTATATTGGACACCCACTCCGTAAGGGGGATGGCATAGATGAAACCAGCTCGAAGAAGCTTTTCGACTTCGGCCTTGATGGTTGCAGCCTTTCGAGGGTGCACTGGACGTAAGCGTTGACGAACAGGCTTAGCGCCTGGATAAGTAGGTATTTCGTGCACCACAATACTAGGGTCGATGCCGGGCATTTCCTCGTAAGACCATGCGAAGACATCACGGAATTCACGAAACAAAGCGATATAGAGTTGAACTTCCTCAGGAGTGCATGTGACTCCAATGAAAATATTCTCGACAATCCCTGGTTTGACAGAGATGTCGATAGGCTGGGTCTGCGTGATCTTACCCATATTGCCTTCCAAAGACACTTGATATAGCTGAACAGGTGTTTGGAGAGGCGGAGATGGGACACATGAAGCAAACTGCTCGAGACATGCGACCATTTCCGAATGTGGAGGGAGAAACGAAGAGCGATGGTGGTGATCTAACGAAGGGAGCTCTTCGAGAGACATAGTCTCTATGATGGCCTCATCGGAGGGAAATGTTTCCTTCAGGGGATCCGAAGTGGCCTCATCTCCCAACCAAGGGAAATGATCATATGAATCAAGAACGCTGCTTAGAAAAGCAGGTTCAGGAGGGGGAGCCGATGTAGCGACAATCTCGATGTAGTTGAGCTCGGCAGGACTCAACGACATCATATCACCCCAAGAGTCTTCCTGATTCAAGGGAGGAAGAACCCATGGATCAGAACGTACTGAAATCATGTTAACAGGGGCGAGATTCGGAGGTGGGAGCGGAAAGACTCCCATTAAGGAGGGATCTTTGAACAGTCCGGCACCCACACTCACTAACGACTTGGAGGTATGCTCCACGAATGGCACATTTCCTTCAGAAGAAGAAGCAAAAAAGGACAGCTGGTCCACCGTGACGATTCTTCCTTGATGGGGGAAGCGAACGACACGGAACAAGGAGGAAGCCACGGCTTGCATGGCGTATGTCCAGTTTCTTCTGAGGAGGAGGTTGTAAGTGAGATTAGCGTCAACAACTTCAACCTCTACCTCTACGGTTTTCCCTTCTAAAGAGATAGGCAATGGTGGGAGGAGACTGGCTCAGAGCAGGAGAACCAATAGCTTCCAGCAAGCAACTGACATGATGCAGGTTGAGGCACCCTCATCAATGACTGTACGATGGATCGTTTTGCCGTTGATGAGGACCTGTATAAGGAAAGCCACCTGATGAGGCAGTCTCTGTGTGAAACCCTCGAGATCAAAAGAAATTAAATCCGAATCTTCCGGGTCGATGCCACCAATGGCTGATAGCAAGGACTTCCTCTGGGAGGGGCAGCTTTGGAGGACTTCTAATGTGGACATAGCAGACGGAGCCTGAGCTAAGTCCTCGACAATGCTATAATGCTGGGCAGCACGAGCATTGGGGTTATAAGATGACTTCCTGAGTACACCTTTAGGAGGGGGTCGGGGGATCGTCTCAGTACTGGGCTGTTCGATGTGAAGGGGACTAGAACTAGACGGAGGAGCGCTGGAGGGAACCTCCGGCTCTTTCCCGGCTGGAGATGGATAATCTTTCGCTCGAGTTGAAACATGGATGGGAATCGTTCCAGCCATGAACACTTGAGAACTGAACGAGGAAGAGGTTTGAGAGGGATCTGCCACCATTTGCGTCTGCTGGGAAGGGAAAGGCTCTTTTAGCACAACAGGAGGCCCCGGAGCACCTTTCAAAAGTCGACTAACCTCGGACCGCCTTGGGCAATCCTTGGTGTAGTGACCCTCATCGTAGATGAGACAAGGATACTTAGGCTTTCGTTTAGCTCCTTCCTCGGAGGGAGGCTTAGGAGGGTCCTGCTTGGGCTGTCCAGATTTATCTTTAGCTTTCCCTTTCTTTTTGCCTTTCGAGGATTTATCCGCCGCGGTGGACTGGACGGCGTTTACCTCGGAGGTAGTCCCAGAAATTGATTGGCCCTGAGAAGCATTTTCATTAGAGGCATTCTGTTTCTGCTTCCCAGGGTTCGCGGCCGATTTCTTTGACGACGAATTCACAGAACCAATGACTCCATCAACAGAGGGCTTTGGTGGAGCCTTGGGCTGTCCAGGCCTCGGGGCATCTGGAAAATACTCATACAAAGTACCCGACTGAGAGTACACTAAGTCGAGGTACTGAGCTCGCGCGATTGCTTGCTCTTCAGTTACACACACTCCCATTGCGATGTCCTTTGCGATCTTAGGGACAAAGGAAGTCGTGAACCAATCGGTCAGGAGTTGATCCGGAATCCAAAATTTAATCAAGCGACGATGCCTTCTCCATTCATGTATATGATCAGAGATGTGCGTAGCCGTATCCTATTTGAGAGACGTGAGAAGATGTGTCCCAGTCTCGTACCGAATGGGTAACTGAAAATGAGTCAAGAAGGCCATAGCCAACGAGTTGAAATCTTGAAACATGCCGCGATTCAGTTCGATGTACCACTTAGCGGCTGAACCAGTGAGAGTTCTCTGGAAGAGGCGAAGCCGGATAGAATCATCAAGCCATGAGTTCGATGAACACCAAAGGTGATAAGTCATTACATGGGCCTGAGGGTCTTCTCCAGCTTTGCCATCAAACTTTGGACAATCACCTGGTATTTTGGTCGGAACCGGTGGCCAATACGGATTATGCAAAATAGGATCATTTGTTAACTTGGACACATCAGGCAGTTCCAACGTTGCTAAGAATGGTAACTGTGGGTTAAATGACATTTGTGGCTGCGGGTTCGAGGTGACATTAGGGTTCCAACCAGATGGTGGTTGCCCCCACGAACTCTGTCCGGACGGACCTGGCCCAAAAGGGCCTGGCGTGTAAGAACTTTGTCCCGATGGACCTGGCCCAAAAGGGCCTGGCGCATAGGGACCTTGTCCGTAGGGGTTCCGTCCATACGGATTCTGGCCATATGCGGACGGCTGTCCCTGTGTCTGCCCCCAGCTCCCCATGTATTAGCAACTTGCCTCACAGGTGGACCATACTGATAATTTTGGTAAGGAGTGACCTGTGGTTGTTGATAATTTTGATAAGGAGAAAATTGAGTTTGCCCCTGGGGTTGCTGGTAGCCATATGGTTGCTGGGTCCCATACTGAGCCTGATAGGGAGGCTGCATCTGGTAAGAAGGTTGAGGCTGTGGCCCACCTTGCGTTTGATAACCCGTTTGAGTTTGAGGCCCAGAGTAATGTCCTTGAACCGGCTGGGGTTGAAGCATCTGTCCCGAAGGTTGACTTGGTTGGATTTGAGATGGACCTGGCTGGCCAGCAGGATGAGCTTGCTGGGCGCCAGGCTGTCCATGAACCACCAAGGGTTGTCCTTGCGGAACGGATGACTGAGCTGGCTGAACAGCTGGCTGACCCTGAGGTTGGCCGGCTTGTCCAGATGGATGATTAGGGCGGACAGCGGGTTGACCTTGCTGCATAGAAGGTTGGCCCGTCTGCCCCCCAGGGTGCGCAGACTGAGCAGAGGGCTGGCCTTGCTGTATAGCAGGCTGCCTCCCCTGGTGCATAGGCTGAGCAGTGGGTTGGCCTTGCTGTATAGCAGGCTGCCCCCCTTGCCCAGAAGGATGCATGGATTGAGCAGTGGGTTAACCCTGCTGAACGTAGGGTTGCCCACCCTGCCCAGAAAGATGACCAGACTGGGCAGTAGGTTGGCCCTGCTGTAAGTAGGGTTGCCCCCCCTGCCCAAGAGGATATCCTTGCTGGACTGCTGGTTGATTTTGAGGAGTATAAACTTGCCCAGTTTGTCCAGATGGGTACCCTTGCTGGAAACCGGGTTGGCCTTGTTGAATGTAAGGCTGCCCGGGTTGTCCAGTTGGGTAACCTTGCTGGGTACCAGGTTGCCCTGGATATCTAGTAGGTTAACTTTGATATCAATACGACGGACCTCCAACGGCCGAGGGTTGTCCCGGGTAGGGTTGTCCCTGTGGGCCCCCAGATTGTCCTGGGTAAGGCGGGCCATAAAGTGGTTGCCCTTGAGGGGTTTGCACATAAGGCGGCTGGCCTTGATTGGGTGGTCCTTGGGGCTGTCCGGGAGGATTTCGGTGCCCATGAAAAACATGAGTAACAGGATCATATGTAACGTCCAATGGTTCCTGCTTCTCCTTGAAAGGACGACGAGGAAGGGATGAAATGTTCTCGAGGTACTGACCGTTAGCATCATAATAAAAGAGTGGACCTTGGTAATCTGGGTCCACAATGGGCTGCCCATGGGCATCATACGGCCCTGCTCCTGGAACACCACCAGAAGAGGGCTGAGCACTTTGTGCAGGATCAATGACTCCAGACGAAACCCCTGGCTGGCCCTGGTTGTAAGAGGGACCAGCTCCAGGGTTTGTGGATGAGGATGCTGTCACAGCACTGACGACCGGAGTCGGGCGCGCTACACAAATGGTTGGATTGGTAGGAACTGAGGTAATAGGCGTATTAAGACCTGAAGTAAGAGGTGTATTAAGAGGTCGCGAAATAAAGGGCCCCGTGGTGGCAATAAGACTAGGATCCCATATAGTCGTAGAAGTAGTTCTAGCAGCTATCCTATCCCTCATTGACTGATATCGTGGAGGGAGTGGAGAGGAAGCCGGGATCGGAGTTTCAATGTCTGTCACCACGGGTGTCTCACCTGTGCTGGAAGATGTCTCATCCATGGGGGAAGTAGACATCGGAGACGACATACTGAAAGGAGTACGGGGGGTATTATCGCTGTCAGGCTCCCAGATAGGATTCCAATCTTCTATGTAATCTTCGTCGCCCGGGGCACGTACGTTGATAGGCTGGATACTGGGAACAATGGGAAGAGTATCGCTTACAACTGGTACCTCTGGAGCAACAAAAGATGGAGAACCTTGATCACTTGGATCGGGAGTTGACGGGTCAGCCAGGATGACAAGACCCCTTAGAAAACCTAAAGCAAACTAACGGTAAAGACCCTACTCAAAACTAACGCACACAAGATCTAACCAGGTGATGTTATCGTGGCCGAATTAATTTTAAGACACAAGAACCAAACTTGACCTTTTCATGTTTCAAGAGTCGAGAAAAGGACGAAAAGATGACTCCAGTCTCCTTCGAATGTTTAATGAGAACGAAGTGAAAAGATGCTCAGAGGCACCTTTTCATTTAGGGAGTCCGAAAAGGATCAAAAGTGACTGCTCTGGAGACTCTAGGTATAGGGTTTACCAGGCGACCCGTAAAACTGCTTATACACCTTAGCAATCGTATGAGAGCCAAGGACTTTCCGTACTGCAGTCAATCTTCCCGAATGCCGTGTTCGGTGCGTTACGGTTCACAAGGCGGCAGACTCAGCTTCCTATGGATAAAGGATAAAAGCCTAGTGGGGTCTCCCTATATACGCGATGGTACGTGGGAGCTCAGTCCGTGTTAGACCACTATCGAGTCACAGAAGGAGGAATCACCCAACCATAATGTGAAACAACAGTGACTATGTTTAAAGACGCCGGAACACGTCTCTAACCTAGACCTCTAGATGTTTGCCAAGGAAAATTTTAAGGATGGAAAATTTTCTTGAAGTTTAAAACATTGGCGAATATCACTAATCCCTAATATGCAAATTATAAATGTTTATTGATATATTTGTAAAATTATTCAAATTTATAATTATTTTATATATAGTCTCTATATAACGTTGGCGATTTTTAAGGTAAAATAATTTTATATTCTAAAATTTGGGCGAATTGTCTTATATAAAATTGGAAATTGGCGAATCTTTTTTGCGGAAAAATCATGGAAAATTAGCCCACTGGGCGAACATTAGCCCCTAAAATTTTCCATGATGTTTGCGTTTAGTTCCAATGCGTTTTTAGATTCATTCGGTTCATTTTATGGTTGATCTTGAAATTAAGTTTCGATTTCAGGCCCTATCGTATGGTCTCTCACAATTTCCTAGATGCAAGCTATATGCCAAAGAATACCATTTTGTTCGATGAATTCTAACTATGAGAAGGTTAAGAGCTTTTCAATCAAACAAAATGAAATCAAACCATCAAACAACCTAATGCAGCTAATGACAAAGAAATGAAATTTTTCTCTTTTAAAAAAAAAAAAAAAAAAAACACAAATCACTAAAATGCTCTTCTTTTCATTAACTATTGAATGCAAAAGATTTAGTTCGATTCTCTTTCAATGGAACTAATGCACTTTAAAATGAATTTTGAGAGACAAGAACACCAAGCAAATCACTTAATGAAAGCACACAAAGTTCCCAAAACATCCAACAAAGATTTCCAAATCAAAAGGAAAAACCAAGTTCTGCACGAGCTATGTGATCTAAGCTCGGCAAGACAAGCAAGGATTTAAACAAGGAGGAAGCGAAAAACCGCTTGGAAACACAACCAAAAGCACTTCAACACTCGTTGAACAAGTGTAAAAAACAAATCTGAAGTTGGCTGGTCAAACAAGAGAACAAGATCCCTACGGAAGGCTTGACACACACACGGCCACTAGATGTCCTAAGGCTAGAGTGCGAAATCAATGGAGAAAAGAAAACACCCGGAGGATAAGAGTCCCAACCAGTCAATTAGAGATTCAACACAATCCAGCAACTGTAAAAGTGATGGCGGAAATACAAACCAAGCAGGGAAGGCAAAGAGGAAGGTATTTGCAAAACCGAAAAACGAGCAAAAACGAAACCCTGCGGAACAAGACTTCGCAAATAAGTAGCTCAGAGTTCAGGTAATGAAAAACAAGTCACAAACCAAGTGGAGAGAAGAGGGGAAAGTCAAAGCAACAGGTTCAAGAGGCTAATTTGGACAAAAATGAATTCTACAGGATCAGCGCGGGTGGACTTCAGCAACTCGGCACTGACAAGGGAAGGCCTGTAGCAACTTTGCGCTGTCAGTGCGGAAGCACATGGATAAAGCGCGCTGTCTCAAAAACGAGGTCAGCGCGACTGTTAATCGTACAGGAGCGATGACAGGGAAAACAAAGAAGCAGGTGTGCGACGTCAGCATGTCTGTTTTGAATTAAACCGCGCTGAGGGTAAAAACAAGTAGAATCAAAGCAAAAAACTCCCAAACCAAAAGTAGAAACTCTTTTAACAATTAAGACACTTCCCAGATGGACCCAGGAAGGCTACAAGCAGAGAAACAATCCCCAAAACTTGAAAAGAGAGAACAATCAAATTCAAACACAAAGAATGGACACAAGAGACAAAAGGCTGATCCCCAGCGGAGTCGCCAAATTGTTGGAGAGGTAAATCCCCTCTACGGATAGAGGCGATCCCTACTAGCCCAGAACGGGTCTAGCAACAATCAGTCAATGCTACTATGCAAGTTCCTAATTGCAATTAAACAAGAGGTAAAGAACACCTACTTGGATTCCAGCGCTGTAGTTTGATGAAGAGATGCCACCTTCACTCCTTCGCTTCAGCTGGTCACAATCTCCCGCGATCTCCGCGAATAGATACCTGCACACACGAAGAGGAAACAAACACAAGCATGAAATCTAATAAAAGCAACCATACATCAGTCAGAAAAGATGTAATTCACATTAACCATTGCATAGACAAATGAGAATGGAACAATAATAGTAGTCATCTATTATTCATCAAGCAGAGAAGAGTACAACCAAATGTTCTGACGTCGATATCCTTCTCAGGAGGGGCCAGTCAGCAAGTGTCTCAAGCATTCACCTTTGGAAATGATTCTCCCAAGACAAGAAACTCTCTCTCTCACACAAGCAACACAACACAACCTTCCCTAAGCTATCATGCACTTCCACACTTATCACACCAAATACCTATAGTAGCAGCAATCTGAGCACTATAATCTCTATACAATCCAAGCTATTCCAAACTAGCTACTCATGGTAATGATGGAAGTTTATATAGGAGAAGGAGCCTCCTAAAAGGGTGGAAGGATGAGCTTATCCTCAAGGGAAGTGGTTGCAAAGGGTCTAACAGACATGCCATAGAAGGGAGTCGATACTCACAAGGCCAACAACCAAGTCTGGAGTTATCTGGAAGGCTGGCTGTTGGAACAAATTTGCCAAAACTGGATCAGCGCGGGTGCATAACTGGTCTGGCGCGCTGACGTCGCAAAGACATAATGGAAAAGGCCGTGTCAGCGCGGGTAGGTACAAACAGGGGCTGCGCTGGTCATGAAATTCGATCAGCGCGGGAAAGGCGTGTGCTTCCGCGCTGGCAGCGCACGTGGTCTGTTATAAAGCGCCAGTCATCGCGAATATTTTAGAAACAGACGCACTGATGAGGAAAACTTTGGAAAAGTGGGTCTTTGGCCAGTTCAGAAGGCATGAACTTGATTATTGTGGATTCCTGACACAGTAGGGTGACTGACAGGGAGACAGTGACAAATTACTGTGTAACAATTCCCTACAGGGAGCAACACTTTTTCATGTGTTTTCTTTTGTTGTTCCCTACAGGGAATAGTTTCTATTCCCTAAAGGGAACAACACTTTTTCGTGTGCTTGCTTTTGTTGTTCCCTATAGGGAACAGCTGATGTTCCCTAAAGGGAACAACACTTTTTTTTGTGTTTTCTTTTGCTATTCCCTACAGGGAAAAACTGCTATTCCCTAAAGGGAACATCACTTTTTGAGTGTTTTTGTTGTTCCCTCAAGTGAGAATTTTTTAGAACACCCCTTTCTTCCCCTTGCATGATCATTCCTAGCCCATCCCAGCTCAATTTTTTTATAATCCTATTTTTGGCATCAAGTATAATACGTATATGAGGAAAACAAGTACAGAGTCTACTGAAGCAGGAGAATATCTTTAACATTATCATCTCTAACAAGATTGTTTTTTGATGATCGAATAAAAAAAGGACACAATTATCTATATCACTTTACTGTCCTCATTTCTGCTATAAATGATACTGATTGATTATCTTTACCATGCTAGTTCTACTCCCTCTAGTATAATTCTCTCTGCATATTATAAATAAGGTTATGGGTATATTTTTTCCTATTGATATGTTTAAACTTTTTCCGCCATCCCTACTCTTAAGGAGTACTGAACCACCCTCTATATATAAAATGGAAAGTGTAATATATGTATATATATAGATATAATAACAAAATTCACTAACAATTTATTTTTTGATCTATAGATGGAGGATAGGGGGTCGCATCACGAGCTAGCCTACCATGTTCATAGGGATGTGGCTAAGTGGAATTCCCACAATGGCCACCACACCAGCAATATGATCCAACATATGCATCAAGAAACAAAATCCTTGGAACATGAGGTCTCATCACGAGTTGGCCTAACCACTTTTGCTACTTCCCAGTGAATGGCAATGTGTTCGTCTGGTTACCATGCCAACACATTGATCTCTACTGTGGACATCATAATTCACTTCCCCAACTATACATAGAGGATCTTGGCTCCTAAGGGCTAGAAAGCAACTCTGTCGAGGCTATGGACGTCTCCAAGTAGTAGAAGCTCTGCTTATAGTATTGAAGTTTTACTCCCTACATCAATAATTATTACAATGCCCTCTTCTTAATTTTCTATTTTTCTACAGAGAGATTATTTCCCTAACTCAACTTGAAACTTTATGCATGAGTTAATTCTTTCTAAAATCAATTACATTATGTTCAAGTGGAATAATGGCGGTAAGGTATCATATCCTACGTATATTTTCCTTTTTATTTATTGCATCACCCCACAGCATCTTATCACTTATTAATAATTCTTGTTACATGCCTTGTTTTCATTACTCCAATATCCTTTTATGATCCTTTCATTAATATACGTACTCTGCCGCCTTTACTACCCAATCCATCACCCCTGTACTTCACCGCCAGAACGTCATCTTTTCATCCATTCGGTCATAGGCGACCTTTAATTTCGAGAGGGGGCAGGGACCTCCAGTACACTCATGCATGTGCTGTCATCATTTTATTTGATTTTGCAGAATAATATGACATCCCATAATCACAGAGCGTGTGGCATTATAATAGTCCTCAATTTAACAATATTTATTTTTATAAAACATCACCTGACAGAGCTGTTACAACTACTTGTTGTTCCATATCTTGGCTCAGCTCGTTGTTGTGCTTTCTCCATTGCACTAATCATTTGCAGAAGTAGGAAGAACTCAAGCATCATGGGAGGAAAAACAATGCACCAAGAACCTTTAATACTGGATGTCTCCGATGGAGCCAGGGAAATTCTAGCTCACGCAAGATGGACAACATATTCTACAAGATTTCAACCCTCCAATGAGGAAATCACCATTGAATTTCTACAGAATCTACAAAATGGAAAATCCTTGTTGAGAGGTAGAAAAATCACAGTAACGGATGCTGTGATAGTAGAAGTGTTTAGGTTGTCGACAGAAGGACCAGTATGCACTGATAAGCGACTAAAGTTGCACGATGCTATGATGATTTTTAGGAATGAAAAACAAGAGCTAATCAAGAAGGGAAAAGGCATTTTTCCATCTTCTCTCGGAGAGCCATGGGGAGAATTGGCATGAATTGTCCAGAACTATATCACTTGCGACGGGCGTCGAGACGTGGTAAGGCCGTGACAACTCAAACTTTTAACAGTCTTAAAACAAAAATGTTCTATTAATTTGTCTGCACTATTGAATTCATTATTGCATGACACTACCGATGGTCTCAACACCCAGAGAGAGTAGTTAGCCACCATTGTTTGATCAGGTTAATAGTTAGTCACAACCTTGCCAAACAACAATCAACATGGGATGATCTCATAACAGCCCTCGAAAGAGGTGAAAACTTGCCAGCACCTAACCCTGTTCCAAAAGGAAAAAGGACAACCCCTTCAGGAAGAAGACCTCACAAGTGTAGATGATCTACAATGATGAATTTAGACTAGGGAACATCTGAAAGTCCTCAAGGCAGTGCTAGTCAACCAATAGAATTAGCTAGCTCGGTAAATGTATAGGACTTGCAACGAGAGCTAGAGGGACAAGATAATCCTAAACCAGAACTTGAGGGAGGAGACAAACTTGACTCAGTGCAGGAAGGAACAAGGCATTCCGACAATGAACAAGAAAATGAAGTGTGGCCTCCTCCAACACTAAATATGAGTTCTCAAGATGATCTTTTGCAAGAGTTTGAGGCAAGGATGGCTCAAGTCCTAGCCAATATGAACGTCTACATGTAGCTTGAAGAACTGCTTAATCCTAACTTAGGAGAAGCCCAATCTCTAGGGAATTCTAGCCATACCGGAATTCTTCCTTCCCCAAAAGATACAAACCAAGAAGAGGAAGCAGATATAGAGGTAATTTGGGAGTCCGATAATCAATATGGAGACACAGTCTTATTGGAACAAAGCCAGGATGAACAACCAGGCTCTTTAGAGACAGGGGCTATTAACGAGACTATTAGCAGACGAGTTATTCCTAAGAAAATGCATGGAGCCAGAACGAAATTGGAGAAGCTAAGGAAAGAACACTAGAAGCTTCGTAAGATAGACAAGAGGCTCCGATGAAAAATAAAGGAAATTACAATAGGAAAAACTCCGAACAATACCCCTGAGGTAGCAAATGTGGCCGTGCAAACGGAATTATGTGAAGGTAGGGATACAAGGACTCAAATTGAGCTCATACCAACTTGAATAATCACCACTCAAGCAGGATTACATGCATATTTAGTAGATGAAGCTGCTCAGATGGAGGTTTGGACCTCCCATAATAAAGAAGTGCAGAAAGAGGATATCCCCTCTTGTAGCATAGGCATTCAGATAGAGGATATCCCCTCTCGTAGCATAGGCACTCAGAAAGACATACTAACGCACCATGACCTTATTTTACTAAATATTCAGGAGGAATTAGCACAAGCTTGGCTCGCTTTGGAATGATTTGAACAAGAGACAGTTTCCCTGTAGAGATATCAAGAGTTACAGAAATAGCTTAGGGAACTAACTATAATAGAGAACGAGACCTTTGACAGGTGTACAAAGGTGGAAGAAAAGCTGGAGAAGGTAAAACTCAAGCTAGACAGAGTCATGAGTAAGATAAACACCATTTTCTCATTATATTCGGGTGTCCTGATATGTAGGTCTCCCGCGACCAATTATGCCTTGTTCTTATTAGAACGGTACCTGTTATTGAAAATCAAAGCTGTAAGAGCTGGTAAACCAATTAAGTTAGGGACAATTGAATATTTTATAAATTGTTGCAAGAAACACAGTGCAAAGGTCCAGAGGTTTCTTTGTGATTTCTATCTGCACAATTTCATATTAGAAGACGAGGTGGAAAAGAACCCTAATCCTTTTGTTGGAGATGTTCAATTCCAAGCTTTTATCTCGTTTGCAGTTAACCAACTCAAATGGTTTAAAGCTTATAATGCATTGCAAAGACAGGTTCATGGATTTGATCTTTGGATGAGGAGTGAACCTAAGCACCCTTTACAAATGTTTGCCAACCATAAAAATCTGATGAAAAGAGAGGGGGTGATTAAAACTTTAGGGCCCATACATAAGGATATTGTGCAGAAAGGAATATCATATTTCCTCTCCATTCAAGAAAGATCTCTGACTGCATCAAAGCTTAGATGGAAAATCTCCACTAATAGTGTGAAAGATATGGAACCATTTAATTATTGGAATTTCAAAGCTGTTGTGGCCCAGATGATTACAACAATCTTATTTTGAGAGAAGGACCTCATTGGTTGGGATGCCGGTTTCGAATTCCCATTATTTAGTATCCTCCTGAAGGGTATTGGGCTGACTACGAGCTACCCGAAGGGAAAGAAAGGCCCGTCTTTGTGCTCCTGGCTCAGCATCATGGATTTAGACCAATTTTTGAAGCTTTCTCTCTAGCCTACTCTTCAACTGCGTTGCATAAGAACTATTTACTTTTCATGAGGACATGAAATAGGGTAAGCAGGGGAGTATGTTGAGTTATGCAATGGGTATGTATTTACTCTCAATTACATTTCCTTTTTCCTCTTTTCTTATCTCTTTTGTACCTTGATACACTAACATATTGATGGATTATGATAAGAAATGAATGAACTACTCTCGATTAAGAATTATCCACCGTAATTAACTCTTATTCCTTTTTATGTAGAAAACGACGAAAGGAATAGATGTTGTTCCCTATAGACAGAACAACGTAAACCAACAAAGGATGAATGAGGCACGTCGGTTGCGCTTAAGCTAGAGGATGAATCAAGAGGATCAATGCTAAATAAGAAGAATGTCAGAAGATAGCATACAGCTGTGAATCCCTTAGGATCGGGAGATCACATGTATTTTTTACCCTTTTTTGACTATAAAAGTGTAAACTATAGGAGAAAAGGGGTGATCTCTGTTTTATTTCAAATTGTAATTTTAAGTTACAGACTCGTGCTTTTGAGGAACACCACCGTATTGTAATGAGGATTGAGTTTAATGGTTAATACATAATTTACGTTGTTGTTCATTTGTATTCTCTGAAGTAGCTCAGCAGTATTCACTAGTGGCTAAGGGCCCGACCTCTGGTGGATTAAACTGCTACCATTTGTGTTATATCTTTCTAATTCACGTAAGTTTGATTGGTTTGATGTTTTTCCATTCTTTGCGAGTTTATCTTGTTTGCTATTTGACAATTTCCTGTATTGAAGTTAGGTTACTTTCCTTATGTGATTTGCAGCTTTGTCAATTGATTCCATTTATGCTTATTGTAGATTAAATTGATTATTAGTTAAGGAATTGAATCTTTTTTATTATGATAAGAGTGTGGTTATTATAGAATCATCTGAAAGAGATTGGTTATTGATACTGAACTCTCAATTGACATCATTTCCATTTGAAATTAGCTTTTTGAGATTTGGTTACGATTTCAGTTGAGGGTTAAGTCTTGATGATTAGATGTAATATTTCTGTTAACAGTTGCAGTTTGAGTTTTATAATGCATCCGTTCACTCTTGTATCAAAGTTTTATATTTCATTTTAAAAGCATTACTCTCTGGATTCATAGCATGCACATATTGTGTACACTCTTGGAATAAAAGGACTTGCCCGGGTTGATAATTAATGTGAGGCAATTAGGAGTTTTAAAAGACACCTGTTAGCACCCAACAGAGGGTATGCACTCTTCTTCTCTATAATCTCCTAACATCCGCCTCCTTTTCTTCTACTTGAGATTTGTTACTATGGACTTATCTTCACTTTTGGGCCTCCTAGTACTCCATTCTTCTTCATGTGACTTAAAATGCAATTGTGCACTCCCCTTGAGGCTATGTTGGCTTCATTATGTCTTTCACATTCAAATGCACCACTATGTATATGTTTTTCTACTTCAAATTGGCATGTTTTGCTTCAATTAAATCCTTCCTCTTCTTTTCAATGCCCCCTTGAGTAGATTTTTTTCCTTTATCCTCCATACCTTGGCATGTTGAATTATTATAGGGACTTCTTCTAATTTCTTTCTTAGCCTACTTTGAGTAACTTATTTCTTCCTTTTCCATGCCTTTTTTGCATTCTACTTGATTTATGTTGGAAAATTAATTAGGTTGTTTCTACTTTTTCTTAATTGAATTTTATGCTTGGTGCAATTGATGCTTTTAGAGTGATCCTTTGGTTCACCATTACCTTTATGAGGTCTCAACTGATCCATTACAAAAAAAATTAGCATAAGATATAAACCCATATTCTTCTTCCTCGCTATGCTTCTTTTCCTACAATGGTTGGATTACTTCTTTATTATGTTCATTTAAAGAGAAATATATTATTTGGCCATACCTGCATTCTACTAGCTTGTGCCCATAACTTCCACACTTATGGCACTCACATGATTTGTAGAGGAGAAAAGGAATTGTAGCTCCTAACAACATTCTTACCATAATATTCACTTATTCTAACGTATCCATTCCTTGGGAGATTGTTAACTGATCTGTTATTACAACTACTCACCATACTCTAATTTCTTGTGTTATATATACACTATATTGCTTTAGTTCCAAAATTGTTGCAAGAAAAATAATATCCATTGAACCATCTTTGATACCTGAAAGTATTTTATCATTGATATTTTTCTTATAGATGGGGAAGGGACATGTGTTAGTTCTTCACTCATTTTGTGTAGTTGTTGTTATTGCTATTGTGAGATTTCCTTTGCTTCTATTAATTTCATTACTATTGTTGATGTCTATTTTTGGGTTTTATCTTTGTTGATGCTACTCCTTAATGTTACAACTTACTTGCATTTGTTTTTATTGATATTCTTGTTGCTATTTTCTAACACTTCCTTTTGATTTATTGTTCAAAGGGTTTTTATCTTCTCCTACATGGTTTTCTACATATTTACCTTATTCCTTATTTGAGCATGATTCTTCTTTATATCCAAGATTAGTCTTGATGAGAGGAGATCTTTTGCTATTGAGAATCTCATCCATGATCTTGATACTCTTTCCAATATTATGATATCAATATATCTGGTCATTAGCCTTTTCTAAATCTTGTCTAAATGATACTACCTCAGCTTATAGTCTCTCATAGTAGGCTTCTCATTCATTCAACTGATTTTTCAAAACCCCATTAATATTGTTGACTTTTTTCTGACCAAATTTTTAAATAAACAATTGTTTCATCTACATATTCAAGATTCTAATCCCTTTTTGAATCTAAGGATTCTTCCATGGTTCTAATAATTGTTGCTTCTTCATCACTACCAAGGATGCTTTCATTTTCCTCTTCAGGTGTATCTTGACCTGCTCTTGCTATACGTGTAGGCCCTTCTTCATTACTACTAGTTGTGTATCTATCTCTGTATTAGAAACTTCATATGAACATCTAGTGGATAGGTGACCTATTCTTTTAAAATTATAATAGAATAAAAAATTACCTTTCAAACTGGATGGAATCTCATTTAAATTTTTTTCATCTCTAACAAGTTGGTTACTTGTAGATGCATCTCGTCTGAGTTTTATGATCATGATTTTTCCTTTTGATGATCAACTAATTTTTTTACTTCGAAAATAATCATGTACTTTCACTTATAGGGATAAAGGAAAACAAATTTTGTATATACACATTTTTTGTTTGTATTATTCAACGATCTTCCCTGATCCTTGCATGGAAAAAACTATCAAAAAAACAATTTTTTTTTTCCAATTACATGGTTCTTACATTTTGTATCATCAAATCATTAAAAATATCATGAAAACAAGTTTTATGTTTTAAAAACACAATCGTAGCATATAATTTCATACAAATTCTATTATGAAAAAAACATACAAAAACCTTTAAGCCCATCCATGTAAGGCCTATGATAAAACTGGAACTATTCATCACCCCATAACTCTATTTCCATCCATAATGCAATATCTAAGTGTATACCTTCCTTAGAAACATTGTTAGAGACCCTATTCCTCTCCCTGTATACATGGCATCATGTGAAAGAAGTGAAACATGGTTAATTATATAGATGTCCTCCACAATATGAAAAAGCATAATATTCCTGCAATATTCAACCATATTAACCCAATCAACAAATAATAATCAATAACCAAAGAAATGTAGATGCAAAAATCCTTTTATTAAAGAAAAATGAAATATATGATCCGCATCCATTAACCTTAGCCCAGTTATTTCACCCCTTACTGGGCCCCACTTTGACATGGAAGAAATGATTTATAGATAAACGAAGTAGAAATCCACCCCCATAAATGGGCATATCTCCTTGTGAAGCACCATCAAAATATCCCCAAGGAATGGAAACATCTGATGATTCAATATGAATAGGGAAACCTCGCTATGAAATCCTTGATTGTTGATACTGAGATAGGATTTCCAAGCCATCAACAACAAATTTTTTAGGATATGTACCAGAATCCATGACGACAACTTTGTTGTGGGAAATCCAAATACCCCAAAAAAGTATAATGGGAAGAGAATGAAAAATATATGTATCCCTACTCACATACCATCTTCTCCAAGTGTCCTAAAAAGAAAGAAAACTCAGCCCCAATAGTGAGAGACAAGAGTCCTAAACTTTCTTAGTAAAAGGGAAAAGTATAAAGATATGATCAATATATTCCATACTATTCTTACATAAAGCACACCAACTAGGCTTGATTTGGAATATACACAACATAATTTACCATGTAGGAATTTTTCTCTCCATGATACACCATACCAACAATTTATATTTTTAAAAGCACTTGGACTTCAACACAACCCTCCACTACCAATCCATAACAACATTTTGAATATCAGCACTAAGGTGAATATATCCCAATTTTTGGGTGTAGCAACCATATAGAGTGAATGACCACAACAATTCATCATCATTGTCAGTCAATCCAATGCAAGTAGTATGCAGAGAATCAATAAAATAATACCACAATTCCCTAAAGATAACCAACAGATTGAGTTCACGGGCATTGAACCATCCTTACTACCAAATATTTGAACGAGCAGGAAAATTTATAGGGGCCAAATGAGTAATTCCAATCTTGTGGAATAATATGAATGACCATACAACCAGACCATATATCATAACCAAGACAAAGGAAAAAACCAACCTAAATATTATGATCCAAAAAAGAGGCTACCAATTCAAAGGAATTTAATATTGTCCACCAAACCACTGATATATTTTGTCCTGGTTTATTCTAAATTCCCACGTAGTCATACAATGAGAATGGAGTAATTTATTTATGATGAACCACCCTCATCCATAAGGTGTGCATGGAACGTAACCTCCAAGCACTTTTGGCAATGAGAGCTTTAAAAAACAAGAAGATTCTTTTTAGTCCTCATCCACCCATAATCTTTAATATTGCGAATCCACTCCACCTTACCCAAGAAAGGACGATATGGTCATGAGTGCCTTCCCATAAGAATCTAAAGCAAATATGCCTAGATTTCTCCATAACCACCTCTAGGATCGAATCGAGTGACATTTAGTAGACTGGCATGGATTCAAGAAAAAATTTAACTAATACTAGTCTACTAGCATGAGACAACCACCTGAAGCTCCAATAAGTGAGTATTTTTTCCAGTTTTCCCAGCAACCATAAACAATCATTTTTTTTAGTAGTTAGGTTTCAAATGAAAATGTAGATACTTAAGACATGCATCCAACTTTGAGATCTCAAAAGGAAAGATAGAATGGATAAATACAATCTCCCACTCTTCTAAACTGTGAACAAAAATGGAACATTTCCTTTCATTAATCACCTCACCTATTACAAACCCAAACAATGTTAGAATCTAAAATAAATTTTACAACTATCAAGCAGAACCATTGCAAAAGATAATAATGTCATCCACAAATAATAAGTTTGTGATCCTCATCAGTTGAGCAAGAAAAACACCCTGAAAATCACTTTTTCTGTAGGAATCCTTGATCACAAGACTAATTTCTTACATAACAAGAAGGAAAATTAATGGGGACAGGGGTAAACCTTGATGTAACCCATGCTGAGATTGGAAGAAGTTCAAGGTTGAACCATTTATGAAAAGGACAAAGGATACAAATGTTATACACCTCTTGATCCAATTGATGAAAACTATATCAAAGCCATGATGTGTGAGAAGAATCCTAATGAAAGACCAACTAACATAGTCATAAGCCATAGATAGACTAATTTTAAAAACAACACCTTTCAACTTCAATAATTTATTGTTGTTTAATCCTTCCCGAGCCACCCAAATGGCCTCATGAATTTGATCACTTGCGAGAAACCCAAATTGTTCTTGTGAATTAATATTTGAGAGCCTAGGTTTGATGCAATGAACAATCACCTTGGAGATAACCTTGTAAACACAGTTGCATAATGATAGAGGACGAAAATCCCCGAGAGTGGTAGGACTATCAACCTTTAGGATCAGGGAAACAGAGGTCAAATTGAAAGCAAGGTGAAACCAACCTTCAATGTGAGAATCATTCATAACCTGTAATAAATCTATACAAATCGGTCAAAGAAGGTAGTGAAAAATTTAGCAGCCTAATCATCAGAACCCATAATTTTCTCTTTTGAAAACTAGAGAGGGTTGATTTTAACTCAGCTTTAGTGATAACATCCATCAACTCATGATTCTAATTTTCCTCCATAAAATGAGGGAATAATTGTGCCACATGAAGGATCTTATCAATATTGACCCCTTGAGGCTCCTTAAATATATTATTGAAATGTGTTTGAACCATGGAAGCAAGTACCTCAAAGTTCATAACCTCACACCCCTCCTCATCCATCATGCTCCAAAGAATGTTTTTTTATTTTTATACCATTGACATATGCACCGAAGAACTTATTGTTCTCATCCCCACTATCCAGCCATAATTCTTTGCTCTTAAGTCTCTATTGGGTGCTAATAGGTGTCTTTTAAAACTCCTAATTTCCTCACATTAATTATCAACCTGGGTAAGTATTTTTGTTTCAAGAGTGTACACAATATGTGCAAGCTATGAACCCAGAGAGTAATGCTTTTTAAGTTGAACTATAAAACTTGATACAAGAGTAAACAGATGCATTTATAAAACTCAAACTGCAACTGTTAACAGAAATATTACATCTAAACATAAAGACTTAATCCTCAACTGAAATCGTAATCAAATATCAAAAAAGCAATTCAATTGACGATAGAATCAACCGAGAGCATAGTAACCTCAACGAATCTCTTCTAGATGATTCTATCTAAATCACACTCAATCTCAATTAAGCAATTCAAATGGAAATGATGTCAACTGAGAGTTCAATAGCATTAACCAATCTCTTTCAGTTGATTCTATAATAACCACACTCTTATCATAATCAACAAGATTCAATGCCTTAATTGATAATCAATTTAATCTACAGTAAGCATAAATGGAATCAAATGACAAAGCTGTGAAGTACATAAGGTCAGAATAAAGGAAAGTAAACTAACTGCAATATAGGAAATTAGAAAATAGCAAACAAGATAAACTAGCAGAGAATGGAAAAACATCAAACCAATTAAACTTGTGTGAATTAGAAAGATATAACACAAAGGATAGTAGTTTGATCCACCAGAGGTTGGGCCCTTAGCCACCAGTGAATACTATTGAGCTACTTTAGAGAATACGAATGAACAACAATGTAAATTATGTATTAACCATTGAACTCAATCCTCATTACATTATGATCATGTTACTCAAAAGCACGAGTCTATAAATTAAAATTAAAATTTGAAATAAATAGAGATCGATCCCCTTTCTTCCTACAGTTTTCACTTTTATAGTCGAAAGGTAAAAGATAAATGTGATCCCTCAAGATTGGAAGATCCTGAGGGATTCACAACTAAATGCTATCTTCTGACATTCTTCTTATTTAGCGTTGATCCTCCTGATTCTTTCTCCGGCCTGACCACACCCGACACACCTCATTCTTTTTTGTTGGTTTATGTTGTTCTGTCTCTAGGGGACAACAGTTGTTCCTTTCATCATTTTCCTACATAAAAAGGAACAAGAGTTGGTTAGGATGGCTAAATCTTAATCGAGAGTGGTTCATCCATTTCCTATCACAATCCATGAATATGTTAGCATATCAAGGTACAAAAGAGATAAGAAAATAGGAAAAAGGCAATGTAATTGAGAGTAAATACATACCCATTGCATAACTCAACATACTCCCCTTCTTACCTTGTTTCATGGCCTCATGAAAAATGAATGGTTCCTATGAAATATAGTTAAAGAGTAAGCTGGAGAGAAAGCTTCGAAAATTAGCCTAAAGCCATGATGTTGAGCCAGGAGTGCAAAGGAAGCCTTTTCTTTCCCTTTAGGAAACTCATAGTTAGCTTGATACCCTTCACGAGGATACCAAATAATGGGACTTCGAAACCGGCCTCCCAACCAATAAGGTCCTTCTCTCAAAATAAGATTGTTGTAGGTGATCATTTGGGCCACAACAGCTTTAAAATTCCTATAATTAAATGGTTCCATTTCTTTCACACTATTAGTGGAGATCGTCCATCTGAGCTTAGATGCAGTCAAGGATCTTTCTTGAATGGAGAGGAAATATTATATTCCTTTGTGCACAATCTCCCTATGTATGGGCCCTAAAGTTTTAATCACACCCTCTTGTGTCATCAGCATTTTATGTTTGGCAAACAATTGCAAAGGATGTTTAGGCTCATTCCTCACCCAGAGATCCAATCCATGTTCCTGTTTTTGGAATGCATTGTAAGCTTTAAACCACTTGAGTTGGTTAACTATAAAAGAGATAAAAGGTTGGAATTGAACGTATCCAACAAAAGGATTAGCATTCTTTTCCACCTCGTTTTCTAATATGTAATTATGCAGATAGAATTCACAAAGAAGTCGCTGGACCTTTGCCCCATGTTCCTTACAGCAATTTATAAAATCTTCAATTATATTTAATTTGATTGGTTGACCAGCTCTTATGGCCTTGATTTTTAATAACAGGCACCTTTCTAATAAGAACAAGGCATAATTGGAGGCAGGAGACCTACATGTCAGGACATCTGAATACATCGAGTAGATGTTCTTGTCTGACTCATGACTCTGTCTAGCTTGAGTTTCACCTTCTCTAGCTTTTCTTCCCCCTTTCTACACCTATCAAAGGTCTTGTTCTCCATTATATTTAGTTTTTTAAGCTATTTCTGTAGCTCTTGATATCTCTACAGGGGAACTGTCTCTTGTTCATATCATTCTAAAGCAAGCTGGGCTTTTGTCAATTCCTCCTGAAGATTTAGTAAAATAGGGTCATGGTGCGTCAGGATGTCCTTGGCTTGTATATCCGTCTGAGTACCTATGCTACAAGAGGGGATATCCTCTATCTGAGTGCCTATGCTACAAGAGGGGATATCCTCTGTCTGCACTTATTTATTGTTGGAGGTTCAATCCTCCGTCTAAGCAGATACATCTACCAAGTTTGTATGCAATCTTGCCTAAGTGGCTATTGTTCGAGTAGGTATGAGCTCGATTTGGGTCCCTGTAGCCTTACTCTCACATAATTCTGTTTGCATGGTCACAGTGGTTACCTGAGGGGTAGTGCTCGAAGCTTTCCTCATTGTAATTTCCTTTATCTTTCGTCGGAGCCTCTTGACCGTCTTACGAAGCTTCTGGTGTTCTTTTCTTAACTTCCTCAATTTCTTTCTGGCTTCATGCCTCCTCTAAGGAGTAACTGACCTTCTCATGGTCTCGTTAATAGCCTCTATCTCTAAAGAGCCTGGTTGTTCACCGTAGTTTTTCTCCAATAAGACTATCTCTACAGATTGATTATCGGACTCCCGAGTAACCTCTATGTTTGCTTCCTCTTCTTGCCCTATGACCTCTGTGTCTAGATCTTCTTGTTGTTGATCATGACTATTTTCCAATGGGAGCATGTCACCATATTGGTTCTTTTATTCCTGAATAGCCTCTATATCTACTTCCTCTTCTTGGTTTTTATCTTTTGGGGAAGGCATAATTCCGGTATGGCTAGAATTCCCTTGAGATTGGGCTTCTCTTAAGTTAGGATTAAGCAATTCTTCAGACTGCATGTAGAGTTTCATATTGGCCAAGACCTGGGCCATCCCTGCCTCGAAATCCTATAAAAGATCATCTTGAGAACTCATATTTGGTGTTAGAGAAGGCCCTACTTCATTTTCTCGTTCATCGTTGGGATGCCTTGCTCCTTCCTGCATTGAGTCAAGTCTATATGATTCAGTATTATCTTGTCCCTCTGACTCTATTTGCAAGTCTTGTACATTTACCGGACTAGATGATTCAGTTGGTTGACTAGTGCCGCCTTCAGGATTTTCAGACGTTCCCTGGTTTGAATTAAACCTTTTAGATTGTCTACGCTTGTGAGGTCTACTTCCTGAAGGGGCAGTCCTTTTTCTTTTTGGAATAGGGTTAGGTGTTGGTAGGTTTTCACCTCTTTCGAGGGCCGATATGAGATCATCCCATGTTGATTGTTGTTGGGCAACGTTGTGACTAGCTATTAACCTAATCAGACAATGGTGGCTAACTACTGTCTCTAGGTGTTGATCCCATCTCAGCCTCTTAGTAGTGCCATGCAATAATGAATTCAATAGTGCAGGAAAATTAACAGAGAATTTTTTTTTAAGACTACTAAAAGTTTGAGTTTCCGCGGCCTTACCATGTCTCGACGCCCATTGTAGGTAATATAGTTCTAGACAATTCGTGCCAATTCCCCCCATGTCTCTCCGAGAGAAGATGTTTGAATGCCTTTGCCATTCTTGATTAGCTCTTGTCCTTCGCCCCTAAAAATCTCCATAGCATCGTGCAACTTTAATCGCTTGTCAGCCCATATTGGTCCTTCTGCCTGCAGCCTAGACACCTCTGTTATCACAACATCTGATATGGTGATTTGTCTACCTCTCACCAAGGATTATCCATTCTATAGATGATGTAGAAATTTAATGTCAATTTCCTCATTGGGGGGATGAAATCTTGTAAAATATGTTGTCCATCCTGTGCGAGCTAGAATTTCCCTAGCTCCATCAGAGACAGCCAATATTAAAGGTTCTCGGTGCATTTTTTTACCTCCCATGATTCTTGAGTTCTTCCTACTCCTGCAAACGATTAGTGTAGTGGTGAAAACACAGCAACGAGCAACAGCCGAGAGATGGAACATCGAGCAGTTATAACAACACTGTCAGGTGATGTTTTACGAAAATAAATATCGTTAAATCAAGGACTATTATAATCCCACATGCTTTGTGATTAGGGGATGTCATATTATCCTACAAAATGAAATAAAATGATGAGTGTACTGGAGGTCCCCGCCCCCTCTCCAAATGAGAGGTTGCCTACGACCGAGTGGACGAAAAGATGACGTTCTGGCAGCAAAGTACAGGGGTGATAGATTGGGTAGTAAAGGTGGCAGAGTATGTATATTAATGAAAGCATCGTAAAAAGGTATGGGAGTAATGAAAGTGAGGTGTGTAATGATAATTATTAATAAGTGATAAGATGCCATGAGGTGATGCGATAATTAAAAAAAACAGGACAGTAATATGTAAGAAATGATACCTTACTGCCGTTATTCTACTTGAAAATGATATGATTGATTTAGAGAATATTAAATCATGCATAAAGGTTCAAAGTAAGGTATGTTAGGGAAATAATTTCTTCGCAGAAAAACAGAAAAATAGGAAGAGAGTATTGTAATAATTATTGATGTAGAAAATAAAACTTCAATACCATAAGCAGAGCTTTTGCTGCCAGCAGGCGTCCATAGCCCCGACAAAGTTTCTTTCGAACCCTTGTGAGCCACTATCCTCTATTTATAGTTGGGGAAGTGCATTATGATGTCCACAGTAGAGATCAATGTGCTGGCATGGTAACCAGATGAACACACTACCATTCACTAGGAAGTAACAAAAGTGGTCAGGTCGGCTCACGATGAGACCTACCGTTCCAAGGATTTTCTTTCTTGAGGCATCCATTAGATCATAACCCTGGTGTGCTGGCCATAGTGGGAATTCCACTTCGCCACATCCCTATGAACATGGTAGGATGGATCGTGATGAGTCCCCCTATCCTCCATCTATAGATAAAAAAAAATAAAATTGTTAGTGAATTTTATTATTATATTATATTTTTTATTTTTTTTACACTCCCCATTTTATATATAGAGGGTGGCTCAGTACTCCTTAATAGTAGGGATGGCAGAAGAAGTTTGAACATATCAATAGAAAAAAAGTATACCCATAATCTTATTGATAATAATCAGAGAGAATTATACTAGAGGGAGTAGAACCAGCTTGGTGAAGATAATCAATCAGTATCATTTATACCATAAATGAGGACAGTAAAGTGATATAGATAATTATGTCCTTTCTTTTTCGATCATGACAAAGCAGTCTTGTTAGAGATAATAATGTTAAGGATATTTGTCTGCTTCAATAGATTCCATACTTGTTGTCCTCATATATGTATTGTACATTATGCCATAAAGAGGATTGAAAAAAATGAGCTGGGATGGGCTAGGAATGATAATGCAAGGGGAAGAAAGGCTTATTCTCAAAAATACTCCCAAAGTGCTGTTTCCTTGAGGGAACAACAAAAACACTCGAAAAAGTGTTGTTCCCTGGAGAGAACAACAAAAAACACTTGGAAAAAGTATTGTTCCCTTTAGGGAACAACAGATGTTCCCTGGAGGGAAAAACAAAAAAACACTTGGAAAATGTGTTGTTCCCTTTAGAGAACAACAACTCTTCCTTGGAGGGAACAGGAAAATCATACTCAGAAAAAACATGATGTTCCCTGGAGGGAACAACAAAGAAAAACATATAGAAAAGATGTTGTTCCCTAAAGGGAACAACAAAAAATACTCGCAGAAAGTGTTGTTCCCTAGAGGGAACAGAAGTTGTTCCCTGTAGGGAAAAACAAAAACACACGGAAACAGTGTTGTTCCCTTTAGGGAACAGTAGCTGTTCCCTGTAGGGAACAACAAATCAACACATGAAAAATTTATGTTCCCTTTAGGGAATAACGGCTGTTCCCTGTAGGGAACAACAAAAGAAAACAGGGAGAGAAAAAAACATAGACAAGCAATCATCCCTATTGCTCTAAACAACAGAAGGGCAATGATATAGAAGAAAGAAAAACAATAGAAAATAGAAAAAACAATTGTATTTATAAGTCTCAAAAATAACCTTTTACAGAATTAGTGCTGCCAAAGAGTTTCCTTCTACAGCAAGAATTTGTATAGTAGAATCTTCATGTATCTATTGGCAAAAGGGTTCCCTTGTAAGCGGTTTGTGGTAGAGGTGTATCTGATGCCCATTTGCTTTAAAGGAATAACCAGACCCATCAATGGTAGCTAATGTAAGGGTGCCATTATCGTGCACTTCTTTAATCTCATAAGGACCTAACCATCTAGTCTAGAGTTTGCCTGGGAAGTCCTGGAACCTAGAATCATATAGAAGTGCCCAATCGCCTTCATGGAATGTCTTTTTCTTGATGAGGGCATCATGCCATTTTTCTCTTTATTGTTGAATAAGTGCAGTATGCTGAACAGCCAATAGCCGGATTTCATCTAATTCATTTATTTGTTGTAATCTATTGATTTGTGCTTCATTCAAATCTAGCCCCACTTCTTAGGCTACGCTTAATGTTTGTATTTCAAATTCTATGGGGAGGATAGGTTCCTTACCAAACGCCATCTGATATGGGAAGTATCCTGTTATATTCCTCCAATTTGTTCGATATGCCCATAGGGCTTTCGGCAGTCGGGTAGCCCAGTCTCTTCTATGCGAGGCGACTTTCTTCATTAGAATGGCTTCGATTACTTTGTTGGTACTCTCTACCTAGCCGTTTTCCTGCAGGTGGTACGGAGAAGTGATTCTGGGCAAAATGTGATGATTTTTTAGTGTAGCTGCAATCTTATGGCCTACAAATTGTGCCCCTCCATCCGTAATTATTTCTCTGGGTAAACCATATCGCATGAAAATTTCAAAGAAAAAATTAATTATTGTTCCCTCTATTGCTCTTGTTAACACCACTGCCTCCACCCATTTAGTCACGTATTCCATTGCAACCAGTATATATGATTTTTTATTAGATGATGGATTTATTGGGCCGATGAAATCTAATGCCCAACGTTCAAAGGGTTCGATGACCAGCTGTGGATGTAGGGCCATCTCGTCAGACTGGCTAGGGCAACCCATTCTTTGGTAGCTATCACCTGCTTGGAAAGATTTATTAGTGTCCTTAAAAATCGTGGGCCAAAAATAGACCACCTATAAATTTTATGTCCAGTCCTGCAGTCTACAAAATGTCCACGGCACAGTCCATTGTGGTAGGATTTTAAGATATCGTAAATTTCATCTTCCCTGACACACCTACGGATATGAATATCGGCCCCTATGTGAAAGAGGTATCCTCTGATCCAGGAGAACCGAGTACTGCGCTGCACTATCAATTTCCTTTCTCTGGGTGTTAGATGTTTGGGTAATTTTCCCACTGCTAAATAATTTGCGACATCCACGTACCATGGCTTTTTCATGGTCACAATGAACATATGTTCATCAAGGAACTGGTCTTCTACCACCACCGCATCGTCTGTTCTTGGTAATTGGGAGAGAAAGTCTGCCACCAGATTTTCCTTTCCTGGTTGATCCTTTATTTTTTTGTCAAATTCCTGCAAAATTATTAACCATCATGTCACTCTTCCATTCGTAATGGGTTTATTAGCTAAATATTTAATAGCAGAGTGATCAGTATACATAACTATAGGGTATCCTGTTATATAGTGTCAGAATTTATTAATAGCATAAATTACAGCTAGAAACTACTTCTCTGTTACTGTGTAATTCAATTTAGCAGGACCTAAATTTTTACTAATGTAGTATATAACATAGGGTTTCTTGTCTTCCTCTTGGCCAATAACTGCTCCAATGGTTGTATTGGATGTGTCTAATGAAATCTGGAATGGTATATCCCAATTCAAGCCTCATAATATTGGTGTTGTTGATACCAGCCATTTTACTTCTGCAAGGGCAATGTCACATTTTTCAGTCCATATAAAATCAATATTTCCTGTCAAGGCATATAATGGTGCAGCAATCTGTGATTTTTTTTTATAAATATTTGATAATATCTAGAAAATCCCAAAAAACTACATACCTCTGTTTGAGTGCAGGGGGTAGCTAGTAAGAGGATTACCTTTATTTTTGCTAGATCTACTTGAATTCCAGCTGCTGAGATGTAATGGCCCAGGATTAGGCCCTCTGTCATCATCATATGGCATTTCTCGTGGCTCAAGCAGAGCCTAGTAGCAATGCATCTTTCTAAGACTTTCTCCAATGTCTATAATGCCTGCTCGAAGTCATCTCCATAGGGTGTGAAATCGTCCATGTATACCTCTAATCCCTCATTTATCAAGTCTGCAAAAATACTGAGTATGGCTCTCTGGAATGTAGCGGGTGTGTTGCACAATCCAAAAGGAAATACCCTGTAAGAAAACGTCCCCTAGGGGCAGGTGAAAGTAGTCTTATCTTGGTCTTCGAGGGCTATTTGGATTTGGTTGTAGCCACTAAAGCCATCCAGGAAAGAGAAGAATTTTTTTCCTGCCAATGTATCTAGAACCTGGTCGATAAACGGAAGGGGAAAGTGGTCTTTTTGCGTTGCTTTGTTGAGCTCTCTGTAATCGACGCATATACGCCATTTCCCATTCTTTTTGGGAACCACAACTAATGGAGAGACCCATTTACTGTCAGATATAGGATAGATAAAATTCACATCTAACAGTTTCTGCAGTTCGTCTTTAACAATATCCTTTAGGTGAGGGTTTAATCTACGCTGAGGTTGTCGAATGGGTCTTGCATCTTTTTCAGTGTAGATGTGGTGCATACATAGTTGAGGGTCAATCCCTTTCATATATGGGTAATCCCAAGTGAAAGCCCCTTTATATTTCCTAAGGATTTGAATAAGCTTTTGTTGCTGGTCATCACTCAGGTTTTTGTTAATGTTGAGGACTTTCCCCGGCTTAATTTCAATAGGTTTTCTATTATAGACAGTGGTCGTTGGTATTGTTTGGTCATTGATATCTCTTAAAGGATCTTCTTCGGTTTCATTATCAAGGACTGCTTCAATCATGTGACATTTAGATTAGATATTGTAGCAGGGTGGTTAATTTAAGTGTTAATAATATTGTCTTCTGTTTGGTTTTTAAATTCAAGAGCATCTGCCACAGTCAAAGGTGATCAAATATTTTCTGTTAAATATGTTACAGGTTGCTTCCTAGTTTTTATTATGGTTAGGCTTGGCTGAGTCGAAGGGTATAACGCTAGGTTCTTTACATCATTCCCCCTAGTTATGGTCATACTGCCTGTTCGGAAGCTTATGTAAGCATCTGCTATTACTAGCCAAGGTCTTCTGAATATTAAAGGATATCCATCTAGCCAGTTTCTAGGGTTAATAATCAGAAAATCTGCTGAATATTCCTAATAGTCTACAGACACCATCAAATCCTGTAATGTTCCTTCTAGCTTAATAACTGAACAGTTGGCAAGTTCCAGCAAGGTCGTAGTTGGATCTAAGGCTGTGATTCCAAGCCTTTCACAGGTTGTTGTTGTGAGAATATTAATGGCTGCCCCTAAATCGACTAACACATTGGGAAAGGAGCATCTATTTATTTGTATTGTGACAATGGGGATTCTTGGATCTTTGTATTTCACAGGTTTCTCTTTGCCTAATAATAGATCAGACAAATTTCTGACTACATGGACAGTTGGTGTTATCTTTGTTTTCCTCATAGACTTTTTGGCACACAATTCCTTAATTTTTTTCGTGTAGATTGGAATGTCTTAAATAACCTGGAGGAGGGGTATTTTTATGCAAATATTTTTTAGTTCACCCAGTAGATCGAAGTCGAGATATTCAATTGGGGGAGGTATCATCAATATTTCTAGGAATGGTGGGGAAGAGGTAATGATCTAGTTGTGACTTTTCTACTTGACTGTATTTTCCCCTTGTGGTGTTTTTGCATCATCTACAGTCAATGTCTTATTTGGATATGGTTCTTGAAGTTGCAGATTTTTATCATCCTCTGGGGCAATTATTCGTCCAAACCTCAATTTGAGTTCATTACATTCTCTCAACTCAATTTCCAGGTCCAGAACTTCAATGATTTGTACCGACTAGACTGTTCTATTGTTAGGATTTGGGTTGGGTTGGGCTAGGAGTTGTGGTCATGTATTGGATTGAGGATTATGTTGCAATGTATAAGGTGTTGGTAATGTGGGTTGAGTTAGGGGGAATGTTTCTACTAGCTGGTTCATGGGTGTTTTCCAGCTTGATTTCCAAATTTGATTTTGTGAAGTGGAGGGGGGCCATTGAGATGGATATGGGTTGTTCTGCCAGAATGATGGAAGGTAAGAGAGATTTGGCCAACTATTGTTCGGGTTTAACTGATTGGACCAAGGTGGCATGGAGAATGCATGTGGTGGCCAATTAGGAAAAGGTGGTTGGTTCTGCCATGTAGCTCCTATATTTTGCTGGGAATTATATTCTGAAGGCTGAAATAATGAAGATGGGTCAGTAAGCATACCTGTTTGTTGTGCTTGCCATTGGCAACGCTGGTTTAACAGCTATACTGGTTCTGCTTCTTCCTCTTCTTCCTTGAAGATCACTTTTAATCCTGGGAGCAATGGGAAATTTTTTGTGGCATGTTCCTTAGTGCATATGGCACAGGTCTCTACCACATCTAGTGGGCATTCTTTATGACTATGTTTCTTTCTACATCGAGGGAAAAAGTAACCAGGTTCTGCTCTGCTTCGACCTCCTTCTGCTTGGCTTGCATGATGTCTAACTGTGTTGTCAAAGTTCCCAGGATATTCGTTTTGAAATCTTCCAGTAGGTTGCTGATTTTAGCACGAGTAACACTTTCTCCAGAGACTTTGTTGTCCCTGGTGCTTGCTTCGCATCTAGCTGGTTTCAGCCTTGTACTACCCCTCGAGCACCTGATGCACAAATCAGTAATATTAGCATAGTCTTCTTGATAAATATCACCTTTACCCATGATTTTTAGTGTCTCTATTCACTGGTCTTTCATTTCTTTAATCATCGTGGTTCTTAGAACATTATCAGGCATATTTGCATAAGGAGACCTTTGGAGGTTATATTGGAAATGCTCCACATATTCTTCCAAAGTTTCACTAAGCTTTGCTACCATTTGGAATATCTCATATTTTAGTTCTCTAGATCTGAAAAAATCTTGATATTTTTTAAGGAAGGTAGTTTTCATTTGGTCCCAATCGTTGATGGTACCTCCACCCAGTCCCATAAACCAATGCAAGGCTGCTCCATTTAACGTGGATGGAAACAACTTTAGTTTCTTGGGGTCGGTAGTGTAATCATAACCCCTACATAGGACATCGACTTCAAACAGGAATGCATCTAGATCTTCTAAAGTGAGCCCATAAAAGGTGGGAATGTTCTGTAACGGGATGGCTTTCATGGGGGCATTGACAACTGTGTCAACAAGAGGATATTGTAGTGTAGAGTTATGGGGTGGTTCCAGATTATTGGCCATTTGGTCAAAAATATGCCAGTATTCTTCTAGGATCTCTGGAGCTGGAGTGTTTTTCCTAGGATGTCTAGAAGAGGCGGGGATGATACTGACAACACTACCTTGATCTGGGACACTGGGTGTCCTCTGCTCAATCAGTACCTCAGGAGATCTCGGTTCTACTAATTTAATCTCAGATTTACCTATTTCTCCTTCATGGAGGTTGCAAGAATTCCCTTCTTGTGAGGGATGTGATCATGAATTTTCAATATCTTGAAAACTCTATTCAGTCCCTTTAGTTTTACTATGAACCTCAGTGTAAGCTATAGATGGTGATCCTGCAGCCTAAAGGGAGACAGTAGGGTGTCTAGAAGCAATGGTTTGGGGTCCTACTGATGGCTGAGACTTAGATTTCCTTATGATTTCATTGATAAAATTTTATCATCCATGGGCCACTAGTCCCTTCGATTTTTCAGGTTTGGGATGTGGGATTATGTCATTTTTTGGTATTTTCTTCTTAGTCATTCATGCAAAAATTCAAACATTTATTTCTACCTTAAATTCCTAGCAATTTTGCTGGAAAGCGGGTGGGGGAGCAGGCATTTTACTTGCTCCTTACGCAGGTTCTTACCTTTCATTTTTAATACCCAGTTCTTCCTCAACAGACAAACATCAAACACCTACTTCACTTCTATGCAATTGTGCTGAAAAGCGGGCAGAGGAGCAAGCACTTTACTCGCTCATTATGTAGGTTCTTACCTCTCGTTTTCAGTACCCAATTCTTTCCCAGCAGCAATTATCAAATATACATCACTCTTTGTAAAATGGCAACACTCTCCTTGGAAATGGCGCCAAAATGTTGGGTGCTAATAGGTGTCTTTTAAAACTCCTAATTGCCTCACATTAAATATCAACTTGGGTAAGTCTTTTTGTTTCAAGAGTGTACACAATATGTTCAAGCTATGAATCCAGAGAGTAATGCTTTTTAAGTTGAACTATAAAAATTGATACAAGAGTAAACAGATGCATTTATAATACTCAAACTGCAACTATTGACGTAAATATTACATGTAACCATCAAGACTTAATCCTCAACTGAAATCGTAATAAAATCTAAAACAAGCAATTCAATTAACAATAGTGTCAACCGAGAGCATAGTAGTATTAACCAATCTCTTCTAGTTGATTCTATCTAAATCAAACTCAATCTCAATTAAGCAATTCAAATGGAAATGATGTCAAGCGAGAGTTCATTAGCATTAACTAATCTCTTTCAGCTGATTCTATAATAACCACACTCTTATCGTAATCAACAAGATTCAATGCCTTAACGGATTATCAATTTAATCTACAGTAAGCATAATGGAATCAAATGACAAAGCTACAAAGTACATAAGGTCGGAATAAAGGAAAGTAAGCTAACTGCAATACAGGAAATCGGAAAATAGCAAACAAGCTAAACTAGCAGAGAATGGAAAAAAATCAAACCAATTAAACTTGCATGAATTAGAAAGATATAACACAAAGGATAGCAATTTGATCTATCAGAGGTCGGGAACTTGGCCACCAACGAATACTACTGAGCTACTTCAGAGAATACGAATGAACAGCAACGTAAGTTATGTATTAACCATTGAACTCAATCCTCATTACAATATGGTCGTGTTCCTCAAAAGCATGAGTATATAAATTAAAATTACAATTTGAAATAAATAGAGATCGATCCCCTTTCTTCCTACCGTTTTGACTTTTATAGTAGAAAGGTAAAAGATAAATGTGATCCCTTAAGATCAGAAGATCTGTCACACGGAATCTGTCAAGGGTGCGGACACGACTGACCTTCCTAGAAGTCTAAGACATTCTAATGACAGACAAGACAAAATGGAGTGATCTTTCTCTAAATACACCTTTTACAACATGAAAACTACAAGTGTTTAGGCTTACCTTATTCCAAAACGCTGTTGTTGAAGTCCGTTCTTGACGATCCGGATGAGCTCCTCCTTCAAGTCAATTCCTGCAACCACAAACAATCAAACAATTACCAAGCACTTGCATTTCATATAATAAAACATATATTCAACATGCAGACCAAGGAACACATGAAATAACTCATTAACACAAGCTATTGAGAAAAATAAACCAGTTTGTATTAATAACGAAACAAAGAAACTCTTACAACCTGGCCTTGGTGTTGTGCAAGTTCCTCCCAGGGTCCATCAAGGGTTTTCCTCTACTTTGACAAAGCTCACCCTCTTCCAAGTAGAATCAAGTAAAGACAATCTCTCCTTACAAAGGCTCTAATGGAAGACCTAAATCCTGCAGCATTTACCCAAAGAAAATGTATAGCTCCAACCTCTTCTCCTTCTGGCTCAATGCCTTTATTTATAGTGCTGTAAAGAGGTTATTCAGGTCCACTATCAATGGGATCATCCCCCTCTTTGGGTGGGATAGCTCCCTTATTGATGGGATAAGTTCCCCCTTAATAGAGATACATGAACCAACTGGAGGCGCATCCATTTCATCAAACCGACCTCTAGAATGTTCTAGAAGTAACCACAAGTAACTTTTTCAAGATAAAACTCGCGCATTTTGCCTTTTACAGAGGGACGCACCTGTCCCTTAACATACAGAGCGTCCATGGACGCAGATTTTGTGAACATGGTCAGCGTCCCCGCAGGTAAGGCTAGAGAGAACCTGCGACCCCAGAGATAAACATAGTTTTTACAAGACTTTCTCTCTTCTTTGAGTTTGAGATGGATAACAGAGGCATGAGACTTGCCTAAGAGGGTAGCATGACTGTTGATTTGAGCCATACTAACTGTAAGTAGTCAAGGTGACATTTTTTAGTGTAACAGATTGCCCCCTAAAGTGCGAAGCCTGGAATAGAGTAGGGTTTTGTAATTCTAGGAAGGGTGAAGCGCTTTATCATTTCAAGGATTGTCTTGTGGATGGCCTGGTTGGAACCTGCAATTTTCAACACAAAATACATGGATAAGATTATATCATCACTGAGGTAGGCATTCCCATACTCAGATTCAAAACTTTAACTAATGGACTAACTATTCTGATACAGGAATGATCTTGCAGTACATCATTTTTATAGACTTTTGTAGACACAGTATGGACGCAGCCATCTGTTTATGATTAGTCTACATAGATAATGAATACAAAACTCCTCGCAGCCTGGATGGTAGAAACTAGATCCAGGGTCTTCACTTCTACTTCCCGAATTGGTACGATTCTAGCCATGTGATTAAATGATTCGATGTCGAACATGTTAGAAACCACTTGATTACCAGTCGATGATGTAAACTGTTAACAAGCATGAGAGAGACCACCAGTAATGTCAATGGTTCTCAAAGTACCAAGCACAACCCGTGAAATGTGAATAGATGTTTTGATGTCGAACACTTCACGGAATCCTTTGATCGAAAGTCAATGATGTAAACTGACATCAAAGGCGAGAAACCTGCCATTGATGCATGCAGACTTCAAGGTACTGTCGATTCCTAAGTCATCTTTCTAGATAATGTGTCGATGTCGATAGAAAGCGACCCGTTGCAGGCAAGCCCGCAACACGAAATCATTGTTCAAGTTGAAGAAATGTTGCTGTAAGGACTGACTCAGGGATGGTCAAATGGATGACAAGTATTTTGCAGATGAAAGTTTTTGCTTGCAGACCTCTTGAACACATAACGACACAACAGATGGCTTGGTGACGTATAACTCAAAGTTAACCCCTGGAACCCGGTTAAAGACTTTCAAAGTGATTTGGTCAACTGTGAGGTAAAAGATTTCCCAACCCAGGTGAATGAAAAGTGTCGTGTTCAAGAGTGGTAATAAAGTTTCTTTTGAGACAAAAGGTAACAAACAGGTTCATTCTTCTCTCTTTTCCCCCACCATTTCTGGCAAGTACCTCTTTATTTTTAACAAGCTTGAGGAGGATAACATATGCTTGATTATAAGCTCATCCTTCGGACGAGTCCAACCTAGTTTAAATTCGAACCCTAGGAAGGAGTGGTTCGTTCCTGTTTGTAATTGAACAGGTCCTTTACTGTGAAATGTTTAACGAGCCCAGTATAGGAGAAACTCGGTGTTTTTCATTTTTAGAGAGTCTGAAAAAACAAAAGGAGACTCCATGTTGAACTTTTTCGTATATTTGTGTCCCTCAAGCCCGAAAAAGTATAAAATAATACCTGGGGGAACCGCTTGATCTTGCGACCAAGGAGTACTTTCATAATAGTGTCGTTGACCTGAAAAGTAAAAAGCGATCAAGGACACGTCGTTTTATTTCCTTATCGAGTTTGAAACGACAAAAACCCGGCAATCTTTTCCTGATTTTGCGGTCAGAAAAGAGCTAAAAGGGGACCGTCTTTTAATTCCGTTTTAACGAGTGTAAAAGAAACGCTCGGCAATCTTTTCATGTTTTAAGAGTCTGAAAAGGGCTTAAAAGAGAACTCCAAGGTTTCACTTTTTCGTAAGTTTTAACGAGTTCGAAAAAGGGATAATAATGTACTCATGGTTTTCACTTTTTCGTAAGTTTTAACGAGTTCGAAAAAATGATAAAAATGTACTCATATGGCCGACTTTCAATTTAATTTACGAGTAGGAAAAGACGGAAAGATCTCGGCATTTTCATTTGTTTTACGAGAATGAAAGATAGCAAAATAATCTCGGTATTTTCATGAGTTTAACGAGTCTTGAAAATAACTGAAATTGACTCGAGATAGGTTTCATTTTTACAAAAGCTTGAAACAGAGAAAAACTATGCTTCAGAGTAGTTTCATTTTTACACAAGCTTGAAACAGAGATAAAACTGTGCTTGATGCCCCCTAAGCATAACTGCTAGAGTGCATGCCCCCCTAGCTTCATTTCATTCAACCATTTGGATGAAATGAAGGTTTAGTGACGAGATCATCTAAAAGACTTTGACCTAAAACTGTAAGAAAATTATGCAAAACACCGAAACAACTAACCTAAATATACAACTTAACATTTACGAGATCTAGTCAATCTCTCGACTCAAGTAGAGGAGGATTTGTTTCATTTTTTAATGAGCTTGACACAGGAAAAGAACTATGCTCGGATTCGGTTTCATGTTTACACAAGCTTGAAACGAAAAACTATGCTTGTTACAAGTTCACATGCCCCTAGCATAATGATGCAAATCAAGGTACATGCCCCCCAAGCTTCATTGCATTCAATGAGGTGGATGGAATGAAGCTTTACTTTCAAAATCTTGGAAAGACTCGTGGGAGTTGTTTCATTTTTTAGTGAGCTTGACACAAGACGAGGAACTATGCTCATAACTACTTTCTACAATCTACCTAACAAAAAACTATACTCTAAAAAACCTTGATTCATTGTTTAACGAGCTTGACACAAGACAAGGAACTGTGCTCTAAAAAACCTTGATTCATTTTTTAATGAGCTTGACACAAGACAAGGAACTATGCTCTAAAATCCTTGTTTCATTTTTTAACGAGCTTGACACAAGACAAAGAACTATGCTCATGACTACTCTCTACAATCTACCTACTTAACCTACCCGTGTTTCATTTTTTAACGAGCTTGACACAAGACAAGGAACTATGCTCAAAAAGTTCGCATGCCCCCAGCATAATGATGCGAAATGAGGTACATGCCCCCCAGGCTTCATTGCATTCAACCGGATGGATGAAATGAAGGTTTACTTTCAATATTTAACTTGAAAAGGGAGTTGTTTCATTTTTAAAGAGGTTGACACAAGAAAAGAACGATCCTCATACCTGATTCATTTTTTAACGAGGTTGACTCAGTAACAGGAACTATCCTCAAACCTGATTCATTTTTTAATGAGGTTGACTCAGTAACAGGAACTGTCCTCAAAACCCTACTTTCTACAATCTACCTACATATCCTAAAATCTAGCTGATTCATTTTTTAATGAGGTTGACTCAGTAAAAGAACTGTCCTCATGCTAGCCTATTTCATTTTTAAACGAGGTTGATACAAGAAAAAACTATCCTCGTACTCACTGATTCATTTTTTAACGAGGTCGACACAGTAAAAGGAACTTTCCTCGTACCATCCAGTTTCATTTTTTAACGAGGTTGAGAGAGGAACAAACTATCCTCGTAACAGCCTATTTCATTTTTTAACGAGGTTGATACAGGAAAAACTCTCCTCGTAACATTGATCATGGTTTCCAACTGGAGGAAAGACATGTCAATGGACACACCTTGATCATGGCTTCCAAGAGGTCTTCATCCGAAGGAAGAATACTTCTTGGGAAGGAACACATGTCAAGGGACTCAAAAGGGATAAGAACATCGTGGTCAAGTAATCCCATAGATTTTTTCATGTCAATTACCGGATCTAAATCAACAGTGAGAGGCTCACTTACATCGGTAACTGAAAACATGGGACCAGTTGCCACATAATTAACCCGTGGCAGGGTAGATACCACTTTAGAATCAGGAACATTTAGGGGTGTCATATTATTGGTAGTTGAAACAAGACTAGGGAACGAAAGCTGGTCTACAGTCACAATACTGCCATTGTGAGGGAAAGACATCACGCGAAAGAGTGTCGATACGACAGCTTTCATTGCATAAACATAGTCTCGCCCAAGGAGTAAATTGAAATCCAAGGGACCTCGAACTACCATAAGATCAATACAGACAGTTTTACCTTCCAAGGTAATAGAAAACTTAGGAAGGATCCCTAAAGGTTCACTAATGGTTCGGTTAAAAGCTTTCAGATTCTGCGTAATAGGCGCAAGCTGGGGGGAACCCAAAGCTTTCCAAACAGTTGAGGATAAAATACTAACAGAAGCACCTTCATCTACCTGAGTACGATGTATGTCCCTACCACCAGCCTTGACAATGATTTGGAAAGGGATGGAGGAAGGAAGACGAGGTTCTGTCAGTCTATTCCAATCAAAGGAAAAGACCTCAGTGCTTGTGCCCCCCGGCATAGAAGAATCTGATGTAACAAGAAGAACCTGAGCGGTATGAAGTTTACTCTCGAAAGGGAGAGTGTGATCGACCGAATGTGAAATTGAATCGACCACTTGATCAACTAAAGGATCATCAACCTGAGTGACATGAGTTTCACTCTCCAATGGGAGAGTGTGATCGACTGTACTTGAATTTAGATCAATCACTCCGTCAGTTGACGGTAGGTTGGGAGAAAGTTTACGGTAACCAGTTGGAAATTCTTGCTGTGGAACAGTAAGGTTTTCCAACAATGTTGAGGCTTCATCCATGTGAGGGCAAATGTGAGTTTGATGACTCCCTTTGCATAACTTACAAGGAAACCTAACTTTACCCTTTTTCCCAGGAACCTGACTATCACTGGTTGATGGATCAATGGAAAGTTGATGAGATTTTTTTGACCATACTTCCAAGACCTTTGGAATACTAGGACAATTGACAAGGAAGTGGTCACCCTTACAAAGCCTGCAAGGGTATTTGGGTTTACGATGCATGTCGGAATTTTCCTCAACACAACTAACACTTACAGCCATGGTTGGTTGGTTGACTTCTTTCTTATCTTGCTTCTTCTTCTTCTTCTTCTTCTTCTTCCCTTTCTTCTTATTCTTAGCCTCCTGGTTACTAACATCAAGGCTTTTACCAGGCGAAGAGGAAGAAATGGAGGAAGAAAAATTAGGCGAAGAAGGTAAAGGGTCAACAGAAGGTTGGTGATGTTGAGATGGTGAACTCTGTTGAGGTGAAGCATCCGGTTGAGATGGAACAATTGGAGTATTTTGGGCCAACGAAGTTGAAAATAACCATATCGGTAAACCTATTGTAAATCCAGGTAATGACAAAGTAGCCATATAAGGAGGACCAACATTTCCAAAGTAAGGAAAAGTACTAGGATTCTCATTGGGAGGGGTTCCTAGGTTGATAAATTCTGGAACATTTGCCATTATATTCAACTTCAGTGAATTTTATTAACAATTTAAAACTAAAATTAACAATTCACAATTCACACTTAACAACTAAAATTCACAATTCACACCTATGGTCTCTAAAAGTAAAAACAAACAAATTAACACGCGCTATCAAATCTAGGAGTCAAACCACACACAAACAGTAAGCTCTCCGGACCGAAAACACTAGTTGGTGATGAAGCCCAACCTCGCCGAATTCAGTACAGAAGTGGTGGGTGGAACAGTTACCCCGGCAACCTGCTTAATGAATAGACCGGACCAAGTTCCTCCACTTTAACCGTCTCGAAGTGAAGCGAACCCCCCGGAAAATCCAAGTGAGTATAACCGACGTCTGCTCCAGGTACAGTGGGACCTTCCCTCCACCGTCACCTCGGTAGAACCCTAAAGATTATGGTCACTAAGGTCACCAATAGTAACAAATACACCTGGGGGAACAGTCTAAACTCCGACAGCGCGCAAGGGCAGAGTAGCAAGCTCAATCCCCTTACCGGCTCCTTGACAACAATCCAAGGTTTACCGATAAGTGACCCCTGGCTCCTCGACAATGGTTAATCCGAGGTTTACCGTTTGTAATACGTACTGTCTGGCGTCGTTCCCAACGAGGGGGGAATGATCCCCTCACTGGTTCGGACACGAGCTCGTGCTTCTCCTTTAAGAGGAGTTTTCCCAGAGTGCAATTGAAACAATTGGATTTATTCTACTCAAGATAAACTATCTGTTTGGTTTTGTAGTCTTGGAGAGTTAAGTACTTACCTACTCCAAGACTCTAGCCTAAGCTATGTTGGTGTTTCAGAGCCCTAGAAATGTAAAAATTACTAGATGAATTTTAATTAAGCGCTGTGTTATTAAGGCTGTTATTACTCAAATGGGTAAATGGAGATGAAACCAATGGTGTTATGACCCGACTCAACTGAATGCAATCGAATATGATAATGCAATCCTTTCAATTCGATGAATCCTAACTAAAGTAAGGAGAGAGTTTCCATTCACTTCCAACAATGCAAAAAATTGATCATTAAGAGAAAATTTAACAAATTCTCTAATGCACTAATTTCATCAAGAAAAACTAATGCAAATCAATTCCAAACCAATTTTTATTTTTATTTTTGTGTAAATTCAAATCAAAGAAAGTTGATCTAAATCTACGATTGATTTTTCAGAATGTAAACTATGCAATTGTAATCTAAGCACAATTCACTTGAAAAGTATGCAAATGTAATCTATGCACATTTTTCATTCATATTCTGAAAATGAGAATTCTAATTATGCAAATGTGATCTATGCAAGAGAATTCTCAAACACAAGACGATTCTAATGTGATCTAAGAACCAATCAAGTGCAAGTTGAGAAAATTGGGTGAGAGTTCCAAAGATCAAATAAAAACACTCAAAGGTGATTAACACTCATACACAATTTAGCCCCCCCCGGCGAATGAGGGGGAAATTTTTTTGCAAAAACAAAAGCAAAAAGATGCAAAATTGTGAAAAGACTGAGAGAAACCTCCAAGTAATGACCAAAGGAAAATAAATCAAGAATTTCTCAAGAAAGAGACTCAAAACACCCAATTGATGAAAGCTAAGAGCAGGAAAAAGCTTAGGTGAAGATTCTGGACAAGGGACTAATGAATCTGGGCAAAAAAAACTAAGAAAAAACAAAATCTAAGAGCAAAAAAGGCAAAAATGGAGTTTTCCTAAATTTTTACAGGAAGACGCAGGCAACCCGTTAGAACAGGCGCGGGCCCACTCTGTGCAAACGGCAACAGCGCGTCCAAAGACGCACTGTGCAGTACTCAGAGGGTGCGTCCGTCTGAAAAACTCAAGAAAAACCAAAATAAAACTAATCCTAAGCTAACCCACCCAGAGACAGAATCACAGAGCCAAAACCAGAAAAATAAACCAATATTCTCAAAGCAAAGTTCATATAAAGGAAAAGACTCTCAACAATGAATTCTATCCCCAGCGGAGTCGCCAATTTGTCACACGGAATTTGTCAAGGGTGCGGACACGACTGACCTTCCTAGAAGTCTAAGACATTCTAATGACAGACAAGACAAAATGGAGTGATCTTTCTCTAAATACACCTTTTACAACATGAAAACTACAAGTGTTTAGGCTTACCTTATTCCAAAACGCTGTTGTTGAAGTCCGTTCTTGACGATCCGGATGAGCTCCTCCTTCAAGTCAATTCCTGCAACCACAAACAATCAAACAATTACCAAGCACTTGCATTTCATATAATAAAACATATATTCAACATGCAGACCAAGGAACACATGAAATAACTCATTAACACAAGCTATTGAGAAAAATAAACCAGTTTGTATTAATAACGAAACAAAGAAACTCTTACAACCTGGCCTTGGTGTTGTGCAAGTTCCTCCCAGGGTCCATCAAGGGTTTTCCTCTACTTTGACAAAGCTCACCCTCTTCCAAGTAGAATCAAGTAAAGACAATCTCTCCTTACAAAGGCTCTAATGGAAGACCTAAATCCTGCAGCATTTACCCAAAGAAAATGTATAGCTCCAACCTCTTCTCCTTCTGGCTCAATGCCTTTATTTATAGTGCTGTAAAGAGGTTATTCAGGTCCACTATCAATGGGATCATCCCCCTCTTTGGGTGGGATAGCTCCCTTATTGATGGGATAAGTTCCCCCTTAATAGAGATACATGAACCAACTGGAGGCGCATCCATTTCATCAAACCGACCTCTAGAATGTTCTAGAAGTAACCACAAGTAACTTTTTCAAGATAAAACTCGCGCATTTTGCCTTTTACAGAGGGACGCACCTGTCCCTTAACATACAGAGCGTCCATGGACGCAGATTTTGTGAACATGGTCAGCGTCCCCGCAGGTAAGGCTAGAGAGAACCTGCGACCCCAAAGATAAACATAGTTTTTACAAGACTTTCTCTCTTCTTTGAGTTTGAGATGGATAACAGAGGCATGAGACTTGCCTAAGAGGGTAGCATGACTGTTGATTTGAGCCATACTAACTGTAAGTAGTCAAGGTGACATTTTTTAGTGTAACAAGATCCTGAGGGATTCACAACTAAATGCTATCTTCTGACATTCTTCTTATTTAGCACTCACAATCCTGATTCATTCTCTAGCCTGACCCCACTCGATGCACCTCATTCCCTTTTGTTGGTTTATGTTGTTCCGTCTCTAGGGGACAAAAACTGTTCCTTTCATCGTTTTCCTGCATAAAAAGGAATAAGAGTTGGTTAGGATGGCTAAATCTTAATCGAGAGTAGTTCATCCATTTTCTATTACAATCCATGAATATGTTAGCGTATCAAGGTACAAAAGAGATAAGAAAATAGGAAAAAGGAAATGTAATTGAGAGAAATACATACCCATTGCATAAATCAACAGTCTCCATGACTCTTCATCTTTTCAAGAATATCATTCCTCCTTGCCACATGCTCACATAATGCTCATGAGATTCAAGAGACCAAAATCTATCTGTGCCAAAACTAGAGGAGACTTTATCATTTGTTCCATAGCCTGCAACTCCTCCTCCCCCCTTATGTGCACTACACCAGCCTCGTCTTTGACTAATGATTTGATATGTTTTGAGTTATTATTTATTTGTCTGGAAGTTGATTGTCAAGAACTCCCATCATAGGGGCACTCGATTATCCCTAATCAACACGTTGAAATCCTCACCGTTTCACCAACTTGCATTCATTTTAAATGGGAATTCATGATTATGAGAATTCCCTTTAATTTATGTGATAATAAGAAAATGATCTAGACTTCCAGTAGAGCCAACCCATTGCCTAAGAAGTGGAAATTTTTGAATCATGAAATCAACCACAAGAAATCGATCAAGTATCTTAGCCACATCATCATCCCCCACCCACTGGTTTCTCCAATTGGGATTTAGACACACTAGGACAACGTGATCTAGATTGGATCATTATATTTTTTTTCATCCATCTTGATGCATTCAGAGTAGAAAAAGTGGAGGAATCATCTCATGGGGCCATTTTTACCAGTGGGACCTAGTTGGAAGAAACAGAGTTTGAAACCTTCCAAGAGCATTTTTAGGCATAAATTGATATTTTTTGGGGTAAAAATTTGTCTCTCTTTAGTGCCACACCTATTCATGCTATTCTAAAAAAATATATCTTTCTGATGATGCAAGAATCACGTCAATCAGAGTATGTATGCAAAAGTTACGCCACTCAAAAGTTGACCTTCCTTTTTTCACACCTATAGTTCAAGAGGATGTCGCATCAGCCACCATTATTCATGGAAAAGGAGCTAGCCACATGTTTTTGATGTAAAATACTCTAGAATATTCTATATTGTAACTCTAGTTAAGAGTTGATGTAGTCAAACTTAACCACTAGTAAATTATCAGGCTATCAGGCCACTAGGAGGAAGAGGCATTCCATTATTTTAAGAGCATTGTGTTCCATAGCTAAGAAAAGATATCCATGAGAGATAAGAGGTAGAGCACATAGAGAGGATATATGAACTATAGCATCCCATATGCCACCAACATTACTTCTTTGTACCTAAAGCCTTATTTTCTAGACAAAGAAAGAGCGAAGCAGCCTCACCTTCGAGTTGGGTTTTCTCCGAAAAAGGTTTTTCAAAGTATATCTTGTGTCTTATGTGTGTGTGAGAGATTATTTTGTCATTCTCTACTTTTGTACATAATTTATATTCGCATGCATGCATTAATTATAGTTAAATTTACAGATCTAGAAGTTTAATAAAACTATAATAGTGTAAAAATTTAGAATTTTAATATATTATTATCAGATTTGTTGTGACGAACTATCTAATGGAATATACATGGAAGTTTGCAAATCATTTGGTATCATAGCAAGTTTATTTAGGTATCTTGTGTATATTGCAGGGATCTAGATTGTTGGGGCTAAAAATCATAAAACCCTAATCATGGCCGATGAATCTGTAAATGAACCTTGTGATCCTACAGAGGTGAGGTTTACATGGCTGGAACAACAAGTCACAGATATCAAACACAATGTAAAACTCCTCATGGAGGCCTTGAATAACAAGCTCAGGATATTAGCAGAAGATGGGGTTTTGAATGTAGAGGAAAAATTAGAATAGGGATCAGAATATTGGGAAGAAATAGAGAATGAACTAAAGAAAGAACCCAGAAAATATCAACCTAGTTTGAGTGTTGTGAACCAATCATAGACCTTTCTTAAAATGGAAGAAAAAGTTGGTATCAAGCCATATCATGGTGAGATTAACGCTTTCAAGATGAAACATTGGTTGCATCAACTAGAATTTTATTCTAGCATCCATCATATTGAGTGAGGACAAAAAATCCCATTTGCGTGATTGAAATTGGATGGCCATGCATGAACTTGGTGGGAATGCCACATAGAAACCCTGAGTTTGGAGGGAGAACCTCCAGTGGCTAAGTGGGACAATTCCAAAACCCTCATTAAGTCACAATTTTATCCCATTGGGTACGTGGAGGACTAGTGGATCTGGTGGGATTAATTTAGGCAAAATTTATGCCAAAGCATGTAGGAGTACACCATGGAATTTGGGAACATGGCTATAAAGTTGGGCATCTCTCTAAAGAACCCATATGCCCTCCTCAAGTATTTGTGGGGTCTGAACTGCATTTGTGTGAGCAAGTCACATTGTTCAAGCCCAAATCAGTGGATGAGACTTGTGTACAGGAACAATACCTGGAGAACACAGACCTGAAAAGAGCCCAACCAAGTGGATTGAAGCAGAAGGAGGAACAATAATATTCTAAGGAGGGAAAGAAGAAGCAAAAGGGGGGGAAATATAAAAAGATGAAAACTGTTAGCCTCCTGTTGCAACAGATTTCATATTTCATGATTGACAGTGGAAGTACCAAAAATGTTCATCTTTTTCAAATTGCAAAAGCTCCATTTTTGAATGATTTCTCAGTTAAGGGAAAGCCAAACAGCCTAAGCTTGGTCTCCCTAGGTTTAAATTTTCTTGCTTTAGAATATAGAGAATGTATCTGGCCAAATAGTTTAAGCTTGGCAGATGTGCAGATAGGTAGAGAATCTTGGGAACTCAACAGTTTAAGCTGAGCCCCTGGCAGAAATAAGGGTAGTTTTTAGATAGGAAGGTAGTTGAAAAGAAAAGGAAATCAGGGTTTGCAAGTCTAAGTGCACCCTCCCTGAAGAAGCAAAAAATTCTAGGTGTTGTAAAAAGGGTAGGTAGCTTGGGGTTGCAGAAATAAGGTCATCTCCAGTTCTGGCCTCACAAAGGAAACTTAGCATATCAGTGGCAGAGGTAGCAAAGTGGGCTCTAATTGGCAAAATTTTTGAAGCATGTCTAACTTCCCTTCTCCTCCCTCTCAAGCTCTCTTACTAACATCCCCCTAAAGGACCTTGGGATCTGCCCAACAACTCCTCATTCCATTTCATTTTTGTGAAACATCAAGGTAAAGTTGGTTTTCTTAATTGAGAAGAAGCCACATTTCTTGTCTAAAATCACTTTCTCACTTTCATTTGCCCCTATATCTAAGTTTTATTGTTCAAAATTAGCCCTCTACTCTTCTTTCACCTCACAATCCATATTAATTCCTAATTCTACTATGTAGCTCCCTAATTTCTCCCTTATCCCTATTCATTACTAAAACTATATAAAAATCCCCAAAAATATTAAATAGCCTCCCTAGGCACTATAGCCACAATGTTCCTAATCTGGGGAAATATTAAGTCCATCCGGGACTTATATTTAACCCTTCCCCCATTCCCCCATTGGAATCGGTCAACCCCCCGTTGAGCTGATAACCATTCCTTTTCCCCCGCAGACACTGTTTTAAAAAGTTTAAATGTCGACATATAATGTTAAGACATTAAACTTTCATTTAAACCGCGCATATAAACCCAAACCCATCGTTCCAAAGTGTAAATCCCCGCCAGCACATAACACTTAAACCTTGCTTATTAATGTTTACCCCTTCCCCCCCAGGCCGTATTAATAATCCAATATAATACCACGCAGGGCCCGTTATAACCCTCCGCCAATTTGGTTGCCCCGCCAGCCGTTAGATCTGGCCTGCCCCGGATCTACGGTGGGCGGGCCTTTCCGTGCGCCAATAGCCCGAGCTTTAGCATTCGGGAGTTCGGCAGTTTTGCCGTCGTACTCCCACCACGCGTCAAGCTCTGGGGTGTGGTGGAGCCCCTCCCCCCAAAACCGCCCAGGCGCTATGGCGGTGCGCCCGAAACCGGTTACCGCCTTCCCCGGTGACGTAAGTCCCGTGTCACCTCCCTGCCCAGTCACCATGACACGTTGTCTGCCACTGTGTCTTCTGTCGTACTCCCACGTCATCCATCCGTACCCCAGGACCCGCCGATGACGTCACGCTCATGTCATCCCAAAAAAGCGCCAAAAGCGCCAATTGTCAATTTTTGCTTGAAAAAGCACGGACGACCGTTGTTTTTCATTCTTATTGCTTCATTTGAATGCTCCAGCTCCCTGTTTCATCCATTTTCTCACTCCCAAAGCTGGAAATCAACCAAACAAGCTGTTGCGTCCTGCATTTCGAGTTCATAGCCCTCCTGCGCGCCAGTTCGTCTGTTTTCGGTGCCTTGAACTAGGTATTTGCCATATTTTCCTCTTTTCATCCCTGTGTTTGTATTTTATCTGTTGCACACACTGTCAACCTGTGAAAATCCCCCAATTTGTAACGTTGCTGCACTTGAGACCCCATAAAACCTGCTGGTAACCCTTTACTACGAAGGAGTCTTAGAAGCCTTGTGCCCATTTTCCTTGTTGCGTGCGAATTCTCTTTAAAAGCTCGACCCCTGGCAAAAATCTTGTGGTAGCTCGGCATTGCCCATTTTTCCCTGTTCTCTTGCCCAAATCCATTCACCAGAACTGTAATTGCCCTCTGCTCCCCTGCATTGTTCCTCGCAGTCTTCAACTCCAGAAAATTCACCAAGAAAAGGGAGGTTCACTCAAAACTCCACCAAGTTGGTCTCTTACAGCATAAGCTCTCAAGCCGTTCAACTGCTATCACATTTGAAGTTCAGTTTGCCTTCTAGTGCTAGTTATTGCAAGCAAATTTGATAGCCATTTGTTTCATTAGCCCTCCTTTCAGCTCAAGCACTCAAAGCTGCACAATGGCCGCTCCATCTACTCTGAATGTTACTCCCATCAACCCGCCAAGTAAAGAACTGGAGTCCATGCCTTTGGCCGATACAGGTTATCTCATTCAAGACTTTGTTGCCAAAAGGAATCATTTACGCACCTACTGCTAGCTGAGAAACAGATTCTTGGATAAAACTGACAAGTATTGCATATGGGAGTCCAATCTGCCTTATTATTTCCTCCCTTCTGTGAATATCTTTCCTGATATTATTCATCTCTGTGCTGCAAATTATGAACCGAGTCAAAGGGCCATTAAGTCTTCATCTGGAAGCATACTTTTCTATACTACTCCTGACTCCATCAACCAGATGCTGAACTTCAGATCGAATCACACGCTACTACCCTTTTCCATAAACAGTTTGCTACAAGAGACCTCTTGGTTACTTGTTACCAAGATGGAAATGATCACAGAGACATTCATGAGGGCAGATTTCCAACCAAAGGAATCACCTCCATATCCTTATGACCATTTCAATGAGGTGGGAAAATTACTGATACATATGATATCCTATGTGTTGGGCTTCACATCGACTGAACTTGTAGACGAGACAGTGTTGGTTATATTGTCTTCTTTCAACCAAGGACAACCTCCTGCTGTCAAGTATAATTATGCCAGGTTCATATCAGACAAAATCCATGACCAGCTCACAAGACTAGATAGGCAGGGAATTTTCAAATATTCCTCCTATATCTATCATTTGTTCATGTTTTATCAGTCTGAAATCTTTCAATGCCCCATCAAGAAACTGGATTCAAAGGGAGAAAGGAGGTCTGTTGTCTTCTGGTCAGCTGTATTTCACCAAGTCCAAGACTCTCCTTATTCATACTCTGAGTTCATTGACCAGTTTGTATATCCTATGTCCTGCCTCTTAATGAAGGTTCCTCCTCCCAGAATAACCTATGAAATGCAAAATATCTTACAGTTGTCTAAGAATTTCAAATTAGGTGATTGGTACCTATATGAAAACCATACTGTCATCAGAATTTATGGCTGTGAGCTGTGCCCTTACAGGCTCCCGAGATATGTGCCGATAAGGCTGTTTGCATTAGAATACTACAGGCAACTTATAAATTCAGATTTGACTCACTTCCACAGCACTAAGAAAAGGGCACAATTGAAATTCAGAGACCGCCTAGGCCCCTTCATCATGAATAAGAAGGATGGTTGGCAAGAGGCCGACCTGATACTCAAAGATCAATTTAAATTGAAGAGGAGTTTCTGGTGGGTCCCTTATGACCCGCTTGGTTTTATTAATGCCAGAAGGGTCAAGTATAGACTGACACCATATGACCATTGCAAAAACCCTCAAGTTGAACCATATGCTAACCAAGATGCATGGGCACAAGGAACTTTGGTTGAAGAATTAACTCAAGAGGAAATTTTGGAACAAACTGCTAGAGATCTTGAAAAAACTCTTGACTTGGATTCTGATGACCAGGTAAATTTCAGGCTGCCATATCAAGTGGAAGAGGGCCCATCTATAGCTGCAGTTTCACAAACCACCCAAGGAGCTTCTACATCAGCAGCAGGAACAGCCAAGGGAAAAGAACCAATGAAGACAGAGCAAGAGATAGTTACTGAGCAGCTGAACACTTCAACAGAACAAACTCGAGGGTAAGCCCTTCCACAACAAACAGAGGCAACCCAAATACCAGTTTTGCAGACGCCTGTCCATGAAGAGAGAGGCAAGAAAAGAGACCGGGAAGACTCCACACCTGCTAGTGGGTCTGCGCAGCAGCCTGAATCAAAGAGGCAAAGGGTTGATTCTCCGATTGAGGAGGAGGTCAGTGAAGAGATCGTGGAAAGCCCGAGAAGGGAAGAAAGCCACCATACACCAACAAGCTCTTTTCAACAAGAGCAAGATAGAAAACACGGCATGGAGGTGTCATCCTCCACTCAGCGAGGCAAAAAACCAACCAGCACAAAGGCCAACAAGCTCAAAATGAGCTACTAAGAGCACAATTTTATGAGCAATTCCTAAAAGCAACACCTGCCAAACAGGAAAGACTAATGGCAGCATTTGATATAAAGCAAGAAAAGATGTTCCTGACCCACTTGAAGCCCAAGGTTCCGCAGCCGCAGTCAGCTGCAAATTTTGTCAAGAAGAGGTTAGAGGTCCTGTCCAAAGATATCCACCCTATGGACCAAATAGAGCTACACAAGCAGACAGCTGAAATGATTTATGCTACCCTTTTAGAAAAGGCCACATTGGCCCATGAGTTAGGCAAATCTTTGAAGAATACCAACACTCAACTGGATTTTGAAATATTGTCCTCCACAGCCAAGGATAATAGAATCAAAACATTGGAGGAGATCATTGTGGACTTGGGTCATGATCCTAAGGATCCTAAGGGTGTCAGGACCCTTCTCAAAAGGAAAGATGATGACATTGCTACACTGAAGAAAAGATTGAGGTTGCTTCCTACTGAGCATCCTCAAACAGGTGAATTGCAAAAGGAAAAAGAAGCTGAGGATCAATGGGATTTGATAATGAAATTAAATCAGAAAGTAATTGATTTAGAAGGAGATTTGGAGAGGGCACTACAAAGCAAGGAGGGAGAGTTGGCCTCCCAGCCACCTCAAATAATTCCAACAGGTGTTGTTGTTCCTCCAGTACAAGCAATGACCACCCCTCCAATTATTTCAGCAACCACAACAGCTACAGAAACCGCAGCAGCAACAACAACAGTCCCTGAGTCTAGTATGAGTATGGACAAATTAAGAAGGGCTATCAAAGAGGTAGAGCTTCAGGCAACGGAGATTAGACAGGCCAGAGAAAAATTGGCTGAGCTAGAAACAAAGTATGACAAGTCCAAAATGATAGTGGGTGAGCAATCAAGAGAAATCAAAGCCCTGAAAGATAGAATCAAATCATTGGAAAAAGAGTTGCCATTGGACAAGGCCTTTTTTGAAATAAAGAGAATTCTGTGGGCCAGAGTAAATCAGTCTATCACTGGCCAATGGAGGTCAATTTAGGCAATATATGAACAGGTGGAACTGCTTGGCTGTGCTAAGTTTGAAAGCCAAAGGGCCAAGGCAACATTAGGTAATATGCCTGATCAGACCAACAAAATGATCAATTTTCTGAATCATCAGACTAGGGAGGAGCTGGCAGCACTTAATATTATGAACAAAACAGGTGCCATACTGACAGCAAAAAGTGTGCTTACATTGAGAAGCTTTGTGCAAATGCTGGAGGCAAGATGCAGGGATATACAAAGGGATGTGGATAGTTTTGACCTAAGGCTTGCAGCATTACAGGCTAGAGGGTTGCCCAGCCTGCTGACCAGTGCTGGGAAATTATTGACATGTGACCAATATTCTACCAGACTCAATAATTTTGTCACTAATCAGCTTACTGCTGCATCACGTTCCACAACAGAGAACCGCCTACAGGGCAGACACTCTATGACAAGCTGGAGAGCCTATTTTACCTAGAGCATGAGGTCAACCATTTGTTTGAGATGCCGCCTAGTTATTACAAGTACACTGAGGCTGACGAAACATTTGTCAAAATACAAAGGCATCAGCTACCCTCTGAGAACTGGTAGCAGGAAATGCTGGCCATTTTGCCCAGGTAGCGTCGCTTCTACCCCTTTTTGTTCATTTTTTTTCACAATCAGCTACAAGTCACCAGTAGGCACAGGTAAGACACAAGGGACCGGACAGAGCAGTTACAGAGCACGCCGAACAGGTTGACGCGGTCACAAAGCAAAGACGCTGGGACAATAAGCTTAAGGGCGCGAATTTTTGAAAGCACAGTTCAGCCGACTCAAATGAGCACAGAAGTCAACACTCACTGACAGAAAGGGCAGCTGTTGCATTTGCATTTATTTCTGCATTTACTTTTCATCAACCACTTCTTAAGAGTTGTTAGAGAAGTTATTAGCTATTAACTTCTTGTCTAGATATTTTTATCCAATTTTCATATAAATACCACCCTCAGCATTGTTAAAGGGTTGGTCGGCCAATGTATCTCAAGAGAGACTCGCACTGTATGTCTGAAACTTTTTCTATAATCAAAGAATGCTGAAAAGATTGGAGGACAACTGTCTGCGCTGTGTTTAATGTTTGAAGATGTGAACGTGGAATTCTTGCGCTACTGTATGAATCAATAAGTGTTCCTCGCCTCTGTTATTTCCATCTCATATATGCTCAAATCACAGAAAGAAATATTGGTTTAGAATTTGCATGCTTGCACTCTATGCTCAGTTTCTGTGGTTTCTTAATGTTTTCCTCTTGATTTAGGGATGGATATGAATTCCTTCATGGCTCATGATTAACCTTTTTCACATATGAATGACCGTTAGCTAGGAATTCTTAATTGCTCCTGGGAAAAGATCATTCAACTTCCCTCTCCTAAACATGTTTGAGAGATTCTTAATTGCCTCTCATGCCTTAGCTTTCACTCCATTCTTTTAGCTTGAAAGATTGTTTCATATGCAGCTACCTTGCTCCATGTTAGTCTTGTGACTAAGAATACACACCAGCAGTCCTGTTCTTTGACTCCATGCCCAATGGTTTGAAATTGACCAGATTATGTTTTGCCTCTCTACTTGAAAGCACCATCCTTCCCACCAAAATCAAAACGAAAACCCTCTGGACCCAAGACCTAGCCTAAAATCCTTTCAAACAAAGATAAATCTAAAAGAGAGAGCCCTCTCTGATTGCAGGTTGGCTAGAACCTGCAATCCAGAGTTGGTTTTTGGTTACCTCGGCTGTATCCTTTCTGGAGCTGAAGGACAACCTGAGTGATAACATAAACCACGACACACTAGTGCAAATATCCTAGCAACCACTGCAACCAATGTAACATTGACGACCATATAGAAGAAGAACATTTTAATTTGCATCCAAATCTAAACCCGAAGAACAATAAGAAATATAACATGAAGAATAATCTCATCGCCATGGATTCGAGCAAACAAGCTGAAAGAAGCTCAGACATGGATGAGAAGATCATTTGTCCATCAGTGCAGAAGGAGGTGAGTATGAGTAGCCTTCAGCAGCGGGAAGAGAAGGAAATTACCAAACTCTTCCATATAAAGATACAGGTCAAGAAGAAAAAGATTGATGCTCTATTTGACTCATGATCACAGGTGAATCTCATTGCAGAAAAGTTGGTCAAGAAGTTCAAGCTAGAATTTTGTGATCATCCAAACCCATATCCACTGGGATGGGTAAATAAGGATATGGATTTCAAGGTAACAAAATAGTGTAAAATTAGATTTTCCATCAATGTTGATTTTATTGGTAAAGTAGATATAGATGTGGTTCCCCTTGATGTATGTGGACTCATGTTGGGGAGTCTATACATGTACATGTGAGATGCAATATTCATGTGGACAGCCAATCAATAATGACTCATCAAGCATGGAAAATAATTGATAATAAACGCGCACAAAGGCAAGTTGAAAATTTCATTGGTATGTGCTAACCAAGCCAAGAATTTGATCATTTCCAGCAAGAAGTGTGTTTTATTGTTTTTAAGATAAAGTCAGTCTGAAGAGGAGTTAAAAAGAGGCAAGGAATCCCTAGAGGGGTGTACTAATAAACAAAAACAACAATTGAAGGAGTTATTATGGGAATAAAAGGATGTGTTTCGAGATCCAAAAGGGTTACCACCTAAGAGAGAAGTGGAACATGAGATCCAACTATTTATAGACTCCCCATTGCCAAATATTGGGTTGTACTGGTAGTCTGTTATAAAATCAAGTGAGGTGAAGAAATAGTTGCAGCAACTACTAGAACATGGTTTCATTTGGTTGAGTATATCACCATGTGGGTCGCCCATCATCATTTTGCCAAAAAAGGATGGGACTTTGTGGATATGTATATATTACAAGGTGTTGAACAAAATCACGCTCAAGAACATATACTCCTTGCCCAAGATACAATTTTCTAGATCAGTTGCAGCAAGAAAAATACTTCACCAAGCTGGACTTGAAGTCTGGATATCACCGGGTTCGATTCAAACAACAAGATACATGGAATATCTCCTTCAAAACTAGGCAAGGTTTGTATGAGTAGTTAGTTATGCCATTTTGCCTATGTAATGCAGCAACTACATTTATGATATTAATGAATAATGTACTACACCCTTTTATATATTCATATGTTATTGTCTATTTGGATGATATAATGGTATATAGTGCTACCTAGGAGGAGCATAGTTCACATTTAATGTAGGTGCTGGAAACATTGAAGAAGCACTAGCTACTAGTAAATCTCAAGAAGTCTGAGTTTGAACAAAAGTCCTTGGTGTATTTGGGGTATGTGATCGGTGGAGGAGAACTAAAGATAGATTCTTCCAAGATGAAGGCCACCATGAAATGATCAGTGCCTAATAATGTTTCTAAGGTCATGAGTTTCATTGGGGTGACAAAGTACCTAAGGAAATTCATATCCTAATTTTTAGTGGTAGCAGTACTGCTCCATTCCATAACAACAAGTGGTAAGAGTTTCCAGTGTGGAAAAGTTCAACAGAAGGTTTTCGAGGAGTTAAAGAAGAAGACCAATCAAGCACTAGTTGTGGCATTACCAAACTTGTAGCTTCCCTTTGAAGTGGAGACAGATGTGAGTGGGTGTGATATGGGAGTCGTCTTGATGTAGGGAGGAAGGCTTGTATGCTACCATTCTGAAGTATTTCATGGGGTAGTCCTTAAGTACCCTATCTACGATAAGGAGATCTATGCCATGGTGCAAGATATGAAGAAGTGGAAGCACTATATAATGGGAAAGGAGACAATATTACACATAGATCACTAGCCGTTACAATACTTGCAAGCCCCTAGTAAGCTACAGTAGACCAAGCATTACAAGTGGATGGAATTTTTACAACCGTTTCATTTGATGATCAAGTATAAGAAGGGAAGCACAAACAAGTTGGTTGACATGCTTTGAAGGCTACCCACATCAAAGATCATAGCTTTGGGGACTCTTATTCACATGAAGCCATTCACCGATGATGCATACATATAGGCATATTTGGAATATGGGGACTTTAAGGAGGTGTATTAGCAGTTGTTGAGTCAGAGGCATGTGCATGATGGTGACAACACCGTTGAATACCATATCCACGATGCGTTAATCTATAAGCTCGATAATCTCTGTGTTTGTAAAGGTGAAGATCATGATTAGCTTGTAGAGATATGTGTATTGGCTCAAGATGCAAGAGAAGATAGCTAGGTTTATAAGAGGATGCATGCTTTATTGTACTAACAAACCTAGTAACAGGACAAAGGGTCTATATCATCCCTTACCTATACTTATTCATCCTTGGGAAAGCATTTCCATGGACTTTATGGGAGGTTTACCAACAACCAGGAAGGGACATGACTCCTTGTTTATGGTAGTTGACAAGTTCAGCAAGATATGTGTTCTGATGCCCTTTAAAAATACCATCAATGGGTAAGAAGCAACAAAATTTTTCTTTGGACGGGTCTTAGTGCACTTTGGGATACCAAGGAGCATCATTCCAGATAGAGATACAAGATTTCTTAGCACATTATCGACTACATTTTGGGAGAATATGGATACGAAGTTGAATACGTCTACAACATTCCATCTACATATATATGAGCAGACAAAAGTAGTTAATAGGACTTTGGTGCAACTTTTAAGGGGATACAACTAGAAGCATCTGAAGGCTTGGCATGAAAATATGGTATATATACAACATTATTACAACAAATAAGTCCACACTTCTATAGGAAAGCCCCCATTTGAAACTTGTTTTAGATATTTTCCACCTTCACCATTGGACATTGCATATGGAATGTAAGGAGGAGTGAGGTAAGATCTTACAGGATATGCTTTGAGGGATGAATAATTTATATAGAATATTAGGAAGATCCATATATATGTACAAGAAACACTGTAGAATTCATAGGAGAAATATAAGGTTAGGCATGGTCAACACATAATATAGAAATCATTCAAGGTGGGAGAAAAAGTATGGATACAATTGAATAGGGAGAGGTTATAGGGTCCTGGTAAGAAAATCAAGGCTCCAAGGTATGGTCCCATTGAGATACTAGAAAGGGTGGGTGATAATGCCTATCAACTCAGTTTACCACCATATATGCACATTTACTCAGTTGCGAATGTGGATAATTTGAAACTCCATGAGCCTTCCTGCATGCTAGATCAGGAATAGGAACATGTCCTACCTTTTCTAGAGGATTTGGCATCTATTGCTTATGCAGATTTGATGAAAGATATAATTTTATAGAAGAGGTCTAGAACTACAAGACAAGGGTAGTATGACCTAGGGTAGATTGGGTTGAAGGGACCAATTCCAGGTAATGCTAAAGGGTACACCAAAGAGACGGTGGAGGAAAACTTTCCTCACCTCATTGAATAAAATATTTTGGGGACCAAAATCCTCCCCAAATTGGAAGTTCTGATCTATATTGGATAATTATATTGTTTTTCATCCATATCAATGAATTTAGAGTGGAAAAAGTAGAGGAATCAACTCAGAAGACAATTTTTACTGGTGGGACACCGTTTGGTGAAACTAGGTCTGAAACTTTCCTAGAGCATTTTGAGGTATCAAAAGACCATTTTTGTTGGTAAAAATTTTCCACTTTAGTGCCACACCTCTTAATGCAATTATACACACAAATATCATTCCAATGTCACAAGAGGCATGTCAATCAGAGTCTGTAGAAAAGGTTATGCCACTCAGAAGTTGAACTTCCTATTTTCACACCTATAGTTTGGAAGGATGCCGTTTGAGCCCCCATTATTCATGGAAAAGGGGCTAGCCACCTTTTTTTTATGTAAAATACTCTATAATAGTCTACATTGTAACTCTAGTTAAGAGTTGATGTAGTCAAACTTAACCACCAGTGGGCTATCAGGTTGTGTGAAAAACGTGCCACTAAGAGAAAGATGCATTCCATTCTTTTGAGAGAATTTTGTTCCATAGCTGAGAAAAGATAGATAGGAGAGGTAGGAGGTAGAGCACACCAAGAGGATATGTGCACTGTAGCAGCCCATGAGCCACATGCATTACTTCTTTGCACTTGCACTTTATTTTCCATACAGAGAAAGAGGGCGGAGTACGCTCACCTTCTAGCTAGGTTTTCTCTCAAAGGGGTTTCCCAAAGGATATATTGTGTCTTATGTATGTGTGTGTGAGCTTATTTTGTCATTCTCTAATTTTATTCATAATTTCTATTCACATGCATGCATTAATTTCAGTTAAATTTAGCGATATAGAAGCTTAATAAAACAAAAATAGTGTACAAATTCAAAATTTTAATATATTGTTATCAGATTTGTTGTGACAAACTATCTAGTGGAATATCCATGATAGTTTATAGATCACGATGTAAAGTAAATGGAGGTTAGAAATCTTGGGCAAAAGGAAATCTGTGAGAAATTCTACCCTTGCACGAGAACGCCAATATTTTGTGGCACTTAATGAAAAATTGAAATCACCACCCACAATCAAATTGTTAGACTCGAGAAAGGAATCCCTAGATAGTTTTTTCAAGAAGGAAAATCTATTGCCGTGAGGTCATATATGTTGATGAAAGTAAAATTTCATCCAAATATGATGAACAACCCTCCATTCCCAGTTGTTGATGGTGCTAGAAACCACCAACATACAGGGGATCTCCTTGATATGAGGTCCCAATTAGACATTACAAAATTTGGTGTAGGAGTACCATCTAGAAATGTGGCCCCACTATATTTTACTTATATATTCTCCTTGGCTAAAAAAAGTAGCATGAGAGAGTAGCAAACATGTGCTTTTGAGTGAGCAAGAGAGTGTGCCTTATGAAATGCTTAATTGTTGACGTGTCAAAGTTCTTTCACTACAAGGGAGTGAAATTGAGCCTCTAAAAGAAAATTAATAGTACTAATCTAGTGGAGACACATGCACATAAACAAGAAAGAATCATTAATCATCAAACGAGGTAGTTCACATAGTTGTAATTAACATCAAATCATCACAACACATTTACAACAAGTTTAGCACCAATGCCACTGAAATAGTACAATTGCTCTAGTACGCATGAAAACCAACATAAACCATAAATATTATAAGAATAGTATCAAAAAATCCATGATTCATGCATGAAAAAGTGTTGGCAAAATGGCTTAAAGTATTAAGAAAAAGTTCCAAGATACATAAGTACAATGAACATCACTAGCTCCAATAATGGAGCATTAGAGCCAGTACTTGCTCCCGAAAAGTACTCTCTATCCCTCTAACGGATTGTGGGAGAAGCCAAGGTTAAAAGTCCTTTTCTTGAGTAATGAGGCTCCTTTTATAACTTGAGGCATTACTTTTCATATCCTCATGACTCTTGACTTTCCAACTTCTAATGACCTTTGGACTCCTATAACTCTTTAACTTCCAAATGAATTTTGGGATTACATATCACTCTTGGAAGTACATGTATTTTGAACTTATTCATGTGGATCTTTGGTCCATACATGAATATTTTACTTCTACTCCTTTTTATTTACAATAATTACATCATTACATCTTAATTTCCACATCATCATGTGATTAGGACATGACAAGTCACTATCATGGATGACTTGGACTCATCGTGATTGATGACATGGACTTGCTTCAATAGGTGAGAAGGTTTCCACTTGTGTCTTCAATCATGCATGAAACTTTCATGTTATTGATGTCTTCACTGTCCAAAGGGTCTTTGATCTCATGGAGTCTTTTGGCTACTTCAATCATCAAGATTTTAATGTGTTCTTCGTTCTTGAATGATTCCATAAACTACCCTCTTTCCCTGATTTCTTAATCAATCATTTCCTTATTGTTTTGGAATACCTATAACTACAATCACTCATGGAAAGAAAACATAAGCCTGAAAAATATGTTATTCTAACATGTTTGATGCAATTTGTCTAATCATGACTTAACAATGCACTTGAGAAGAGAAAGGTTTTCTTTTATGTGTAAGGGAACATTATAAAAGGCTGAAGGGATGAATCTTCAAGGCTTCGGGATGCACTCATCCGCTTAATAGGAGAGATAAATTTCAAGGGAGGATGTAGGGCACAGTTCTGAAGGAAAATGGATTATCATTTGGTGTTCCCAAGTCCATTGTGCACTCAAGGGAGAGAGGAAGGACACAAGGTGCAAGTCCAAAGGATGAAGGGTGAAGCCTAAGGGCTTCGAGGTGTGCTCATGCACACGAGAGATCCAAGGAGGGATCTAGGGATTTGGGGTGCACTCATGTGCTCAAGGAAGGTCAAGGAGGGTACAAGGCACATTGTTGAAGGCTGAGGGAATCATGTTGATGCTTCATTAATGATGTGCCATGCACTCAACAAGGAGGAATACATTCTTTGAGGTCACAATTTAGAACAAGGAAGGGGAATGAAGCTTAGGAGTGTGCTATGTACTCTTGGATGGTGTAGGAAACATTTCGGAATAATGAAGGAGTCCTGATGAAGGCTTAAGAGTGGCCATGTTCTCCTAGCATTAATAGGTTAACTTGTACAATCAAAATTTGTCCAAGTTTGGAAGATAGAACAAGGGGCAAACACAACCAGTCTAAACATGAAATCAAGTGCAACACACCAAATCATCAATAATACTTAGAAAATCTTGAAAAATAAGAAATACACATCAAAAAGCAAGTTTACAAACTCTCCCCAACTAAAAAAAACAAAGTGTGTGCGACTATGACCAAAAGTGTCGTTTTTACAAAAAACAAAGGTGTTACAACCATCAAGTGCACTAGATATGTTCTAAACAATGCGATGAAACTTAAGAATGATGAAGAAAACTTTAAACATGTAGAATGGCTCAAATGACAATTGAAGACCAAATCAATACTTGATGTTACAGTTAGGTAGGCTCCAAAATTTTAATGTAGTGAAATTTTGGAGGGTGTTGTAGCAGCGACAACACTTAGCGACATACTAGACGAACTTCAGATTCTCTGCCTAGGAATAGATTTTCAGTTAAACAGTTAGCCCTTTAGGATGTATTGATTCACTAATTAGATTTTCTTGACTTCCCCTTTTGACCCAGTTATACACATAGTACCTCACTTCACTTCAATTGGTTCAAACTCACAAAAGATATTCCATATCGAAATTGTTTCAATCTAGGAAAGGGTAATATGCACAAAAAAATTAAGATATTAAAAGTATGAGTTTCATATTTGGTATTTCTCCATTGCCAAAAAGTCTAGACAGCATCATGGCAAAGTCACTACAGGAGCCCAAGCATTTCCTCGCTTCCAGCGAGCCTAAACAATACCTTGATGAAGTCACTTGCTTCACCTCCTTGCACATGAAGCCTTTCTCTTCTTTCAGCATTTATTTATTTATTTAAGAGGAACGTGCTTCAACACTTATTATTTTCAATGGGAAGAAGAGGGATCCCGACTTATTAAGAGCAGAGGAATTTTCCCCTTTAGAAGAGTATTTATATAACCTCTAATATTGGTTTACTTGCTTTAGATTTTCTCCTCATCCTTTATCTAATATATTGGATAAGCATGTAACACACCAAGTAGATTGAACACCAAGTTGAGGAGTTCATACACTAGAATAAATGTGGATCTAATAGGTTTCCTCAAGGTTTTCCTTTTGATGTATCAAATTTTTCATCCAGACCTATCTCAACCTATGGCATCTTCCCAAAATAAAGAAGAAGAACTAACAGATAGAAAAGTGTTGTGGTTGTCACATATTCTCTTTATTCCACTGCAAAGCCTTTCTCAGCGATGCACTCTTTCACACAAGGTCTTATTTATGTACAATGACCAAGAGACAAAACATGGCTTGATAGGCACAGAAAACGCTGACACACATGATAAAGAAAAGGAAAAGAATGAAAAATTGTATAGGAAGCACAACTTAGAGCTACTAATAAAAATAATGCTTCAAATATCGATAATTAATGGGAAGAGGGCCAGTCCTCCCATCTAAGTATTTCAGCTTGAAATTATTATGACTAAGTTTCTCTTAGATGGTATAGAGGCCAATCCATAGAGATTGGAACCTTGTGTGTTTTCCTTTCTCTTAGTGGGATTTATCCCACTTCAGTACCAAGTCACCAACATCAAAACTCTTAGTCCCTACAAATTTTTTGTTGAACCAGTGCTTAACAATGTTTTGTTGGATGACAATTCTTTCTTTGGGTTTGAGCCTTTCTTCCTCAAGTTTAAGCAAAACATCTATCATGATTTGAACCAGAAGGAGAGGTCTACCTTGGGACTCTTGGGAGAGATGCAAGGCTTGGAAATACAAGTTTGGAGGCATTATTACTTCTTTACCATATACCACGAAGTACAGTGAGGTTTTGAGGGAAACCTTAGTAGTTACACAGTCAAACCATAATGCATTTATCAAAGAATTCTGCCAGTTCATTTACTCAGAGAAAATGGTTTTCTTGATTATACGAATGATATTTTTGTTTTTTGATTTAGCTAAACCATTTCCATATCGGTAATAGTTAGATACTTGCTTTAACACAATACCATTTTCTAATGCAGATTCATAATGATTCAAAAAATAAAAATAAGTCGCATTGTCAAAGACAAGAGTCGTTGGAATGCCAAACTTGGTTATCATGTTCCACTCTAAGAATTGGATGACTTCCTAGTCAGTACCTTATCTTAAAGGAACCACTTTTGTCCATCAAGTAAGATAATTTTTCGTTGTTAGAATGTATTAGTGTTTCTTTAATGAATGTGGCAATATTTATCTAATAAAATCTAGTCTCCATTACTGGAATGGTTCCTCAACTACTACTGGTAGAAATGGGGTGGTTGTATTCTGATCTTGACCAATACATCTTTGACAAATTGGGCACTTGTGATCATAAGTGTTCGAATCTTTAAATAAGGTGGGCCAATAATAATTGACCCTCATTACTTTATACACAGTTGTATCTTCCGCATAGTAACCACCTGTGGGTCCATTCTACAGATCTCTTAGTACCTTATTCGTATCTTGAGGATCAAGGAATCTTAACAAGACACAATTGTGGTGCTTTCTAGAAATCACTCTATGGATGAGTTGAGAGTATAGAGATTTAAGGTGAATTTCCCCCTTTTGTTTATTCGATAAATGTGTGGGAAAGGTGTCGTGCTCTAATAATTGCTAATGAATGAATATCATATCATTGTTGAGCTTGTCTTGGGAACTTGTTCAACGTTATACATTTATGTTTGTTGCTCCCATCTACAAAGATATTGCTCCAGAGCATCTCTCACTTCTTCTACTAATTCACAAAGGCCATGACCCTTAATAGTATGACCTAGTTTAAACTCAAAATCATATTCTTATAAACAGGTCATCCAATTTTCCCTCTTCTCACCCGGCTCTTGTTGTAAAAAAAATGTTTTGACTACTAAATGAGGGACGTATATGATCATGTGAGCTTTAAGGAGATAAGGCCTTAAATGTTTAACTCCATTATATATAACATAAGACTATTTATCAATGGTAGGATAATTCATCTCTGACCCTTGTAATCCAACAATCATAAAATAAATAGGCCATTAATTTCCTTCAATATCCTTCTGCATCAATACAACCACAATAGACAAAACCAATATGAATGTATAAAGCAAGAAATCCTTGCCATAATCAAGATTAAACAATGTAGGCACATCAACAATAACTTGTTTAATTCAGGAAAAAACATATTTCTCTTTTTTTCCCATTTATAAGTTGCTTATTTATTAATCATCTCTTGTAATGGTTTAACTATGTAATAATAGTCAAATATCAGCTTTCACAATAAATTAATATTCCCTACGAAAGACTACACAACCTTCTTATTTACTAGGAACAAGATCTGAGTTATATCTTTGACCCTTTTAGGGTTGACTTTGATTCAACTCTTTGCAATGATGTGTCCTAAGAGAGTGCATTCTAACACGTCAAAGATGCTTTTCTTGGGATTGAGAGAAATCCCATATTTGTGACACCGCTAAAATATTTGTTTCAGATGATGCACATGGTATGATCTTCTTTTGAAGAAGACAGTAACATCATCCAGATAGAATACTATGATTTGGCCAATAAGACCACATAAATCAATGTCCATAGATTTTTGATATGTATCACCAAAACTAATAAGCACGAATGGCATGTTCTTGAAGGCGAATGTTCCCCACTTGGTCTTGAAGGTGGTTTTGAGAAGGTCTGGTTTCTCCACTAGCACTTGATTGTAGCCAGAAAAACCGTCTAGCAGTGTGAACATCTTAGGTTCATATATTATTTGTAGGATACCTTTCATGGATGGCACTGGGTAATTATCTTTTTCTGATGCCCGCTTGAGATTGAAGAAGTCGACACATAACCTTATCACATAGAACACTTTTTTGACATGCACCAAAATCAAAACCCAACTAGAATGTCTAACCTTGAAAATGATTTGATTATGCAAAAACATCCTCAAATCATTTTGGATTAGGGGTTCCAACATCGAATGAACTTTCCTTATCTTCTGTTGGAAAGGCTTCACCCCTTCTTTAATGGGAATGACATGTTGGATAATATGAGTATCATATGTCTACAAATTGTTGTAAGTCCATGCAAATACATATCGTTACTGTTTGACTAGAAAGATAAATGCTTTTCATTCTTTTGGAGAACAACATGTACCAAGGTTTACATATTTTATATCATCTTGGGTTCCCAAATTGACTTTTTCAAATGACAACTTCAACTCTAAGTCTTAGTGTTAATTGGTCCTTTGAACTAGTTTTGCAGGTCATATAATTTTTCTAGGGACACTACACCTTTAGGCATAATGTTTCCTTTCATTGTATCATATGCTTCTTGCAAAACCTTGTTTTGCTCATCCTCCTAAATGGTAGCATCTTTAAACATTTACACATTAGCCATAAAATAAATTATTTGTTGGTCGTCATTGAAAACAAAAAAAATAGTGACATTATCAAGCACAAATGGTTTATATATAATCTCTATAGAAAAACCATTTTTCAAAGGTGAAAATCTAGCGATTTAATTATCTAATGTATTTGCAGCAACATATCTAAGTCTAGGAATATAAATAATATTAAAATATTTAAAATAAGTAATCAATTTCCATACCTCTTGTTGATAGGTTTTAAGATTTGGTGAAACAGAATGGATAGTGTCTTATACCATACGAGTGACCACTTCTGAATCAACAATTACCTTGAGCAGCTATACCCTTAAGTTGATGGCCTTTTCTAACCCAAGAACAAGTGCTTCATATTCAATAGTATTATTTGTACACTCAAACTCCACGTGGAATGATAGGATGTACTTCTTGTTGCATGGGTCTATGAGTATGCAACCAACTCTAGAGATGTGCATTTTTGAACCATCAAAGTAAAAATTAAAATATTATCAGCTACTAAACTAGTTCCTATACTATTATTACTATTATATATATCTATGTTAAATGATTCATTAGCACCAATTGGAGTACAAGGAAGGAGCTCCAACTATGCCCCTGGTGGGATGGGTGATGGTTGTGCTTGATAACACACGTGATCAATCTCCAAGAAACAATTTCCAAAGATAATATCTATAAAGGAAACATGATTATCATGACCCTCAAGTGGTGTTATAGTATATTTCATGTATGAATCACTCTCCACTCAAATTTTGTTGTTTCTACCCTTATATGGAATCTGTAAGTGTGACCAGTTTGTAGCAAAATACCCTTGTAATTTACCAGACTAATCTCTACTCAAGAGTAGGACATAGGCTTGAGGGATGTCCATAATTACAATATTTATACATTGGTGTACCTTATCATCAAATGATAATTAGCTAATAGCATCCTTGAGTTCACCAATAAATTAGACAAGGGATCTATCTAGATGAATGATTTATGCATCAGTTTATCCCATATAACATTGATTTTCTTGGCAACAGATAATGGAATTACATTCACAGATGAAATTGAATCAAACAAACAATTATAGACATTATAATTGAAAATTTCAAAATTTAACAAAAATCGGGGGCATATATTGTTAGCATCTGAAGTTACAATAGTAACTACAGATTCGAGAGTTCCAAAAGACTTACTAGACACCTTTCAAGAAGTAGAAGCTTTGTCACCTAATGAAAGTTGTGAGAAGGCTTAGACAAGCAGTTCACATTGGCCTACTATCTTTGCGAGCTCAAAGATGGAAAATTTGGCACAATCTCTCTTCAAATCCTCAATTATGTTATAATCAATAGCTTCAATTTTAGCAGTAAGTGTTGAAGTGTTTGGAGGTGTACCTTTATTTGAAACCTCTGGAGTGATAGAGTTGTTTTTATTGCTAGTGGAAGTACTTTTAGAGGCCGCAACATTTCCAAAATTAATTTTCGTATTCTCAGTATGATTAGTTGGTGGTTCAAGTCTTCTTAACAATTTCTTCTTTAACTCTTGTCTTGTAACTTCATCTTCATAAATGTGCCCCTTTCTCCTTAAATTATAATGACTAGTTTGTTTCTAAGGAGGGGTTTCACCTTGAGGAGGTGCTTCAACACTCTTCTTGTCATTATTAAGAATAAAATCAAAATCATCCATTGCATGTCCAATACATGTTATTTCCTTAGGTGATGCAGGTTCATTTGTTGCTTCCATCTGCTCAGACTACTCATATACTAGTAAAGTATCAACAATATGCATTTCCATAGCATTGATGTTGTGGTTCCATTGTGGCAAAGTTTTTTTTTGAATTTCATTCTTGATGCAAGGAACAATAGTTATCCATGCATATAATTTCAATTTTCAACACAAAATTTGAATTGTGGGAAGACTTAGCAAGCTGGTTTTTGTTGTTATTATTCCTTCTAATTGGGAATGACTGGGGGGGCTTGCTACTGGTGGAAGTCTCACTTGACTTTCTCTTTAATTCTGAAACTTCGTTCATGTGTGCCTTCAAGGATCTAGTCAAGTTTCCAATATCAACATAATCATATTTTTTATCTTTACTTCAAGAAGGTTGAGAATTATTACTAGTATCCTTAGATTCTTTTGATTCATCATCATCATTAATATCTCCAATGGAATGAAAGTCTTTCTCTACGATGATATCTTTTTCAAAGCTTAAAGACAATGTTTCCTTTGTAGCTCTTTTGAAAAAACAAAAATGTTTGTTGGAAATGCAGTTGTATAATAATATATAGTGATAGAATCGTGAGGTTGTGTGTTTCGCAGAAACTTGTTAAATATGTAGTTGAACCTTTGATTGAAATATTTTACTTTCTCCTTCTCCCCCATTTTAATATTTCCAAGCTCTTTTAACAACATGGCAAGAGTCTTGTCCTCGACAAATTTCTCCAAAAACAATTTCTTAAACTCCCTCCAGCTATGGATTGAATTAATAGGAAAACTATGGTACCATGTTTCTACTATACCTTCTAATGTGAAAGGAAAAATATTACAAGCAACATCATCATACTTCTAGAATTTCTAAATGTATGTAGAAATCATCGATCTCATCTTCAACCTTTGTTTTCTTGTCAGGATCAAACTTAGATAACAACTTTGGGTACCTAGAAATTCTATGAAGGCTATTCAGAAGAGTGAGTGGTCATTTGGCCATCCAATCCAAGTCTTTATTACTACATCTTCGTCTCTTTTATCCTCCTCCTTTTCCAAATTCAATGAGCCTTCTCCTTCATCATTTATACCATTGATAAAATCAAAATCTTCTCATAGTTTTTTGTGTTAGAAAGAAAAATTTATTCCTCATACTCTTCGTGAACAAGTGGAAGCATGTCTTACGTAATTGTGTCTTCTGAATATTCTGCTAATTCCTTAGGAGTGGAAAAGACCAAATCTTCCATCAATGCAACCAATACATCAATACGACTTGTTTCTTTCTTCTTGGGATGATGAGGAATATTATGAGAAATGGGGAGTAAATAAATATATTTGGCAAATCGACGGGTAATAGGTCAAATCACCTAGAGTTTTTTGTAGGTAACATCATAAGGCAACTCCATATTAGATTGAGAAGACCCTCCTACCTCAGGAATAGGATTTGGGATAGTGCTCAAGATATCACTACCTTGTCTAGAAACTGATTGATTGGGATGTGAGGAGTTATCATCCATAAAATAATGGCTTCCCTCCTTCTAGAGCTAGAATATTGACGACATTGGAAACCACCAACATATAGGGGATCTCCCTGATATGAGGTCCCTATTAGACCTCACACATTTTGGTGTAGGATTCCCATCTGGAAATATGACACGACTTTTGTTTACTTAGAGATTTTCCTTAGCTTAATAAATTAGCATGAGAGAGAGGTGTGCATGTGCTTTTTGTTTTAGGGAAAACTAGTGTCGATTCGAAATGCTAGTCCCACTAAGACGGGTAGCTATCTTAGAAACCAACAATGAAAGCTTTTCAAGAGATCCTTTAAGTGTGATAGATGGAAGAGAAGAATAGAGGACCAACCTGGATCTTCCGCTTTGATCCTAGCTTGATTTCTCTTTTCCTTGATAGAATTTGCCACTCCTCTCTTACTTGTCCCGCTTCAAAGAGTACCTGTAGAGTCAAAGTAACAACAAACTATCAAATCATCTCTATCTAAAACATCATAAACAATGTGGAATCAGAAACACATTGACCATACAATTGCATTCATAAACAATAAGATTCACAAATACAAGATCATATGGAGGAAAACTCAATGAACTTTATTAATATTAATGTAAGAGAGGATTACAACCCGGCTGTCTGATCCAGCATCATCCTCCCAGTTGTAGAAGCCCTCTTCACCTCATGAACAAGCAAATCACCCAACAATGCAATGCCTCTTCTCAACAAACCAACATCACTTCCTTACAAAATACAAAATTCCAGCCTCTAGATCTCTCAAATGAGTGACCCATATATAGATGTCTTACAAGGGTGTGAGTCAGCTCTAGGTTTTTGATTAGTGTCATTCCACTGATAGTTCTTGGTTCCACTTGGAGATTTCATGATCTCTTACTCATCCCTGGGCGAATTCAGAGAGGCAAGTGTCACAGGAGAAGTTTCTGGAAGATTCCATGAGCATCCACCTTGCAAACCGTCTCTGCCATTTGTCTATTCTCGCTCATTGCACCCCACAGAAGGCCATTTTAGTATGCATCGCACCTGCCCAGTTAGGAAGTTAGTGTGCATCGTACCTTGTCCATGGAGTAGCTTGTATGGTCCAGGTTTGGCCAATTCTGAGTAGTTTTTCAGGTGGAACTTCTAGGAAATGATGTAATCAGCTGACCATGATCCTTTAGGGTATGAAGCAACACTTTTAGGGAATTAAGGAGTCCTTAGTTTATGGATATATGAGTTTGGGGTTGCAGTGCCCAAATATGTCTATGACACTTTTGAATGAGAAAGAGAGTCTTCCTTTTGAAATGATCAATTAGAGATGTATCAAGGCTATTTCACTGCAAGGGAGAGAAAGTGAGCCTCTAAAACAAAAGTACTAGTACCAATCTAGTGGAGACACATGCACAGAAGCAAGAAAGAATCGTTAAGCATCAAGCAAAGTAGTTCACATAGATGCAATTATTGTTAAATCATCACAACACGTTTCCAACAAGTTCAATACCAAATTCACCAAAATAGTTCAATTACTCTAGTGGTATGAAAACCAACATAAACCAAAAACATTACAAGAATAATTTCAAAACATCCATGATTCATGCATGAAAAATTGTTGGCCAAAAGGATTAAAGTATTAAGAAAAAATTCCAATATACATAAGTACAATGAACATCACTAACTTCAATAGTGGAGTGTTAGAGCGACTACTTGCTCCCTAAAAGTACTATCTTTATCTCTCTAATGCCTTGTGGGAGAAGCCAAGGTTAAAATTCCTTTTCTTTAGTAATGATGCTCCTTTTATAACTTGAGGTATGACTTTTCATATCCTCCCGACTCTTGACTTTCCAACTTCTAATTACCTTTGGACTTCTTTAACTCTTGAACTTACAATTGAATTTTGGAATTACATATCACTCTTGGAATTACATGTCTTTTGGACTTATTCACATGGAATTTTTTTCCATACATGACTCTTGGACTTCTAATCCTTTGTATTTACAATAATTACATCATTACATCATAATTTCCACATAATCATGTGATGATGACATGACAAGTCACTATCATTAATGACTTGGACTCATAGTGACCAATGACATGCGCTTGCTTCAATATATGACAAGGTTGTCACTTGTGTCTTTGATCTTGCATGAAACTTTCATGTTGTTGATTTCTTCACCCTCCAAAGGGTCTTTGATCTCATGGAGTCTTTTGGCTACTTCAATCATTAAGATTTCAATGTTTTCTTCGTTCTTGAATGCTTCTTTTAACTTCCCTCTTTGCTTGATTTCTTCATGCATCCTTGCCATGCTATTTTGGAATAGCTACAAGTACAATCACTAATGCAAAGAAAACATTATCTTGAAAAATATCCTATTATAACATTTTTCATGTAAGCTTTTTATTCATGACTTAACATTATGCTCAAGAAGGGCAAGGAAATCTTATGGGCATAAGGGAACATTGTGAAAGGCTGAAGGGATGAAGATTCAAGGATTCATGATGCACTAATGCATTCAACAACAGAGAGAAATATCAAGGAAGGGAATAGGGTGCATGTCTAAAGGAAAAATGAGTAGAATTTGTGCTTCCCAATTGCATTTTTCACTCAAGGGAGAGAGGAAGGGTGTAGGGTGTAGGTCTAAAGCCTAAAGGGATGAAGTTTAAGGGATTCAGCGTATGATCATGTTCTCAAGAGAGATAGGGATGGAGCAAGGTGCACTACTGAATGATGAAGTGATAAGGATTCAGGTATTTGGGATGTTCTCATGCCCTAAAGAAAGGTTTAGGGAACATGGTACATTACTAAAGGTTAAATGAGTCATGGTGATGCTTCAATGATTTGCCATGTGCTCAACAATGAGGAAGGCATTCTTCAAGGGCATAGTTCAGAATGAGGAATGGGAATGAGGTCTATGAGTACGCTATACACTATTTTATGGTGCATGACACACTTCCAAACAATGAATGAGTCTCAATGAAGGCTTAAGAGTGCACCATGTGCTCTTAACCTTAATGGGTTAACTTGTACAACCAAAATTTGGTTAAGTATAAAAGATATAACAAGGGGTGAACACAATGACTCTAAACATGAAATAAAGTGCGACACATACAAACTCATCAATAATACTTTGAAAGGCTTGAACAATGAAAAATACACATCAAAGCACTAGTTTAAAAACACTCCCCAAGTATAATAAACAAAATGTGTGCAACTATGACCAAAAGTGTCGTTTTCATAACAAACAAAGGTGTTACAACCATGAAGTGCACTATAGATGTTCTAAACAATTAAAAAACACTTAAGAATGATCAATAACACTTGAAAAATGTATAATGAATTAAAAATATACGTGAAGACCAAAGTGACACTTGATGTGATAGTTAGTCAGGCTCCAAAATTTGAATGCAGTGAAATTTTGGAGGGCATTGTAGTAGCAACAACACCATCCTAAAGTGGACACTCCAAAAGTTTTGTGTCTAGATATTTTTAATATACCATCCAAGAGACAATACCCCTGAGTGGACGCAAACATCAATAGAGACAAAATGTGAAGAGGAGAAGTAGGATTCTTAAAATTTAATGATACAATCTCCCTCCCTAAGTGTTTCTTGAAGGAAAATAACATTTGGATGCTCGAGAAGGAATACTCTTTTTAACAGTAATTTGTTGGTTTTATTGGCCAACCCATGATAGTTATAAGATAGAGTATTCATATGGGAACATCTTCTAGTTCTTTCAAAGCTCTTAATTCCCTATCAATAAAATATTGTTTGCCCACTGCCAATTCCACACAGGCCTTGGCTTTGACCAATGAAATATTTGAATTTCTCCCCCTACCTTTACTAGAGGAATATGGCATCAAAATTAGACCCAAACCTCCATAGGGACCCCTAGAACTTGAGATGATTAAGAAATATCTCAAATTATGTATAATGTCACCTTCCCCCAAATCACCCGCAATACCTAACAAAGGAGAATCCCTTGAGAAAGAGTAACTAGAAGACCCAGAAGGGATAGGACATGGGGAATGCTTAGTAGGAGGAAAAATAAAAGGAAAATATGGTTTCCTAGAGCCCACCACCAAACATTTATGGAGCCCAATATTTAGAGAATAAAAAAATGAACCAATATGAAAATTTGTAAAGTAGATGGAATCTGAGTTACTAGGATCCAAATTAATCTTGTGTGACTGATCAACCCTCGCCACAACACTTGATGAAGAAACCAACAGAAGAATCCTCATATGTGACACCATCATTCCACTTGGTATAACAAAGGAAAATAACACAAAGTATTGTGCCCATCCATTGTCATAAGTCACTTCCATAAGACCAAAATATGAGCCCTCCCCCCATATCTTCTACTTTTTGGAAGATTTTGCGTCATTTCAATGATCCTTAAAGGGAAGGTTGCAATTTCTCACTAAATTTCAATGTTTGTGGTACCACCCATAGTGAAATGGGAGCCCCTCATAGTCTAAATCCTATAGACTCACTTCACCCTTCCCAATATTTATTATAGCATGGATTTTTTACCATAGGTCTAGACACACTAGTACCTCAACGACCAACTTGTCTTGAGCCTTGCGAAAGAAACTACTCCCCAAATTTGAAAAAAATTGGGGATTCCACATATTTGAAGGGAGACCTAGAAATTTAACTCACAACGCAACTTCATCCATACGCTTCTTTCAAGCGTCAAATAAAGGCATATTGAACTTAAATATGACTAGGGTGGAGTCAATAATAGATACTTCCCTAACAACACACATTGGATCCTCCTTTGTTTTGAAGGAGATATGAATCCATCCCATAGCCAAAATAATTTGTTCGGGGAGATTAGAAACCACATGGGAGATAAATTAATTAGTCCATGCCATAATCATTGCTAGTACAAATTTCCTCCCACAAGCTCTTCTGACCAAATATTTCTCAGCTAATTATATGACATCCACCATCTCCACATTGTCCCCTAAGCATAAATTGTATTGCACAAGATTAAATTCACATCTTAGAGCCTTGCATTTCTTCTTGTTATTATTTTGAGGACTAACACCTTCCTCCACCAAAAAAACTTGATTTGAGACATCCTTCATAGAACCCTCCTTCCCCGAACCAGAATGAGGAATTGATAACAATGTTACGTGGCAACTAAAACTTGTGGAATTGAACCCATAACCATAATGGCCTTAGGATTATTGATCAAGATAGGCTTAGGATGAGTAGATATAGAATTTCCATAGAATTCTAATATGATAGTATGAAAAATATGAAAATATTTTTTCTTTTCACACAGACACAAAATTTCTCTACAAAATAGTAGCAAAATAGAACAAAAATATTTTTCCCAAATTCAAAAAATAAAACACAATTTTTTTCGATGGAACCCAATAAGGAAAACCCTCACTTACTTCTAAATTGTATTGAAGAAGAATAGGCTACATATCTCTTACAATCAACTTGTCTCAATAAGAAAAAAATATTTTGTCTTCCTCAACTAGGCCCAAAACACTTGCTAGAATGTTGATATCCGTCTCAAAACCTGTGAAAACCTAAGCTTCTAAATCTATGTGCAATAAGTGCTCCTATTAAACAGGAATTTCCTCCTATTTCTATCTGCACTACCCAATGGAAATTTTCCTTGGAATAATTTTGTGAACAAGTGTCTCTTGCACACTCTTCCTCACAAGATCACAAACAACCTTATGTATAATCCTATTTATTTGTCTTAGAAACCCATGTACACAAAATAATGAGTAACAATGTTCCTTCGCTACTCCTTTTAAAGCAATTCAAACAACCAAATTTGGCGAGTTTCTAATTAAGGAGTTTGATTTTGTGATTTTTTTTGAGTTAACATGAGTTAATTACTCATGCAACTCATCCTATCCCTTGAGACTCAACCACAAGTTCTTTTCCTCAAATAAATTGCACTAGAAGACTGATAACACAACCTTTAACTACTTCATGAACACTTCCTAAATTTTAGGAATTTTCCCTAAATTTTAGGAACTCGTCCTATTTGTTAGGATTTAGATCCTAACTCATGCATGCTTAAATGGAAGCTCATTTAGGCTCCTTGAATTAAGGCACAAAACAAGGAACCCATTCTCGTTACAATTTTCAACACTCCCACTTAACAAGCAAGGTGTTCTTGGAAGAACCTCATCTACCTAGATCTATCTCCAACTCTACCAAGTTCTTTGTTGTTGTATTTGCTCCCTCTAAAATAGAAGGATTCCCTACTTTCTTCTGAAAAACCTACTTTGAATACTTGTTCTTTCCCACCATGATTTGTGAGTCCACAATATACCACTATCAATGATCATAGCTCCTTTTGTGTCACTAAACTTTGGCTCATGGAATTTTCCACTAGCAGGCACTCCAATAATAAATCCGTTCATTGGGTCTTCTCAATCTGCTCTCTTATCAGTGGTTTTCCCATCTACAACCAACTAAACTATGGATCCACATATCTTCCTCCTAACATCTCATTAGTCCAATGATCACTCTACATGAGGACTTCAAGGACCGCCCACTTGTTAATATTATAGTTGCTCCAAGATTTCTTCTTCTATGATGTGTTTCTCTCAACTTATATTGGTCTTTATTCTATTCTCTACTTTGATACCATGTATAATTTCCACGAAATTCTGATATTCTAGTATGGACAATCTAAAAATATTTTTTCTTTCACACAGACACACAATTTCTCTACCAAATAGTAGCATAATAGAATTCACACAATAAAACACAATTTTTTTAGGGAACACAACAAGGAAAACCCTCACTTTCTTCATAATTGTATTGAAGAAGAATAAGCAACAAATCTCTTATAGTCAACGTGTCTCAATAAGAAAAACGATATTCTGTCTACCTCAACTAGGCTTAAAACTTTGAATCACTTTGCTAGAATGTTGATTTGCTTCTCAAAAATTGTGTAAACCTGAGATCCTAAATCTATGTGCAATATGTGCTCCTATTAAATAGGAATTTTCTCTTATTTATATCTGCACTGCCCAAGGGAACTCTTCTTCACAATAATGTTATACACAAGTAACTTCTCTTGCACGCTCTTCCTCAGAAGCTCATACACAACCTTGTGTGCACTCCTATTTCTTTGTCTGACCAGCCCATACACACAAAAACATGAGTAACAATGTGACCTTTTTCCTCCCTTTAAAGAAATTCAAATGGCCAAATTTGGTATGTTTCAAATTAAGGAGTTTTGTTTTGTGATTTTTTCAAGTTAGCATGAGTTAACTACTCATCCAACTTGTCCTATCCCTTGAGACTCAACCACAATTTCTTTTCCTCAATTACTAGCACTAGAATATTGTAACTTAGCCTTCCACTTTGACATGTTAATTAACTGCTTCATGAATACTTTCTAAATTTCAGGAACTCACCCTAAATTTTAGGAACTCATTTTACTTTTTAGGGATTATATCCTAATTCATAGGAACTCATGCATGTTCAAAGAGAAACTCGTTGAGTCTCCTTAAATTAAGGAAGCAAAAAAAGGAATCCATTCTTGCTACAATTTTCAATAGTAGCATGGGTCAAATGATTGAGGGCGGAGAAACCAAAAATGATGAAACCCCCCAATGAGAGCTAGAAACATGAAACCACCACTAGAAAAAGCCCTAGAAAAAGGAACGATGAATTAAAAAAAAATAAAAAAATTCTTGATTTGATAAGGATGAAAATGGGGGAGGAATACCACCCAACATTGTTGGCTACAAAAATTCCGAGAGAGAAGGGAAAAAATTTGAATGTGTAGCCATTAGAGATAACCCTAGATAGAAGGTGGAATAGGAGAGACTCTTCCTAACCCCATGAGAATGGTTCCATGAAAACCCACAAGCTGGGTTTGAACATAGGGAAAATTTTAAGAACCCCCCCAAATTTACATGTATAATAAATGGGTGAATCTCCATGGTATATAGGAAAAATGGAAGACAATTTTATCAATAATATGATATGTATATATAATTTTTTTGGGAATCTCTCACGAGGCATGGCGAATATTTTACTCAATTATTAAATCTTATGTTTATTGAATACACAAATGAAATCATTGCATTTCTTTAAAATATCTTTTGAAATCAAAATTACCGAAATTGCATATCGATAACCTAGTGGGTGTAGGATAAAATTCACCCGTGCCATTCACAGAAAGCATGAGAAAAAACCTAATACTATATATAAAACCAAGAAAAATTCAAATTCATCACTTCTAGGGACCTCGTAAACACCCTGCCAATACACAAGTATGTTCCTCTTTGCAATTAGAAAAATTACCCAAATTACAATCTGTTTACTCCAGCATATGTTGGAAAGTTATAGAAGTATGACTAGTGCAATCAATCCATTCCTTTTAGCCCTGGATTTCTTTCAGTTTAAACAGAAGTATACAAATATACTTTTCCAATGTCTATGCTTTAACCATTCACCTTAAGATGTTTTTACAATATAATTTCCTAAGTCTATTTAATATCTTCATTATCATAAAAGCCAACCTATATCCATCTTAACTCCACATCTACCACTCTTAGGGGGATGAAATCTATTTATCCCTCTGAGCACTTGGTAGACCCAGAATTAAGATGGATCTAAGATGATAGAATTTCCCCTTTAAATAGTCTATGCTCACATGAATACCATGGTATTACCATGGGTCAATACCACGGGCTATCATAAACCTAGAGCTTAAAAATTACTATTAGTAATTTATAAAAATTAATAAAATTAATAGTTGATTTTTATTTTATTTTTTATTTTAACCAAGCTAAAATGTTTAACATACATTAAATTACAACATCCATTTTTACTCTTGATCGGATCAAATATTTTTTCACTCTATGCTAGTTTGCATATCATGATATTTGATACCTCTCGGGGGTTAGTAGATCCAGAGTAAAGAATCCATTTTTACTCTTGATCGGATCAAATATTTTTTCACTCTATGCTAGTTTGCATATCACGATATTTGATACCTCTCGGGGGTTAGTAGATCTAGAGTAAAGATGGATCTATGCTGGTTTAATTCCCCCATTTAAATAGGCTACATTCTAGGTGAACACCATGGGTCAATACCATATGCCATTTTGGTGAATACCACGGTCAATACCATGTGCTATTTTTATTTTTATTAATACTAATATTATGGTTAATAATGTTATTTTGCATGGTTTTAATAACAATCTAGTCCATGGTATTTGTCCCATAGTATTTTTCCCATAGGTTTCACCTAAATATAATGCATTTTTTGAGTGTCCTTAAATATAAGGTGACTTATGGAGTAAATATAAAAAAATGTTTTATTTGTTTACCATACCTCTCATTTATTTATATTTTTATTAATTTACCATACCTCTTTTACAAATATGGTATTTGGCCCATAGGATTCACTTAAATAAAACCTCTTTCTTGAGCCTTCATAAATAGAACGAGGGTTATGGACTAAATATAAAAAGCGGTTTTATTTATTTACCATGCGTCTAGTTTATTTATATTTTTATTTATTTACCATACCTTTTGAGTAAGTATAAAAAGACATTGTATTTATTTACCATACCTCCACTTTACTTATATTATTATTTGTTTACACCCTTGCATGTATATAAGGTGACTTATGGAGTAAATATAAAAAATGTTTTATTTATTTACCATACCTCTCATTTATTTATATTTTTATTAATTTACCATACCTCTTTTATAAATATGGTATTTGGGCCTTTGGCCCATAGGATTCACTTAAATAAAACCTATTCTTGAAAATGGACGAATGGATTCACTTAAATAAAACCTATTCTTGAAAATGGGTGAATGGATTCACTTAAATAAAACCTATTCTTGAAAATGGGTGAATGGAAGGTTGTAACTCCTAATTTCAAGGGCTAAATTTACCTTTTTTACCCTCTCCCTTAAAATAAGGTGGGCTATTTGAGGTGATTTGTAAAAATGTACTATGATACAAAATATTCGCCCACTAAAAATTTAAAACCCCTTAATTTCGCCAAAGGGCGAACATTCGCCCCTAAAATTGAACACTTGACAGAAAACCCTAAGGTTCGGTGGACAAAACTGCTAGAGGATATAACATCAACATTCAAGACAAAGATGGAGCCCCTATTGGGGTTCAACATATCATAATCTACCACATCCTCAAAATCCATGCTGGAACACCCCACGGCCTCTAACTCAGTAACCCTCTAACAAAAATGACCCTAGAACCCAGTAAAAAATGGACCTAAAAAAAACAAAAAAGGATAATCTATAGTTATGTAAAGACCCAAACTGATCACATGAGACAAATACCTCGAGCAAAAAAGACAACCATTTTGACAAGTGAAATAGTATGTAACTCCTAGTATCATGTTGACCATAAACAAGCTAATTGAATCCATAGAATAGAGTTGTATAGAACGAAGTGTCACCATGAAATTCTAATGGTTAAATCTTATAAAATCCTATCATCACTATGCAAAAGAACTGTTATTCATGGTAACTAATTATATGTGATTTTTTTCCTTTTAATACATAAACCTTAGTGATCAACTACTTGCACATTAGAGGGATAATATTTGATCTTGTCAGTATTTTTATTTGGGGATGCCTTATTCTTCTTATTCTTCCTTTTCTTCTTTTTATCTCCAAATTATTTTATGGATGATGGCCAGTAGCTTGAGCCTTTATAATAGGGAGATATTCTTTAATAATTGATTCACTACCTGAACAACAAGGTTCTTCAATATTTGTTGGTTCTTGTTGATTGTCTCATTCATATATACATTGCATCTTATCTAGAATTTCTTTTGTAGGCTCACAATGTCATACTTTGTGAGAGTTTAAATTTGATAGTCCTTTCAACATTTCTTTCTCTGTTGATATTTCATTTTTCTCTCCACTCGATATAGAGCACCAAATGCCTGAATCAAGGGCCATTAAGTAAGCTTCCATTCTTACCTTTTAAAATATATAATCTAATCAATTCAGGAATTGTACTCCATATGGTGTAAGGAAATTTTGGTCATCCATGACCTCTTTTCATCTACCTTCCAGTTGCTAAGTTATTCCTAAAGGAACCTTCTATGATACCAAATGTTGGAAACTAGGTTAATACTAAGAGGGGGGGTTAAATTAGTATTAACACAAATGATCAATTATTACCAGATTTAACTATTTAACCATTCATCAACATATCATGTAAGAAACAATAAAAATCAACATATGGACAACACTAAAACACCATAATCAACACACACATATAGCACAAAGATTTTTAGGTGGAAACACATACAAGAAGAAAAGAAAAATTGTTGTTTTTTCGTGATGTAAATATAAAGCCACCACTTCTTATTACATCAAGTTTCATGAGCACTCACTTATAGGATGCATTTACTCCCTAAATTATTTTCTTGGCCCCAGCTAGTCACAAACTCCCTGATTCATAAGAACCCACTTGCAAGAGACATCAACCCCCTATTTATTTCAATGGCACCAACCAACAAGAAGCACAAAATCCCTCATCATTTCTCAAGAACCCACCTGAAGGAAGTACCAACTCCCTGATGTGTAGGCACCAATCTATTGAACCATGTAATCAACTATTTCATCTCATTTTCAAAATTGGATCCATAGGTGTTCTAATATGTTAATCTTGTTCCTCCCTCTAATTCACCTCTCTCTTAGCTTGATATATCATAATGCACTCAACATCCTTTATCGTTGCCTCTTTTCTAGATATCACTTCACATTAAGGTGAAATTATATATTTTCAAATCTACTTCATCCCCCCATTTCCATGTCTCATACATAGAGTCTTCCAGTCTCTTCCTTCCTTTCCACTTTTGCAACCATACACTACCTAAATCACCCTTCAACCCTATGGAACACATAATCTCAGTGCATCATCTTATGCTTAGTCTCTATCTGAACACACCAATGAGATAAACACACTTTCAGACACAACACAACCACCTTACATTGCCTCTTCAATAGGCAGTTTACTCATGCACGTTGAGTTCCCACTATTTATGTCAACAATGTTCCTTTTTGTTCAATTTAACTATTCATAGATGGCTCGAATAGAGTTTTAGTACCATACACATGACTTAAATATGGAATTCATTTACTTATACATAAGTCTTAATGAAGTACATATGATACTCTTACATCCCAAAGATATACTTCACATATCTGCTGCACTTAGCTACATCTCTACTTTAGTTTCTCACTGCCTTATTTGGCACCATGTTTTTGTATGATGTTCAGACAATATAACCTTCAGTATCCCCTTCTTTAATAATCAAGTAACATCCATTTTTATTAAAAAAAACAGATCCACCCGCCAGCATGCTAGTTTTCAGGCAGACCCTCGGCAAGCTGATTTCCACAGTAATAGGTAAAGATTTTTTTTTTAATTTGTTACTTTTATAGTTTTTTATATATTATTGGAAAAGAGAAATTAGATTCAAAATAGGTTGGAATCACCACCTACCATCCTTAACTCTGTTTGTTGCTGCACTTGTTGTATGAAGTTTTCCTTAGTGGTGGGTTGAAAATATACTTTAAGTCTATGCCCATTCACAAGGAAAATTGATTCCTTTCCATCAATGGTCTTGATTTCCACTGTTCCATTTTCAAAAACTTTAAATATTTCATATGGCCCCATCCAACATTTACAAAATTTCCCTTTAAAATGTTTAAATTTAGAATCATAAAGGAGTACCCAATCACCTAGTTGGAACTACCTCCTTTTTATCAGCTTGTCATGCCATTTCCTACGTTGTTGTTGCATTAATATGTTCTATTGAACAACGTTTCTTCTAAATTCATCAAGCTCATTCAATTGTAATAAACATTTTTGTTGTGCTTCCGAGAGATCCAATCCCAATTGGACTACAATTTTGAAAGACTTAATCTAGAATTCAATAGGTAACAGGACCTGCTTCCCATACACCATCTCATAAGGTGTATGACTCGTGCTATTCCTCTAGGTAGTTATATAATCCCATAGTGCCTTGGGTAATCTATTCTCCCAATCTTTCTTATGCAGATTCACTGTTTTGGTAAGAATGGACTCAACCATCTTATTAGTAGATTCTACTTGGCCATTTTCCTGTGGGCAGTACGGTGTTGATTTCATGTGTTGAATTTTATATTGATATATAATACCTTTAACCAGATTAGAAACAAAATAAGGCCCATTATCAGTAAGAATTTCTATTGGAACCCCAAATGCAGTAAAAATCTCATTAAATAAAAAAATCAACAACAATTTTTTCAGTGGCAAAAGAAATAACTCTAGCTTCTACCCATTGTGTTAAAAAATCTGTACAAACCAAGATATATATTTTGTTTGAAGATGTCAGAATTATAGGTCCTACAAAATCAATGGTTCATTTTTCAAAGGGGTCAATCATGACTTGAGGACACAAAGGAATTTCATCGACTTGACTAGGTTGGCCCATTCGCTAATAACTGTCACAATGCTTGACATATTGTTTGACATCCTTAAATAAGGAAGGCCAAAAATAACCAATGCAGAGAATTTTATATGTTGTCCTTTTATCAGCAAAATGGCCCCCACAAGGTTCATCATGGGTAGATTTCAAAATATCAAACACTTCTTATTGTCTCACACATCTATGGATAATAATATTAGGTCCTATGTAAAAGAGGTCTCCCTAAATCCAATAATATGAAGCACTTTTTTGAATAATATTCCACCTCTCTCGAGTGGATATGTGAGGTTGTGTCTTTCATGTAATTAAATAATTAGATATATTAGAATTCATGGTGAATTCATCGACGCAACAAAAATATGTTTGTCAGGGAAAGAATCATCTATAGGAATTATTTCATTAGGGTTGTTCAATCTAGAAATATAATTAGCTACAACATTTTATTTTCCCGGTCTGTCAATAATGGTAACATTAAATTACTGCAGTAAAAGTAACCACCTAGTCACCCCACCACTAGTCAAAGGTTTGTTCATTAAATAATTTATGATAGAATGATACATATGTATAAGTACTTCATAACCCGTAATGTAGCGTCTGAATTTATTAATGGAAAATATCACAACTAGGAACTCTTTCTCAGTTACTGTATAATTCAATTCAGCAGGTGACAAGTTTTTACTAATGAAGTAGATAGCATAAGATTGTTGGTTTATTCTTGTCCTAAGGTTGCACCAATAGCAATGTGTGAGGCATATGAGCAAATATGGAATGGAATGGACCAATTATGCCCCCTCAGCATTGGTGCTTCTACTAGTTTTTCCTTTAGTTCCTCAAAAACTTGTTGGAAAGTTGTAGTCCAAGAGAAATTGATATCCTTAGCTAATAATAAAAAAAGAGTGGTGGCTATCATATAATTTTTTTTATGAATATCCAGTAATATCCTGCATGTCCCAAGAATCCTCTCACCTCCCTTTATGTTTTGGGTGCAGGAAGACATAAAATAACTTATATTTTGGTTGGGTCTACCTAAATACCTTTGTCAGAGATAAGATGGCCAGGAACCACCCCTGCTTTGCACATAAGTCTACATTTCTTATGTCTCAAAGTGAGGCAAACCTCTTGGCAATGAAAAAGAATTTTTCTAATCTTTTAAGGGCTTCATGAAAAGAATCACCAAATATTGAAAAATCATCCATGTAAACCTCTACACCCTCGAGGTCAGCAAAGATAGCCAAAACTTCCCTTTGAAAGGTAGCTGGCAAATTACAAATACCAAAAAGAAGTACTCGATAAGCGAATGTTCCCCATGGACAAGTAAGAGTGATCTTGTCATAATCTAGGGGTGCAATTTGTATCTGATTGTAACCACTAAAGCCATCTAGAAATGAAAAGTACTTTTTACCAGCAAGGGTATCTAGCACCTGATCAACGAAGGGAAGGGGAAAATAATTCTTGAGAGTGGCTTTGTTTAATTCTCTATAATCAATGTAAATATGACATCTCCCATCTTTCTTCAAAACTTTCACCAATGGGGAGACCCATTGGCTATCAGATATATGATAGATAAAATAACCATCTAAGAGTTTTTGTAATTCTTATTTAACAACTTCTCTTAGTGCAGGATTCATACGCCTTTAGGGTTGTTGAATAGGTTGGGTTCCCTCCTAAATATAAATGTGACGATTGCAAGTTTCAGGAGGGATGCATTTCATGTCCTCGTAACTCCATGCAAAGGCACCAAGATGGCCTTGTAACAAATTCACAAGCTTCTCTTGTTGGGATAAGTCCAAGTCTAAAATAATGTGTAAATATTTTCCATGACTAATCTTAACAAGAGTGTTTTTTGGTTCAAGAGTGCTATTAGGTGCTACTAGACTCTGTAATGGAAAATGTTGGGAGTCATAGCTTTCTTGAAAATCTGGGCTAAAACTTTCATAGAGTGAATCAAAATTTGGCATTATGTCGAGATTATTCAAGAAATCCTGAATCTCACCCTCCTTGGTCGACTCAGTATAATGATGGATCAAATAAATAGATCTAGTCTCCTCGTCACTACTATCAAAGTCTAGCCATAACGTGTCTCGAAGTTCCTAGATGGATCTAGCAGGTGGGTACAAAGTGACTTTCTTCCTAGCATCTCGATGGGAAATATACATATCACCATAGTGACATCCTATATAAGCATCTGCTTGTTGGAAATAATACTGAGAGGGGGGATGAATTAATATTATCAGATAAATAATTTTATTTCCCAAACAGATTTGAATACACTACTTCAGCTAAGTGAACTAACATGTACATGTGACTATACTTAAAGCAACTAGCGTATATGCAGAGAAATTTTGATTTAGCCAATTTATCATGCACTGAACTTTAACCAGTATATCAAAGATTTATTAGACAGTGCAGTAAAAGTAGAATAAAGCATCACACACAAGCAATACACATGAACACCAAGATATAAGGTGGAAACCCAATGTGGGTAAAAACCACCTGCTGCTGTCGTCTTTGTCTTCTTTTAATAATAAGAAAATTTGCTTACAATATTGTATTGGTGCAGACTCATACCAGTACGCAGGCTTCTCCCTGCAGAAGGTTACAACCTTCTCTCATTCTCCAGCTTCTGCTGGAAGGGAGCTACAACCCCCTAACTCTTGTACTAGCCGATATGTTTACTAGTACGTAGGCAACAACCTACAGAAGGCTACAACCATCTTTCTTCCTCCAAGGGCCACGTTTCATAAATTTTCAGATGGGATTGATCAACAACATCATAACTGCAATTCAATCATCAAATAACCAATCACTAAATATTAATCATCACTTTTTGAATCAACCACAACTAAATCAATCAATCACTTTGACAACCCATCGTCAAATCACAATCAATCTGATCGTTCAGAATACAGTCACCAGAACCCAAACCAGAACCCAGAACTCTGCAATGGAAAACAAAAACAACTAAAACATACTTTATAAGGTATACACTACTTCCATGTGTCGAACCAATGTGTATATGCACTTTTATCAAAGCCAACCAGCGTATACATCTGCAAATATTAATTCATAATTTTGTAGCTATTCCGGACATCCGTTATACCCAGATCATAATATTTACAGAATAACACATGCGTCAGTATTCTGATCTAGACTATACATGATCAAGCCACATAATGATAATTCATTTGAAGCCTTAAGATCTTGATCCATAATTAGATCTTATCCCTCATCAACCACTAAGGTTCATCCTTGGTTTAGATCAAGCACAACACCATAAGTCAATAACCTACATACTAGATCTCACACTTCATTAGATACTCCATACTTGCACACCTGGCCTAATGATCTTCTCCTCCTTATATAGTTTTAGGCCTTTCTCAATACCATGGACCAAAACCACTTAGGACCAATACCTTGGATCGAATACCTAGGGTCAATACCTCAAACCAAATACCTTGGACCAATACCTTGGATCACAATACCTTGGACCAAATACCTCAGACCAAAAACTTAGTTTTCTAATATATACGCGCTTTTCCTTCTGTGAAAGTGCATGTGTACGTATGCGCTACTTTTGTTAAGTGAACCTACGTGTATACGTAGCTTGGTTAAGGTAAACCTGCGTATACCTCTCTCTTCATTCTTTGTAGTTTGATCTATAATTCTTTGTTGTTGACATGTTGTACTGTGATATTTCATCTGAGTGAGTTTCCATTAAGGAAAACACCTGTATCATAATGCCAGCAATCTCCCCCTTTGGATTTTATGGCAAGAACAACACCAAGTCACTCTCCCCCTTGACATCAAGGGAAAAGGGTGGACCAAGATAATTTCTCCCTTTGACATACATTATGTTGAGATGCACTAAAAATCGTCCATGCTCCCCTTGAGCACAAGCAAAGTCTACAGAAAGATTTTCTAAAAGAATAACATGACTCTATAACTCAACTATGTGAGGATGACCTTCCTATCACCAATGACTCATACATACATCCATCTCCCAACCAAGTGGGGATATACCAATTGTTTATACATGACAAAAACAAGAAATATTACATCATCCATCCCACGTAAAGTGCGGATATAGATTACATCATTTTTCCAGGAGGAATCATTCAAATGTATGAGAAGACATATCACACCCTAGACTTTTACATGGTTTGAGCAACAAATGGTATAAATATTTGAAGCCATAGTAGGACTCAGTAACCATAATGCCAACAATGCTAGATTTATGTGAAGGCTAATTCTCCCCTTGAATCGGTGCTACCTGTGCATTGTTTAACAGGTCAATGATCGAGGCATCTTTGTCAGTCAAATAAAATTAATGAACAGAGCATATTAATCATCAATATCAATCATAGCACCCATATCAGAGCCTTCCCCACTGCTTTTCTTGTCTAAAAACATATATGGCCCTTGACCCACAAAACTCGTGCGTGTACATGACTATACTTCGTGAAACACATGTATAATAAACTTTCTATGAAAATTTTGATTTAACAGTAGGATGATGCAGCAACTACTCCCAACTTTTGTTGGAGATATCCAAATGTCTCTTTGGGTAGTGGTTTAGTGGATATATCAGCAACCTATTCTTTGGAGGGAACATATTCCAATCTGACCTTTTGTTCAAGCACTTGTTCACGTAGAAAATGGTATTTTATGGGTATGTGCTTGGTCTTGGCGTGCATGACTTGATTCTTTGAAATACTGATGACACTTGTATTATCACATAGAATGGAGATGGATGGAGTACATGTGATCTAAATGTCTTGCAATGTTGCATCATCCAAAGTAGTTATGTGCAGCAGGATGCAACAACCACGTATTCTGCTTCAGCTGTAGATAACGCGATTGAACTTTGTTTTTTACTGAACCAAGACACTAACCTGGAACCCATATAGACTGCACCACCACTAGTGCTTTTTCTATCATCAGCACTTCCTGCCCAATTTGCATATGTATATGCATGAAGAGTAAGATCTGTGTTCCTTGAAGATATTTGAAATTTCTTTTGACTGCTTGAAGGTGTGATTCCTTTGTATTTGCTTGAAATCTTCCAACTATTCCTACTACATGCATGATGTTAGGTCGGGTACCTGTTAGATAAAGCAGACTACCAATCATGGATCTGTAAGTTGGTTGATGTATTACTGTTGATTCATCATTTGAGCTGAGACTGCATCCTATTACCATTGGGGTACATATAGGTTTAGAATCTTCCATGCCATACCTTTTCAAGATCTGTTTGAGATATTTGGTTTGTGAAAGAAAAATACCATCTTTGTTTTGTTGAACTTGTAAACCAAAAAAATAGGTAAGTTCACCAAGCAAGGACATTTCAAATTCTTGTTGCATTACTGAAGCAAAATTCTAACTCATGGATTCTTCATTGCTACCAAAAATGATATCATCAACATAAACAACAATTATTAGCAATTTATCAATGTCAATTTTTGTATATAGCTTGCTATTTGCTGAACCTTTTGAAAAAACCTGTTGGTGCAGATATTTGTCAAGGCGGTAACACCAGACCCTTGGAACCCGTTTTAGACCATAGAGAGCCTTTTTGAGTTTGCATACAAGTTTTGCATCATTTCCAAGAATGAATCCTTCTGGTTGTTCAATATAGACTTCTTCTTCTAAATCTCCATTAAGGAAGGCATATTTTACATACATTTGGTATACTTTGAATTTCTGAAAGCTAGAAAGAGTAAGAAACATCCTTATGGCTTCAAGTCTAGCAATAGGTGCAAAAGTTTCTTCAAAATCTATACCTTCTTGTTGAGCATACCCTTTACAAACAAGTCTAGCCTTGTTTCTAGTAACTTCTTCATTTTCATTCAGCTTGTTTTGGAATATCCATTTAGTTCCTATGATATTTTTATCATGAGGTCTAGGAGCTAATTCCCAAGTATTATTCTTTTCAATTTGCTCAAGTTCTTCATTCATGGCCTTGACCCAACATTCATCTTTGCATGCTTCATTTACATTTTGAGTTTCGATGGAGTATAGTAATGCTAGATAGTTTGAGGCTTTTGTAATAGTTCTTCTTGTCTGTACACCTGCCTCTTTTTCCCCTAAAATTTGAGTTTATGGATGATTTTTCTGAACATACCTGGACGAAGTCTTTTCTTCTACTATTATCTCTTCTTCTAGTGCTTCATTGGTTTCTTCTTTAGAATCATTGTGATTTGATGTGGGAAAATAATCCCCATCTTCTTCATTGTCATAATCTTCGGTTTTTATTTGTTTTGGATTTTTGCATGCTTCATCAACTACAACATCAATACTTTCAACAATTTTCCCAAGTCTTTTATTATAACATTTATATACTTTACTTCGGGAAGAGTAACAAAGAAGAATACGTTCATCTGCTCAGGGCTCAAACTTACCAATTTTTTCATCAGTCCTTTTGATATAACATTTGCTTCCAAAAACTTTAAAGTATTTTACAGTAGGAGTCTTTCCATACCAAAGTTCATGTGGAGTTTGAGTGTTGTTTACCCAAACATTTTCTTGGTTGAGAATAGTTACATCAGTGAATGCAACTTCACCTCAGAAGGTTACAGGAGTTCTAAATTCATCTAGCATAGCTCGAGCCATTTGTTGAATAGTTTTGTTCATTCTTTCTACAACTCCATTTTTCTAAGGAGTCCTTGCGGTGGAGAACTTCCTTTTTATTCGATGTTGTTCAAAAAATTCAAAGAATTCATCCGAGGTAAAATTCCTGTTGGCTTAGTGGGACTTCACCTAGGTTCAAAAGTGATTTAGCCAAGCAAATCCCGGTACTACTGGCCCTTTCGGCAATAGTCTGTGGAGCGCGGACTGAGGTCTCACCTGAAGTAGTATGGGAGGGTGCTAGAACTAGGTTTCCGCACTCTGGGGATGTCTGATAGGAGGTGATTGGTACGCGGTCCAACCTTCACACTTACTGTGCTACGCGCATCAGCAGGCAACCCGCACCCTGCAATACTATCTTCGCGCAGTTCTAGCCGCCGCGTGACCCATGTTATTTACCAAAGTCTTCCTTAATTAGGTCCTGTTGGTTGATTACTTAGATTATTTTCATATATAATCATTCATAAAGGTACTTATCAATTGCGTGTAGTAAATAAACAGAGTAAAAGTAACGTATAAAATCAAAATATGAATTCAAGAACAGATGCACAGATTAAAATTCTCTTTATTAACTTCCAATCCCAAGTACAGCCCTGACTCTGCCCTACACACTCAGCTGCAGGGGTCCACGCACTCAGCTGCGGACTCTACTAGGCCTCTGCGCCACTCAGTTGCAGAGCCTCTTCCTACTACTATGACCTAGTACACTTCAGATTCAAGTCTAACCTTGAACTATGCCATTGCTATTTTATCTATTATTACTTCCCTTTACACTTAGAGCCTTGCTCTATTTATACAATCCCATGGTCCGCAGACCATGGGTAGACCGACACAACTTTACATTAAATTACAATATTCTAGAGCGGACAACCCTATGACTCATCCTACACTTCACGCTCCTTGCTCGCAATTCGCAGAGTCTTACAATCTAATTAACCAAAACTTGGGCTTGGAGCCCCAAAAACATGTTATGGGGGATCCCATACCTAACAGGCCCCCAACACAATCATCGTTACCCATCCCGAGTCACTCTGCTGGTACATCTATCTTGGCATGGAGCCCCTCCAATTGTGCTTATGTTGCACGAAGGTCTACAGCACACTGTTCTACCATCTGCTGGATTTGCTCTACTCTTTCGGCCGAATGCTCACCGCCAGGGGAAAATCCCTATCTTAAGGCATGCATCACCTTCATCTGTGCAAGCTTTCCTTTGATATTGGCAGTGATGAGGAAGGCCTCATCAATCCAAAATTGGATACGTGCTTTAAGTACTGCCTCTTTCTGTTATATGGCATCCACCTATTCCTTCAATGACTTCACCTATTGTAGCTTCGCCAGCCATTGGTCAGGACAACTGTCTACATCGTTCTACACACACTATCATACTACACTTGAAGCTCCCACACCTCTGTTTCCAGGCGTTGTATGGTGGGGTCCTCCTGTAAGGAAGTGAGGACCGCGAAGGATTCTTCCAACATAGTAGTACAGTTCTGCACTGCCTATCCTATTTCCTCTAGCCCTTTTTGGATAGCGCCAGTGCACTGTTCCCTAACTTCCGGGGGCATGGATGACTGCACCTTTAATCGCAGTTCAGAAATCTAAAGGTTGAGGTCCAGCTATATCCTCGTTGCTTCCTCCTTTGCCTCACGGAATCCACTGGCCAATTTGTGAATTCACACTCCAATTGGGAGGTCTGTCACAATTTCTAGCTCTGGAACACGGCGACATGCTTCCTCTACCATTTTCTCTAGTTGTTGATTCTGCGCTAGCACTTCATCGCGTTGTACACTAAGTTACTTAATGTTGATTCTCTGTTCGCTGAGCATCTGTACTGCGCGGCCTTCCCTAGGGCGGATTTTTGTTGTCGCTCCATCCTGTAGCTAGTATAATGCATCCCACAAAAGGGTAGCCATGTTTAGGCCAAGTCCCTTGATCTGGCCCACCATGACTCTGTCCTCTGTGCTTTCCACTGTTAGTGCTCCTTTCGGTAGCACGATGGTGTTAGCCATTTTGGCCCGCAGCAACTACTCCATTGCTGATGTACCTGTGGCACCGTAGATGGCTACTGTTCCCTCCTATGGGGGTTGCACCTAAATTTCCTGCAGCTGGGTCCTCAGGGCCCCCAACACATTCTACTACTCCATCATTGCTTCCTGGAGTGCTTCCCTGGTGACCTTGCAAACTGTGTCACTAATGTCATAGAGGTCACCCTATGTTAGTGTAATAGGTTCACTGTCCAGTTTGGAAGCCTTGGTCTTCTTCTGTGGGCCTGCTCGTTCCATACTGTGCAACCATTTCAGTTGTGTAGATATCGTGCTTGGGTCTGTGCCTTCCATTGTGTCCTCTATTCCCTGTCTTGTGGTCAAGTCCGGGCCTCCTTCTTCCCGCATCGTGGTGGCCCTTGTTGCCTGTGCTGTTGCTGCTTTTTCGGCGGCCTTGGTCTACTCTGTGGTGGTCTTCGCTGCCTCATGGACAACCCTTACCTCCGCAGCCAACTGCTCGGTGTGATTTTGTTGAGTCAGTAGCTTGGTGTCATCCTTATGTTTTTATACCCCTGTCTTATTGCACTCCGCCAGATCTGGGTCATGCCACTCGGGAGGCCATGAGTCGAGCATGGCGAAAATGGCATCATCAATTAGGATGAAAGGAATTTTGGTCCAATTCTGTGCCAGATCCTCACATGCCTTAATATACACATTGTGCGTATCTGCCTTGAAGTCTGAAAAGCTTTGCAGACTATTGTACACTATGGGGGATACGCATGGCCTTCTGTTAATCCACATCCGAACACTCACCTCCAGGCGCAACCAAAAGATCTTAGTCTTACAGATCCGTGTGGCATCCTTCATAGCTCAGAGCGACACATATTTGGTAGCCTCCAACAAATCTTGTTCAATATGAGGAAACTGACTGTCCTCCTATAGTTCCCTTGTCACCAATAAGATGGACAAGAGCAACCACGTGTAGTGGAAGGTCTTGCCCTACTCCTCAACTTCCTTACAATTGGTCAAAAACTCCTCATAGAGGAATTTAGCCCAGTTGAATTGGACCCCCTCCGTGCACTGTTTGGCCAATGCAACCACAGGCATTGGTACCTCGTAACTACGACATTTCCTCATCACCTTTCCGGCCAACAGCTAGGTGTCTACGTGCACTCCTTTGTCTTTAATGCTACTGATGACATAGCCACTCTTCTTCTTTTCCAGTTTATACTTCCTTTTCATGGCTTCTGCAAGTGCCAAATCTCTGCTTTTTCCAACTATCTCCACAGGGTCCTTTCCCTTACAAGGAAGCTGAGAAATCCTGTGGATATGCTCCGTCGTGACGGGAATGGGCTCGTCCAGCCACAAGTACCCATCGTGTACCAGGAAAAGTAGCTGCCTGATGACAAAGATCGTAATCGGTGCACGATGAAAATGCGCAATCCATAGTAGGTGGAGTAGCCCAGCCTTCTCCACACCGCGCAACCATTTCTACACTTCTAGCATTGTAACAGACCCCTCCTTTCTTTGTTTCATGAGGTTCTCAATCTGTAAATGTGGGAACTTCTCACCATATGTGAGGTCCCAGTCTTCAAATTTCATTGTGGGCACTCGGCCCAGGGCCGAGCCTTCGAGCAGAACTCTATCTAGGGGGAGCGGGATTTGGAGTGCACTTTTAGTGGCATCTGGATCCTTGGGTACCTTAACTTTCCCTTTCCGCAGGAGATCATCTTCAGGCAGTTGTTGTTGGGTGTGGAGCCTGATTATCTTCTGTATTCAAAGGTTTCAGTCGGATGTATACCCCACAAAGACTGTACACCCCTCCACACGGGGGGAGGGTGTTGGGGGGACTTGTCCCTCGTGCGGGGGTTCGGGGGGGCTAATCCCCCCTGGCTAGGAGGTCTGGGGCCTAGCAGTCGCCCATCGGGGGTTTGGGGGCAGTGCCCCCGTAGCTAAAAATAGATGTAAAATTGGCTTGTAAAAGTCTAGTAATTTCTAGTCAATCTAGGCCGTTCATTAGGTGGATGATTTGATGGTAGAAGTTATGTTTAATTTAGGGTTTTTTGTCCTATAAGGCAACCCCTCACTATATATGAGGGAATTGTATTGCGTCTATGCATATCTGTATTCTGAGTGAGGAAGAGAGAGGAGATTGATAGAAAAGAGGGTGTTACATCGAATCTGTTGTAGGTTGTATCTCTTCAATTTGCTGGATAATATAAAAGGAAGGACTGGTTGCTTCTCCGTGGACGTAGCCCAAGCTGGGTGAACCACGTATATCTGTGTCTCTCTTGTTTTATGCGTTTTCTGTGTTTATATTTCTGCAATATTTTATGTGTTCCATTGCTCCGTAATAAATAATTTTCTAACAACTGGTATCAGAGCCAAAGGTCTATTTGGCTAATAAACTTGCAAGAGAGAAGGGCTCCTGGTTCGAGTGGGAGCAATGGCGGAATATGGTAGGTTTAGGGTCGAAAAATTCAATGGCCAAAACTACCAGTTGTGGAAGATGCAGATGGAAGACTATCTATATCAGAGAGATCTGTACCTACCATTGAGCGGAAAGACAAAGAAGCCGACGAGTATGACAGACATAGAATGGGATATTCTGGACGGAAAGGCACTTGGAACAATATGGTTGTGCCTAGTGGCATCGGTAGCATTTAATATTTCAAAGGAAACGACAACACATGGTTTAATGTCGGCATTGGCCAAACTGTATGAAAAACCTTGGACCTCAATAAGGTATTTCTTATGAAGCATTTATTTAATATGAAACTATCAGAAGGTGGATCTGTTGTAGATCATTTAAATGATTTTAATACAGTTACAAGTTAGTTAAGTTCTGTAGGGGTAAATTTTGATGATGAAGTTAGGGCTCTATTATTTTTGTGCTCATTGCCAAAAAGTTGGAATGGTTTAGTTATGGCCGTTAGTAACTCTATCTCTGGATCTAGTACTTTAAAGTTTGATGATGTTGTTGGTGCAATCCTTAGCGAGGAAATGCGATGGAAAAGCTCCGGTGAGACATTAGGTAATGCTTTGACTGCAGAGACTAAGGGAAGAAAAATGGAAAGATGAAAGAGCCCAAGATATCACAGTAATTCAAGAAAAAGTAGATCCAAGTATAGATCGAGGATAGTGTGCTGGAAATGCGGGAAGAAAGGACACCTGAAGAAAGACTGCAAGTCTCGGAAGGGAAAAGAAGGAGATGCACAACAAGAAACTAATCATGAAGTGAATGTAACAGGTGATGTGTTGCAAGATGATTTGATTCTTTCATTAGAAAATATTATTGATGCCTGGGTGATAGATTCAGAGGCCTCATTCCATGCCACACCTAATAAGAAACATTTTCATGATTATGTTCAAGGAGATTTTGGACAAGTTCGATTGGGTGATGATAAACCCTGTAGAATCATTGGAATGAGTATATTTTTTGTAGAAATTTTGAATAATATGACACTTATTCACAGAGATTATCTCGATTATACACTATTGCAGAATGCTTGCATAATACATAACCTCCTCTACGTTGATCATCAATTTTGCGGAATTAAAAACAATGAAACATCAATCGCATGTGCACATTAACACAGTATGTAACCCGGGGAAAGCATACAGCTGAAAACCCCACACTATCTGTATATTATAATGATTGAGAACATGTAACAATACATAGTACAATACTCCTCACAAGTACTAAGTACTATCTCTACCTGTTACACACAAACTAGCTCAGATCTGATGCCTCAAATCTCCTCCACTATTTGCCTGCCTCCACTGCACAATCCTGAATGAGAATAATGATGAATGGCTGATCCAAACTTGTATTTTCTTGGATGAAACATGCAATCCTCATTTGCAATACTCAATCCATGCATGTGCAAAATCTCATGCACAACTATAGTCACAACTGATAGCAATCTCAACCTCTAACACCTATCTCCACTGAACTATCCATGCACTGAGTTAACTGATGTATTCTTTAGTTGCTTTATGAGTTAATAATTAGTGAATTAATTAACAATTAATTCACATCACTCATCACTAGTGTATTCTGCAGTTAGACTAAATACAACTAGTTTAACCAGGTTAAACTGAACAGAACACCATCAACTCCTCAATCAACTCCACCACAACTCAACCACTTGAGTTATAACTGAAGTCCACCATGCAATAGCTCAACTGACCCAAAAGAAAAGCGTATTTCCTTCTGACAGCTACATGTGCCACATCTGTAGCTCAAACTGAAGTGCTCCAAGAGGATAAGATAATGTTTATAGTCCAAATATTATTATGAGCTAATAATATTCGACTGTTCTATTTTTAGCCTAGCAGTCTAAAAATAGAAACCGCCCATATGTCTAAAAATAGAAGTCCATCTATTTTTACCAACATGACCAATCATCCACAAATCGCATCTTGCAACTCATAGACCATGATCCATATGTCTAAAAATAGACATAGTCTAAAAAATAGACTTTGCGCCAAAAATAGCCTACGGGCCCACTTAGTGAAGGCGACTTCTTTCCACTAAGCTCCATCATCTTGTTGCATTCTCAACAGTTTTCATAAAACATAAAAATGGAAATCAGTGGCTATTGAAGAAGGTAAGGCATGTTCCAGATCTGAAGAAAAATATGATTTCAACAGGGTAGTTGGGAGGTGAAGGTTGCGGAACTACTTTCACAGATAAAACTTGGAAGGTCACTAAAGGATCCCTGGTAATAGAAAAAGGAGAAAACATTGGTACATTGTATTTATGTAATGGTATTTCTAATTCTGTTAATGCTTTAACCTCTATAGGAGAAGATACAACATTTTGACATCATAGTCTCAGGCACATGAGTGAGAAGGGGATACAGATTCTTCACTCAAGAAATTTGTTGCTAGGTTTGAAGCATGTTGATTTAAAATTCTGTGAGAATTGTGTTTATGGAAAATAGAAGAGAGTCAGATTCCTTAGAGTTGGGAAAGAAAAGAAGAGCGAAACATTAGAGCTTGTGCATACAGATGTATGGGGACCTACTCAGGTATCATCTTTTGGTGGCTCTCATTATTATGTTACTTTTATTGATGATGCAACCAGAAAAGCCTTGATTTATTGTATTCGAAATAAATCTGATGTATTTGATACTTTCAAGAAATGGAAAGCTTTGGTTGAAAATGAGGCAGCGAAAAGGTTGAAGTGTCTCAGATAAGATAATGGAGGTGAATATTGCAGCAAAAGTTTGATAGGTATTGTTCAGAGAATGGATTTTGCAAAGAGAAGACAGTTCCAGGAACACCACAAGAAAATGGTGCGTCAGAAAGGATGAACAGGACAATCATGGAGCGTGCAAGGTGCATGAGATTGCATGTAGGATTGACTTTACAATTTTGGGCAGATGCTGTAGATACTGCTGCTTATCTAATAAATAGAGGGCCTTCAAGTTCCTTGGATGGTGGTATTCCAGAGGAGGCATGGATAGGTAAAAAGGTAAACTACTCATTTTTAAAGACTTTTGGTTGTGAAACCTTTGTCCACATTAACAAAGAAAATAGAATAAAGCTTGAGGCAAAATCAAAGAAATGTACCTTTATTAGATATGGTGTTAATGATTTTGGTTATCGCTTATATGATTATAAAAATCACAAAATCATTAGGAGAAAAGATGTGACATTCAATGAAAAGGTCTTATATAAGAATCAGTTGCAGGAAAAAGGAAACAGAGAATACACAGTGCTTGACAATATCACAGGAAAAGTGATACTGCCTGAAAATCATAATGATCAACAACCACAACAGCAACAAGCACTTCAAACACCTGAAAGTGGTGTTAGAAGATCTACCAAGATAATTAGACCCCCTGAACGATACTCTCGTTCATTATATTATGTATTGTTGACTGATTCTAGTGAACCAGAATGTTATGAAGAAGCAGTGCGGTAGAAACTAGGAAGAAGTGGGAGCAAGCCATGAAAAAAGAGATGGACTCCTTAGCACATAGCCAGACTTGGGACTTAGTCAGGTTGCCTGCAGGTAAAATAGAATTGCATAATAAATGGGTTTACAGGCTGAAGGAAGAAGATGGAGGAAAACAGAGGTACAAAGCTAGACTTGTGGTGAAGGGGTTTGCACAGAAGAAAGGTATTGATTTTGATGAAATATTTTCTGCTGTTGTTAAAATGACTTCAATCAAAACTATTTTAAGTCTAGTAACAGCTGAAGATTTTCATCTTGAGCAGTTAGATGTAAAGACAACCTTTCTCCATGGGGATTTGGAGGAAGAGATATATATGCAGCAGCCACAAGGATATGAGGTAAAAGGGAAGGAGAAACTAGTGTGCAAGTTGAAGAAGAGCTTGTATAGCCTAAAACAGGCTCCAAGGCAGTGGTATCTAAAATTTGATAGGTTTATGTCTGAACAAGGTTATACTAGATGTCACTCTGATCATTGTGTTTATCTCAAAAGGCAAAATTATGGCAACTATATTATATTGTTATTGTATGTACATGACATGTTTTTTGCAGGTTCTAACATTGAGGAAATAAATGTGCTCAAAAGGAAATTGGCAAACTCATTTTCAATGAAGGATTTGGGTGTTGCAAAACAAATCCTTGGTATGAGAATAACTAGAGACAGGAAGAATCACAAATTAACATTGTCTCAAAGTGAGTACATTGAAAAGATGTTGAAAAGGTTTAATATGCAGAATGCAAAACTAGTTAGTATACCTCTAGCTAGCCATTTCAAATTAAGTAAGAAGGCATGTCCCAAGATTCAGGAAGAAATGGCTCATATTTCTAAAGTTCCATATGCATCAGCAATTGGAAGCTTAATGTATGCAATGGTTTGCATAAGGCTTGATATTGCACGTGCAGTCAGAGTTGTAAGCAGGTACATGAAAAATCCAAGAAAAGAACATTAGATGGCAGTGCAGTGGATTCTCAGGTATTTGAGAGGTACCACAAATCAAGCATTATGCTTTGGTGGTTCAAATATTGCTCTACAGGGATATGTTGATGCAAATATGGTAGGTGATAGAGATAACAGGAGGAGCACAATAGGGTATGTGTTTACTGTAGGTGGAACAACTATCAGTTGGGTTTCAAAAATCCAAAGTGTTGTTGCACATTCAACAAAAGAAGCAAAGTATGTTACTGCTACAGAGGCTAGTAAAGAAATGATTTGGTTACAAAGGTTTCTGGATGAATTGGGCAAGAAGCAGGAGTTGGGCAGGTTATATAGTGACAGCCAGAGTGCTATATATCTTGCAAGGAACTCTGCATTTCATTCCAAGACTAAACATATACAACTCAAGTACCATTTCATACGGTCAGCATTGGAAGATGGATAGTTGAAGCTGGAAAAGATACACACTAGCCAGAATCCTGCAAATATGTTAACAAGAGTTGTAACCAGGGAGAAATTGAGAATCCACTCAGTTTCAATTGGTCTTCAAATATGATGAAGAAGATGAGAAACAACCAGGTCCAAAGTGGAGTTATTGTCTAGCAAATGAAGCAGCAATGGAGTTGCTATAATCAATCTCCAAGAGGGAGATTGTTGGGTGTGGAGCCTAATTATCTTTTGTAATCAAAGGTTTCAGTCGGATGTATACCCCAGGAAGACTATACACCCCTCCACGCGGAGGGGTGCGGGGGGGACTTGTGCCCCCCGCGGGGGTCTAGGGGGGCTAATCCCCCCTGGCTCGGGGGTCTGGGGGCTAGTGGTTGCCCTCGGAGGCAACACCCCCAAAGCTAAAAATAGATGTAAAATTGCCTTGTAAAAGTCTAGTAATTTCTAGTCAATCTGGGCCGTTCATTAGGTGGATGATCTGATGGTAGAAGTTATGTTTAATTTAGATTTTTATGCCATAGAAGGAAACCCCTCACTATATTTGAGGGAATCGTATTGCGTCTATGCATATCTGTATTCTGAGTGAGGAAGAGAGAGGAGATTGAGAGCAAAGAGGGTGTTATAGTGGATCTACTGTAGGTTGTATCTCTTCAGTTTGCTGGATAATATAAAAGGAAGGACTGGTTGTTTCTCTGTGGACGTAGCCCAAACTGGGTGAACCACGTATATCTGTGTCTCTCTTGTTTTATGAATTTTCTGTGTTTATATTTCTGCAATATTTTATGTGTTCCATTGCTCCGTAATATATAATTTTCTAATAGTTGTCTTGTAGAACGCACCGGTTGGATGTCTTCTGTCATCTCTTCATCTACCTCTATCTCATCTATGAGGGGTTGTAGGTCCTCCTCCACATCGTCTGTCTCAAGGTTGATAGTCTTGCCCTTTTCCTCCATGGAAAGTTTGCCAAATCGTGGATTTCATGGGGACATGTGGACTGGTGCTGCTGTCTACTTGTCCTTCTTGGGCCTTGACGTCCAAGGTTATTTTAGGATTTCTGGCACATCCCCCACCAGCACTATAAGGCTCTGCGCAGTTTCCTCGCTGGTAATTTCAACAAAACCCACACCTCTCCTGGTAGTTGTCATCTTGTTTGAGCTGTTTGTATTTGTTCGTGACTTTGGGGGCTCAAACACCGCTCGGTGCTCAACACTCTGTGCTCTTTGTAACAGCTCAAATATCAAACAAAAAAGTGTTGTCTCGTGGCCAGACTTGGTAGTTTTATAATGTCTTTCGAATTTGAATTTGACAATTTCCCCCATTTCTGAGTCATTAATGCATTCTTGGGGGCATATCGTCCCAAATCTAGCTCTGACTTCATGTCTTAATTGCCCACCACCCACTCCTCTTTGTCTTAAATTGGACATCTTGTCATGAAAAGTGAAACCAATGGTCACTTCCCAACCTATCCCTGCAGCAACACATCCCCCTCTACGTGGACGCGACCCTTGTGACATGTCGATCCTGCGCGCAACCTCCTTATCACGCTGTTATCACTCAGGTTTTCCTTAAGCTCCGGAAAAGGATACGGCTGAGGTAACCACAAACCAACTTTGGACTGCAGGTTCTAGCCCACCTGCAATCAGAGAGGGCTCTCTCTTTCAGATTTTAGCTTCGTTGAAAAGGATCTTATGCTAGTTATTGAGTTCAGGGGTTTTTGTTTCGATTTTGGTGGGATAATTGATGTTCTCAGGTAGAGAGGCAGAGCATAGTCTGAAAGTTTCAAACCATTGGGCGTGGAGTCGAAAAGGAGGACTGCTGGTGCATTTTCTTGGTCCCAAGAGAGAAAATGGAGCAAGGTAGCTGCAAATGAAACAATGTTTCAGGTTTAAAGGATGGGATGAATGCTAAGTAATGAGGGGCAGTTAAGAATCCCTCAGTCAGCTTAACAGGGGTAGATAACAGAGCTCTACCTAGGGGCAGTAAAGAATCCCTAGATAATCGGCACACACAGGTGAATCGGGGTAAATATGAGCCAGAAGGAATTCATATTCATTACCAATTCATTCAGAGGAAAACATAAAGAAATAGCAGAAATTGAGCATAGAGTGTATTTAAACAAATTCTAAGCTAATCTTTCTTTCTGCTATTTAGATAATGGTAGACAGTAAACAGAGGTAAGAAGCACTTATTGAATCATGTTGAAGCACAAGAATTCCATCTTCAGTCTCCAGAAAAACATTAATAACACATCAAATAGTCTCTTCTCAGAACTTTCGGCAATCTTTGATTACAGAACCAATTTCAGGTATACAATGCGAGTCTCTAGTGAAAAATACCAATTTACCAACCCTTGAATAATTAGTCTGACCTAATCCTATCTGAAATAAATGCATGAAAATATCTTTGGCTACGCTGAGGGCTGCCGTATCAAACTGAAGTGAATGTGCTTGTCCTCGGTGGCTTGGTGTAGTTGCCTCTGCAATAACTGTGCATGGGTCTCTGCCCCATTGTAGTTTGGTGGCCTTAAATGCTTCAAGTGTGATTTGAGAGTTGGGATGGGCTTTCACCGCCTGATTTGAATTTGTTGGTGGCCATTCAATGTTAACCTGCTTTGGGAACTGAAGGTTTCAATTAAACAATTTAACTAGTACACTTTGCTGCTTCTCTTTCCTCTGATACTCTCTGACAAATGAATTGGGTTGCTTTTCTCCTTTGTTGTGGGTCTAATCACAAGTTAATGGTCGTTGTTTAGCCTTTGTTTCCTCTAGAACTGTCTTCTGCTCCTTTCTGCATGCTTTGCGAAGAAAAACGGGTCATTCGGCGCCTTTCGGGTTTGCTGGGGGCTGCACGATCAAAAGATTCCCCATTTTGGCCTAATTTATCCAGCGATGCGCGATTTGCGCTAGGCGCAAATCACACATCAAAAACTGCCTCAGAAACTAATTCTGGGGCTCCAGAGTGCAATTTTCGCCCTTCGCGCCAAAATTGCTGATGACATCAGCATGACGGACTTCGTACGGTGGATGATGTGGCAAGAGGACATCAGCATGATGACGTCAGCATGTACAGAGGTGACGTGGTAGTATGGCAGGTCTAATGATGTGGCAGGACACATGGCAGGGTGACTCAGCGGTACGCTGGCAGGAGGCCACGCAGGCGGATGATGCGGCAGGTGACATGTGGCTTACGTCACAGGGGGAGGGGGGGGGTAAATGGTTTCGGGCGCACCGCCTTTAAGCATGGGTGGTTTTGTCAGAGGGGGCTCCACCACGCCCGGGAAGGTGACGCGTGGCGGGAGTACGGCGGCAATACCGCCCATCTCCCGGACGCTAACCTTCGGGCGGCTTGGGAGATGGGAACACCCGCCCACCGTTGATCTGCAGGGCGGGTGATCGGACGGTTGGCGGGAGGGACGAGGCGGCGGGGAGTTAACATACAGGGCGCGCGGAATATCCGGATTTTAATACGGCGCGGCGGGGGGTAAAAACTATGGTTTATGTGGGTTTTTGGGGTTAAAATGAGTGCGGGTTAATGTATTTACACTCGAGACTTAGGGATAGGGGCGAAATATGGGTTTTTTGAGGGTTTGTGAGCGGGGGTTTAAGGATTTGTGCACAAAACTTTAGGTTAAGGGTTGGAAAGAGGGTTTTGAGGGTTAGGATTAGGAAACAACGGTTATTAGCCTGACCAGGTGTTAGACTAATTCCTTTAAGACTCAGATGGATAAAACACAGCCCCAGATGGACTTCCTTTTCCCTGACTTAGAAGAAATATGGCTATAATGCCAGGGAGGGGATATTTACATAGGGGAGTATTATATACATAGTTTTAGTAGGGGAAGGGGAAAACTGATAGGGAGTTATGTACTAGAGTTAGTAGTTAATATGGAGATGATAAGAAAGTGCTAAGGTAAGGGTCCTTAGGCTAATTTTGGGAAAAAGAACTTGTAAATGAGAAATAAAGAATGCTTGAGTGAAGCAGATTTTCATCAAGACAAATGACATGGAGAATGATGAAACTAAGAGGAATCAAGCAGATCTTGACCTCTTTTGGGAAGTTAGTAAATGACTTGGGAAATGAGAAGAAGGGGAAGTTGGTTATGTCTAGCTCGAGCTCCTCCAGATGAAAAACTACCTGATAACTGTGATCTGAAAAGATATAAGACTTTAAAACACAAGATTGATCATGAATCATCATTCTGCAACCTCATAGCTACCTACCCGGCCTACCTTCCTAACATTTTTTCTTCTTTTTGGGTGGGTGCACTTAGACTTGCAGACCCTGATTTACAATTTTTCTTTTGAATGCTCTCCTATCTAAATCTACACTTATTTCTGCCAAGGGCCCAGATTAAGCAGTTGGGTCCCTGTGATTCTCTACCTATCTACAAATCTACCAAGATTAAACTGTTTGGACAAATACATTCTCTATATTCTAAACAGTAAATTGAAACCTAGGGAGACCAAGATTAGACTGTTTGGATCTCCCTTTAAATACTCTTCAAAACTGGAACAACTCATCAAAATTGGAATACAGCAGTGCCATTTGGACTAGCACAGTTCATGGCATCTTGTGGAAATATGGAACACTGCAGCCTGCAAAGTATGACATATTTGGCATGTAAAAATGTCAATCATGAAAGATGAAACCCTGTTGCAACAAGAGGCTAATAGTGGCTCCACTTGGGGATGGCTTTTCCTTGTGAAAATCCAAGAACAGTAGGTCAGACTGCCTTGATTTTTCTATTTATTGCTGTAGACTGGAAAACACTTCTTTGTTCTGGCTGCTAAAAATGTGAAACTTTGAAATCTGAAACATTCTCTCCTCGACTGAGTTACTTTGAACTATATAACATCGCCTGCTTTCTTCTGCGTGCTTGATAACTATGTACAATGCTGCTGGAACATCCCTTTGAGTGCAAATATTTCTTTTCTATCATGAATTGCTTGTAATGTGACAATTTTCCTCTTGCTGTTTTGTTTGAAATTGGTGTAGAGACAGAGCCTTTAAAACCAGAATACTCGCATTGGCTGTGTCTTCATAAAATTTACTACTGTTCCTTAAGCAAACAGCCTGCTTACACAAAATAAAAACAGAATGCTAATATATACAAATATTACTGTACAAAGATATATACAAGGCTGCATTATGTCCCTTAAAAGGGGTCATGGTAATGTTTCAGCATACGGCCATTAACAGGGCCTTCTTCAACAGTGCTGTCCTCTATAGACCTGAGAAAGTATGTGTTATTTCCCTAAACAACAAAGACAACAAATGGCCCTTTCCATAAAAAATCAAACTTAGCATGTTTGCCCTTGTCTTCTCTTCGTGAGTCCCACCTTAGAACTTTGTCACCAATACTGAAATCCTCAGCTTTAGCTCTCTTATCAAACATATATTTAAGCTTTTCTTGCAAAATTTGAGCTCTGTCGTAAACTTGTTGTCTAGTTTGCTGAAGATGAATTGTCTAATTGATTCTTCTTTGAATGTCATTTGGTTTAGCCTGAATCTCCTGTAACAGCTTGATAGTAGGAATGCCCAAGGATGAAGGAAATCTAGCCTCCATGCCGTATACCAGCTCATAAGGGCTCATCCCAATGGATCTCTTGCTCGAAAGTCTGTCTGTCCATAGGGCATTCACAAGCTTTTTGTGGCATTTCTTCTTGTTTTCTTCTAGCACTTTCTTTATGATGTTGATGAGACTTTTGTTTGAAGATTCTGCCAGGCCATTACCTTGAGGGTAATAGGCTGTAGAGTGGCCCAGGGTGATATGAAACTTATGGCAAAAACTGATCATCTTTTTGGACTTAAAGGCAGTGGCATTATCAGTGATGATTTTCTCAGGGCAGCCAAATCTAGAAAGGATATTGCACTCAAGGAATTGGATAATGATAGTGTCATTGGCTTGTCTACAGGGAATGGCTTCAACCCACTTAGTGAAATAGTCGGTGGCTGTTAGCATCCATTTGTGTTGGCCTGAGGAAGAGGGATGGATTTCTCCAATGAAGTGAAGACCCCATTGTTGAAAAGGTTGTTCGGTTGAGATGGGTTTAAGGGGCAGGGGTAACAACTTTCTCTTGCCCTCGAAAATTTGGCATTTGTGACATGACATGGCAAACTTCTTTACATCTGCAAAAAGAGTGGGCCAATAGAAACCAGCCCTTAAAATTTTATCAGCAGTGGACTTCCAATATAGATGTCCTCCATAGTCACCTGCATGGAATTCTTTCATGATATTGTTAGTTTCATTCATGGTTAAACAATTAAGCAATATAACTTCATGATTTCTCCAAAATAATGCACCATCTATAACACAAAACTTTAGAGCCTTCATTTTCAAGAATCTTTTCTTGGTCCTGGACAATCCTAGGGGAGCACACATGTTTAACAATACAAAGCATATATCAGCGTACCGGGGGCATTGCAGAAATATTTCATTGATCTGTGGAGTCGCCAGCTCCTGTTCATTGTCCAGCTGGTTAATGTCTAAGGCTTGAAAGTTTGTTTCAGACATCAGTTTAGCTAAACCTTTTCCCTTTATTAGCTTGGTTGGTTTTATTTCTATGTCATACTCAAGGATGCTTGCAATCCACTTGCCTCTTTTTCCTTCTAATCCTTCTTGTGTCAATATGTCTTTTACAACAGCATGTGAACATAGGCAATCACGTGTGAATATAGTATGTACACTCTAAAATCCTTGATGGCCTTAACAAGTGTGTAGGCCTGCTTTTCCATTATTGGATACTTCAAAGGGGCGTCTCCTAAGGCTCGACTGAAAAAGACGATTGGCTTTTCAACTCCCTGTTCATTCTTTTGCAAAAGGACAGCGGCTATTGTGTGATCAGATGCAAACAAAAATATGATAAAATCTATGTCAAACTGTGAGCTAGTGAGGACAGGGGTTTGGGTTAATGCAGTTTTGATACTTTCACATGCTTGCTTGGTTTCCAGGGACCATCTTACCTTGGCATCCTTCTTTAACATGTTGCTTAACAGTCGTATTAGTTCAGCTAGATTTGGAATAAATCTTCTTAGGAAGTTGATTTTCCCAAGGAATGCTTGTAGCTCTTTAATGTTTCTTGGAAATGGAATTTGGAGGATGGCTTGGATTCTTTCAAGATCAATTCTAATCCCATCTTTTGATATAATGTGGCCAAGTAACTTGCCTTCTTCTAGGCCAAATAGGGACTTCTTGGGATTCAAGGAAATGCCATATTTCCTACATGTCATGAAAATTTGCCTAAGATGCTTGAGGTGTTCTTCATCAGATTTGGAAAATGGGGTTAAGTCATCCAGGTAGACAACTAGGAAATCATGTATTTCCTTGGCAAAAGCAATATCCATTGCTCTTTGAAATGTGGCACCAGCGTTTTTAAGTCCGAATGGCATCTTCACATACTTAAACGTTCCCCACGGTGTGGTAAAGGCAGTCTTGTCTTGGTCATCCGAGTGAACAAGTATTTGGTTGAAACCTGAAAAGCCATCTAGCAAAGAGATTCTAGATGATCCCACTACTCTTTGTAGGATGTGATCCATTTTGGGCAAAGGATAGTGGTCTTTTAAGGAGACTTGGTTTAAATTTCTGAGATCTACACAAAGTTTGATTTCACCTGTATTTTTTCTTGTAGGAACAAGATTGGACACCCACTCAGAAAATCTGATGGGTGCTATTATGCCTGCTTCAAACATCCTCTTTACTTCCTTCTCAATCGGGGGAAGAAGCATAGGGTTAATTCTTCTAAGTTTCTGCTTGAAGGGTTTCTGGTTTGGTTTTAAGTGAATTGTGTGTTGGATCACCGAGGTGTCATAGGATTTCAAATCCTCATAACTCCAAGTGAATACATCTTGGAACTGTTTGAATAAATCAATGTACTTGGGCTTTTGATCAAGAGGCAAATTTTTGGACAGTTTGATCATTTTTGGATTTTCTGCTGTCCCAATGTTATGTTCTTCTATATCAGTGTTTATTGGCTACAATTTTGGCTTTCTAGGCACATCATTGGTGTCAAACATGTCTTCTAGTGGGGTCAAGCCAGCAGGTAGAAAATTATCTTTTAGCTCAATGATTTCTGCCTCTGTTTTTTCTATTGCTTCCAAGTGCATCTATTTCAGCTGTTCAATATTTTCTTTGTCAAAAACCATCGGGTTTAGGATTTGTTTGGCTGTTGCAGCAGTTACAGCCTGCTGATTCTCAGTTGCTTGCTGTTCTGAATCTGTCATAGCATCCATATCTATGTTAATATTTGAAAATTCATGCTCAAGGGTAAGGAAATTATTAATTTGGGCATCATTTTCGAACACTTGCCAATCTTTAATGTTATTTGGGACAGCGGGCCTATGTTTTATTTCCGCTGTGAAGTGGTGGTTTGGGTCAAAGGGAAGCTTACATGTACTTGCAAAAGTGGCTAGGCTGTGAGCGTGAATGTTGTGATTTCTTGAGATCTTGTCAAGCTTGAATTCAGTGAATGCATTGAGTATATTAGTGGCAGCAGTCCTATAGGCTCTCATTCTATTGTCATTTGTAACAAAATTACCTTTCATCTGTTGTATGATTAAATCAGAGTCACCTAGGATAGACACTTTTTTAGCTCCTAGAGCTTTGAGGAGTTTAAGGCCTAACAGCAGAGCCTCATACTCTGCCATGTTGTTGGTGCATTTGAAATTCAGTCTGTAGGCATGGCCTTGTGCATGGTTGTTATATGTGTTGTGAATCCAAACACCTGCCCCTGCCCCTAACTTGTTGACAGAGCCGTCAAACTCTAAGTACCATGTGGTTTCTTGCTTATGGTTAGTGCTAAGAGTTTCAGCCATTCTTGCAGCGGGCAGATTTGAGGTTTCTGTTTGAGGAGGTTCTTCTTGTATGCTGGTTGCATTATCTGTTGTGACAGTCTCATGGGTGCGTATAATCGATTCTTGATTAATGTGCGTTTGTTGTTCTAGAGCCAAAGGCTCATCCTCAGTTGGAGAATTTGTGTCATCATTAAACAAAATAAAGGAATCCATGTCAGAATGTATTGAGTAAATGGGAAAATTTTCAGGCTTGCTCTCACTACTCACCACATATTTCATCAGCGTTTCTCTGTACAGTCTCTTTGGTTGCTTAAAGATAGAAATGGTGGCATAGGAGAGGTCGATTTGAAGGGATCCTTGCAGCTTTGCTCCCCATGATCTTGAGAGGAGCATACCGTACTTTGGTGGGATGTCAGCCACCACCACATCCATGAGGATGGTCTTGTTGGGATATTGGACTAAGGAGACACACAACTCTTTGATGAGGCATAAACATTTGACTTGACTTGATTCAAATGAGTATAAATCTTTGTAAGGTCTTGTGATATCGAGGTTTACTTTATCCATGACTGCCTTGGGCATAAGGTTGTGTGAGGCTCCTGAGTCAAACATAGCGTTGTGCAAAACTTTGTCATGTATATGCAAACTGACATAAAAGGGTGGAATAGGTCCATGTGTTGATTTTACATTGACTTCTGGACCGAATAGAAGTTCAGGAGAATCATCCAAAACATTTACATTGTCTTTGTTTTCTGGAATCTGAAGCGACCTTTGAATTTGTTGCCTATATACATCGTGTTTGGCAAGTTCTAAAAGAGGAACAGGTATTTTTAATTTACCTATTTATGCCTTTAAGTTAAATGGTTTTTCCAATGGAGTCTTGGTGTTGATCATGGCAGTTTTTCTGTTTTATTTGAATTATCCGTGATTCGCTCTTGTTTATCAGCGTTGTGGGGATTAACTACTTGCAATTTTTCAGTTTCAGGAGGGCTTTTTGGAACGCTATTCGAATTTTCTTTTGAGGAAGGAGGTGATAGAGGCTGCTCAACAGAAGGCTGTGTGTCTATTATGTCTTCTACAGTCACTTGTCGCGGGTTTGGGACAGTTGTATCAGCTGGTTCTGTCATGATAGCTTTGTTTTTAATCTTGTTGGGCTGTTTGCCTTCCTTTGTTTTACTAGGCTCAGAGATGTCAATGGTCCTAGTTCTCAGCTTATATTGTTTGTGTACTTCATACAAAGCAGTATCATACCCTTGTTTAAAGTCAAAAGACTCACCAAACTTAGTCTGAAACTGATTGTAATCAAGTTCATTTTGGTCTTCTTGTCTCAGGAAAGTTTGGCGCTCACCCTTTAGATCCATCAAATTCATGTGAGTGTCTTCTGTGGGTTGACTAGAAGTGGATCCTTCAACATAGTTATCTTGGAAAAGAGGTCTTATGTCATGGTCTTGGCTAGACCTACCAACATTTGTGTTCGGCGTTTTCCTAAAATTTGGATTCCTTATGGTATTGGACTATTGTCCTTCCCATGATGCTTTTATCTCAACGTTTTATACTCTTTCTCCCAATCTTTGCAGGCCATTGATAATAGCATCAAGCTTCTGGTCAAAGGCTGAGGGTTCTTCCTTAAAGGTGGTTCTTCTTTCCATCCTAGCTCTGTTTCTTTTGGCAATTAAGTTGGCCTCAACGCTGACAGCAACATTTTGCATGTCTGCAAGGGTTTGAGGAGCTCTTTCTTTTAACTGGTATGCCATATCTGGGTCAAAACCATCCGGAAATTTGTACAAGGCAAGGTCAGGGGGTGGCCTCAGATTCTGTGGTATTGCATTGTAAACATTATTGAATCTTGCACAGTACTCCAAAACAGTTTCTTGAGGACCTCTTTTAATTGTATCGTATTCAGCTAGTATGTGCAAAGGGTCTTTCTTTTTCTCCCATCTGTTGGTAAAAGATTGGTACAACTCATCTGGGGTAGTTATGGAATTTGCAGCAAGTGATCTGAACCAAGTTCTTACATCACCTGTTAGACTTTGAACAAAAATTCTCATTCTCACGCTATCATCATCTATTTCATAGTTTTCAAAATAGTCTTGCATCTTTTTGGTATGCTGAATGGCTGTGAAAGGACCAGTGGAATCAAAATACGTGATTTTCGATTGGTAATCTTGAGGTAAAGCCCCAACATTAGCAGGTAATTGCAGGGGTGCATATCTATTAGCCATATTGGCAGGGATAAGTGGAACAACGGGGACAAATGGAACAACTGGGATGGCAGGGATAACTGGGGTAACAGGAACAACAGTAGTGGTAGTTGTAGTATTTGCAGTGAATGGAGGTGTGGAAGGAGTGCTATGCGATGTGGATGATGAACCAGGGGAAGCAGGAGTTGATCAGAATAAAACTTTGACAGGAGTTGGGACACAGCTTGGGTAAGCTGTTTCAGGAGTTTTATCAGCGAAATCTTCTTGTCTTTCTTGCTTCCTAAGGATCTTCGGGATTAGGTTCGAATTTTCAAAAACAGCTGGGGGATTAGGGTCTGGATTTGACCTTGTATATCATGGATTTTTCTTGGGAGCCAGCTTCCGAATTTGTTTTTGGTATTTTTCTGGGAATGTTTTTAGAAATAGCAAAGAACTAATCAAAATTTGGGACAACTATTTGTAACTTAAAACTAGCATGAAGATTGACTGAAGCAGCATTTATTTACTCCTCTTAATGCAAAGCAAAGAACAGTTTCAAAGGCTTCCTGGCTGACATTCAGGCTTCATCTGTAGTTTTAAGAGATAAACAGCAATTGGAAAAATTGATTTATGGTCTCAACGGAGCTTTCTTACCTTCTTCGTGAAACTATCTGAGGAACGTCCCCAGTGGATTCGCCATTATGTTATCACTCAGGTTGTCCTTAAGCTCCGGAAAAGGATATGGCCGAGGTAACCACAGACCAACTTTGGACTGCAGGTTCCAAGCCACCTGTAATCAGAGAGGGCTCTCTCTTTCAGATTTTAGCTTTGTTGAAAAGGATCTTAGGCTAGTTATTGAGTTCAGGGGTTTTTGTTCCGATTTTGGTGGGATAATTGATGTTCTCAGCTAGAGAGGCAGAGCATAGTCTGAAAGTTTCAAACCATTGGGCGTGGAGTCAAAAAGGAGGATTGCTGGTGCGTTTTCTTGGTCCCAAGAGAGAATGGAGCAAGGTAGCTGCAAATGAAACAATGTTTCAGGTTTAAAGGATGGGATGAATGCTAAGTAATGAGGGGAAATTAAGAATCCCTCAGTCAGCTTAACAGGGGTAGATAACAAAGCTCTACCTAGGGGCAGTAAAGAATCCCTAGATAATCGGCACACACAGGTGAATCGAGGTAAATATGAGCTGGAAAGAATTCATATTCATTACCAATTCATTCAGAGGAAAACATAAAGAAACAACAGAAATTGAGCATAGAGTGTATTTAAACAAATTCTAAGCTAATCTTTCTTTCTGCTATTTAGATAATGGTAAACAGTAAACAGAGGTAAGAAGCACTTATTGAATCAGGTTGCAGCACAAGAATTCCATCTTCAGTCTCCAGAAAAACATTAATAACACATCAAACAGTCTCTTCTCAGAACTTTCGGCAATCTTTGATTACAGAACCAATTTCAGGTATACAATGTGAGTCTCTAGTGAAAAATACCAATTTACCAACCCTTGAAACAATGCTGAGGGCGGTATATATAGGGAAAACTCTCTACAATTTGTTTATTACATCTTGACCTAAACAGGTCCTAAAGAATAATTAGTCTGACCTAATCCTATCTGAAATAAATGCATGAAAATATCTTTGGCTGCGCTGAGGGCTACTGTATCAAACTGAAGTGAATGTGCTTGTCCTCGGTGGCTTGGTGTAGTTGCCTCTACAATAATTGTGCATGGGTCTCTGCTCCATTGTAGTTTGGTGGCCTTAAATGCTTCAACTGTGATTTGAGAGTTGGGATGGGCTTTCACCGCCTGATTTGACGTTGTTGGCAGCCATTCAATGTTAACCTGCTTTGGGAACTGAAGGTTTCAATTAAACATTTTAACTGGTACACTTTGCTGCTTCTCTTTCCTCTAATACTCTCTAACAAATGAATTGGGTTGCTTTTCTCCTTTGCTGTGGGTCTAATCACAAGTTAATGGTCGTTGTTTGGCCTCTGTTTCCTCTAGAACTATCTTCTGCTCCTTTCTGCATGCTTCGCGAAGAAAAACGGGTCATTCGACGCCTTTCGGGCTTGTTGGGGGTTGCGCGATAAAAAGATTCCCCATTTTGGCCTAATTTATCCAGCGATGCGCACATCAAAAACCACCTCAGAAACTGATTCCCGGGCTCCAGAGTGCGATTTTCGCCCTTCATGCAAAAATTGCTGATGACGTCAGCATGACAGACTTCGTACGGTGGATGACGTGGCAATATGACGTCAACATGATGACTTCAGCATGTACAGAGGTGACGTGGCAGTACGACAGGTCTGATGATGTGGCAGGACATGTCGCAGGGTGACTCAGCGGTACAGTGGCAAGAGGCCATGCAGGCGGATGATGTGGCAGGTGACGTGTGGCTTATGTCACAGGGGGGGGGGGGGGGTGGCGGTAAATGGTTTCGGGCGCACCGCCTTTAGGCATGGGTGATTTTGTCAGAGGGGGCTCTGCCACGCCTGGGATGGAGACGCGTGGTGGGAGTACGGTGGCAATACTGCCCATCTCCCGTACGCTAACCTTCAGGCGGCTTGGGAGATGGGAACACCCGCCCACCTTTGATCTGCGGGGCGGGTGATTGGACGGGTGGCGGGAGGGACGAGGCGGCGGGGAGTTAACGTACAGGGCGCGCGGAATATCCAGATTTTAATACGGCGCGGTAGGGGGGGGGTAAAAACTATGGTTTATGTGGGTTTTTGGGGTTAAAATGAGTGCGGGTTAATGTATTTACACTCGGGACTTAGGGATAGGGGTGCAATATGGTTTTTTTGAGGGTTTGTGAGCGGGGGTTTAAGGATTTGTGCACAAAACTTTAGGTTAGGGGTTGGAAAGAGGGTTTTGAGGGTTAGGATTAGGAAACAACGGTTATTAGCCTGACCAGGTGTCAGACTAATTCCTTTAAGACTCGAATGGGCTAAACACAGCCCCAGATGGACTGCCTTTTCCCTGACTTAGAAGAAATATGGCTATAATGCCAGGGAGGGGATATTTACATAGGGGAGTATTATATACATAGTTTTAGTAGGGGAAGGGGAAAACTGATAGGGAGTTATGTACTAGAGTTAGTAGTTAATATGGAGATGATAAGAAAGCGCTAAGGTAAGGGTCCTTAGGCTAATTTTGGGAAAAATAACTTGTAAATGAGAACTAAAGAATGCTTGAGTGAAGCAGATCTTCATCAAGACAAATGACATGGAGAATGATGAAACTAAGAGGAATCAAGCAGATCTTGACCTCTTTGGGGAAGTTAGTAAATGACTTGGGAAATGAGAATAAGGGGAAGTTAGTTATGTCTAGCTCGAGCTCCTCCAGATGAAAAACTGTCTGATAACTGTGATCTGAAAAGATATAAGACTTTAAAATACAAGATTGATCATGAATCATCATTCTGCAACCTCACAACTACCTACCCGGCCTACCTTACTAACATTTTTTCTTCTTTTTGGGTGGGTGTACATAGACTTGCAGATGCTGATTTAAAATTTTTCTTTTGAATGCTCTCCTATCTAAATCTACACTTATTTCTGCCAAGGGCCCAGATTAAGCAGTTGGGTCCCTGTGATTCTCTACCTATCTACAAATCTGCCAAGATTAAACTGTTTGGATAGATACATTCTCTATATTCTAAACAGGAAATTGAAACCTAGGGAGACCAAGATTAGACTGTTTGAATCTCCCTTTAAATACTCTTCAAAACTGGAACAACTCATCAAAATTGGAATACAGCAGTGCCATTTGGACTAGCACAGTTCATGGCATCTTGTGGAAATATGGAACACTGCAGCCTGCAAAGTATGACATATTTGGCATGTAAAAATGTCAATCATGAAAGATGAAACCCTGTTGCAATAGGAGGCTAACACGCAAGGAAAATTTTAAGGATGGAAAATTTTCTTGAAGTTTAAAACATTGGCGAATCTCACTAATCCCTAATATGCAAATTATAAATGTTTATTGATATATTTGTAAAATTATTCAAATTTATAATTATTTTATATATAGTCTCTATATAATGTTGGCGATTTTTAAGGTAAAATAATTTTATATTCTAAAATTTGGGCGAATCATCTTTTATAAAATTGGAAATTGGCGAATCTTTTTTGTGGAAAAATCATGGAAAATTAGCCCACTGGGCGAACATTAGCCCCTAAAATTTTCCATGCTAACACACGCAAGTCCCCCACAGACTCTTTTATAGTCCTGTGCTCTCTTTCAACTGCTTGGAGCACTGAGAATGTGCTCCCTATGGCTAGTCAAGTGGCCGCACCACCTGTGCGAGACTTCAATTCACCTTCCAGCCTAGTCCGTGGGCACTCCTCAATTAGCTTTGCGACAGTCAACGTTGCGTGTTCTTCCTTATGTGGTGCGCTCCCCTGGTTACTTTGTTTCGTAAGGTGCAGTTGCAGCCATGGTAGCAGAGTCACAAATTCTTGGTGACAATCTTTTAATGCAGTAGTATGGCTGTCTGTATATTGTCTTGTCATTCTTAGTTTATCGACGAGACATGCTTGTGTGATTTCGTTTTCCAGTTTCTTTATCTCCGTCCATTAACATTATTTTCTTCCTCAATCGTACCCGATCTTCTTCGAGTTCACGAATTTTAAGGTTCCCTTGCCGAATGGCTTCCTGAATCCGCATATGCTCACTCTCACGTAGCCACATAATTCCTTCATCCTGGTCCTCGCGTACTATCCCAATTGTGGGAGTTATTGCGTGAGGATTCCCTTCCAAAAAAATTATGGTCTCGACTCTGCTCCTCAGCTTCGGAGTCATCTCCACACTCAGGTTTTTGCACATGGCCCTATAGGCCCGTCAAACCGCTAGCACGTGCAGGTCCCAATTAGTTCATCTCGCCTGGTGAACCATATTCAGAACTCCACATACCTTATTGAATTCTTCCACATGGAATGTTTGTGGTGCGGTTCACCTTTCTTGTTACTACGTCCTGTTTCGATTTTCAATCCTGAGTTTGGGGTGTGCTTGTGTGGGTTGCACAGCACATGTCTGTACCCATCGAGACAAGTAGGCGCACAAGTTTCTCCATCCTTGCTGACCAAATTTTATTCGTAGCTGAGGGCTTCCAAACCGTAGGTGCACCATCCTTCTACATCCGCGCCAGTACTCAAAATTTCCTTGATGTGTATCCCACCACTGTGTAGGTGTTGCACGTAGTGCCCACTTCAACGCATCGAACCGCTACTATTCTGGTGCTGCACTTTCAGATTTTCTCAGGAATTCATCCACTGCTGTCAATCCATCATATGTCAGTAGCTGTCTTGCCTCTATTTTCATGCAACGCAATGATCTAACCATCATGTTGCAATTCAGTGTTATCACTTCATGCAACCGATTCTGTCATCGCTCTATTTCTTCATCTGAATCCGAAGTGTAGGAGCTTTCATGTTCCCACGAGATCCTCCCATCTATAGTCAGATTCACCCAATCCTGGTCTCACATAGTTTTCTTGTAAATATAACCAAGATCATCATTGTGCACTAGTTCAGTGTAGCACGCTCCTTCGACTGGGTCCAGTGGGACTACTACGCGTAGTGACTTTTTCTCGAAGATCATTTTACGCTTCTTCAGGTTGATGACTCCATTCATATCAGTGGCCCAACCTATTCCTAACAATGCAGGATAAGTAATTTTGTCATCGACAATCTCTATTACTTCAAAATCCACGTACGCGCTCACGCCTTCAATATCAACTGTTACCCCTTGCAACCTCCCCATGGACAAAATATTCTGTTGGTTCGCCATTCGTAATTGAATAGGGGACCATTGCAACATGGGCCTGCCCATGTGTTCCCATGTTTTCTTGGGTAATACATTCATGTCCAAACTAGGATCTAGGATTACTTGATCCATTTCATACTCACCAATCTGTGCAATCAACCTCATTTCCCTTCTAGTGTGTAATGCATGCTTCCCCAATTTCTAGACTACGTGCAATTCTCTTGACCCCGCACACCTGGTGATCAGTTCCTGTAGTCCTTTAACTGCCTTGCGGTCATGCAAAAGTTTTATGCATGTCTCCAAAAAGGTAGTGAGCATTGAAGGATCAATTCCTAGCTCTGGTTGATCTTTACTACCTGAAGTGGAGGCCTCTGTGAAGCTTTTCTTAGCTTCCATGTATGTCTCCTTTGCGCGTTCTAAGTCAAACTTAGGTTCCTTTGTAGGAGTCTTGTGAACCCACATACTGTCCTCTTGTTGCTTCCCCATATCATCTCCCATGGTCGTAACACTTCTGAGCAGCATTTTTACATTCAGGTCCTCTTTGCACTGCTCAGACCTCATCATTTGTATATTCTGAGTCGGGGGAGGCTAGAATACCCCTTTTTCATGAATCCTCGTGATCAACGTAGGACAGTATATTGTTTCATGATCAAACTTAGCATAATACAAACAGGATATCCTCATCGAGTTGGTACAATTTCGGGCATAGTACCCTGGTCCTCCACAATTGTAACAAATTAATTGTCCGCGGCCCCTTCTTGGTCCCATTCCACCTCATCCTCGACCTCACCCCTAAAATCCAATGTGTGCCATCCCCGCATCTAGGTCGAGGGCTCGCGTTTTGGTCTGCACCCTATAGGCAGGGGTCAGATCCATCATTAGCTCCTAACTATGGAAAGTGTGCTCATTGTGGCCTACTAATCTGTAGAAATTACAAAACAATTGTTGGGGTGTTTGTGTATATTTTTGCAACAAATGACAATTATATGTCATTTGTTTCCCTCCTATTTGACAGATCGCGCACCATAAAGCGGGTGCCGCACTCAGCCCTGCCTGTGCCTCCGGTCTCAACGGCATTGGCCCTCTTCCTGCCAAGTAGTTCGCGAACACTGGACAGTGATCCTTGTCATGGCCCTGGCCTTTACATTTTATGCACCATACTTCCTCGTGCACCTCTGGCCACGGTGCCCTATCCTGTTTCAAACTTTGGATTTCTAAACACAGATTTTGTAGTTGCGTGTGGATTTTTTGAACTCCCAACCCAAGGTATTATATCGGGGTCTCATGTAATCTCATTGCCATTACCAACGCTTTGACTTGGGTGGAAAGTTTCTATTGTGACAGCGTCATCCTCAAGTGCGATGTCAGAGATGCTACAAACCATGCGCGATGTTGTCCATCTGTCAACATCATATTGGATTCGCGGATCGTACTCTTCAGCTGTTGATCCAGATCCCGGGGAATCTCACCTGGGAGCATCGTGATTTCTTTAAACCCGATAATTGATTGTGTTTCTGACTTTGGCCTGCTAAATTCCCTGTTCAGCATGTTCTGGATCTCTACTATCCTTTCATTTGGGTGATCGTTAGAGTGCTTGATATACCATGTTAATGCGCGATCCTACGATGCGCTCACCAATGTAGCCTTCTTAATATTTTCATCCGTGACACCTTATGCTTCCCATACTACTCTTACCACGAACCATAATTAGTTATGATCTTCATTCCCTACTCCTATGAATACTGGTAGTTTGATCCTGCTCGCCATACTGAACTATGGAGGTGGTGGAGGTTGAGTGCGTGGAGATGGAGGCGTCGGAAAAACTAGTGTCTTTTCGATCTGCTAGTCCCACTAGGATTGGTAGCTATCCTAGAAACAAGCAATCAAAGCAATTTACGATTTCCTTTATGTATGATAGATAAGAGAGGAGCAAAGAGACCAACCTAGATCTTCCACTTGACTCCTTACTTGATTTCTCTCTCCCTTGATAGAGCTTGCACCTCTTCTCCTATTTAGCCCGCTCAATGAATACCTGTAGAGACAAAGTAACAAAACACCATCAAAGCATCTCGATCTATTATATCATAAATAATGCAGAATCATAAATAAATTGATCATACAATGGCATTCACAAATAACAACATTCACAAATACACGATTGTATGGAGGAAAAATCAAAGAACTTTATTAATAGTAGAAGGGAGAATTACAACCCAGCTATCTAATCCAGCATCATCCTCCCAGCATCAAAGCCCTCTTCACCTCATGAAAAGCAAGATCACCCAACAATACAATGCCTTTTCTCAAAGACAAACTATTAGCACTTCCTTACAAATTACCAAATTCCAGCCTCTAGATCTCTCAGATGAGGGATCCATTTATAGATGTCTGCAAGGGTGTGAGTCATCTCTGGGTTTTTTATTAGTGTCATTCCACTTGTTTTTCTTGGTTCCACTTGGAGATTTCTTGGATCTATTACTCATCCCTAGGTGAATTCAGAGATGCAAGTGTCATAGGAGAAGTTTCTAGAAGATTCCATGAGCATCCACTTAGCAAACTGTCTCGAAAATTTGTCCATCCTCGCTCGTCGCACCCTACAGAAGTCCTCTTCAGTATGCATCACACTTGGCTAGTGTAGAAGTCAGTATGCATCACACCTTGATAGTGGGGCAGTAAGTATGGTCTAGTTTTGGCCAGTTCTGAGTGGTTTTTTAGGTGGAACTTCTGGGGAATGATGTAATTAGTTGACTATGATCCTTTAGGGTATGAAACAACACTTTTAGGGTTTAAAGAGCCCTTGGTTTATCAACATATAGGATTGGGGTTGTAGTGCCCAAATATGTCTATAATAGTTGCCCCCTAAAGCATGAAGTTGTAAATATTTTGATGTCAGGTGAAATGCTTTATCATGAGGATCCGAGGTGTTCGAATTGGAAGGTGACCTGTATAAGATACAATAAAATACATCATCATCATATTATTTTCATGAGCTAGCTGAGGTGGGCATTCCCATGCTCATCTTTGTAAATTCATTTTCATGTACATAGGATAGATAATTGTCTGCAGTCGCAAACTGGTTCTTCATATGAAGAGTCATCTTCCCTGGTTCTGTGCAACTTTTGTGTACATTTGATGTCTTTATATCCCTGAATATATCGCAGCCCAGATGGATGAAACTAGATCTGGGGCCTTCAAACTCGTTCAATCTTCGCTCGATGTACAAGTTGATCCATGTGAAAAGATGTCCTGAAGTCGAACATGGAAAGACATTGCCTGATTACCAGCCAATAATGTAAGCTGTTAACAGGCACGAGAGGAATCCCCGATAATGATAATGACCCTCAAGGTACTATAGTACAATTCACTTGGTGTGAATATATGATCTGATGTCGAACACCATGCAAAATACTTCGGTCGAAGGCCATTAATGTAAACCTATTGCCAAAAGTGAGAAACTTGCCATTGAGGTATGCAAGCTTCAAAGTACTGAAAGGGTTGTTTCTAAGTCAACTTCTTGGATAATGAGCTGATGTCAAAAAGGAGTGACTCGTCGTAGGAGGGCCTTACTGTATCCCACATCTACGACACGAAATGAAGAAAATGATTTTCTGGAGATGAAAACGATCGACGACACACAGTTCAGGAATGGCGGTCATGAAAAATGGAGGTTGAAGGTATTGTAGTGGATGAGGCATTGACTGGATGGTGAATTCTCTGGATGACTTCTCTTGAACATATTGGTGACACTGAGATGGATTGGTAGCGTTAACCCCAAAATATGGATGGTATGGAGGACCAATGGTGATATGACCGATGAATGGACTAACCCAACCCGACTCAATCATGGTGATGGAGTGAAAGTGTCATGTTCAAGAGTGACCTGCTACCATAAAATTATTCAAGTTTTCTTCCCTTTTTGCCCAGTCATTTCTGACCAGTAACTCTTTATTTTTTTCAAGCTTGAGGAGGATAACATATGCTTTTTCTATAATTTTCCTTTCGGGCAAACCTGTCGCTATGTTTTAGCGAGTCTAGTGATAGTGAAACTCATTCTTGTCTGGGTGGACAAGTTTGTCGCTATTGTTTTTACGAGTTTAATGACAAATACAACTGGGTACTTTTCATGTTTAGAGAGTTTGAAAAGCGATGAAAAGAGAACTCCAGTAGTTCTTTTTTGTAGCATAATCCCTTAAGTCCAAAAGAGATTAAAACAATACAAAATGGATGACTTCTCCGATCACTTTAGCGAGCCGAAAAAACAAGTGTTGAACTTTTTCATGAGATAATCCCTCAAGCCTAAAAATTTTAAAATATATAGGAGAGATGGTGCTTCCAATCACTTTAGCAAGCTGGAGAGGCAAATTGCTCGACAATCTTTTTATATTTAGTGAGTCTGAAAAGGGTTTAAAGTGGACTCGTTTTTGAGGAATTTGTGGTATTCGGGGTAGCAACTAGTTCCATGTAATCTTGGAACTTCTCAAAGCATGGTGATGTGAAGAGGGTGGCTAACAAGGCCACACATCACAGCTGTTCCTAAAAATGGTAAACAATCAAGTGGAAGCATATGATCGGCCAAATGGATGGAGGTGATGGAGGAAACACAACCAAGGTTCAAAAGGGCTGATATAATTGCGATCACAAGAGTTATTTACTGAAGGTGGGTTCTTTTTTTAACGATCTTGAAATCTGGGGGAACATATGCTCAGTTGGCAGGTTTATTTTTTAATGAGCTTGAACCTTACGATAACATTGCTCATTTAGCAGGTTCATTTTTTAATGAGCTTGAACCTTGTGGAAACATTGCTCATTTGGCAGGTTTATTTTTTAACGAGCTTGAACCTTGCGGAAACATTGCTCACTTGGCAGGTTCATTTTTTAATGAGCTTGAACCTCGCAGAAACATTTCTCATTTCCTTTTTATGTAGGCTAGAAACGACCAAACTACAAAGCTAAAAAAACACTAAAACGCTAAGGAACTACTGAGGTTAGGTAGGATGGTTACATCAACAGTTTAGAAAAAACACTTCCTTTGCTTTGTCCGTAGCACAGACAAAGGTGAATGGTGGATTAGACCAATCACCTAACCTAAGAAGTTGAAAACTAAAAATCTAAAAAGCTAAAAAAATGAAATTGGTCATTTTTTGCTTGCATAAAAAGGTTTGCATGCCCCTAGGCATCGAGAAAAGGAGAGTCTCTAGGTAACCATATGGAAATCACTACAGTTAAGTAGTATTGTTTTTGTCAGCGGAGCCGATGAAACACTTCCTTGGCTTTGTCCATCAAATAGACAAAGGTGAATGGTGTGGGACAACACTTCCAATCACATAACCTACAGGGAAACCTATCTTTTCAGCTGGGTTTGTCCGCCTAAGCAGACCAGGGTGCATGCCCCCTAAGCTTTGTTACATTCACCAGACTACTCGCGGTAATTAGGTGGACGGAATGAAGGTTGAAGAGACATTCTCAATGCAAAAGGACCATTTAGGGATGATGTTTGACTTGAAGCTGTTCTTGAACTGGGAAATGAAAGTTGGTCAACAGTGACAATTTTTCCTTCATGCAGGAAACACATCACTTGAAAGAGTATCGAAACAATAGCTTCCATGTTATAAACATTGTCATGTCTGAGGAGTAGGTTGTAATCTAACGGTCCTTGGACTACCATCATGTTCAAGTGACTGTTTTTCCTTGTCAAAGTTATTGGCAACTTGGGAAGGACCCCTAATGATCGAGTGGTTCCTTTGTTAAAGCTTGACAAATTCTATGTAATAGGCATAAGCGATGGTGAACCAAGCACTTTCCAAGTAGTTGAGGAAAGGATACTCACTTATGCCCCTTCATCTATGATAGTGAAGACACGATCATTTTGTAAACTTGTACTATGATCCAGAATGGTACATTATAAGGAAGGCAAGATCTTGCTAGTCGATTCCAATCAAAGGAAGCGATTAGACTGCTTGGAGGGGGTACCGAATAAACAGGTGAAATAACCCCTTGAGTAGTGAGAACTGGGGAATTCTCTTTCGGTTGTGAAGGAATAGGTGGATTTCCCCCAAGTTCATCAGACTCTGAAGTGACAAAAAGAATTTGAGCAGTATCATTCTCACTCTCTTTGGGAATGATATCATCTAAAGGTGGACTTTCTGAAGGTAAGACTGGGTCAATTGTTATCTCGACCTGCTAACTTTGGTCCGATATGGACTCAGAAGATTCACTTTCAATGATAGGTGTTTTGACCAACAGTTTAGTTAAGTCAATCGGATTTTCAACTAGTAAAGGACTAGGGGAGAGTTTCTTGTATCTAGGTGGAAGTCACTGCGGTGAAGTAGGATGGTTATGCAAGACTTCTTTGGCTTCATCCAAAAAAGGACAATGGGGAAGAGTATGGTTCCCTTCACATAACTTACATGGAATTTGGACCTTTCTTCTCTACCCATTATTACTAGTTGATGGTGTGCTATCAACTTTATCACTAGAGGTTGACTACACCATTTGGTGTGAACTAGGGGACCATTCTCTCAAGATCCAATGAATGCACGAACATTCTCAATGTAAATGGTCTCCTCTACAATTTATGCATGGATCTTTAGGTTTGAAAATCTTACTGTGCGGATTTTCCCCGGACGCTACATGGTTGCCCCCTTGCTTAACTGACTTCTTCTTCTTCTTCTCAGGCACTTGGTTACTAGCATCACTATTTTCACTAAGCAAAGATGAAGAAGGGGAAGGAGAAACAAATGAAGAGGAAGGTGAAGGGTCAACTTTAGTATCAACTGAATGCTGATTCGATTGCTGAGGAATCACGGTGTTTTGAACGATAGAGGTTGAGAATAGCCATACTGGCAGGCCAATAGTAAGTCCCAGAAGGGACAAAGTGGCCATATGAGGTGCACCAATATTTCCCTAAGATGTAAAAGGACTAGGAATCCCCTCCAAAGGGATTCCTTGATTGGTGGGCTCCATTATCTCAACCTAAGAGCAACGAAGGAATAGGGATGTTATTCCGAATTTAAATAAATTTTATTGATGCTTTGACACAACTTTTCTTTTTCAATTTTTAAGACTCAAGAAAAAGCTAAATATGACTCTAGTCCCCTTCGATTTTTAACAAGCCTGAAGTGACAAGTGCTTAGATGGACCTTTTCTTTTAGGGAGTCGAAAAGGAATGAAAGTGACTACTTTGGAGATCTAGACAGAGGGATTACCAAACCAATCGCAAAACTGCAAAATACACCTTGGTGATAAATTAAAGAGAAATTACCAAGGACTTATGTATGGCAATCAATCTTCCTGAATGTTGTGTTCAGCGCATTGTGATCGATAGGGTGGCAAACATGGCTTCTATGGATAAAGGATATCAACTTATTTTGGTTTCCCAATATATAATCGACGGTATGGGGAGCACAAGTCCGTGCTAGTAGTTGTCATATCAAAGAGGAGGAATCACCCAACCTTTGATGAAAATGATAGTTACTAGATTTTACGACATCGGGACACATCTCTAGCCTAGACCTCTAGATATGTTGCGTTATGTTCCAAAGCGTTGTTAAGTTCATTGAAATTTATTTTAGAGTTGATCTTGTTTAGAAGCTTGTATTTCAAGGTTCACCATGTGATGTAGGTGTAAAATTCCTAAATATGTAATCTAAAATGATAAACAATCATTGTTTATTTTTAGCAATGAAAATCCTAGCTACTAAGGAAAGAAGATTACGATTCTTCCAAACAAAGAGAAAAGAGCACACACTAAATGCACTTTTCCTAAATCATTTTTCACACACAATCTAAATGCAAATGCAAATGCATGTATTTGTTTTTCATTCCCTTTAATGTGAATAATGCCAAAAGGAAAACTAAGTATAGATCTGAAATACTTTCTTCAAAGCGACACTTCGACAATTTCTCTTCAAAATGGAAGGAAGACTAAATGACACTTTTTGATTTCGAATAGAGAGTTCTTTTGACACTTCATGATATCAAAAAATCAAATCAAATATATGACAAAAAGTTCAATCGACTATCCAAGGAAGGAGGACTCAACGACACTTCACTTTTTGATACAAAACGACAGTTACAACACTCTTTTGCACCAAAATGACAGTTGGATTTAAGAAACTTTTTGACAACGAATTGAAAATGATGGAAAAATACATAAAAACATTTGCTAATCCTAATCAATGGAGGCTGAATTATGTAAATTAAGGAGGCTTCAACAATGAGGTACTCTTCATAAGCAACAAAACAATTGAACAGAGCTGAAAACAAGGAAAAAAAACCCAAATTTCAAGGAGAGAAATAGGACTTCTCAGTCATCGCACCTGTGCTTCACAGAAATAGGGATGCATCTCACCTAATACACTCTAGAAGTACGATGCATACTGGTTTCCAGTGACAGACAATGCGATGGGCCAGGGAGCACAACTGAGGTGGGTTTTGGCTCAAATTTTCAGTTGAATTCAGTGAGTTAAGCTGAGCTATTATGGACAGTAAAGAACAAAGTACAGGGGTATGATCTTGGAAGGTTATTGAGCTACCAATAGGGAATTAGAATGCTTGTAAGTCAAATGTTCAAATTATAAGCTAAACCGGAGATTGACTGAAGCAGCATTCATCTACTTTGCAATTGCAGAGAAAAAGCAGTTCAAAGGCTATATGGCTAACTTTAGGCTCCGTCTGTAGTTTATAAAATAAACAATCAACAACAAAAAAAAAAACTACTCGATCCCCAGTGGAGTCACCATTTTGTTTCTGGAAAAACTAGTGTCTTTTTGATCTGCTAGTCCCACTAAGATTGGTAGCTATTCTAGAAACAACCAATCAAAGCAATTTGTGATTTCCTTTATGTATGATAGATAAGAGAGGAGAAAAAATACCAACTTGGATCTTCTGCTTGACTCCTTTCTTGATTTCTCTCTCCCTTGATAGAGCTTGCACCTCTTCTCCTACTTATCCTGCTTAATGAATACCTGTAGAGACAAAGTAACAAAACACCATCAAAGCATCTCGATCTATTATATCATAAACAATGCAGAATCATAAATACATTGATCATACAATGGCATTCACAAATAACATTCACAAATACACAATTGTATGGAGGAAAAATCAAAGAACTTTATTACTAGTAGAAGAGAGAATTACAACCCAACTGTCTGATCCAGCATCATCCTCCCAGCATCAAAGCCCTCTTCACCTCATGAAAAGTAAGATCACCCAACAATACAATGTCGTTTCTCAAAGACAAACTATTAGCAATTCCTTACAAATTACCTAATTCAAGCCTCTAGATCTCTCAGATGAGGGATCCATTTATAGCTTTCTGCAACAGTGTGAGTCATCTCTAGGTTTTTGATTAGTGTCATTCCACTTGTTGTTCTTGGTTCCACTTGGAGATTTCTTGGATCTCTTACTCATCCCTGGGCGAATTCAGAGAGGCAACTGTCATAGGAGAAGTTTTTGGAAGATTCCATGAGCATCCACTTAGCAAACTACCTCGGACATTTGTCCATCCTCACTCATCGTACCCTACAGAAGGCCTCTTCAGTATGCATCGCACCTGGCTAGTGTAGAAGTCAGTATGCATCACACCCTGATAATGGGGCAGTCTGTATGGTCCAGTTTTCGCCAGTTCTGAGTGGTTTTTCAGGTGGAAATTTTTGGGAATGATGTAATTAGTTGACTATGATCCTTTAGGGTATGAAACAACACTTTTATGGCTTAAATAGCCCTTGGTTTATCTACATATAAGATTGGGTTTGCAGTGCCCAAATATGTCTATAACAAGGTGACGGAGGTGAAGCGGGTGGTGGTGTGGGTGGAGGTGGTAACCGCGGAATGCGTTGCCTTATCAAACTAACCGCGCTTCTCAGAGAGACCTTAGGAAACTCTTCCTCGCTCTCTCGCGAGGGTGAAATTAAGGGACTATTTTATAATTCTTTGCTACTCTTGTAAATCTTTCTGCTCCGCGTAATGCCAAACATTAATGTATTCGCATGACCATTTTTTCACACAATAGCATCTTAATCCAAGTATTCAAAGATTTAATATACTTACCTCGCAGTCCTTTGAGAAAGCGTCTTTCTACCTCACTGTAGCTCACAGTCGTGTCTATCAAAAGCTCAGTGATAAATCCCCTTATTATCCGGTCAAGCCAATGTTCCACAAATCATACAATCTTATCTTCTGATGCTTCTAGTTTGCGCACTAATTCTAGAGTCCACACTATTGGTTGGTTGAGCCTACACCTTTCCTGTCTATCAGCTAACTTCACGATCCACTCATACAGCTCAAAAGGAAAGGATGCAAAGACAATCTCATGGATTTTGGTATACATGTAGCACTCCAAGAACTTTCCCTTAGATACTTGCAGAGATCTGCTTTCCTGTGTCACGAACTCATGAATCTTCTTGTCCAACCACTCTTCAATTTCCTTCTTTGTTGGGTTCCAGTGGCACGACATCAAACATCCCTTATGCAGATCCCAGTCCTAGCAACAGAACCATTTGTTGCCTTAGTGGGGCCTGACCCAGGTTCAAAAGTGATTTAGCCAAGCAAATCTTGGTATTACTAGCCCTTTCAGCAACAGTTTGTGAAGCGCGGACTGAGGTCTCACCTTAAGTAGTATGGCAGGGTGTTGGAACCAGGTTTCTGCACCCTGGGGATGTCTGATAGGAGGTGATTGGTATGTGGTCCAACCTTCGCACTTACTATGTTACGCGGATTAGTGGGCACCTTGCGCCCTGCAATACTATCTTCGCGCAATTCTAGCCACCGTGCGACCCGTGTTATTTACCCAAGTCTTCCTTAATTAGGCCCTATTGGCTAATTACTTAGATTATTTTCATATATAAGCATTCATACAGGTACATATCAATTGCGCGTAGTAAATAAACAGAGTAAAAGTAATGTATAACATCAAAACACAGATTGAAGAATAGATGCACATAGTAAACTTCTCTTTATTAACTTCCAATCCCAAGTATAGACCTGACTCCACCCTGTGCACTCAGCTGCAGGGGTCTGTGCACTTAGCTGCAGACTCTACTAGGACTTTGCACACTCAGCTGCAGAGCCTCTTCCTACTACTATGACCCAGTACACTTCAGATTCAACTCTAACCTCGAACCATGCCCTTGATATTCTATCTATTATTACTTTCCTTTACACTTAAAGCCTCCCTCTATTTATACAATCCCATGGTCCGCAGACCATGGGTAGGTTGACACAACTTTACATTAAATTACAATATTCTAGGGCGGATAGCGCTATGACTCATCCTAGACTTCGCGCTCCACGCCCGCAATTTGTCGAGTCTTATAATCTAATTAACCAAGACTTGGGCTATGAGCCCCAAAAGCATGTTGTGGGGGATCCCATGCCCAAAATTCCCTCCTTGATTAGATCTAAGGAATTTGATTTTTCAATCTAATTCATTTTCAACCAAAGCTTTGAAGGCTTTGAACTTTTCAAATTCTTCATCTTTATGCTTTAGAAGACTTGTCCAACACATTTTGGAAAAATCATCAATGGACAAAATAAACTATTCTTTTCCACGAGGTGACCTTTTCCTTGATGGTCCACATAAATTAGTATGGACAAGTTCAAGAGGCTTACTAGTTGACCCTTCTTTTTCAATGAAGTGACCTCTCGTTTGCTTACTAAATTGACATGGTTTGCATATTGTATTTTCAAGGATGCTGATATCTAGAAGATCACGAACAACCTTGAATCTGCATGCTTTTCTTATTTGGTAAAAGCTTAGATGTCCCAATATTCTATGCCACAGCCAGTTTTCATCATTTTTGCTTAGATAGCACTGTTGTTGTCCTCCCTTGAGTATGTATAAGTTTTTTGGAGTTTGTGAGAGACTTTTCAGTGAAAATCACATGGAGTATCATTTGTCGACGCGTTTCGAACCAACTAGTGTGGTTCATCGTCAGGACAAGTTGAAGAAATAGATCCAGCTTAGCATGATAAATAGCCTGAGCAGAGTCTCCAATGGTTAGATTGATTAACGACTAATTTTGACCTTAGGAGCTAGGTCAAAATTATAATTTATTAATTTAATATTTTTACTATTTTTATTATTATTTTTCTATGGAAATAAGTTAAATTAGGTAAATGGTTGGTTTTAAAAAGGAATTTATTTATAAAAATTAATAAATATAATTATAATACTAGGTTATTAAAAGTTAGGATTAATCATTTCAATGGTTGATTTGAAAAGAAAAGAAAATTTATTTATTTATTTAAATTATTTAATAATTAATATTGGTATTATACATATATATACATATTTTTATACTTAAAATCATAATAATAGGTTGACGAGTATTTTTATTCAATCATAATTTAATGGTTAGTTTATTCAAAAGATGTTATGTTAGTTAGAAAATTAGTTAAAAATAATTAGATTAGAATTTCAACGTAAAATTAGTTATATAAAGGACCTTAAGGTAATGTAAAATATATATATAATTAATTGAAAAGGGAGCCGATTTCTAAGTACTATCAAAGTTAAAAGCAAATTGGAAAAAAGTAACATTAAAATTTTAAAATAAATAAAAGGGAACAATAATTAAATAATATTAAATAAATAAAATCAGTTCAAAATAATGTCAGTTAAAAAAATAAATAAATAAATAAATATAAATAAAAAATAAAATAATAAAAATAAAAATAAAGAAATAAAAATAATAAATAAATAAGTAAATAAATAAATAAGTAAAAATGAAATAAAGTAATAATAAATAAAAATAAAGATAAAAGAAAAAACCTAAAGAGGAGGGCGAATAAACGACTAGGAGGAGAGTGCATGGACCAACACCTACTGACTTTCCAGCCATCCTCTCTATTGAGATTGCTTGGAGTTATTGTACCTTGGATCATGGTTTCTCCTGTATCAAGCTCACGAACAACACATCCATTTGATCGAAACATTACTTCAATTCCTTGATCACACATTTGACTGACACTCAAAACATTATGATTTAGACCATCTACATACATAAAATTCCCATCTTTAACCTTTTCTTTCAAGAAAACAAAGCCTTTAGTTTTTATGATAGCAGGAGTGTCATTTCCAAATGAGACATTCTGTTCTTTTTCAAAGGCATTATATGAGTGAATTTTTTCTTTGTCACCTGTCATGTGTTTTGAGCATCCATTATTGATGTACCACTGATTTTATTTTCCTACTACATACAAGGCTATACCACATCTTTCGGTTTGAGGTTCTTTCCTTCTCCATATCTTGGGATTTAATGGAGTTTGCTTCTTTTGAGATGTTTGCTGAAATTTGCTCCTGCATTCAGATTCTTCATGGCCAAAGTTGTTACAAATTGAGCATTCTATTTCATTTTCAAGAAGAGAAAAGTTATTGTAGGAAATTTTCTTGATCCTTGTCACATTCCTTTGATTTCGTGCTTCTCTAGTCATGATGGTTTTGTAAGCAACACATTGAGCAGCTTTGTGTCCAAAATTATGACATGAAAGACATTGTCCATTAAAGAAGTTCCTGCGATTATCGAATCTATTGAACTGGTGATTGTAGTTTCTATTGATATTCATCTTTGGAGCGAATTGAGTATGATTTACCTAAGGTTGGTTGTGGCTTCTATTCATCCCTGAAGCAAATTGAGTATGATTTACCTGGTGATCTGCTTTATGCCTTTGCTGACGATTGTCATATTGTTCACTGTTCTTTGCTGCATCAAGATAGCTTTTAGTGGAGGTTGATGGCTTCTGTGATTGAGATGCTTCTTCAGTATATCCAAGACCTGTCTTTATCAGAGGAGAACACTGCACTTTGATAATTTCATTTAAGGTTTCTGATCCTTTAGCAAATCTAAGATTAAGAGATTTCGTTTTCTCAAGATCCTTTCTTAGACCCACAATTTCACATTCTAGTTTTTCATTGTGTTTTTATTTTCAGCAAGTTGGTATGTCAAGGTATCTATAATCATATTCTTTTCTTCTAAACAAATTTTGAGTTTAGATATTTCTTCATGAAGGTCATCTTCTTCTAAAGCATCCCAAAAATTATCATCGTCATAAGCCATTAGAAGTCTATAGTCATTACTATTTTCATCTTCATCACTATTTGATAAACCATCACTATCTTCATGAGTATAGTAGCTCTTTTTGCTTACAACTTGTTTTCTATTCCATTTTTCATATTCCTTCTCTTTTTCATATTTATCTTTATGAGGACATTTCGCAGCATAATGACTGACTCTACCACAGGGAAAGCATTTGAAGGGTAGTTTACCTCTAAATCTTCAGGAACACTGTTGAAGCTTCTTGACAAAGTTTACTTCATCTTCTTCTTCTAAAATATGTCCTGATTAATTGAGTTCTTCATTTCCTTTTGTTGAAGCTTTAAATGCGGCTTCTCTCATATCTAATGGACCTCCTTTTCACATTTCAAAGGCAGTTAAGATTCCATGAAGCTGTGTCATAGTGATAGTCTGCAGATCCTGTTTTTCTTCTATGGCAGACACTTTTGATTCAAATTTAGCAGACAAGGATCTTAAAACTTTCTCAACTAAAGTAAATTCCTTTATATCTTCACCAAGATTATTCATACAATTGACAACCTCATTTATACGTAAGAAGTAACTAGCTATACATTCATCATTGTGCATCTTAAGAGTTTCATACTGAATTTTGAGAGTTTGAAGTTTAGTACATTTTACCTGAGAGTCTCCTTCTTAGCTCAGAATGATTTTGTCCCATATTTCTTTGGCTGATTTGAGCTGCATGACTTTGACAAACTTTGATTGTGACAGACTTCCCAATAAAGTATTGACAACCCTGGCATTGGTTTCATATTGCTTTTTACCTGTCGTATATGTAGGAATTGTTGTTCAAAATGTATATCCTCCTTCCAAAATTTCCCAGACATCTGTTCCAGGAGATTGTAGATAGTCTGTGGTTCTTATTTTCCAATAAATAAAGTTTCTCCCATCAAAGATTGGCAATCTAATGGATCTCGCGCTTTCCTGATTACTCATGATGATGGATCTCCCTTCAAGCAATCAAGCTTCTTCTGAAGGACCTACTCTGATACCAATTGTTGGAAATAATACTGAGAGGGGGGTGGGTGAATCAATATTATTAGATCAATAATTTTATTTCCAAAACATATTTGTATACACTACTTCAGCTAAGTGAACTAGCGTGTACACGTGACTGTACTTAAAGCAACCACTATATATGCAGAGAACTTTTGATTTAGCCAATTTATCATGCATTGAATGTTAACCAATATATCATAGATTTATTAGATAGTCTAGTCAAAGCAGAATAAAGCATCACACATAAGCAATACACATGAACACCAAGATATAAGGTGGAAACCCAATGTGGGTAAAAACCACCTACTGCTATCGTCTCTGTCTTCTTTTAATATTAAGAAAATCTATTTACAATCTTGTACTACTGCAGACTCATACCAATATGTAGGCTTCTCCCTATAGATGGTTACAACCTTCTCTCATTCTCCAGCTTCTACTAGAAGGGAGCTACAACCACCTAACTCTTATACTAGCCGATATGTTTACTAGTACGTAGGCGGTGACCTATAGAAGGCTACAACCTTCTTTCTTCCTCTAAGGACCATGTTTCATAAATTTTGTGACTGGATCCATCAACAACATCATAACTGCAATTCAATCATCAAATACATTTGCATCAACCAATCACTTAAACTCAATCATCACTTTCTAAATCAACCACAACTGAATCAATCAATCGCTTTGACAACCCATCGTCAAATCATAATCTATCTGATCATTCAGAATACTGTCACCAGAAACCAAACCAAAACCCAAAACTCTACAACGGAAAATAGAAACAACTGAAACATACTTTATAAGGTATACGCTACTTCCATGTGTTGAACCAGCGTGTATACGCGCTTTTATCAAAGCCAACCACTGTATACATCTACAAATATTAATTCATAATTATGTAGCTATTCCAGACTTCAATTATACCTAGATCATAATATTTACAGAATAACACATGCGTCAGTATTCAGATCTAGACTATACATGATCAAGCCACATAATGATAATTCATTTCAAGCCTTAAGATCTTGATCCATCATTAAATATTATCCCTCATTAACGCTAAGGTTCATCTTAGGTTCAGATCAAGCACAACACCATAAGCCAATAACCTGCATACTAGATCTCACACTTCATCAGATACTCCATACTTGCACACTTGGCCTAATGATCTTCTCCTCCTTATATAGTTTTAGGCCTTTCTCAATACTGTGGACCAAAACCACTTAGGACCAATACCTTGGACCAAATACCTAGGGTCAATACCTCGAACCAAATACCTTGGACCAATACCTTGGATCAAAATAACTTTTACCAAATACCTAGGGTCAATACCTCGAACCAAATACCTTGGACCAATACCTGGGATCAAAATAACTTTGACTAAATACCTCGGACCAAAAACTTAGTTTTCCAAGATATACACACTTTTCCTTCTATGAAAGTGTGTGCGTATGTATACATTACTTGTGTTCAGTGAACCTGCATGTATACATAGCTTGGTCAAGGTGAACTTGTGTATACCTCTCTTTCTTCATTCTTTGTAGTCTGATCTGTAATTCTTTGTTGTTGACATGTTGTACTATGATCTTTCATCTGAGTGAGTTGCGATCAAGGACAACACCTGTATCAAAATGCCAACACTATTATAGCAAGCCATGGTCATCCCAAAATCAAGGGACGTCCTCCAATAAGATTTTTTGGGTGAAGCACAATGAAATCCGTAGGATATTCGCAAGAATCAATCGAGACAACCACTTCATCCAAGACATGATTTGTCTTGATTTTAGATCTGTCATAAAGTTAAAGCATAGTAGGGGTAGGATGAGTGTGAACCAACCAAAGTTGTTCCATGGTTTGCCTAGTCATAACATTAATGGCTTCTCCCAGATCTATTAACACACTAAGGACAAGGGTATCACCTATCTAAATAGAAACAACCAGGTTTCCAGTATCAACATATTTTTCCATTTGAATGCATCCTGTCATTAACTCAGCTGCTCTCCCAACGAACAGAATGGTGTGAAGCTCTACTCTCTTCCTCCCTAGCTTTTTAAGGTAGAGTTCCTTAACCATTTTAGTATATATGGGGATCTCTTTAATAGCCTGAAGCAAAGGAACCTTTACAAAAATATTCCTAAGTTCAGAATTAATGTTAGACTCAGGAGTGTGGTCATATTTATCCATAACTAACCTCTCTGGAAAGGGAGGTCAGCTTGAATAATATGGTAAGGGCTCTGAATGTGTGGGAATGGGTCAAATGGTAACATATTCTTTTGAATGATTTGGAATTTCCTCCTCACTCATCTCCTCGATAATCACCATAGGCTGTTTTAATTTTTCTAAATTTACTACCCTTCTTTATCTTAATTGAAGGTCATTAACCCCAACTGGCATGGTTTGAGGGAAAGGATGCAGTCTAATCGAATGAATCACTTGCACCGATTTATTAATTGGCTTTGGTATAGGTTGTGCAGGCAATTGAGGTGGTTGAAAAGGTGGTGGTAATGGTAATGGTATCATGTCCTAACTCTGCTGAGGTAAGGCTGGTAATGTAGGTTGTGCCATGGGATAAGGTGCATAGGTAGTGGTATGTGACTGTGTAGGTGCAAGATAGGAATAATGAGAATGTGGTGATCCCCTCCATCCTTGTTGCCAAGGTGGAGGTGATTTTCCATATTGAAAATTATGCCCATGCTTCCAAGGTTGAGAGTAATTTACATTTTGATAGGAATATGGTGGTGCATTATAACCAGAAAAATACGGTGCATGTTCAGGGATCATACCTGTACTTACCTAAGGCCATGATTTCCATGCTCCCATAGCATGCAATGGCTCATGTCCATGTTGCTCTCCTTTGAATGTTGCTTACAGTCTCGACATAGAAGGGCATTCCTTGGTAGGATGTTTCCATGTACATATCACACAATTATTAACACTCTTAATATTTGTAGGACATTCACATAAAATATGTTTTTTTCTACATTTTGGACAATAAATGGACAATGACTCTTGTTCTTCTACTAATTTTTGCTGAAATTTTAAAGAGTCTATTTGTTTGTTAATAGTATTCATAATTTCAGTTTTCATATTGTCCATTTTATTTTCTAAACCAATAATCATAGCATACGTAGAAATTTTTTTGTTATTTTTACTTTGAATTCCTCTACTGGATCTAGATTGATTCCGTGAGAACTTCCTGCACAAGTCACAAATCTGATCAAAAGTCTTTTGAGAAATATCCCCTTGTCTTAATAAGTTCAAATTATTTCTAGCATCATCAATAAGTCCTCACAAGAACAAGGTTCTAATAGTACTTAGATCAAATTTATGTTTCGACCTCTAGAGAATATATAAAATTATTTCTAAATAATCTTCCAAAGTCTCACCATCCCCTTGCAGAATAGTGAAGATATCATCTTGCATTTCCCTTATTTTATAATATTCATGATATTTAGTAAAAAATACTCTCTTCATTTGTTCCAAAGAGGCTATAGTATTTCCTCCTAGTCCCATGAACCAGCGTAGAGTTGAATCCTTGAGAGTTGCAAGAAATAGTTTTAGCTTTTGGGCATCTGTAGAATAAGCATAAATCCTACACAATATATCAAATTCAAATAGAAAAGAATCTAGATCTTCATATACCTTACCATGGAAATGGGGAAGAGCGGATGGAAGAATATTCTTCATTTGAACTATTGTATCTGGGTCCACGATCGGAAACCAAAAGGTGGATTGCTCCTCATTTGGCTGGTTCTCACCAGTCCCCTCAGCATGGTCTTCATGATCTACCATTTTTCTTTCTCCAATCGGACCACTCTCAACAGAATGTGAAAGTTGATTATGGCTCAAATCAATCTTTTGGGTTCCAGTAGTCTCTTTCCTTCCCCTTGCTGGTTGTGTTACTCTTGAACTATTGTTTCTAGAGTCTAGATGAACAGTACTTGTGTGATGGGTATGTATTTTCTTGGAATTTTTGTCTGCGATAGAAGGTCCAACATGAGAAAAATTTCAGATTTATCAGCATTTCTTTGTCCCTTATTGGGCTTCATACCCCTACCTGTTTTAGTTATACATTTTAAAACAAATCAACCAAAAAAGAACCAAACTAAAAAAAAAAATTGTTAGGAAAAACTAAATCAAACGCTACAGAAAAAAAGAACAACACTCAAATTAATTCAAATAAAATCCTTCAAAAAATAGAAGCACACTATGCTAGAAAAAATAAGAGAAGAATTAGCCCTATTGCAGAAAAAATCAAAAGTTTTACCATATTTATTTCAACGCCTCCCCGACAATAGTGCCAAAATTTTGGGTGACAGAGTTACAATTCAGTGAACTCCTTCAACACTTAATTTTTCAAACCAAGGCCATGTAAGCTTCGAGGCGTAGCACAGGAAATGCAAAAGAATTTTGGTTTTAAATTCTGTAAATCCTACTTCTCATCGATTAACTAAATTTTTCAAAATCAACAACAAATAAATTACAAATAAAACCTTTAAGTAAAATTACACCAAGCCACTCTGGGTACTAAATTTACTCAAGAAAAATACTTTCCAAAAACTTTGACAGACAAATTAAAGCATGCCTTGCAATCAATGTCAAAAAGATATTAAAACATAAAGTATGTTCCTATGATTGAATTCCAATGCTTTGAAAATAGAGAGAATGGTTTTCTATTATGCATTTAAATCAATTTCCTTTACCGAAAATATCTCATTCCTGTACCAGAGCAGTGACGTTCTTGTAACGAAATGAGTTTTTTTCCTGCCATAAAAAAATAAGGTCTTACTCAGAAGATGGAACAAAACTCATAAAAAATAAGACCTTAATTTTTTATCGCTTTACATGAGTAAGACCTTATTTTTTATGGCTTTTCTTTTCTTCTCATTGTTCAAAAAGGAGAATTCATCTTTGGTTGCCTTTCATGGAGAAGAGTTGCAACAATAAGACTAACTAAAATCTTGTTGTTTCAAAATCACTCTATTTGATGTGTGACATGAAAACACATCAATAGGTACTTGGGTAATTCTCCTTAGATATATAAGAAAATTCATACTTTCTTTTCTTCTTTTTTTTCAAAAAGTGGAAACCATCCTTGTTGTCCTTGCATGAAGAAGAGTTGCAACATTAGGACTTACTAAAACATATCAACTAGTAATTAGGTAATTCTCCTTATATCTATGAAAAAATCGAATTCTAAACTGTCCTAAGAAAACAATTGTAGTGAAAATACCTAGATCACCTATCTGAAACTAATTTGAGGACCATTCACAAACCCTAACTTCCACATAATATATATCTTAAAGTATATTAAAACAAAATATAAAACAATTCTACGCGTATGTTTATATGTTTTATTAATATGTTAAAAATTTCATGGTTTAACAATCACATAAAAAATGTTATAGAAAAAATGTCATGATTACTTATTTGAAAGTAATTTAGAGACCATTCACAAAACATAACTTCCATAGGGTATATTTTTATAATTATAGCAAAAAGGAATTTGAATTTTTTACCATAAATAACTTGAGATCTATTATCAATATTTACAAAATTTCACTATATTAAAATTCCCAAAACAAAATTTATAGTAAAAATTCCCAGATTGATTGTTCAAAATTGATTTCAAGATCGTTTTCAATCCTTAACTTCCATACGGTGTATCTGCAAAGTATAGGAAACTAGAATCTAATTTTTTTCCTGGATGTACGATCTCCCCCAAATTTTCATATTCTAAATCATCCCAAAAAAAAATTATGACTAAAATTACTTATCTAAAGTAGAAAATCCTTTAGTTTGTATGCTCCAATACTAAATGTTATGGAGACTACACCTTAAAAATGATAAGAAACCAATAATTACAATTTACTTTTAGGGGGAACATTTTTTTCAATGAATATAATCTATAAGGAAATATTTGATTATCCTAGCACTCAAGTTGGCATTGGTATATAAATGGGAGACCAAGGATACAATTAAAATGAAAGGGTGCAATGGAAGTCTCTATTCAACCTCTTACTATAATAAATAGGAGATCATAGACTTCCTAAGCTAGCTTTAAATTCTAGCCAAAACCACCTAAGGCTCAAACAGGGTTGGTATAAAGACACGAGGGCCTGGTTAAACTATTAGGAGATCAACGAGAATGATGCATTGCAAAACATTAATAACATTAAAGATATTGTTACTTCTAAGTTCAAAGAAAAATGTGGTATGAGAAAGATTTAGCGGCTAAAAGAAAATTAAGTTATTATAAGAAGGTCATCAACCCCACCCTAGAAGATCAAAAGTATTTCTCTATTTTAACTAGCTCAAAGAAGAAAATTAATATAGCAAAGATTAGAATGAATTCTCATGAGCTCCATAGTGAAATAGGTCATTGGGCAGTCCCTAAAACACCATGGATGGAAAGGATCTGCTATCTATGTGAGAATGGGAACATTGAGGATGAAAACCACTTCCTCTTGGAGTGCCCCGTATACAACCACATTAGATCTCAGTTTCAAAATCTTTGTCACAATACTGACCTTCCTAGCCTTTTACAATGTCAAAATTATAGTGAGCTCGGGAAGCTTCTCTCCAAGCTTTTTGAGCATAGGAATAAAATCTTAAATCAAACTAAATAATTTGTTTCTTTAGGTCCGATAGACCAAAATTTGGTCTTAGCGGACGTTAACCATCATCATCATCATCGTAAACTAATAATGAGTTAATATTAGGATATTCATATAGGGACCCCAAGGGAATTAATACTTTTCTTTACTAAAATCCCTAATTTATACTTATACTTAATAGGCGCATACATTATGAAATAAAAAATGATTAAATTAGTGAGTAATGATATAATCAATTGTAATCAATGATAGTATTCTGGTTGGGATTATATTTTTCCCATTTGATTCCTCTATATACTTTTAATTTTGTTGTAAATATTTCTTTAATGTAATTTTTGAATTGAAAATGATCATGGGCTATTTTATAGCCAAAGAAGTAAGGATTAGAATTTTTTTAATAAAATAAGCATTATTAAAATCAAGACTTGACATGGTTTGAAAAAATTATGGAAACAAGTTAGAATATGAATTGTCTTTGATGAATAATAGTTTATTAATGGAATATCTGACATTAAAAGGGAAATCAATTGAAATTTGTAAAGGATAATAATTGATCAATGATAATGAATGGGATATGTAATATAATTCTTATGAATACAATAGTTTGAAAATATAATTATATGTATTAACTCTGTCAAGAAGGTATTTTGTTATGCCCCTCGCATATATCATGTCCCTTAATTTATCTAATTATTTGTATATTGATGTTACTCTAATAATTATTATTGTTTAATGTTTATTTATATATTTTATGTTCATTACATTCCATGTCCTTTCAAAGATTCTTTGTGTGGAAATCATTTTATGGAAAAAAAAAATATTTGCATTATAAACTATATTTAGCATAATTCTTCATTTATGAGGTTAAAGATAGAAGACAATTATATTTGAAGCATTTATTAAAAAAATCATGTCATATTATGTCTTCAACATATGTAATGAAGAATTACAAAATATAATTGTAGGTCATAACATAAATAAGTCTTTTCTATTAAAATTTTTAAGAACGAGTCATCTTTAAAGGGGCCAACAATGCAATGAATATAGAATATATAAATAAAATTTAAATAATAACAAATAATAATATTTGATAAAATAATCATGACATAACCTTACTAAGGGGCACAATTCTCTACTTTCATGATAAGTCAATGCACATAATTGTATCATCATAAGGCATTGTATCAATCATCGATTTATCTCACATCACATTCACTCATTATTTATTAGTTAGTATATTTTTTCAATTAACAATAATTGTCCTTCTTATGTTGGATATTTCCTTAATGAACTATCATTCATTTCACTTAAAACCTATTTTACATATACACCTTTCTCCATTTCTTAGACTCCACTTTAAGGATGATCTATTTCAAACAAGGCATTATCTTTTCCAAAGATGAGATCATAATTATTAATAATTTTATATTTCCTTAGTAGCCCAATCATTCAAAATTGTATAGTGAATTAAAGTATCTCAACCTTTTTACATCTGATCTACCAATGGGTAACAAAAATTTATTTCATTTTTTCATTTATATTCAAGTGCCTCTAAATGTATGAACTAATGTTTTTAATAAGTTAAAAATTTTATTATTATAACACTATTGTTACTAAAAAAATGTGAATGTAATTTTTTTAAAAGGTTTAAATATCGCAATTTTGGCAAGCAATGAAACAAAAAGTATTCAAGTGTTATAATATGAAAATCACCAAAATACCAGGTTTCTTAAGAATGTGAAGGAGAGCATTGAAAGTATCCTAATAGAGAATCACCAAACATTCAATAGCAAATTGAAAAATCATATGTCACAGTTTGATGAAAAATTTCATTAAAATGTTGAAGAACATCTCAACACAAAAAAAATCCACTAAGTCATGTTACTTGACCTTCAAGTAGATACTTATTATGAATGAACATATGTATTCCAAAAAATCCATTATGACTTGAAATATGTGTGTGGGGGGGATTATGAATGAGCATATATATTCCAAAAAAATCCATTATGACTTGAAATATGTGTGTGTGGGGGGGAGGGGTCGGGTATTTTCAACTTTAATTTGGAAATTTAAAAATTATACGTAAACAAGTTTTGAGCTTTAGTTACCCAATTTATAAATCTCTTCAACCATAAACTCACCAATTCACCTAGGAAGCCCTTGCACAAGATGATGCCTAATCCGGCTATGTTAATTGGTTTGTTTTCATGGCCTACTACATTTCAATTGAATTTCCATAAACAATGTAATATTTCCTATAAGCTTGACTCATGACTTAGTTACTCCTTTCTAATGTAAAAAAGAAAAAAATGTTGTAGACTTCATGGTGTTGTTTATGGAAATATCATAATATATTTCACTAGTAGGAATTTACAAAATATACACCATTCTTTAGTTTTCCAATAGAAAAAAATAAAAATCAAAATAATTGAAGTATGTATTTCCTCACAATTTAAAATTAGAAATTTAATCAAATTTGTGCCATTGCATCTCTATGACATTTTTTTCTTATTACATTTTAAATCCATTATTCATTTCTAAAAATTTCATCATCTAGTTTGATTGGAGATGCATGATGAGAGATTACTTTAGTAATGGTAGTATATTAATATAATGTTATTAAGGAAAATATAGTAATTCACTATGATCACAAATTTGAACGGAAGACTCACACTACATCATGTTACTATTGGAGATGTTGTACTTCAACCATTAAATCATTTCTCTTGACACTAGATACTTAGAAGCTCATCTATAATTCCATGAAGATGTTGAGATTGGTACTGATAACAATAATATTAATCTCCTTTCCATAGTGGATTCACTACTAGATTTGAATCATTGGAATACAAAGTGGTACAACAAGATCTCAAAATTGATAGAAATGGGCTCTAGTTATTTTAGATAAATAAAAGATAAACTTAAAAGAAAAGTCACACAATAGTAAGGCATCCATGATATCTCAAAAACCAAATTTCATTTACAAGTTATTGAAACAATATTTGTTTTCCATGGTTCAAAGAATGCATTTGAATAAGAACATCCGATTTTAATGATATTATTTTTAGCAAATCACTTTAAAAAACACCATAAGCACTAGGTTTTCAAAAATCAATTCGAGAACAATTTAGCATAATATGTTCAAAGATTGCCTACTTTTATAATAGCAATTTCTCCAACAAAATGCATTTAATATACTTGTCTGTACCAAAAACCAACAACAAGATAGATGTAAATGACAAAAGGAAAATGAATATATTAACAAAACAATATACATTATATAATACTATGCTTCTAAAAACCAATCATAACTCAATTAGAAGGTTATGATCAGAAGGGAAAACATAAATATTCCCATGATAGCTAGCATAAGAGCTACATCCTAATTTACAAGTGAAGGCCAGCAAAGGAAATAATGATTAACGTATATTCAAAAAATGATTTCCTTAATCATAAATCAATATAAATAAACCAACTCATTATTTCCATGTCCAATGGTCCTCATTTAAGTATTAATGGTCTAATCCTCATGAATGATAATGAAGAGTTTCCTTAAAAAGGACATATAGTGAAGACATCTGAAAGGATGAAAATTACATTTTTTGGAAAATATTTTTATGGAACTCTGGATATAAAATATATATATTTCCACTACGAAATTCAACCATCGAATGAGAGAAAATGCCTATATAAGATAGTGAATCAATTCCAAAGCCTTGACACATTCCAAACCTACACCTAGATACGTAAATCAATTATAAATATGATATGTGCATACAATATGATATGATATGTGCATAATTGTATTGAGAAACTCCTAAAACCTATCCCAACCAATGACATTTACCAAGTGAAAATTTAAATAAGGAAATCCAAATGGCAGCTGCAAAGGTCAAAGACTAACACTGTAAATAATGAATACTATCAATATGGGAAAAATTAACTCCATGAAAACTTCTCAATGATATCAACACATAAAAATATATCCCATTGTGATAGGTGTTTCGTAATTTAATTGTTCTTAATTTCCATACATGTAATTATCAATTTGGAATCATAAACTTGTGAAGTGTTTACATTATATGTGGGATTTAGTTATTTCTAAATACGAACTTTTGAATAACAAAGTTTTAAATTAACTAAATGAAATATAGGAGCTAATTAGAGTTGTAATCTATATATAATAAATGATCATATTCATAATAACAATAAATTAATTATTTATATTACAATTTAGATATCGACTGTCTTGTATCTATGTTAAATCATGAAAACATTAGAAATTGGTAAATTATAAATATGCATAATATGCAATTGTAAATAAAAAATTATATAAACAACAAACTAGATCCCAATATGAAAGTTATAGCATAAATTATAAAACTAAATTGAAATTAAAATAGTAATAAACACCCCTATATAGTGGGCCCTCCTAGTTTAGTTTTCCTCGCATAAACATTATAGAACTAAATCATCTTAGATACATATTCCTAGAAATTAAAACATATGAAAATTACAAATTGCAATCCTTCTATTAACTCAAAAATAGAATACAATGTATGTTGAATCCATTTCTATGGTAAAAATTGATCCCCTTGATTTTTTAAAATTGATTTATAGAATATAAATGTTCCTTTATAAATGATTTACATCCATGATCCTATGGGTTTATAAATATATCGGAACAATAAAATAGATAATTCCTAATGAAATATCATTTCTAATAATCATTTCTTTCATTACAATTGCATCAAACTCATTTATCAATCTTCAATTGATTCTTTGTTTGTTGTGATCAGATTTACGTTGGTTGTTGTCACAAAATCCCTATTGACTTAATATTTGACATATATTATCCACTTATTTGTCTACTTATATAACATGATTAAAACATGATTGGTGTATAGATATCCATCTCAAAATTTCATATTAAAAAATGAACAATGTATAAAAATAATTTTTTTACCATCGAACTCTTTCTGTATATATTATCATGTAGATGGTAGGCTTTTATGATGAAATGAGATGAACATGAGACGTAAAATGTTGTAGGTTATGATTTTTAGAAGGAAAATTTTAGGTAAAATGTTAATTTGGTAGGTTAGTAACAAATTCCAACCATAGGGTGAGATTCCTCTCTTCGAGTAGGCCAATTTGGACTATTGAAGTGCACAATGTGGACAAGGGAAAGTGTATTTTTGAATTAAATTCCACATGTGCACATTTGATCAGGTCAGTTCTAAAGAAAATTGGATAGACTTGGAAGGATACAAATCCAAGTGACCTCAACCTCATCTGGAAATCATCTTGGATCATTCTTCTATTCTCTTTCTTGGTTTTGGCTCGCATAGGTCTGAAGAAGGTTCACGAACATTAGCTTTCACAGGTCTGGAATTGCAAGGTCTGAAGCTCACACGTGTTCAAAGGTTTTGGCTCTCAGCTGTAGGCATGGCACATGTAGTTTTTGACTATAACAATAGGAATGTAGGCCTATGCATGTGGTTGAATGGTTTCAAAAACACACACGACACTCTCTGCATGAAGTTAGGACCTAGGGTTTGGTTTTTCAGTTGATCTCATATTTCATTCGTTGACCACAAGGTTTAGGAGTTGACCGTAGACAATGAAACTTGACCATATTCTTATGAGTGTTTCAAATTACTCAAATTGTTGGGTTCATCTTCATGTATATTGTTTAGTTCATGTTGTTGGATAGTCTTATGGATGAATATGGATAGTTGTTGGATAGTATGCAAAGTATTCCAAGAAGGCCTCAGTTGGTCATCTGTTTACTTTAAGGAAAAGCATTGTGTTCCTTTTCTCTCTATGGTTCTAGGTTAGCCACTGACTTAGGGTAGATACTTTTGTCCACAATCATAAATCCCATTTAACAATATTCTTTGAATTGTACCTGAATATTAGAGATCAAATGTTTTGACTTTGATGATGTCAAGCATTGTTGAAGAAGAGAGTGATTCTCCATCTTGTTGACTTTCTGGAAGAAAACCTCAATATATATTTGATGCCCTTGGTTTTCTTGATGATTTAGATCATCTTGTATGTCTTCTTCTTCCATGAAATTCATATATTCTTATTTTTATTGATTACTCTCTTGAACACATAGAGGATCTAATGGTAACATGAAGAAACTTTGTCAATATCATGTGAATCTTCTATTTTTGAATGTTTTCCTTTAATAAAATCGAGAGAATCCCCTTTCTATAGTACTCTTCCTGATCTAAGATGAATATGATTTATATCAAGGGGAGATTTTTGAATGTATTGTACCTCATCATTATAAGTGAGTTGAGCTACTTCATTGTTTGGGTTTGGAAATGGTGGTACATGTAGTTGAGCGGGAGTGGATATTTGAGATGGATGTCGTTGAGGTTTTGGTTGTGGTGGAGGTGGATGGTGTTGGTCGCTCTAATTGTTTTCACAATTCGAGCTCCACATAAATTGTCAACCCGAGAAGGTCTTTTTATTCCAAAGGTAATAGCGCACTGGATATGCTCAATTTCAAAAAGCAGTTCAATGTTGTAGTAAAAGAAAGTCACACACATTTATTAAATTCATCAATCTATCAATTCACAGTCTACTTAATTAAAGCTGAAGTCAATTAACTTATAGCAGACACGATTTCTCTGTTACAGCAAAGGGAAATAGATGTATAAGAAAAGAAATCATTCAACCATAGCAGGAACAGGACCCTATTCCTTGGTGGGAACTTCAGCACCTGCTGCCTGGCACTAATCACACTGTAAAAGAAGTAACCTCAAGAGGTCAAGACCCTATTCCCAGGAGCAGGAATCTTCAGCACTTGGTCTCTTGTTTCTAATCACACTGCAAGTAAAAGAAAGCAATCAATGGGAGCAAGACCCTATCCCTCTGTACAGGGATCTTCAGCACATGCTCTCATCATCCACTCGTGCAATCAATACATGTAGCGCTAAGAAACAGAGTATCACAAACCATGCAACTAGTGTTTCAGCAACAGAATCAAATACAATGCAAATACATAAGAAATAAACAACTACAGGAATAAAGGGGTGGATCTTGTGAGGAAGGCGGGCCCTTTCCTTCTCACAAGATTCCCCAAGAGAAAGAATTAAACTAGAATGCTCAAAACAGGTCTTTATTCATCTGTCAAGAAACTGATACAGTACAAAAAGGGAGGCTAGCTCCTGTCTCTCACAATAATGTTCTGTGAATTACCATTCGATCCCCTCTAATGATGATGTCCCCTCTTTTTAAAGAGGAGACATCATTTACAATTTTACACAAGAGCGAAGATCTCGATTCTGTTATAAACAAAACTATTCTGTTCTTTCTTAAAAAGAGATACTGTTACAACCGAGACAACAGAAATGCTATCTTCAAGATAATCCAGGTAACCGTATCTTCTGGCTGCTGCTATTATCCACAAAAAGTTCTTCCAGAATCGCAAAAAAACGCATAGCGGGAATTGCGTGCTTTGACGACTGTTTCAGCAACTGCGTTAGCTGTTTCAGCATCGGGACCAGCTGTTTCAGCAACGGGACCAGCTGTTTCAGCAACGGGACCAGCTGTTTCAGCAACGGAGTTGGCTGTTTCAGCAATGAAGTTCAGCTGTTTCAGCAACGACCGCTCGTTCCCAACAAGGCATATATTATCTGCGATCTTTGACTTGTGTTAGCAACAATGCACTTCAATAATTGATAAAATATAAGAGTATTATGGAATTAAATGTAAGACAGATTAACCATATAATAAAGAAGAGGTTTCCATATACCTTGGGATAAAGTGAATGAAAAAGACATTGAGGTTCATGGTTCTAAGGGTAAAGTGATGTCAAAATATATAACAAAAATGGTACATATTGGAGTCCTAACATCCCCCCCAGCTAAAAATGTTGCATGTCCTCAGGCAACCCCTTCGTCTGAATCAGAGTCTGAGTACTGGGACTGGCAATGCAAATTACTCAAGCAGTAGCTGGAGACGGTGGCGTCTGTAGGAGCTCGGAACCCGCTGTTGGTCTGCAACTGTTGCCATGCCGAGGCTTCCTCTTCGTCAGTCAACTGGTAATGACTTTGATATTTTTCTGAAGGCAGCCATAAGATTGGAAAACGGAAATGATACCCAATCCAGTTGACACCACAATGCTGAATGCAATCAATATACTTAGGGACTCTATACAATGCAGCGTGAAAATTGAGAGGGTTAAAAGGATGATAATCCTGTCTTTCCTTATCTGATTGCTGCCAAAAGAGATCATTGGCCTTCAGTGCAGCAGGACCCTTCATTCGAATATGCTCTTGACAATTAAAAAGGACTGAAGCCTGTAATTGCTCTATGTGCTCGTTCATACCTGGCTTCTGCAAGAATTCATAGTACTGTGCTATAAACATGGCTGGGCTTACCGGCTCTGGTCTAATCCACAGGAGTTTATTCTCCTCATTATGACTGCTTGCATTGAACGCAGTCTGCCAAGTGAGCTGATTAGACAAAAATGAAGCAAATGCCCTAATTTGTATATCACCTGCAATTGGAATAAGATTAATTCTTCTTTCTTCAGGAATGGCTTCATTATGAAGGTAGAGTTCGCACAGCAGATGCTGGTCGCTTTCAGGGGCCTCCTTAAAGGTCTCAACAAACTTTTCTGAAGTCAGTACTTCATGTGGTCTACCATGTGCTATTGATTTAATTTGAAAATAAACTAGTCGTTCAGCAAGAAAAAGAGCGTAGTTTACAGAAGGTTTACGTGTAACCATCAACTTCCGCACCAATGAAAACATCAAGGCTATCCGTTCCTTAGACTGTCTGGCTTCGTTCTTATATTCCCTGTGCTCTAGCAGTAATTGCTCCCAGTTCTCCCAGTTAGTGTATACATAGTTTTGCCATTGCAACTTATGCTGTTGTAATACTATATCCTGTTTCTCAGCATGTTCCTTCTTCCATCTGTTGAATTGTTCCAATGGGTCCCATAGCCGAGTCTGTGTCTGTTTAACAGAAGTAGTAGGTTTGGACACTATTCCCTCTGTCTGTATGGCTGCCTCAGAGGGAATGCATTGGGGCATTATTTCTTCTGTCGGGATACTTGCACCAGTAGTGTGCTGAGGCAGTGTCTCTTCTGCCGAAATAGCTGTATCAGTAGTAGTGTGCTCTGGCGATGTTTCCTCAGCCGGAATATCTGCATCAGTAATCATGTGCTCTGGCAATGTTTCTTCTGCCGGGATAGCTGCATCAGTCCCCAAAGGATGAGATATCTCTTGTTCGATTTCTTCTTCTTCTTGCATCATAGGGGGTCCTACTGGTTCTTGTGGAGCAGTGGGGCATTCCTCTTGTGTTCCCTCTGTCATAATTGTCTCAGGGAGTGGAATTTCAACTACTTTATAGCCTGCATTCTTATAAATGGTGCCACACTCTTTGCACATATATTCTATACATGTCTCCCTGTTTTGCATTGAGGCTACTTGTGCTAATGTATGGAGATTGAGTTCTTTTTCAAAAGCCTCTCGAGCCATGGCTAACTCAGCTTTGTAAGCTTCTATTTCAGACTTCAGGAACTCATTTTCCTGCAGTAGAGATGTCATCGTATGTGGGCCTTGTATGCTGCTTGTTTCTGCTGGAATATTTTGCTGATGCACAGTGGTAGCTGGTTGTTGCACCACAATGGGTGCCTCTTGTGTTTCATCCATTGTGCCAGGAATGGATTCTTGTTCTCCAGTAACTAGATCAGATACCATAGTAAGTGGTCCTTGTGTCCCATCAGGAATAAGTTCTTGTTCCTCAGTGACTAGTTCTGATACCACAGTAAATAGTCCTCGTGCTCTATCAGGAATAAATCCTTGTTCCTCAGCAACTAGTTCTGATACCACGGTGAGTGGTGCTTGTATTTCCTCTATCGGACCAGTCATGAATTCTTGCTTCTCAGTGACTAATGCTGGTACCACAGTGGGTGGTTCTTGTGTTTCATCCACCGGGTTAGGAATGGATTCCTGTGTTTCGGTCTCCAGTTCTGGTACCACAGTGGGTGGTTCTTGTGTTTCATCCACCGGGTTAGGAATGGATTCCTGTACTTCAATCTCCAATTCTAGTATTTCAGTCTCCAGTTCTGGTATTTCAGTCTCTAGTTCTGGTATTTCAGTTTCTGGGCATTTCCCACTATCATCTTGCTTGTTGTGTTCCTGTGCCTCAGTGACTAGTTCTTGTGGAACAGTCACTGGGCATTCTTCAGTATTGACCTGCTCTGTAAATTCTTGTGCCTCAGTGACTGGTTCTTGTGGAACAGTCACTAGGCATTCTTCACTAACAACCTGCTCTGTAAATTCTTCTGCCTCAGTGACTGGTTCTTATGGAACAGTCACTGGGCATTTCCCATTATCGACCTGCTTGGTGTATTCTTCTTCCTCAGTGACTGGTTCTTGTGTTGCAGTCACTGGGCAAGTGACTGGTTCTTGTGGAGCAGTCACTCCTTGATCCATAACCATTGTCGTATTATCCCGAGGCACTGATTTTTGTGTGACAGTGTCTTCGGCCGAGACCGGCTGGGGAGTTCGGGATGGGGATAAGGGTTTCAATACAATAGTGGCAGGGTTAGGGAAAATGGAAGTGGATTCTGCCTCAACAGTCTTTGTCCTCTTTCTTTTTGGTAGGAAGGCAGCAAAATCGCTGCCTTTCCTTTTCCTTGAACGGGAGGGCTTTTTCTTTGGGACAGGGTTTTCCGGAGGGGTAGGAATTTTGGATGTGGACCTTGTCCGTGGTCTAGAACTTGTGACTGCTGGGGTTTTCCTCTTTTTCTTAATGGGTGAAGAAGGGGGTGTTGGAGAATCATCACTAGGGACAGGAATAGTAGAGGGTGTTAGCTCTGCTAACTGAGGCGAGCTCGGGGTTGGGTTGACGGGAGAATTCAGGGTTTCCTCCTGTTGTTCTTTATGAGAATTTTCAGACAGTTGGGACGTTTTCTCTTGCTGAGGAGTTTCGGGTGGGGCTTGCAAAGGGACTTCAGGTGGTTGGGGAATTTCTGGTGGGGCTTGCAAAGGGACTTCAGGTGGGGCCTGCGGGGGAATTTCAGGTAGGGCCTGCAAAGGGGGATTTTGCTGAGCAAAACCCCTCTGTATTAGCAGCTGGCATAAGCGGTGATGGGTAAGGGATGACATTGGAGATTTGGCTCGCTTACAATAATACGACATGTTTTTAATACAACCAAGCAGATAATAAGGGATATTAATCAATCTTCCATTCCTCAAATGATTCAGCAGAACAAAGTCATGATTGTACACTACCTGATAACGCCCTTCGCATGTTAGGTAGTGTTTGACGAATTCCGCCACTGATGGCCATGGTTGAGGAAGTGAATGCAGACTGACCCCGCGGCCTCTAGGTTCCACTTGCTCGTCCGGGCGCAAAAAGTCTTGTTGCGCGTTAAGAACGACCTGCTTCCTGCTAAACCAGCGAATGCCCTCAGCTGGCAACCCTGATACCTGAACTATGTCATCCTCTGTCACTGAAATGCGAACCCCTCGGACCACTGAGAAATTGTCTTCAAAGTTCTGTGCAAACTCTAATACTTCTTCTGCGTTAAAATCTCCCAACCTTTCAAAATATGCTGTCCACCCTGCTTGTTGGAAGATCTAATACACTTCAGGAAAGAGCTGTAGAAGACTTATGGAGCCGGGCTCATTTCTAATGGCCGCCTTTCCCATGGCTAAAGCTCTGAGTTTTTCCGCAGAGGCACAATTCCGTATTCTCAGACCCTGATCAGACTAGTTGTTGCAACAACAGCTGCGTAGTCTAAATGACGGCAAAAATGGATATGATAACAGGCGGCAGGTTGGTTCATGCGAAATAATCATTCCATTTTTGGAATTCCCCCCCCCCCCTACGTATGGTGTAATAATGATTGGACGTGGGGAGATATGCAATCATTATGAAATGAAATCCTCTCTTTTAATATGATTTAACCGAATTACATTAAAACCATATACCTTATACTTTACCTTTAATTAATAATTCGAAGTGTCGGTTGCAATAGCCTTGAATGATCATAGAAGGGTCTGTGTAATTGATTCTGGTATATGCCAAATAATTTTCACCAAAAGGATCTGAAGTATGATCGTGAAGGACCAGAAAGCTTATATGTCGACAAAGAGAGATGCTGCTTTGATAATAACAAGTTGCTGAGACTGATGTTTGAGCAACTGACAAATGAACGATACATTGCTGAAGCAGGTGTTTCATCAATCGGGGGAAATTGATAATGTATTGCTGAAACAGGTGTTTCAGCAATGGGTAGAATCAATGATATGTTGCTGAAACAGGTGTTTCAGCAACGGAAAAAGTTGGTGTTACGTTGCTGAAACAGGTGTTTCAGCAACGGGAAAAATTGGTATTACGTTGCTGAAACAGGAGTTTTAGCAACGGGAAAAATCAGAAAATTGTGATAACTGACTTAGGTCTGTGAATGATAAGGGATTATTTTCAGCAGTAAGGGATGGGTAACACAGACTGAAGGAAGATATTTCGGGAGTGGTGGGAATGATAGAAATAATGGAGGGATATTACTTTAGGGGAGAGGGTAAAATGATGGGAGGAAGCTTCTTGATTTAAAGCTTCAGATCTTCTCATGATGAATCTGTCCTCCTTATTGCCTTTCCAGAATCTGCAAAATTCAATTGTAACATGCCAATCCTTGACAGGGATTATTAGTGCTAAATCTAATCTACTTCTAAAAATATAGTGCAGAAAATTAAGTGCTGTGAGGAGCAGAAGACTCCCCTGGAAAAAGATAATGAATATCAGTCATGCAAGCAGTCTTGAAATCTTCTTTAGAAACAGGGCGCTCATATAAACGGAGCCTATGGCCATTGACTAGTAGAGGTGTTTTAGCATCATCAATTGTTACAAGTCTTACCGTTCCGTTTGGAAAGACATCTTCTACTTCATACGGTCCAAGCCAACGTGTACGTAGCTTTCCCTGAAAATTTTCAAACCGAGAATCATACAGCAAGGCCCAATTACCTTTTTGGAACTGCTTGTGTTTGATAATTTTGTCATGCCATTTCATCCTTTGTTGCTGAATCATGTTTGTTTGGTGAATGGCATCCAATCTCTTTTCATCCAACTCCAAAAGTTGTTGCAATCTAGCTATCTGCACATCATTCAAATCAAGATTAACAGCTAAGGCAGTCTTTAAAGTTTTAATTTCAAATTCCACAGGAAAAATAGCATTTTTACCATAAACCAATTCATAGGGAGAAAAACCGGTAGTGTTTCTCCAAGTAGTCCTGTAAGCCCATAATGCCTCAGGGAGCCTTTGGGACCAATCCTTTCGGTTGTCCTTCACTGTTTTAGTTAGAATGGCCTCTAAAACTTTGTTTGTGCTTTCCACCTGCCCATTGGCCTGGGGGTGGTATGGTGTAGTCATTCTATGTTGAATATGATATTTGTGAAGGGTAGATTTAAAACCATGAGAACTGAATGGAGGTCCCCCATCCGTGACTAGCTCTCTGGGGATTCCAAATCTAGTGAAAATATCTTCAAATAAGAAGGCCAAGACAGCCTCTTCATTGGCTCTAATAAGTGCTTTGGCTTCCACCCACTTAGTCATATAGTCTGTGCAGACTAATATATAGGTTCTTTGATTGGATGGAGGATTAATGGGTCCTATGAAGTCCAAGGCCCATCTTTCAAATGGTTCAGAAACTACCTGGGGGTTTAGTGGCATTTGGTCTCTATGATTGGGTTGACCCATTCTCTGGCAGCTATCACAAGCCCTTACATACTTCTTTGCATCCTTAAATAATGAGGGCCAATAGTAACCCATCCTCAGGATTTTATGCGCTGTTCTTTTATCAGCAAAATGGCCTCCACAAGGGCCATCATGACAAGCTTTCAATATGTCATACACTTCATCTTCTCTAATGCATCTTCGGATCTCCTGATCAAGCCCAGTATAGAAGAGACATCCGCTGATCCAGCTATACCTGGCACTTTGTTGAACAATTCTTCTCTTTTCCCTATATGACAGGTGTGCTGGTAGTTTTCCTGCAACCAAGTAATTAGCAATATTTGCATACCATGGAGAATGAGCAGAAACTGCAAACAAATATTCGTCAGGAAAACTATCATCTACTGGAATATCATTATCAGTTTTTAACCGTGAAAGAAAATCAGCCACCACATTTTCCTTACCAGGCCGATCTACAATTGTAATATCAAATTCCTGCAATAGTAACAGCCATCTGGTAACTCTAGCATTTGTGACAGATTTGTTCATTAAGTATTTAATAGCTGAATGATCAGTGTGCACAAAAGTAGGGTACCCAGTAATATAGTGTCTGAATTTATTAATGGCATAGATTACTGCAAGGAACTCTTTCTCGGTAACTGTATAGTTAAGCTCAGCAGAGGTCATATTCTTACTGATAAAGTATATAGCATAAGGAAGATGATTTTCCTCTTGTCCTAGGACTGCTCCAATAGCCACATCTGAAGCATCAAAGGATATGTGAAACGGAAGATTCCAGTCAGGCCCCCTCAAAATAGGAGCAGTAGACAGCTGATGCTTCAATTCTTCAAAAGCTTTTTGACAAGAACTAGTCCACTTGAATTCAGCATTTTTCATAAGCAATACAAACAATGGAGAAGCTATTTTAGAGAAATCTTTAATAAATCTCCTATAATAACCAGCATGTCCTAAAAAACTTCTCACATCAGTTTGAGTTTTAGGAACATAAAGATTCTGAATGACTAATATTTTAGATGGATCTACCTGAATACCTAGAGATAAAATAAAATATCCAAGCACTATTCCCTCACTCATCATCATGTGGCATTTTTCGGTACTTAAGGAAAGGTGGGCTTGAATACATCTTTTAAGTACTTTCTCAAGGTTTTGTAATCCCTCTTCAAAAGACACACCATAGGGGGTAAAATCATCCATAAATATTTCCATACAGTCATTCAGTATATCTGAAAAAATTCCTATAACAGCTCTTTGAAAGGTTGCTGGTGCATTGCATAATCCAAATGGGAGAACTCTATAGGCGAAAGTTCCCCAAGGACTGGTGAAAGTGGTCTTGTCTTGATCCTGGGGTGCAATTTTTATCTGATTATAACCACTGAATCCATCTAGAAAAGAGAAGAATTTCTTCCCTGCAAGACTGTCCAACACCTGATCAATGAAAGGTAAGGGAAAATGATCCTTTTGGGTAGCTTTGTTTAAAGCTCTATAGTCAACACATACCCTCCATTTCCCGTTTTTCTTAGGGACAATTACTAACGGGGAAACCCATTCACTGTCAGATATGGGGTATATAAACCCTGCATTAAGCAATTTTTGAAGTTCTTCTTTAACAATTTCTCGTAAATTAGGATTCATTCGCCTTTGGGGTTGACAAACAAGTCGGCATCCCTCTTTAATGTAAATTCTGTGAGTACATAATTCAGACGAAATACCTTTCATGTCCGTGTAATCCCAGGCAAATGCCTCCTTATATTCGTGTAATAACTTCATTAACTGCTGTGTTTCAGCATCTGTTAGATCAGGATTTATGTTTAATGTCTTACCGGGTTCAATTTCAACTGTTACGCTCTTAGATGGGATCGTGTTTAAAGTTTGAGATGAATCTTCAGGTTCAATCTTTTCTTGTATATCAGTTTCAAAAATTGCAGTTAATTGATTGTGTGTTTCAGCAATAACAGAAGAAGGTTCACAAATAAAATTATTGATTATTTCATCTTCTGTATTGTCTTTAAGAGTTAAAGCTTGTCCTATAGTTAGAATCGGCTGAACAGCATTATCATCATAATCCATCCATATAGAATCTTCATTATTAACTGCTGGCGTAGCGTGAGGATAAAGAGTTAATTGTTTTGTTTCATAACCATTAGAAATTGTCATTGAACCAGATCTGCAACTTATAAATGCATCAGCTGTGGCCAACCATGGCCTTCCTAGAATTAAGGGATGTCCCCCCAGCTTTGTTTTAGTTTGCAATACAACAAAATCAGCTGGATATTTCCAGGATTCAACTGAAATGAGCAGGTCTTCAACAACCCCTTCTGGCTTAATTGTGGAACGGTCAGCTAACTCTAAAATGGTGGGTGTATCTCTGATTGTGTTATTCAGCTGTAACAATTGTGAAGTTTCCAGAGTCATTATATTAATTGCTGCACCTAAATCTACCAAAACTCGGGGGATTACTGCTTTACCAATCTGAACTGTGACAGTAGGATGGCCAGGATCACCATATTTTACAGGAGGGGCTTTTCCGGACATTAATGCAGACAAGTCTCCCATCACATGTACTGTAAGGGGATCCTTGGTTTTCCTACCAGGTTTCTTCACACAAATATCCCTTAATGTTTTGGCATAAATTGGTACATCTTTTAATGCTTGTAAAAGTGGAATTTTAATATACAAATTTTGCAATTCCCCCATAAAATTAAAAGCAGGTGTTTTAGCTGTTTTGGTTAAAACCAAACGCTCGGGGAATGGAGGTTCTATTAATTCAGCATTTTTGTTAGAAGGTGGTTGAGCTTCTTTTTGCTTTTCGGTTTCATTTTTATCTGAATCAGTTATATCATCAATAATAGGCTCTACTACTCTTCCAGATCTCAAGTGAATATCATTACATTGCATAGTAGGAAATATAGACTGATTCTGAATATCAATGACTTGCACAGCTTTATTATTGGGGTTAGGATTTGGTTGCGCAGGTAGTTGGGGTCTCATTTGGTTGTTTGGTGGGGCATTTGATGGCAGAGAGAGTGATTGTTGGAATTGAGGCATCTGATTTGGGTATGGAAGTGATTGATTATTCCAACTTGGGTTCCAAGGATTGAAAGGCGGTGGTTGCTGTGGAGGCCAAGGAGTCCACATTGAAGGGTCAACAAAGGGAGGGTTTTGCATTTGCATGGGTGGGAAATTCATTTGACTGAAAAGTGGATATTTCATTTGGTTGAAGGGGGGGTAGCTTGTTTGGCCAAAAGCAGAATAATTGTTCCAACGATTAAATGGCATACCAGAGTTCATACCTTGCCCTTTAGGTTGCCATTGTCTTCTTTGAGTTAACAGGTAGACTGCTTCAGCTTCTTCCTCTGTTGGCTGCATCGCTGCTTTTATCCCTGGTAGAGATGGACATTGTTCTGTCTCATGATCTTTCTCACAAAGGGTGCAAACTGGTACTTTATCTCTTGGACACTCCCTTAGTGGATGTTTATCTCTACATTTCGGGCAGTAGACAGCCAGAGTTGCTTCTGCCTCAGCCTGCTTCTTCTTAACCTGCAAAGTGTCAATCTGCGAAGCAAAAGAACTTAGCATTTCGGTTTTAAATTCTTCAAGCAAATTACCTATCTCTGCTCTTGTTGCTCCTCCATTGGCTGATTTCTGTACCCTTGAATAGGTGGAATCTCTTATTCTGTTTCTTGCAGCTCCCCTAGAACATCTTTTAGCAAGTTCACAAATCTCATCATATGATTCTTTAGATATATCTCCCTTAGCAAGCATATTTAACATATTTAAACAATCATCCCTTAAACCTCTAAGTAATATTGTTTTACGAATTTCCTTACTTATATCTGGATGATCGGATCTCTGTATGTTGTATTGCAATCTTTCGATGTAGTCCTCCAAGCTTTCATCCGATTTTTGTGCCATATTGAATAATTCATCCTTCTTCTCTCTTGTCCGGCAGTAGTCCTGATATTTAAGCAGAAATTTTTGTTTCATTTGCTCCCATGTTGTGATTACCTGACTCCCAAGGCTCATGAACCATCTCAAGGCATTCCCTTTTAAGGTGGCTGGAAACAGTTTCAACTTTTGAGCATTAGTAACATAATCATAGCTTCTGCATAAAATATCAAATTCAAAAAGAAACTCGTCAGGATCCTCAGTAGATAAACCATGAAAGTTAGGTAGGGCAGACAATGGGATATTTTTCATTGTTCCTGCAGGAAGATCACTGATGGGAAATCCCAAGGTAGAAAGAGAATTTTCATCCCTTCTTTCTTCTTCAGGACCTGTACGTCCTCCTCCAAAGAGGAAATTATCATTGTTGTCTTCCATTGTTGGTCCTCCTACTGCACTTTCTCGATCGTCAGAATCCTCTATTGGTTCTTCAATGTTTCCTACCGGTCGTCCAGCGCTTTCTACTATCTCCTCGATATGTTCTTCTATTCTGCTACTTTCCTCTGACTCTTCAGCGCTGACTGCTGGTTCTTCTGTATTTTCAGGACCCACAACTTCTTCTGTTCTGTAATCTGACTGAGGGGAACGCTGAAGTTTTGACTTCCGAGAACTCAATCTTTGTGATGATTCAGCCTTTGATACAATCTCGTCAATAAACGTTTTTCGTCCTCCCCAGCCCTTGCCACCTGCGCGGTTATTTTTCTTCTGGTTTCCTCGTCCTCTCATACAATCTGCACATTAGGAAAAATAGATAAATGCTTTTTGAAATCTATAATTACCTTCCCCGGCAACGGCGCCAAAATGTTGGTCACTCTAATTGTTTTCACAATTCGAGCTCCACATAAATTGTCAACCCGAGAAGGTCTTTTTATTCCAAAGGTAATAGCGCACTGGATATGCTCAATTTCAAAAAGCAGTTCAATGTTGTAGTAAAAGAAAGTCACACACATTTATTAAATTCATCAATCTATCAATTCACAGTCTACTTAATTAAAGCTGAAGTCAATTAACTTATAGCAGACACGATTTCTCTGTTACAGCAAAGGGAAATAGATGTATAAGAAAAGAAATCATTCAACCATAGCAGGAACAGGACCCTATTCCTTGGTGGGAACTTCAGCACCTGCTGCCTGGCACTAATCACACTGTAAAAGAAGTAACCTCAAGAGGTGAAGACCCTATTCCCAGGAGCAGGAATCTTCAGCACTTGGCCTCTTGTTTCTAATCACACTGCAAGTAAAAGAAAGCAATCAATGGGAGCAAGACCCTATCCCTCTGTACAGGGATCTTCAGCACATGCTCTCATCATCCACTCGTGCAATCAATACATGTAGCGCTAAGAAACAGAGTATCACAAACCATGCAACTAGTGTTTCAGCAACAGAATCAAATACAATGCAAATACATAAGAAATAAACAACTACAGGAATAAAGGGGTGGATCTTGTGAGGAAGGCGGGCCCTTTCCTTCTCACAAGATTCCCCAAGAGAAAGAATTAAACTAGAATGCTCAAAACAGGTCTTTATTCATCTGTCAAGAAACTGATACAGTACAAAAAGGGAGGCTAGCTCCTGTCTCTCACAATAATGTTCTGTGAATTACCATTCGATCCCCTCTAATGATGATGTCCCCTCTTTTTAAAGAGGAGACATCATTTACAATTTTACACAAGAGCGAAGATCTCGATTCTGTTCTAAACAAAACTATTCTGTTCTTTCTTAAAAAGAGATACTGTTACAACCGAGACAACAGAAATGCTATCTTCAAGATAATCCAGGTAACCGTATCTTCTGGCTGCTGCTATTATCCACAAAAAGTTCTTCCAGAATCACAAAAAAACGCATAGCGGGAGTTGCGTGCTTTGACGGCTGTTTCAGCAACTGCGTTCGCTGTTTCAGCATCGGGACCAGCTGTTTCAGCAACGGGACCAGCTGTTTCAGCAACGGGACCAGCTGTTTCAGCAACGGAGTTGGCTGTTTCAGCAATGAAGTTCAGCTGTTTCAGCAACGACCACTCGTTCCCAACAAGGCATATATTATCTGCGATCTTTGACTTGTGTTAGCAACAATGCACTTCAATAATTGATAAAATATAAGAGTATTATGGAATTAAATGTAAGACAGATTAACCATATAATAAAGAAGAGGTTTCCATATACCTTGGGATAAAGTGAATGAAAAAGACATTGAGGTTCATGGTTCTAAGGGTAAAGTGATGTCAAAATATATAACAAAAATGGTACATATTGGAGTCCTAACAGATGGTAGGTGTTGGGATCCTATAATCTTGGAATCAAAGTGTGTTTGCCTCTTACTATTCATCTTGGGGGTATGTTTGTCAATTTTAGCCTATGAGTTGCTATGTGTCATAGTCTAAAGGTCTGTATGAAAAGAGAGTCAAAATAGCTAAGGTTTTGTAAATATATGTGTTTTAAAGGGGGTCTTTGAACCCAAAATCAAATTTGTGAGAGTCTAAAGTCCATGAGGGGGTCATAATTTCAAAATTGTACTCATGGAGGGAAAATGAGTCATTATGAGGGTTCAAGGGGTCAATTCATGGGGTTTCATTCATCATAAGTCAAGTATGAAGCCATGTCAGTTAGGTTTAGTTAGTTAAAGTTAATTATGGGTTTGTTAGTGGTGTGTACTTCTCATCATTGGAGGATATCCTGATGTCACCTCACTTCCTCTGATCCAAATTCATTATCATGACATTAAAGAAAGCATGTGGTGGCATAAATTTCAATTTTTTTCAATTTTTCCTCATTCTTACACCATTGTAATCCAAGATCTAAGAAGGTTTAAGAGGTTTCAAAGGTCAAAGGGAGGTGTTTGAAGATTAGGTGAAAGAGGGTGTTGTGATCTACTGCGTAAACCACCATTATTGTGCAACTATTTCACACAAATATCATAATCCCATGGAATATTAGGTACATGCATAACCATCTTGGTTTAGCTTCTCATATGCAACACATACAAATTCATAGTATGCACAGTATATTTCTTAAAACAACAACCAACCATCTCACCATTTATTCATCAACTGGATACCTCAGGTGATCCTCCAGGACACAAAATAGTCCACAAACTAGAACCTCCAAAATTATGGAAGTAGATGTGAAGGTGGATAATATGTCAAAAGATCTAAATAATCTAACACTTGCAAGGTCAAAAAAGTCTGACCAAGAAGAAAACCAACCTAACAATAAAGTATTGAGATGACTTGATCAAAACCATCAAGCAACAAGGAAAATTCAATTGCGAAAGAAAGTTTACGTGTCATAAGATGTCAACCATCAACCTGATAAAAGTTACAGGGGAATTTTTCAACCTGAAAGGCATGACTAGACACTTGAAAAGGCCCTCCCTAAATTTGAACGTGGTCTTCCATATATTGGTGTGTTCTATTGGAACCTGGTGATATCTAGACTACAAATTGATCTTTCTAAAATACTTGGCCCCCTTGAGTTGGTAAAGAAGGTCATCAATCTATGGGATTGGAAATTTGTTCTAGACAATGACTTTTTTTGTGCTCAAAATCAATGCAAATTCTTTGGGTTCCATATTTCTTCTATACAAGTATAATCAGGCTCTCATAAGGTGAGTAACTTGGACAAAAATTTCCCTTTTTGTAGAAACTCTTGGCTCTGCTGCTTGATTTCTTCATTTTCCATAATGGAGCAATGATATATCCAACCATTGGGTAGAGGTGCTCTAAGAGTTAGACTGATTGAATTCTTGACCTGACAGTGCAAAGGTACCCCTGTGTGTGAGGAGAATATGTCCTTGTATTCTTCCACGAACTTAAACACTTGCTTCTGCTGCATGGTGAAACCCTTCCTAGGGCCCATGGATGTGGCCACTATATTCCCCTTTATTTGTGAGTGAATCGGAAAGAAAACAAATTTCTCGGTCTAGGAGATGATATTAATGAATGGATTAGCAGAGATCAAAGAGATGGTGATAGGCAGGCTACCTCCAGTATCATGTATAACTTATTTCCCAAAGTAATAATAATAGTGTGAGGCCTAGACTCATACAAAACATGGAACTTCCACAAGTATGGTTGGCCTAATAGCACATAATAAACTTCAAGAGGAGAGACATCATAGAATACCTCATCCATGAAGGGCTAGATACTATAAGGAAGGTGGCACTGCTGGTCGACGTAGAGATAACATCCTTGGTGAAGCCACCTGATGGTGTATAGTTGTGGGTTTCTTATGGTCGGTAGGCCAAATTGCTTCATGACATCTATTGAAATTAGATTCTTTTGGCTCTAGTTATTGACAATGAATTGGAGAAAATAAGCCTTCACCCACATCTGTGGGTGGAAGAGATGATCCCCCCCCTTTGGATATTTGGGCTCAACCTTCTAGACCTTGGTGGAGGAAATGGTGGCACCAAGCAAGGATGTGTCCATGAACTCCATTTCTTCCTGAATTAATTTTTGCAGATCTTCATGGTACTTGAGCATGGATGTCAATCTTTGATATCCAACTTTGTGCATAGAGTATGAAAAATATTTGTGAGCTCATTCACATCTTGGTCCCTTTGATGATGTAGTGTGGTCCAATGTATGTACTTATCCTCATAGCTCCCCATGGGATAGTATTCTTCCTTAACAACATCTTGGAAAGAGTTCCAAGAGGGGGCAGTTGTAAACATAGAGGATTCCTCAGTCATTTTCTCATAATAAGTTTCCCATCAGTCCTTGACATGGGAGGTAGCCTTAAGCTGTGAAAAAGAAATTTTCTCCCTATCAGAGAAAATATGGACTGAAAAATAACCTTCCAACAGATTCAACCCTTTATATATGGACTGAAAAATAACCTTCCAATAGATTCAACCCTTTATCTACAACATATGCACCTATTTGACCTTCGAATATAGGTATATCAAAGTTCACGTGTACCTTGAAGGGGGAGGCACCTTTAAAGTTACTGTTCGATGAAGATGTGTCGTTGGTGGGTATTTGCTGAAGGATCTGGAAAAATGTGTCGAACATATTGTTCATTTTCTACTTGAAGGATTCTTTGAGCAACAATTTAATAGGATATCTTGCACCCTCGTCTTTCATTTCTTCTTCCATGTGCGTTGGGGACATGAAATGAAAAACAAAGAAAGAGAAAATTGATCTAATACCACTAATCCTTAATTATGAAGGAATGAGATAAAATACAAATATAAATAGAACATAGAGATACAGTGAAAATATAACTTCAATTCATTAATAACAATGTACTAAATTTTTTTTACATTCATAATGGAAATAGACTAGCTCAAGTGATGATAGCTTATCACTAAGAAGAGATGTGGTGGTTGCATGCCTTCTAAACTATGTTACAATGAGGTTCGAAAGGCCTATTTTTTCTTAGAAGCAGTGGAAAACCCTAAAAATCCAAAACCCTAACCCTAGGAGATGAAGCGCCAAAAGTCTGTGAGCCCCATTTGGGTAAATTGATACATCAACTTTTCGGGGTCGTAACTTTGGCATACGATGTTTCTTTTATGCTTATGATACCTCATTAGAAAGATCTATTCAAGGAATAATTTTTTTGATGGCAAGCCCTTGTTTCAGGTGATGGTTTTGCTCATTTTCCAAAAAAAAAATTCATTTAAGGCCTCAAAAGGACTCTAAAAGTTCAAGACACGAAAAACTACCAAAAATAGTAAATTATGCTAAAATTAAGGAAACTGAAAGAAACAGTGATGGGCATCCAAGTGGAATATCTTTGTGGCAACCAATATCCACTTGGATCACTATAGTACTTCATAAAATCCTAATGTTGAATGTAAAATGGCATGGCATTAATCGATAAGGGACTAGGATTGGTATTTAATTGATGAATACATATGAGGGTACAAGTAGAATAAGAGAAACTTCAACCAAGGATCATATATATATATATATCTATCTATCTATCTATATATATATATATATATATATATATATATATATATATATATATATATATATATATATATATATATATATATATCATAAATTTGGATGATCAAGGAAGGGTAGGAAAGTGGGGAAATGATTCAAAACAAGATTAAAGGAACTCACAAAATTACAAAGGGATTACAAGTGGAATGAAATCTCTCACAATAACCACTTTTTTATTTTGAATTTATCCCTTTACAATCTTCTCTTTATCAGTAAAGTACTTGATAGTTAGGTTTTTCTTCTTGGTATTAACTGAATAGACATCAATTTAAAAATTATGAAGTTAGGAATTCATCCTCTAAGATGGGTCTTGCTTAAAATATTTTTTATTTCTAATTATTTAAATCATTTAAAAAAATAATTGGATGATAGGCCAAAATTTGTTCACAACTATCATTTTATTCTTTTGAGTCGATATCTATAATTTTTATCCTTGGAAACCGCTCCCATTATGTTATAGACATTTTTGTGCCTTACAGCATGAAGCATGAAATGTCAATAATCTAAGGGATCCAAAGTCCCTAAACATGTTGTTCCTACCCCTAGAGGAACAAGGTCAGCAAACCACAGCACTGAATATCAGTTCTCCACCTGAAAACACTCAAAAACAAGCTAATTCTGGATCATGTCAACTGCTCCACTGAGCATCTGCGCTGAATGTCAACTGCTCCACTCTGTACCTGCGCTGAATGTCAACAGTAATGAAGGCTACCTGCGCTGGGCGAGATTGGCCAAGTGGCACAGTCATTCCTCAAGGTGTCAAATGCCCAGGAAGCTTCCAAAATGACACTTGGATCAAGGAATTCGCCTTGTGATGAGTAAGAGGATCTAGATCTCCAAGTGGAAGCAAGAAACTCCAAGTGGACCCAAGAACTGAAGAATAACTGAAGTGGGAGAGGACACTAGTCAGCTTCATGCCAAGCTCAAGCTGACTCATCCTTTCTCCAAAACTCCTATATATAGAGCTCTCTCATGAGGTCTAAGGAGGCTGGAATCTTGTGAATGTAAGGAAGTGCTGTTGGTTTGAGTATAGAACTATTGGGTGATTTGCTTGAAGGAGGTGAAGAGGAGATTTCTTTCTGCTGGGAGGTGTTGCTGGATTGGGCCTTTTATGGTTGTAACACTCTCAGAACTTTACTTCTTCCATTAATAAAGCATTTGAGGTTCTTCTATATGCATGTGTCTCAATGGCGTATTGATACTTGTATATTTGATTTATTCTAATCCTTGAATCAATTATGAATGTATGCTTCTTGTAGTTTCCCTCTCTTGTCATTTTGCAGGATCTTGGTGTAGCTGGGCCAGCGAAAGAGCAAGGAGCTGGGAGCAAGCAGCAAAGAGAGAAGGTTGGATCAATCATTAGCGGAAGATAACGGTTAGTGGATCTCTTTCTCCCCTCTCTTACATCTCATAAAGAAGTAATCTCGAATAGCTTTGCATTCGGTTGTTGTTGAGGTACTATCACCCTTAGAGTGGGATAGGGTCATTCCGTATTGGATACTTTTCCCAACAACAAATTGGCGACTCCGCTGGGGATCGTATCTTGTTGGTTGTTTGTGTTTTTTGCTATTCATTTCATAAACAAAGGGAGTACCGAATCGAACTGCATTTGGATCTTTCAAATGCAAAGTAGAGGGCAGCTACTCTAGCTCAGTTTCTGGGCAAGTTTATGATTTGAAGAGCTGATCCACAAGGACTCTAAATACCTCTTAGTGATAGCTTTTCATCCTCCTTTTCATCCCTTAGTGTGTACTTGACTGATAGCTTCTGATTTGGCCAAAAACTGTGAATTTTTTAGCAATCTGTGACTCGGAAACCAAGAGAAACGAAAGTTTCGTTCTTCAGTGCAGGCTGTGTGAAGGCTGTCTGCATTTCAGCGCAGTTCCCGAAGGGGCTACCTGCGCTGAATGTCAAACTGACAGTGTACTACCTGCGCTGAACCAGTCTTGCCTTGTGCTACTGGGGTTTCCTGCTGTTTCTTGCCCTGTTTTCACCCTTGTTTTTGCAGCCTGTTACCAGTCAATGTACCTATCTGAAACCAACTTTCCTTGCCACTATTTCGCCTCGGTTGTATAAAGAAACTGTATTTGTTCTTTGTGTATTTCTTATATCATTTGCAGTTTCCCATAACGAAAGTGAACTAGTCTTGTTGTGGCCTCTTAGATCTAGACCTGTGATAAAGTGTCGTTTTGATCTTAAGAGTTAGTTTGTTTGCTGTTCATAGCTGATTGAGCTTTTGCTTTCGTCATATGGTTTGAGTTTACATATTTCTAAGTGTCGAAACAAGTAAATCTTAAGGTGTCTTTTGATTTTGGACAAGCTTGTTTGCTTTCACCTGAAATTGAATTCAAAGTTATACAACAGCTTTCTTTTTGTGTCGCACAAACATTAAGAAAGAGAAAAGAAATACTTGCATTGTGCATGTGCATTATGATAGTTTGCATGTTGATTTAGGGAAAAGTGCATTAGTGTGTGCTCTATGATCTGTGTGAAAAGATGTTGTCTTTCTTTTCCCTCAGTAGTTAAGATTTTCAAAGTTGAAAGATTGAAAAGCTTGCTTATCATCTTAGACTGCATTTAGGAGTGTTACTATACATCTCGTGGTGATCCATAAAGGCAAACTGCTAAACAAGATCAACCTTAAAATAAATTGAATTTACATAACAACGCATTGAAACATAACGCAAACACATAGAGGTCTAAGCTAGAGACGTGTTCCAGCATCGTTAAACGTGATATCTTAGCGTTGAGTGGTTGGGTGATTCCTCCACGGTGAAGCGATAAGTATCAATACGGACTTGTGCTCCCACGTACCGTCGCGTATATATTGGGAGACCCCTATAGGAACAAAGCCTTTATCCATAGGAAACCGTGTCGGCCGCCCTACTGATCGCAATGCAGTGAACACAACATTCATGAAGATCGACCACTCGTACCGTAAAACGTATTCTGTGGTTTTGCGAAAAGTTTGGCACACCCTCTGCCTAGAACTCCAGAGCAGTTTCTTTTGGCCTTTTTCAAACTCTATAACTGAAAAAGTCCATCCAAGCATTTGTCACTTCGGGCTCGTTAAAACATTGAAGGAGACTAGAGTCATCTTTAGCTTTTTCTCGACTCTTAAAAAGTGAAAAAGCAAGTTGTGTCTAAAGCGTTGTTATAAAATTTATTTTAAATGGAACATAATCACCTCCTATTCCTGCGTTGATCTGTAGGTTGAGAACATGGAACGCCCCAACCAAGGAATTCCACAAGATGGAAATCCTAGTCCTTTCTCCTCTTGGGGAGAAGTTGGTGCGCCCCACATGGCCACACTGTCGCTTCCAGGACTGACAATTGGCCTGCCTATTTGGCTATTCTCAACCAATGTAGTTCAAAACACCATGGTTCCTGAACAGTCGAGTCAACAGTTAAATGAGTCTAGAGCTGCCCACCAGCCTTCTACTTCCTATAACTCTTCCTCCAATCCTTCATCTTCGCAAGGTAGAGCCGGCAAAAGCCAAGCTCCCATGGAGAAGAAGGAGAAGAAGAAGAGAGAGAAGAAGAAGAAGGAGCCTAAGGCGACTGGGGGCAAGCAAAAGACATCTGACAAAAATCCACACATAGCACAGACCGGGCCTAAATCGCCATGTGTCATATGTAAAGGAGACCACTTCCATAGAGATTGTCCCTGTATTCCCCGGATACTAAGGGACTGGTCCCCTCGTTTGCACAATTCGGGAGCATCAACCTCTGATAGCCATGTTGAATGCTTACCGTCAACTAGCGAAAGTGAAGGTTCAAGACAAAGGGGGGGAGCAAGATCCCCCTGCGGACTGTGTGAAGGCGATCACGCCATCCACCGTTGTCCCTTCTTAGACGAAGCAAAGAGAGTTTTGGAAGATCGCCCGGTTTCACCGTTGAGACTTCCTCCTGGATACAAAAAACTCGTGCCAAGTCCTTCGTTGGTTGAAAATACAGCTGGCCCGCTCAAGTGGTCAGCTGAAGCGTCAGTCATTGAAAATGAACCTACTAAATCCAGACCAGACGAAAGTCTAAAGGTCGATACGGCAGTTGACCCGGTTCTGCCTTCAGAGGTTTCATCTTCAAATGACACCGTCAATGAAGATTCATCTTCAAATGACACCCTCACTGAAGAGAATAAGGATGACACCATCCAGATTCTTTTCATCAACACCGACTCTGATGAGCATCAGGGCAATGCGCCCATTCCTTTATCGCAAGAATGAACATCGTCAGGGTCATATTCGGCCGTGTATTCGGTCCCACCACCAAGCAACCTGGTTGTGTCCTTTGATTGGAACCAACTAGGCAGACCCTGGTTACCAGCCAGTATACCATTCAGAGTCATTGTCCAAATTTACAGAATGGTAATGGCTGGAACTATCATTGATGAAGGGGCATCTGTGAGTATCCTTTCCTCTATTGCTTGGAAAGCACTGGGTTCCCCGGCGCTTTTGCCTGAGATAAGAAATCTCTCGGGCTTTGATAAAGGAACCAGTCGACCATTAGGGATCCTCCCCAATGTGCCTGTTACATTGAAAGGGAAGACCGTTCAAATGAACGTGATGGTCGTTCAAGGACCCTTGGATTATAACCTACTCCTTGGACGAGACTATATATATTGCATGGGAGCTATAGTCTCCTCACTCTTTAGAGTAATGTGTTTTCCACACGAAGGAAGAATGGTCAAGCTCATAGACCAACTTTTATTTCCGGGATCACGCATCGCAAATAGTCAAATACCAACCCTGAATGGTCTATTCACTCAAGAAATGTCTCCAGCCCCAGTCCTCCTTCCCGATGAGCGCGAGTGATTCGGAAAGATGGGACTGGAACCCAGGGGGCATGCATCCTGGTCTGCTTCGGGGAGAGGAAACCTTGGGTATAAGGTAGAATTTCCGCGGGAGAATATGACTAGTCCGTACCCCGTCCGAAAGAAGGAAGAGGGGTTGTTCTGGAACAGGATTCTTTTGTTAAGGTTACTTGTTTGACAAAGGTCATTCACCATTGTCTACTTCGGTAGACAGTGCCGAGGAGATGTTTTCGTTTGATGGTGTTAACAAAACAATCTTTTGGGTAACCAGAAAGAGGCAAGCCTCCCTCAATAACATTAATGTTTTGTCTTTGAGTAGTGTTCTTCTCTTGTTGCAAGTAGCTGCTCTCTTGTCGCAAGTAGCTGTTCTCTTGCGATCTTGCAAAAGATCTGTTAAAAGTTAGGCTGACGGGAAGACAAGTACCGCATAAGACCTGTTAAAAAATAACGAGAAGACAAGTATCGTTAACATTAGACTGGCAAGACGACAAGTAGCTGTGAACACCCAAAGAAAAATAGAGGTGGGGGAGAGGAGGGGCAACCTTGAAATTGTATTTTATACCTGGGGGCATGCAAACCTTTTGGAGTGCAAGCCAAGAGCGGTTATTTATCTGTTTTTTGGATTAGTCGTTTCCTAACTTGCATAAAGAAAGGATGTGGGGCAAAGGTCAAAATTTTCCAAATGAGGAGCATAGCTTCGTGAGATAAAGCTCCATAAAAAATAGCTATCTCACAGGAGACATTTCTTATCTTATGACTGGTATTATCGAGCAGTTTTACCGCAGAATTTATGCTCGTTAAAAAATAGAAAAGCAAAGATCCGAGCAGTTTTAACGCGGAATTCATGCTCGTTAAAAAATAAACATAAGCATTGAGCAGTGTTTTGGCGCATTCAAGCTCATTAAAAAATGAACCCATCTTGGTAAATAACCACTGTGATCGTAAATTTATTAGCCATAAAAAGCCTTGGTCGTGTTTGCACCCGCCACCTCCATTCCATTTGGCCAATCGTTCACCTCCATATGATTGTTTACCTATTTTGAGGAACAGCTGCGAAGATTGATTTCACCTAGCCATCCTTGTGACACTGTCGTGATTGGAAAATTCCAACCTGTACCTGGAATCTGCTGCTATCCCTGTTTATCACTCGTTCCTCAAAAGACGAGTCTTCTTTGAGCTCTTTTCTCCTGACTCGTAAAATATGAAAAGTTTGCCGAGTTTTGGCCTTCCAGCTCGTTAAAATGACCGGAAGAGCTATCCCTCTTCTAAATTTTAATATTTTTGGACCTGAGGGATTATTGCACAAAAAGGTCGAGCGCTTGTTTTATTCGTCTCATTAAAGTTATCGAAAACTCATCCCTTCTGTATTGTTTTATACTTTTTTGGACTTAAGGGATTAGATGACGAAAAAGGAATTTTGGAGTTAACTTTCTGTACCTTTTCAGACTCTCTAAAAATGAAAAGGACCGAGTTTTCCTTGTCATTAGACTCGTTAAAATGATTAAATAGCGACAAACTTGTCTTTAGACGAGAACGAGTTTCCCTATCGCTAGGCTCGTTAAAACATAGCGATGGGCTTGCCCGAAGGGCAGGTTATAGAACAAGCATATGTTATCCTCCTCAAGCTTGACAAAAATAAAGAGGTACTGGTCAGAAATGACTGGGGAAAAATTGGGAGAACCTCAAAGCTTTAATGGTAGCAAGTCGCTCTTGAACATGACACTTTGTCCTCCGTATCACATCGGGTTGGGTTGTTTCATTCACCGGTCTCATCACCATGGTCTTCGCCAAACCATCCACATTTGGGGTAATGCTACCGATCCATCACATCAGTGTCGTTATATGTTCAAGAGATGTTGTTCAAAAAGAGTCAACCGTGTCCCATCCACTGCCATACATTATCCTTCATCCACCCATGATCGCCACCCTGAATCATATTTCACAGATTGTTTTCACCTCCACTAAAGTCATTAACTCCGTTCCGTGTCACTGATGTGGGATTCATTAAGGCCCTCCTTTGACGGATCGCTTCTTGTCAACTTCAGCTCATTATCCAAGAAGTTGATCTAGGAACACCCCCCTCAGTACTTTGAAGCTTGCATGCCTCAATGGCAAGTTTCTCACTTCCGGCGACAAGTATACATCAATGACCTTCGACCAAAAGATTTTGCGTGGTGTTCGACGCCAAGTCCTTTATTCACACCACGTGAATTGTACTGTAGTACCTTGAGGGTCATTATCATTATCGGTGATTCCTCTCGCGCTTGTTAACGGTTTACATTATTGACCGGTAATCAAGCGATGTCTTTCCATGTTCGACTTCAGCACAATTCTCACATGGATCGACTTGTACTTAGAGTGAAGATCGAACGAGTTTGAAGACCCCGGATCTAGTTTCATCCATCCGGGTTGCGATATATATTCAGGAAATATAAAGACATTTGATATGTACATCATTGCAGCAGATGATCATCCTACTCAAAGGATGATAATTTCAGCAGAGAATCATCAGTCTACCACCAGACGGTCGTCTGTTCTATGTACCAAAATGAATTTATAAAGCTGAGCATGGGAATGCCCACCTCAGCTAGATCATGAAAGCAGAATGAATCATAATGTATTGTATTGTATTTTATTACAGGTCACCTCTCAGCGATTGAATGAACTTTGGATCCTCCTGATAAAGCATTTCACCCGATAAACGACCTCATACTTTAGGGGGCAACTGTTATAGACATTTTTGTGCCTTACAGCATGAAGCATGAAATGTCAATAATCTAAGGGATCCAAAGTCCCTAAACATGTTGTTCCTACCCCTAGAGGAACAAGGTCAGCAAACCACAGCACTGAATATCAGTTCTCCACCTAAAAACACTCAAAAACAAGCTAATTCTGGATCATGTCAACTGCTCCACTGAGCATCTGCGCTGAATGTCAACTGCTCCACTCTGTACCTGCGCTGAATGTAAACAGTAATGAAGGCTACCTGCGCTGGGCGAGATTGGCCAAGTGGCACAGTCATTCCTCAAGGTGTCAAATGCCCAGGAAGCTTCCAAAATGACACTTGGATCAAGGAATTCGCCTTGTGATGAGTAAGAGGATCTAGATCTCCAAGTGGAAGCAAGAAACTCCAAGTGGACCCAAGAACTGAAGAATAACTGAAGTGGGAGAGGACACTAGTCAGCTTCATGCCAAGCTCAAGCTGACTCATCCTTTCTCCAAAACTCCTATATATAGAGCTCTCTCATGAGGTCTAAGGAGGCTGGAATCTTGTGAACGTAAGGAAGTGCTGTTGGTTTGAGTATAGAACTATTGGGTGATTTTCTTGAAGGAGGTGAAGAGGAGATTTCTTTCTGCTGGGAGGTGTTGCTGGATTGGGCCTTTTATGGTTGTAACACTCTCAGAACTTTACTTCTTCCATTAATAAAGCATTTGAGGTTCTTCTATATGCATGTGTCTCAATGGCGTATTGATACTTGTATATTTGATTTATTCTAATCCTTGAATCAATTATGAATGTATGCTTCTTGTAGTTTCCCTCTCTTGTCATTTTGCAGGATCTTGGTGTAGCTGGGCCAGCGAAAGAGCAAGGAGATGGGAGCAAGCAGCAAAGAGAGAAGGTTGGATCAATCATTAGCGGAAGATAATGGTTAGTGGATCTCTTTCTCCCCTCTCTTACATCTCATAAAGAAGTAATCTCGAATAGCTTTGCATTCGGTTATTGCTGAGGTACTATCACCCTTAGAGTGGGATAGGGTCATTCCGTATTGGATACTTTTCCCAACAACACATTATGTTCTTCATTCTTCTATATTTCAAATGATCTCTCATTTTTTCTCAAAATTGGCATAGGGAACTCAGGTTATCACCTCTAGAAGTTCATGACACAGTCATTGTTGATTTGCATGAAACTGTGACTCAACAACTATTGTTTTACTCCACCTAAATCTTAGTTTTTTAATTTATATATATGCTTTACTCATCCCACATTCATTATTAGAGGGGAACTATAATTATTTACAATTAAATTGACTTCTTATATTATTTGTATATAAAGTATAAATAGACACAGAACCTCACATATATTACACATGATCTAGTTTTTTGTTATTGACTCATTTCCTAGTCATTGTGCTAAGACATTTCTCATTCATATATGTTCAACTAATACCTTTTAGGTGTCATCCCATAATGACTACAACTGGATTCCATGTATCATAAGGAGATAGGAAAAAATAACTTAGGATACAAATGGCAGGAGAAGTATTCATAATGCGAAAGTGAGATGTGAGAAATTTGAAAATAAGCTAAGTGTAAAAGGTAAAATTGAATAAATAATAGAACAATTGTGCGAAGAAAATGAATGAAGGAAGAAGTAATAAAACATGGAATGTGAGAGGTGTTTGGAGAAAAGGTTTATGTAGAGGTTAGGGTTGTGTATAGGTAATGATGTGTAGAGGAGAGGGTTGTGGGGAGAATGTGGTATGTAAAACCTTCCGCACATCCTTGAAAATGGTTAAGCATTGAATATAGTAAATGGTTATGTGCATAGGTTAGCATATGCAAATTGTTCAACACATCCTTAAAAATGGGAAGTATGGAATATAATAAATGGTTTCTTAATAACTAACTAAGTGAGAAAAAAAAAAGTAAAGTAATTTCACATGAACATAACACTTAATTGGGAAAATAGAAAATACATAGATAACATGAATAATGGGGGGAAAAAAAAATAATGGAGATACCTAGAGAAAATAATGATATCTTTGGCATATGTTCTTTGTTTCTTATTCCAAAAATTATTGGATGAAACTAATTCATAATCCTATCAACTGTGAAGATGGACATGAGTAAGACCTTATTTTTTATGTATTTTCTTTTCTTCTCTTTTTTGAAAAAGGAGAATTCATCCTTTCTTTCCTTTCATGAAGAAGAGTTGCAACACTAAGACTGACTAAAAATTGTCGTTTCAAAAGAACTATATTTGATGTGTGACATGAAAATACATAAATAGGTACTTGGGTAATTCTCCTTAGATCTGTAAGAGATTTCATAGTTTCTTTTCTCCTCTTTTTTCAAAAAGTTGAAACCATCCTTGCTTGCCTTGCGCGAAGAAGAGTTGTAACATTAAGACTCATTAAAAGCTTGTTGTTTTAAAATAACTCTTTTTGAAGTTTGAGATAAAAACATATCAACCAGTAACTAGGTGATTCTCCTTATATCTATGAAAAATTCATATTCTAAAGTGTCGGAAGAAAAAAATTATATTGAAAATACCTAGATCACCTATTTGAAACTAATTTGAGGACCATTCACAAACCCTAACTTCTACATAGTATATATCTTAAAGTATTGTAAAAAACATATAAAAAAAATTGTTAGGTGTATGTTTATATTTTTTATTAATATGTTAAAAATTTCATGGTTTTAATAATCACACAAAAAATGTTATAGAAAAAATCCATGATTACTCATTTGAAAGTAATTTTGAGACCATTCACAAACCATAACTTCCATAGGGTATATATTTGAAATTATAGCAAAAATGAATTTGAATTTTTTACCATATATTCCTTGAGATCTATTATCAATACTTACAAAATTTCCTTGTATGAAAATTCCCAAAACAAAAGTTATAGTGAAAATTCCAAGATTAATTGTTCAAAATTGATTTCAAGACCATTTGAAATACATAACTTCTATGGGGTGTATCTGCAAAGTATAGAAAACTAGAATTTATGTTTTTTATGTACTTTGTGATCTCTCCAAAATTTTCATATTCTAAATCATCCCTAAAAATGTTATGACTAAAATTATTCATTTAAACCAGAAGATCCTCGGGTTTGTATGCTCCAATAATAAATGTTATGGAGACTGCACCTTAAAAATGATAGGAAACCAATAATTACAATCTACTATAGGGGGAACTTTTTTTTACAATGAATATAATGTATAATCTAATGTTTGATTACCCTAGCACTCAAGTTGTCATTGGTATATAAATGAGAGACCAAAGGTACAATTAAAATTAAAGGGTGCAATGAAATGCTCTATTCAAACTCCTAATATAATAAATAAACTAATAATGAGCTCATGTTAGGCCATTCATATAGGGACCCCAAAGAAATTAATAATTTTCTTTACTAAAGCCCATAATTTAGACTTATGCCTAATAGATGCATACATTATGAAATAAAAAAATGATAAAATTAGTGAGTAATCATATAATCAATTGTAATCAATGATATTATTCTCGTTGGGATTATATTTTTTCCCATTTGATTCCTCTATATACATTTAATTTTGTTGTAAATATTTATTTAATGTAATTTTGAATTGAAAATGATCACGTGCTATTTTATGGCCAAAGATGTAAAGATTAGAATTTTTTTAATAAAATAAGCATGGTTAAAAGGATTTTATATGGTTTGAAAAGATTATGGACATAAGTTAAGAGTACGAGTTGGCTTCGATGAATAATACTTTATTAATGAAATATTCTACATTAAAAGGGTAATCAGTTGAAATTTCTAAAGGATGATAATTGATCAAGAATAATGAATGGTATATGTAATATATTTCTTATGCATATAATGTAGTTTGAAAATATAATTATATCTATTAACTAAGTCAAAAGGGTATTTACCCCTTAATTATATTACGACCCTTAATTTATCTAATTATTTTTATATTGATGTTATTATAATAATTATTATTATTTAATGTTTATTTATATATTTTATGTTCATCACATTCCATGTCTTTTCGAAGATGCTTTGTATGGAAAGCATTTTATGGATAAAATACATATTTCCATTATAACCTACACTTTCTTAGCATAATTCTTCATTTTTGAGGTTGAAGGTAGAAGAAAATGATATTTCAAGCATTTATTAAAAAAACATGTCATATTATGTCTTCAACATCAGTAGTGAAGAGTTAGTTACAAAATAGAATTGTAGGTGAGAACATAAATAAATATTTTCCATTAAATGTTTTAAGAACAAGTCATCTTTAAAGGGACCAACAATGTAATGAATATAGAATATATAAATAAAAGTTAAATAATAAAAAATAATAATATTTATATAAAATAATCATGGCATGACTTAACTAAGGGGCACAATTCTCCACTTTCATGATAAGTCAATGCACATACTTATATCTTCATAAGGCATTGTATCAATCATCGATCTATCTCATATCACATTCATTTATTATTTATTAGTTATTATATTTTATCAATTAACAACAATTTTCTTTCTTATGTTGGATATTTCCTTAATGAACTATCATTCATTTCACTTACAACCTATTTTACAGCTACACCTTTCCCCATCTCTTAGACTTCACTTTAAGGATGACCTATTTCAAACAAGGCATCATCTTTCCCAAGGATGAGATCATAATTCTTAATAGTTTTATATTTCTTTAGTGCCCTTACCAAATCATTCAAAATTTTATAGTGAATTAAATTATCTCAACATTTTTATATCTGATCTTCCAATTGGTAACAAAATTTATTTCATTTTTTCATTTAGATTGAAGTGCCTCTAAATGTATGAACTAATGTTTTCAATAAGTAAAACATTTCTTTTTATAACACTATTGTTACTAAAAATGTGAATGTAAATTATTTTTTAAAAGTTTAATTATCCCAATTTTGGCAAGTGATGAAACAAAAAATATTCAAGTGTTATAATACAAAAATCAATAGAACACCAAGTTTCATAAGAATGTCAAGGAAAGCATTGCAAGTATCCTAATATAGAATCACCAAAGAATCAATACAAAATGAAAAAATAATATGTCAAAGTTTGATGAATTTTTTTTAAGAAAATGTTGAAGAACCTCTCAACACAAAAAAATCCACTAAGTCATGTTACTTGACCTTCACAATAGATCCTTATTATGAATGACCATATGTATTCCAAAAAATTCATTATGAGTTGAAATGTGCATGTGTTTTGTGTGTGTGGCGGGGTTGCCTGTGGGCGCATTCTCAACATTAATTTGGAAATTTACAAAATATATGTAAACAAGTTTTGAACTTTAGTTACCCAATTTATAAATCTCTTCAATCATAAACTCACCAATGCACATAAGAACCCCTTGCATAAGATGATGCCTAATCCAACTATGTTAATTGATTTGCTTTCATGCCCTACTAAATTTCATTTGAATTTCCATAAAAAACCATGTAATATTTCCTATAAGCTTGACTCATGACTTAGTTACTCCCTTCTAATGTAAAAAAGAAAAAAATGTTGTAGATTTCATTGTTTCGTTCATGGAAATATTACAATATATTTCACTAGAAGGAATTTACAAAATATAAACCATTATTTAGTCATCTAATAGAAAAAAATAAAAATAAAAATATTTTAAGCATGTGTTACCTCACAATTTAAAATTAGAAATTCAATCAAATTTGTGCCATTGCATCTCTATGACATTTTTTTTCTTATTACATTTTAAATACAATATGCATTTCTAGAAATTTCATCATCTAGTTCGATTGGATATGCATGATGAGAGATTATTTTAGTAATGGTAGTATATTAAAAGAATGTTATTAAATAAAATATAGTAGTCCACTATGATCGCTTATTTGCATGGAAGACTCACACTACATCATTTGGAGATGTTGTACTCCAATCGTTAAATCAATTTTCTTGACATTAGACACTTAGAAGGTCATCTATAATGCCATCAAGATGTTGAGATTGCTACTCATAACAATAATCTATCATCTCCTTTCCATAGTGGAATCACTACTAGATTTTAATCGTTACAATACAAAGTGGTACAACAAGATCTCAAAATTGATAAAAATGGTCTCTAGTTATTTTAGATAAATAAAAGATAATCTTATAAAAAAAATAACACAACAATAAAGCATCCATGATATCTCAAAAACCAAATTTCATTTATAAGTTATTGCATCAATATTTGTTTTCCATAGCTCAAAGAATTCCTTTGAATAAGAACATCCAATTTTAATGATATTATTTTTAATAACTCACTTGAAAAACACCACAAGCACTAGATTTTCCAAAATGAGTTATAGAACAATTTAGCATAATATGTTCAAAAATGGACTCTTTTGTATAGTAGCAATTTCTCCAACAAAATACATTTAAGATACTTATCTGTACCAAAAACAACCAAGAAGATAGATGTAAACCACAAAAAGAAAATGAATATATTAACAAAACCATATACATTATAAAAACATATCATAAATCATTTGGAATTTTATGATAAGAAGGGAAAACATAATCCCAATTTGCAGGTCAAGGTCATCAAGAAAATAATGGTTAAAGTATATTCCAACACTGATTGCCCTTAACCATAAATCATTATTTCCATGTCCAATGGTCCTCATTCAAGTAGTCATTGTCAAATCCTCAGGAGTGAATGAAGAGTTTCCTAAAAGGAGTGAGTGAAGACATCTGAAATGATGAAACTTACATTTTTTGGAAAATATTTATATGGAACTCATGATATAAATTATATATATTTCCACTACGAAATTTAACCATTGAATGAGAGAAAAGGAATATATAAGATAAGTGAATCAATTCCAAAACCTTGACACATTCCAAACCTACACCTAGATACGTAAATCAATTATAAATATGGTATGTGCATAATTGTATTGTGAAACTCCTAAAAATCTATCACAACCAATCACATTTAGCAAGTGAAAATTTAAATAAGGAAATCCAAATGGTAACTGGAAAGTTCGAAAACTAACACTGTGAATAATGAATACTATCTAAAATGAACTCTAAAAGTTCAAAGACTAATACTGTAAATAATGAATACTATCTAATGGAAAAATGAACTCCATGAAAACTTCTCAATGATATCAACACATAAAAATATATTCCATTGTGATAGGTGTTAGGTAATTTAACTTTTCTTAATTTCCGTACATGTAATTATCAATTTCGAATCATGTGAAGTGTTTACATTATATATGCAGGGTTTAATTTTTTCTAAATATGAGCTTTTGAATAACAAAGTTTTAAGTTAACTAAATGAATTATAGGGGTGGTCTATATATAATAAATGATGATATTTATAATAACAATAAACTAATAATTTATATTACAATTTAGATATCAAATTTCTAATTTCTTGTAGGTATGTTAAACCATGAAAACATGTGAAATTGGTAAATTTTAAATATGCATAAAATATAATTGTAAATAACAAATTATATAAACAACAAACTAGATCACAATAGGAAAGTTATAGCATAAATTATAAAACTAAATTGAAATTAAAATAGCAATGAACACCCCTACATAGTGGGCCCTCCTAGTTTAGTTTTCCTCGCATAAACATTATAGAACTAAATCAGCTTAGATGCATATTCCTAAAAATTTAAACATATGAGAATTGCAACGTTCAATCTTTGTATTAACTCAAAAATAGAATACAATGTATGTGGAATCCATTTCTAGGATAAAAATCACTCCCCTTGATTTTTTTTGCAATTGATTTATAGAATACAAATGTTCCTTTATAGATGATTTACATCCATGATCCTATGGGTTTATAAATATATTGGAACAATAAAATAGAGAATTCCTAATGAAATATGATTTCTAATAAGCATTTCCTTCATTACAATTGCATCAAACTCGTTTATCAATCTTCAATTGATTCTTTGTTTGTTGTGATCAGATCTACGTTGGTTTGTGGTCACAAAATCCCGATTTAATTAATATTTGACATATATTTTCCACTTGTTTGTCTACTTATATAACATGATTATAACATGATTGGTGTATAGATATCCATCTCAAAATTTCATACTAAAATATGAATAAGGTATAAAAATAAATAGTTTACCAACAAACTCTTTCTTTAAATGTTATCATGTAGATGGTAGGATTTTATGACAAAATGAGATGAACATGAGACGTAAAATTTGTTAGGTTATGCGTTTTAGAAGGAAAAATGTTAATTTGGTAGGTTAGTGACAAATTCCAACCATAGGACGAGATTCCTCTTTTCGAGCGAACCAATTTTGACTATTGAAGTGCTCAATTTCGACAAGGGAAAGTGTATTTTTGAATTAAATTCCACATGTGCATGTTTGATCAGGCCAGTCCTAAAAAAAATTGGATAGCCTTGGAAGGCTATAAATACAAGTGACCTCAACCTCATTTGGAAATCATCTTGGCTCATTATTTTATTCTTTTTCTTGGTTTTGGCTCGCATAGTTCTAAAGCAAGTTCATGGACATTGGCTCACACACATTTGGAATTGCAAGGTCTGAAGCTCAAACTTTCACTCTAGGGTTTTGGCTCTCAGCCGCAGGCATGGCACATGTAGTGTTCAACTATAACTACAGGCATGTAGGCCTATGCATGTGGTTGAAGGGTTTCAACTGCACACACAACACTCTCTACATGACGTTAGGACCTAGGGTTTGGTTTTTCAGTTGGCCACATATTTCATTCATTGACCACAAGGTTCAGTAGTTGACTGCAGATAATGCCACTTAACCATATTCTTATGAATCATTTTTTTGGATTACTCAAATTGTTGGGTTCATATTTATGTATATTGTTTAGTTCATGTTGTTGGATAATGTTATGGATGAATATGGATAGTTGTTGGATAGTATGTGAAGTATACCAGGTAGGCTTCAATCGATCATCCATTTACTTTAAGGAAAAGCATTATGTCACTTTTCTCTCTATGGTTCTAGGTTAGCCACCGACTTAAGGGAGATACTTTTTTCTACAATCATAAATCCCATCTAAAAATATGAATTGACATTTACCTGAATATTAGATATCAAATGTTTTGACTTTGATGATATTAAGCATCGTTCAAGAAGATAGTGATGCTCCATCTTGTTGATTTTCTGGAAACAAACCTCAATATAGCTTTGATGCCCTTCGTTTTCTTGATTATTTAGATCATCTTTTATGTCTTATTCTTCCATGAAATTCATATATTCTTATTTTTATTGATTACTCTCTTCAACACATAGAGGAACTAATGGTAAACATGACAGAACTTTCTCAATATCATGTGAATCTTCTATTTTTGAATGTTGTCCTTCAATGAAATCAAGAGAATCCACTTTCTAGAGTACTCTTCTTGATCTAAGATGAATAACATTTATATCAAGGGGATATGTTTGAATGTATTGTACCTCATCATTATAAATGGGTTGAGCTACTTCCTTGTTTGGGTTTGGAAATGGTGGTACAGGTAGTTGAGTGGGAGTGGATATTTGAGATGGATTTGGTTGGGGTTATGGTTGTGGTGGAGATGGATGGTAGGTGTTAGGATCCTATAATCTATGAATCAAAGTGTCTTTTCCTCTTATTATCAAAGCTAAGAACAATATACCCTAAAAAAAATTTAACATGGTATCAGAGTTGGGCTGAAGAAAAGTCATTGAAGATCACCCTTATGAAGACACCTTTGATGGATGTAAGATAATATGGAGGAGACCTAAAATATTCTTAGGGCTTGAAGGAAACTATAGGAAAATTGGTTATTAGGGTTTAATGGATACTATGAGATTAGGATTTTGGATGAAACCCCAGTTTAAGGAAAAGATTTGAGATATGCGATCTAGGATCCCTAGCATAATCAATGTGGAGATATTCAAGCACTTGTGACATATTTTATGTAGCCCTAGATGGGATAGTCTCTATTAGGCCTAGTTGTTGATGAAGTTTGTTGAAATATTTAAGGAAACATTGTTGTATGGATAATGGATGGTAATGAATCTTTAAGGTTGGTTCTAGAGGGAGTTTATCTCCTCTTGTTAAAAGATAAATATTTTTTTATTCATGTTACTTTTTTTTTGGGTGTGGTTCACGGACAACCTGGTCATTGGGTGGCCGCTACATCAACAAAAATATCTAATCTAATCAACCCAGAAGGGAATCGATCCTCGCATCTAATAACTAGGCCTAACCCCAAGGGCTTCAGGGAGAATCGACCCTGGGACCTCCCAATCGGCGAGGCACTGATTTGACCGGTTGAGCTAACCCCTTGGGGCTTTTGATTCATGTTACTTATTTATGTATTTACTTTTGTTTATATCTGTTGTGGGGAAAAATGCCTATGCAGGACGATCCTATCCACCTAAGGCGTGACAGTGCCTTAGCAACAAACAGATACAGCTATTCTGGTTTCTTCCTTTATGAAATGTGAAAGCGGGGAGATCGATAGACTTACCGTTGTCTTCCGTTTGTCCCTCGATCTAGATCCTCTTCTCTTTGGGTGTTCACAGCTACTTGCCTCCTCGCTTGCTCAAGAGAACAGCTACTTCATTCCCACGAGATCACAAGAGAACAGCTACCTGTGACAAGAGAACAACTACTTGCGACAAGAGAAGAACACAACACAAAGGCAAATATTCATATTCATAAATGATTCAGGATTAGAAGTAAATCAAATACACTAATGCAATCATACAAATACACCAGTATATAGGAGAAAACCAAGATAGCTTTATTGATTGATAACAAGGTTCAGGAAGAGATACAACCCAGAGGGCTCCAATCCAGCATCTCCTTCCCAGCAGAGTGGAATTCCTTCTTCAGCTCCCTTCAAAGCATTAAGCACCCAATGTTTCCAGTCTCAAACCAACAGCAATTCTTTGCAATAACAATATTCCAGCCTCCAGATCTCATGGAGGAGAGATCTATATATAGTTATTTTGGAGAGAGGATGAGTCAGCTTGAGATCTGACTAGTGTCCTCTCCCTCTCTCAGTTCTTGAGTCCACTTGGAGGTTCTTGCTTCCACTTGGAGATTTGGAACCTCTTACTCATCACCAGTCGAATTCCCTGAGGCAAGTGTCATTTTGGAAGCTTCCTGAGCATTGACACATTGAGGAATGAGCCTGCCACTTGTCCAAACTCGCTCAGCGCAGGTAGCTAGTGTTGGAGTTGACATTCAACGCAGGTAGCCAGTGTAGCAGTTGACATTCAGCGCAGATGCTCAGTGGAGCAGTTGACATGATCCTGAATTGACTTGTTTTTTGAGTGGTTTCAAGTGGAGAACTTCTGTGAATCGTTGTGGTTAGTTAGCCTTGTTCCTCTAGGGGTAGGAAAAACATGTTTAGGGAATTTGGATCCCTTAGATTATGGACATTTCATGCTCAATGCTGTAAGGCACAAAAATGTCTATAACAGTTGCCCCCTAAAGTATGAGGCCATTTATCGGGTGAAATGCTTTATCCAGGAGGGTCTGAAGTTCATCCATTTGCTGGGAGGAGACCTGTAATAAGATACAATACAATACATTATGATTCATACTGCTTTCATGATCTAGCTGAGGCGGGCATTCCCATGCTCAGCTTTATAAATTCATTTTTTGTACATAGAACAGACGATCGTCTGATGGTAGACTGATAATTTTGGCGAAATTATCATCCTTTGAGTAGGATGATCGTCTGCTGCAATGATGTACACGTCAAATGTCTTTATCTTTCCTGAATATATATCGCAGCCCGGATGGATGAAACTAGATCCGAGGTCTTCAAACTCATTCGATCTTCACTCTAAGTACAAGTCGATCCATGTGAGAATTGCGCTGAAGTCGAACATGGAAAGACATCGCTTGATTACTGGTCAATGATGTAAACCGTTAACAAGCGCGAGAGGAATCACCGATAATGATAATGACCCTCAAGGTACTACAGTACAATTCATGTGGTGTGAATAAAGGACTTGGCGTCGAACACCACGCAAAATCTTCTGGTTGAAGGTCATTGATGTATACCTGTCACCGGAAGTGAGAAACTTGCCATTGAGGCATGCAAGCTTCAAAGTACTGAAGGGGTTGTTCCTAGATCAACTTCTTGGATAATGAGCTGATGTCAACAAGAAGCGATCCGTCAAAGGAGGGCCTTGATGAATCCCACATCAGTGACATGGAACGGAGCTAATGATTTTAATGGAGGTGAAAACGATCTGTGACATATGATTCAGGGTGGCGGTCATGAATGGATGAAGGATAATGTATGGCAGTGGATGGGACTCGGTTGACTCTTTCTGAACGACTTCTCTTGAACATATGGCGACACTGATGCGATGGATCGGTAGCATTACCCCAAATATGGATGGTATGGCGAGACCATGGTGATGTGACCGGTGAATTAGACAACCCAACCCGATTGTGGTACGGAGGAAAAGTGTCATGTTCAAGAGCGACCTGCTACCATCAAAGTTTTCTTTAGTTTTCTCCCAATTTTTCCCCAGTCATTGCTGACCAGTACCTCTTTATTTTTGTCAAGCTTGAGGAGGATAACATATGCTTGTTCTATAACCTACCCTTCGGGCAAGCCATCGCTATGTTTTAATGAGCCTAGCGATAGTGAAACTCGTTCTCGTCTAAAGACAAGTTTGTCGCTATTTAATGATTTTAACGAGTCTAACGACAAGGATAACTCGGTCCTTTTCATTTTTAGAGAGTCTGAAAAGGTACATAAAGTCAACTCTAAAATTCCTTTTTCGTCATCTAATCCCTTAAGTCCAAAAAAATATAAAACAATACAGAAGGGATGAGTTTTCGATAGTTTTAACGAGCCGAACAAAACAAGCACTCGATCTTTTTGTGCAATAATCCCTCAGGTCCAAAAAGATTAAAATCTAGAGGAGGGATAGCTCTTCCGGTCGCTTTAACGAGCTGGAAGGCCAAAACTCGGCAATCTTTTCATATTTTACGAGTCAGTTGAAAAGAGCTTAAAGAAGACTCGTCTTTTGAGGAACGAGTGATGAACAGGGTTAGCAGCTGATTCCAGGTACAGGTTGGAATTTTCCAATCACGGCAGTGTCACAAGGATGGCTAGGTGAAATCACTCTTCGCAGCTGTTCCTCAAAATGGGTAAACAATCATATGGAGGTAAACGATCGGCCAAATGAAAAGTGGAGGTGACAAGTGCAAACACGACCAAGGCTTTTATGGCTGATAAGGTTATGTACACAATGGTTATTTTACCGGACTAGGTTCATTTTTTAATGAGCTTGAATGCGCCAAAACACTGCTCAATCTTATGTTTATTTTTTAACGAGCATGAACTATGTTTCTAAAACTGCTCGGATCTTGCGTTTATTTTTTAACGAGCATGAACTTTATGCTAAAACTGCTCGATAATTATATGGTCAAATTTTGATTTTTACCAGGACTAGCTTTGCCCTTTTCAAAGATAGTACTGTATTCTCAATTGCTGCATCAAACTTAGCTAGAAATGAATAATATTTGCATGAAAATGAGATTATAACCCTAATATTTCGCTTTGAACTACGTAAAAAGCCATTAAAAGGTGTTTTTACCTCTCACTTTACCATTTCATTTGAACTTGGTTTGTTGGAGCTCTGGAGGTGCCTCTTCCCCCTTGATTTTCACCAGCTGATTTCGGGAGATTCTGTGGATGATTCTCGGCACCGTTTGGACCAGGTAGGAGCTAAACTCTAGCTCTTTCTTTTCATGGTTTCCTTTTTTCATTCTGTGCCTGTTTTCCTGCCCCCATGAGCCCCTGGGGTTTTGTTAGGGCGCTCTGCCATCAGCGCAGGCAGTCCATTCGAAACCTGCGTTGAATATCAAGCTGCCTTAAGGCAGTTTTACCTTCAACGCAGGTAGGACACTAGCCACTTGCGCTGATCATAGAAAAGCAGTTCTATTGCACAGTTTTTGATGAAATTTTGCCAGTTTTTCATCAAATCTAGGATCTTACTCTTTCTCTTGTTTGTTTTGCAGGGACTTTTGAGCAAAATGACCCTCACATGGCGAGAACGAGAACATGAAGAGGAGGACATGATTGCCCTCCATGACCCTGTCATGGTGAACGCGCTGCGGAACTGTGGCCTGCTGAAGTTCTTCCGTATCTCTAGCATGAGAGCACAGATTTCTTTACTGCAGTACATGCTTGATGCTTGGGATCCTATCAACCAAGTATTTCAGATCAGGAGCAAATCCATTCCTTTGACCATGGTAGACATTTACTTCTTGACTGGTTTTTCGAGGTGGGGTGCCCCCATTTCTTTGTCTGGTTCGGCCCGAGGGAATGACTCCGTGAGGGATTATGTCTGTCAGTATTGCAGGGAGGGATCCCAGCCGAGCAGAGACGACAAGGTTGTTATCCGTGAGATTATTAACAGGTCTCTCAGGTCCATTCTATATACTATTGGTAGGATGGCCGGTAGTGCATCTCTACATGTTGCCAACAGATCTTATGTGCAGCACGCCTTGGAGTGTCTCCAACCGAAAGTATTCAACTGGTGTGATTCAGTACTTCTTCAGATGAAAAGTCAGTTGAACAAGGTAAAGGACGGGAAGCTGAAGAACTTTGGATATGGTTCTATTCTGACTGCCTTTGCCTTGGAGAAAATACCACTGATGCAGCCTCAGTATATCGCACTCGATTTGCCTTCTCCTACCGAGCCACGCATGCAGAGATGGGTTGACCACATATCTAGGCATGCTGGTCAATCTCAGATTACTTTCACTGATACCTTCTTCAGGTGGTTCGAGCACCAGGAGATGGTCTATTCCGAGTACCCATATGTTGGTATGGATTTCCGAGGTGATCCGGACTTGGTACTGCCGGATGGCAAATAGTGGGGCGCCATGGGTAAAATCTTTGACCATATTACTGTTTACTGTTCTTATTTATAATGTCCTTGTGCTTTATTCTATCAAGACTTTAATCAAACTCATGTGTGCATGCAGATGTTGGTCCTGTTCGTCCAGCAGTTCGTCCGAAAGCGCCAGTTGCTGCCCCAGCAGGGGAGACTGCTGGGAGGGTTATTCTCCGCGACCTTGATGTGGCAGAGACTCTTACAACTGTGCAGGAGTAGGTTGAGAGCCTTACTCTCGGCATTCCCGATGTGAGGATTGATGAGCTACCTTTACAGTTGCAGCGACATACTACTGGTGTGCCTAGACGATGGACTCGTCTCTTGCACATGATTGCACAGGCCGTGACGTGCTATCATGAGCATCACTAGGCTAGGGTGCCCCCTAGCACTTTTGAGTTTTTGGGTCATATGACCAATTTTTGTCTTGGTTACAAAACATTATGTATGAACGATAAACAACTTATATATATATATATTTTGATTTTCGGGGTTTATTTTGGTTGAGTTATATGATCCATATGTACAACATTGATGATGTGTCTCTTTTTATAAATGTCGCAAATGTCTATCTAACACATAGTTTTCTAATGATTCGGTTAATGTGTTTAAGTTTCTGGAAATATGATGGTATTGAATCGAATCAAATTGTCTTTCCAAAATCTTAACCCTTAGGAACATGCGATAAATAGCTGGATTGCGAACGGAATATATACCATTGAGTTGTAGTATTACGAGTTGTGAGTCTAGCCTGACAATTAGTCAGCGTATACCATGGGTGATGGCATCAGAGAGTAATTCTATCAATGCGCTATACTCAGCGATGTTGTTCGTTGATTGCCCAATACACACACCTATGAAACTTACTAACTCGCCGCTTGGATAAAAAATGGCCCAGGCTGCGGAGGACAGGTTCCGCGAACTACGACTCGCTCCGTCGGCATATCCAACACATGTCTCCAGAAGGTTTGACATCTGCAAATAAATGTAAAAAGGTGGATCACTTCGACCAAAACAAACACTTTTAGCGAAAACAAAATACAACAAAAGCATATAGGTTACTATTTAAGCATAGTAACGCTTGAGGTACAACCCATTACGGGGTTGTGCCAGTGGGATTACGTCATAATCCATTAACTCGTAGGCTCCTTTTGCTAACACCCGTTTAACAATATAGGGGCCCATCCATAAGGAATTAAATTTACCTGCTCCCGATTTATCGGATTCTTGGTCATAAAGCAAGACCAAGTCACCTTCTGAGAAGACACAGGGTTTGACATTTTTGTCGAGCTGCGCCTTGACTCGTTTCTTATGGGCTTCGTTAGCCAAAGTGGAATCACGACGGGTTTCATCCAATTGGATTAATTCCAAGAAACGAGCCTCTTCTTCCGAAGTTCCGGGGAGGAGATCAATTGCGAGTTTAAGCGACGAAATTTCGCACTGGATTGGAAAGACTGCTTCCAGGCCATACACCAGTTGGAAAGGTGTGAACCCGGTCGCGTTCTTCACCGATGTTCGGTAAGCCCACAAGTCTGAGTACAGGATTAGGTGCCACCTTCTTTTGTGAACCCTGATCATCCTTTGCAACATACGCTTCAGGACCTTGTTGATTGCTTCAACTTGTCCGTTGGCTTGCGGATAGTACGGGGTAGAGTTGTCATGAGATAGCCCTAGCTTGGCAGCTAATTCGACCATCATGTGATTGCGAAAATGTGACCCATGATCTGTAACTATAGCCTGTGGTACGCCAAACCTGGCGACTACATGATTGAAAACGAAAAGGGCAGCTGTTTCACCAGTGTTATCTAATGTAGGCATCGCCTCGGCCCATTTGGTAAAATAGTCAACAGCGACTATAATATACCCATGCCCCCCGATCAAGGTGGGGTTACATTGCATGAAATCAATGCCCCACTTGTTGAAAGGCCCAACAACAACTATTGGCTGTAAAGGTGCGGGTGGTCTTCTGGTTTTGCTATCGAAAATTTGACAAGCATGGCAACTTCTGACTACGGTTATGCAATCTTTGAACATGGTTGGCCAGAAGTATCCTGCTCGTAAGATTTTATGTGCTGTAGCATATCCAGATTGATGCCCCCCACACGCGCCTGAATGACATTCATTCAGGGCTTTTTCGGCCTCTTCATGGGTGAGACACCTCCTCAGGACTGTATCGATACCACGACGGTAAAGTGTATCACTGACGATCATGTAGTCTTTCGCTTGGTATCGTATACGTTTCTATTCTGAGTGAGTGGTGTCAGGCCTGAATTTTTGGGTTTGGAGATATATTATTATATCTCCATACCACTCATCGCTTGCAGATATCATAAACAAATTTTCGTCCACGATTGACTCTTCTGATGTTTCATCGTTGGACGACGATGGGAGATCGCACAATAATTCTGCGAAAACTAAAGCTTTCTTTGATTTGGATTTTACAAATTCCAGATCAAACTCTTGAAGAATTGCTATCCATTTTGAATATTTTCCCCCCAGCAACTATCGCGACAGTATATAAGTCATAGGGTTGCAATCTGATAGAATGGTAGTTTTCCGAAAGAGGACATAATGTCGAAATCTTTGTATCGCTTGAACAGCAGCGAGTGCTCGCTTTTCAACATAAGAATATTTACTTTCTGTATCATTCAAGTTTTTACTTAAATAATATATAGGATGTTCAATTCCATCGACTTCTTGAACTAAAACCATCGCAATGGTCGTATCCGCTGCAGCCAAATACAGGTTAAAATCTCTTTGATAGTCTGGGGCATACATTAATGATGCTTTTACTAGACAATCTTTCAGAGCATCAAAGGAAGCTTGCACCACCTGGTCCTAGACGAAAGGTACATCCTTTTTCAAAAGATGAGTATAACCTTTAGCAAGTTCTGCGTAATTTGGAATGAACCTCCTCAGAAAGTTTGCTTTCCCTTGGAGTTTCTGAATCTGAAGCAAATTTGAAGGTGGAGGCAAATTAATGATTGCCTGAACCTTGCAAGGATCGAGACGAATCCCATCTTTAGAGACTACAAAGCCAAGTAAATGACCAGAATTGACGCAAAACACACATTTGTGCGGATTGAGTCTTATTTTGTAGTGTCGGCAACGTAGAAATATCGCTCTTAAATGCTGCGGATGATCAGTCTGCTTTCGCGAATGAGCCGGAAGGTCGTCGAGATATGGTTGAACGATGTTCTTGATGTCATGGAAGGCATAATTCATTGCCCTCTGAAACATCGCCCCTACGTTCTTTAAACCAAAGGGTAATTTTCGATAAGCGAATGTGCCCCACGGACAGATGAATGCAGTCTTTGACTGGTCCTGTGGGCGGATATTTATTTGATTATACCCAGAAAATCCATCCATAAATGAAAAGATTTCACATCCGGCGCATTCATCAATTATCTGGTCGATGAAGGGTGTAGGGTAGTTGTCCTTTGGACAAGCTTGGTCTACATCCCTATAGTCGATACACACTCTAATCGTCCCTTGTTTTTTCATAACAGGGACAATATTCGATACCCAATCGGTTAGAGGAACCGGGTAGATGAAACCAGCATGGAGGAGCTTTTCAACTTCTGCTTTAATGGCAGCGACTTTCTTGGGGTGCACCTGCCGAAGCCGTTGTCTTACTGGTTTGACATCAGGATACATTTTAATTTCATGTTCAATGATACTCGAGTCAATGCCTGGCATTTCATCATATATTTACGCGAAAAAGAGCGTTATATATTTCCAGTTCTGAAGGGGAACAACCTTTGCCGACATAAATATTCTCTACAACATTTGTTTTAGTCGAGATATTTATGGCTATAGTCTCTTCAATATTGGATAAGTTTCGCTCGGAATCCACCGTATTTACAGTATTTGATAGGAATTCAAAAACTGAAGGGTGATAAAGGTCTTGTCGAGTATCTTCTTCATATTCCGGAAGAAGGGAACGATGGTGGCAATCATTCCATGGTGCCCCCTCAATCAACATTGATTGTAGAATTCCTTCGTTAGTCCCATGTACTTTCAACCAAGGATCTAATGGGGTACCATATTCTCTAGACCTATCTACCCAAACGCTTGATGAGCGTTGATTTGGGTTCGCCTCCCATGCTCGAAACATTGATTGCTACAATATTTCAATGGGGCTTGGGGGCAAAACCATTGCATGATCCATTTTGACATCGTCTTCTGAGATCTTCGTGGAAGATATCATGTTGCAGGTTCTTACGAATGCTACTTCTCCTATATAGAATGGAGGTGGAAGTGCGAAAGTTCCCATTAATGTGGGGTCTTTCAGTAGGCCTACTCCGATGTCTTGAAGCGAATGGTTGCTTCCATGGATCATGGGAATGCTTCCTGTAACTTGTGAACCATTAGGGAGGAAGTTTTGTTGGTCGACAATTGTAATCCCTCCTTCAAATGGGAATGCGATCTTCCTAAAATAAGTCAACACAACAGCTGCCATGGCATAGATCCATGGTCTTCCTAGTAGGATGTTGTAGTCAAGATTTCCATCGATGACTTCAACATCTATTTCTACTGTTTTTCCTCCCAATTCGACTTTCAAGTTATTAAGGATACCGTACGGGGTATAAGTCCTTCCGTCGAAAGCTTTTAATGTCGTCGAAGATCGCGACAAGGTTGGAGATCCTAAAGTTTTCCAGCAACTCATCGACATGATACATGTAGATGCCCCCTCATCAATAATTGTTCGGTGAACAGTTTTGTTGAGGGCTTTCACTTGAATAAGGAAAGCTAGTTGAGCTAGTAACTGAGGATCGTATCCTTTGTGGTCAAAGGATACAAGATTGGAATCCTTAGGATCAACCCCACCAATAGCCGATAACAAAGCCTGCCTTTGGGATGGGCAATTTTGTAGTACTTCAAGAGTCGACATAGCGGATGGTGATTGGGCCAAATCTTCCACTATGTTATAATGCTGCGCCGCCCTGGCGTGAGGATTAAATGTCGACTTGTGTACTACTCCCTTTGGCGGTTTTATTGTTAATTCAGGAATGATGGGTGGTACAACTTTTGTCGAAGTTGTTGTCGAACTACTTGGTTGATCTTTACCTTTGTCGTTCGACAGCTGCGGATTCCCGTAATCTTTGTTCCTCGTCGAAATCAAAGCATCATTCCGCTGTTTTGAAACCGACAACACAAGCACTTGCGACGGGGAAACATTTCCACTATCAACCAGATTTTGACCTGGATTAGGAAATGGATCAGTTAACACAGCTGGATTTTTCGGACTCTTAAAGAATCTTTTTAACTCAGCTTTATACGGACAATTTGCTGTTCGATGATCCTCCTCATCACATATTAGACATGGATATTTCCTATTTCTAGGAGGGTTCGAAGAATTCTTTCCAGGATATGACTCACCCTGTTTCTTCTTCTTCCCTTTGTTTTGCTTCTTCTTTCTCCCTGGTTGTTTGGTTTCTTTGCCTTTATCTGCTGATACGACATTTACTTTTGAAGCAAGAATTTCTTGATTTGCATTTTGATCTGAAGTCTTACGGGCTTTCTTAGATGAAGCCTTTATCGACTTTGCGTTTGTTGTGCCAATCACACCGTTGCCGGCATGAGAGTCACTATTTGATTTAGGAGGAGGAGGAATTGAAAATTCCGGTCTAGGGGCGTCAGGTATTTTGTCGTAGAGCGTGCCAGACTGAGTATATACTAAGTCTAGATACTGTGCATGTGCAATAACTTGCTCCTCTGTCACGACTCCTCCTTTTGCCACATCTTCTGTTATAGCAGGAAGTAACGACTTTATAAACCATTCAGCTAACAGCTGATCGGGAACGTATGTTTTAACCATCCTACGACGACGATGCCATTCATGTATATGATCGGATATATGAGTGGCAGTTGTCTGTTTGAAGTTGGTTAATATCTCTGTTCCCGTTTCATACCTTATCGGTAATTGAAAATGGGTTAAGAAAGTCGTGGCTAGGGAGCTAAAATTGTCGAACGAGGCTCTAGGTAATTCAATATACCATTTTTCCGCTGGACCCGTTAATGTCCTCTGGAAAAGGCGAAGCCTTATCGAATCATCATTCAGGGTGTTTGATGAACACCACAGATGAAAAGTCATCACGTGATTCGATGGGTCTTCACCTGGATTTCCATTGAATTTAGGAATGTCAGATGGAAGTTTGTGAGGAATCGCTGGCCACCAAGGGGCGTAAGCAATCGGATCGTTGGTTAACCGGTGTAAATCGGGTAGCTCTAAAGTTGCCACGAATGGTAACTGTTGATTCAGGTCAGGTGAAGCATACCCAGGGTACGATGGAATCGCTTGAGCAGTGGGTCTTTGCATACCAGCATAATGTAATTGATGTTGGTATTTGGTGGACTTGACCACTGTAAAGCGGTTGGTTTTTACCGGTTTGATTATACGGTTGTCCACTGTTCGCAAAGATCTGCTGCTCAGAGCCTTGGTACACCTACTGGAATTGTGGTTGTTGGTATTGCACCAGCCATGGTTGTGAAGCCATGTTTTGTTGCGCTATACTAACTGTTGGACTAAGGTGTGGGGTAATTGTACCCGTTTGGACCTGTGTCGACCCACCAGTTGGCGATTGTGGTTGTGACCCAGGGTCAAGGGGCTGTTGCATTACAACCTGAGAAATCTGAGGTTGACATACAACAGGCATCGCTTGAACTTGTGACACTGTTACAATAGCCGGTGTGGTCGGGATGTTCGACATAGGTACACACTGTTGCATAGAATATACAACCCTTGGTTGTTGAGGTAGCATAGGTACCCAACCACTTGATGTAATTCCAGTATAACCTGAATACTGTTGTGAACTCCCGTATGGTTACCCTCCCAGAGGGCGTAATGAAAGGGCATACTGCCCCCCATACGGTAGCAATCCGGAACTCAAGGGGATTGTTTGTCCTTGGGGACTGGATTGCCAAAATTGACCTCCAAATGGATCAATCTGGCGAGTTTCAACATAAGAGTTGCCGGATATTATTCCGGATGAACAAACTGGAATAGACCACACTGTCGAAATAGTCCCTTGGTGGACTCCTTCTAGCTGTTGCGAGCTAGTCGGGACAGATGGTATGCCAGCAAACATTGTCGGAGTGTCGGCAGGGGCTTCTGCTGTCGCTGTGTCGTTCGACACAGCCCTAGATGTTGACGGTTGTTCAGACATTTTGAGTCTATCCAATATATTGCCTAGCGATTCTACAGGAACTTCCGCTTGTGGTGGATTAACTTCTGATGAAGGAAATAGAGTGACCCCGACTCCAAAATGGGTTGGAGTACTTGCTTGCGGGTCCTCTGCAATTTCCTCTATCGCAATCAAACCCGGTGGAAGAGGAAGACCGTCAGGTCCGTAAAATATTTCTGGTGCCGAAGAAGGGGTTGTTTCAGCAACGACAGTTGTTTGAGGAACAAGGCTCTCTGGACCGGTTACAGATGGAACTGGTTTAGTAACACAAGTACTTGTTCTCAGACTAGGATCAGTGTTACTGTCCCTCTGTGGCTGTTGAACTTCTTCAATAGAGGCAGGGTTTCCAGAAATGTTTGGAGTAACCGGAATCTCAGATGTTGTCGGAACACTTGTTCTAACTTTGATAGGAGATTTTGAACCGGTTAAACGAGTTCGCTTTGTCCATACTGTTTTCGATTCCGGAGACAAAGATGGTTGACTCGTAAGCCTCCACGAACGATGGGGTTTCAATTGACTTTCTTCCACGATTGCGGATTACTCGATCAACCAAAATACAAAAGGGGAAATTGGTGTTTCCGAATTGAATGAATTTTATTAGACGCTTTAGACACAACTTGCTTTTTCACTTTTAAAGAGTCGAGAAAAATCTAAAGATAACTCTAGTCTCCTTCGATGTTTTAACGAGCCCGAAGTGACAAATGCTCGGATGGAATTTTTCTGTTATAGAGTCTGAGAAAGGCCAAAAGAAAATTCTCTGGAGATCTAGGTAGAGGGTGTGCCAAACTTTTCGCAAAACCGCAGAATACTTTTTAAGGTACGGGCGGTCGATCTTCGTGAATGCTGTGTTCACTGCATTGCGATCAGTAGGGCGGCCGACACGGCTTCCTAAGGATAAAGGATATATGCCTATAGGGGTCTCCCAATATATACGCGACGGTACGTGGGAGCACAATCCGTACTAGCGCTATCGTCCCTCAGGAGGAATCACCCACCTTCCACGAGATCGACAGTCACTAGGCTTAACGACGCCGGAACACGTCTCTAGCCTAGACCTCTATGTTGTGCGTTATGTTACAAAGCGTTGTTAGGTTCATTCAGTTTATTTTAGGTTGATCTTTTTAAAGTTTGCCTTTCAAGGTTCACCACGAGATGTATGATACAAATTCCTAAATGCAGTCTAAAGATGATAAACAAGCTTTATAATCTTTTCAACTTTGAAAATCCTAGCTACTAAGGGAAAAGAAAGACACTATCTTTTCTCAAAGAGAAATCAGCACACTCTAATGCACTTTTCCTAAATCCAACATGCAAACTTATCAAATGCAAATGCACAATGCAAGTGTTTGTTTTCTGCTTTCTTAGTATTGATGCCTACAAAGAAAGCTTTTTGTACAACTTTGAATTTGCTTTTAAATGATCAATACAAACAAGTTCACTTTTTCTAAATCAGAGAAGATAGAAGAGATTACAACACTTAACGATTTTCGAAATAAAGACTTGTTTTGACACTTAAAAGAGACAAATTCAAACCAATAAGCAAAAGTAAATCTATAATCAATCTGCAAATAGCCAATGAACTCTCTTCTAAGATCACAATCAATCAGATCTGAATCAAAGGCTACAGGGTGACTACTTTACTCATGCAAAGGAAAACTGTAAATGACGCCACAAACACATAAAAACACTCACAGTCTTTTTGTACAAAAGGAGGCAGAATCTAAGCAAAGAAAAGGAGTTATCAGACTGGTACCTATGCTGGTTAAAGGCTGCAAAAACATAGATCAAAACAGGGCAACAGACAGCAGAGAACCCCAGCTGCACAAGGCTAAACTAGTTCAGCGCAAGTCCAACACTGTGGAGTTGACATTCAGCGCAGGTAGCCTTCACGGGACCTGCGTTGAAATGCAAACTGCCTTCACAGTGTCTGCGCTGAAGGAGAAACTCTCGTTTCCCCTGGGTTCTGGGTCACAAAATGCTCAAAAATCAACTGTTTCAGGCCAAATCAGAACCACAAGCAAGGTATAATCAGAGGGATGATTTGAGAGGGTACTAAAGACTATCACAAAGGATCATCAAATCATTTGTGAGTCCATTGTTCAGATCATAGACAAAATCCAATGAAGGATCAAGGCAACAACAATCTACTTTGCAGAAGCAGTTCGATGGTTGTTGTTGAGTCTATGAAGCAAACAATGATGTAAACACAAATGAAATGACTAAAGAAGTTTCTCCCCAGCGGAGTCGCCAATTTGTTGTGGGGAAAAATGCCTATGCAGGACGATCCTATCCACCTAAGGTGTGACAGTGCCTTAGCAACAAACAGATACAGCTATTCTGGTTTCTTCCTTTATGAAATGTGAAAGAGGGGAGATCGATAGACTTACCGTTGTCTTCTGTTTGTCCCTCGATCTAGATCCTCTTCTCTTTGGGTGTTCACAGCTACTTGCCTCCTCGCTTGCTCAAGAGAACAGCTACTTGATTCCCACGAGATCACAAGAGAACAGCTACCTGTGAGAAGAGAACAGCTACTTGCGACAAGAGAAGAGCACAACAGAAAGGCAAATATTCATATTCATAAATGATTTAGGATTAGAAGTAAATCAAATACACTAATGCAAACATACAAATACACCAGTATATAGGAGAAAACCAAGATAGCTTTATTGATTGATAACAAGGTTCAGGAAGAGATACAACCCTGAGGGCTCCAATCCAGCATCTCCTTCCCAGCAGAATGGAATTCCTTCTTCAGCTCCCTTCAAAGCATTAAGCACCCAATGTTTCCAGTCTCAAACCAATAGCAATTCTTTGCAATAACAAAATTCCAGCCTCCAGATCTCATGGAGGAGAGATCTATATATAGTTATTTTGGAGAGAGGATGAGTCAGCTTGAGATCTGACTAGTGTCCTCTCCCTCTCTCAGTTCTTGAGTCCACTTGGAGGTTCTACTTCCACTTGGAGATTTGGAACCTCTTACTCATCACCAGTCGAATTCCCTGAGGCAAGTGTCATTTTGGAAGCTTCCTGAGCATTGACACATTGAGGAATGAGCCTGCCACTTGTCCAAACTCGCTCAGCGCAAGTATCTAGTGTTGGAGTTGACATTCAACGCAGGTAGCCAGTGTAGCAGTTGACATTCAGCGCAGATGCTCAGTGGAGCAGTTGACATGATCCTGAATTGACTTGTTTTTTGAGTGGTTTCAGGTGGAGAACTTCTGTGAATCGCTGTGGTTAGTTAGCCTTGTTCCTCTAGGGGTAGGAACAACATGTTTAGGGACTTTGGATCCCTTAGATTATGGACATTTCATGCTCAATGCTGTAAGGCACAAAAATGTCTATAACAATATCTATTGATTTGATTATTACTTATGTTTCCTGCATGTATATGTGAGTATTTGGATACTTCTAACCTCTTGATGAGATGTGATAAGTGTATCCTTCTTGTGGATCATTTGAGATGAAAGAAAATATCACTAGTCTAGGAAGAGAAGATCTGTTGTTTCCTATGATAAGGAAGTTGACAAAGTTCTCTTGCTACCAATGTCAAACAAGAAGATGCATAGGTATTTGAATAATACAAGGTATGTTTGGTGTATTGTTTTAATTTTATATTTCAGCTGCAATATTGGATGGCAAGGTAAGCCCTAAGATATGATGAGAATGTCTCCTTCACAAATGGCTCATGAATGCATATGAAAGTTGTTGGAAATAATATTGAAAGGGGGGGTGAATCAGTATTAGCAAGTCAATAATATTTCATTTCCATATTCTGATTCATATACGCTACTTCAGTTAATGAAACTTGTGTGTATATGCAACTGTATATAAGGAAACTAGTGTATACCCTGTAAACTTATAATTTAGTTAATTCTTCATATGGCTATCTTTAATCTGCACATTAGAACCATATAAATAGTAACTAGGAGCAGTAAAAACAAGATAGACAGTCACACAATAGAAACACAAGATATAAGGTGGAAACCCAATGTCGGTTAAAACCACCTACAGCAATCGTCTCTATCCTTCTTTTAATAAGAAACTTCTTTTTACAATATTTTGTATGGGTGCAGTCTTATACCAACGTAGGCTTCTACCTGCAAAAGGTTACAACCTTCTCTCGTTCTCCAGCTTCTCTTGGAAGAGAGCTACAACCCCCTAGCTCTTGTACTAGCTAATGTACTAGTACATAGGTGCTGACCTACAGAAGGCTACAACCTTCTGTTTTCTTCTAGGGACCATGTTTCATAAATTTTTAGACTAGATCCATCAATAACATCAATCAAACATCAAATATATCTACATCAACCAATCTCCTTTGCACCAAGCAAAACTGAATCAACCAATCACTTCTCTAAATGTTGTAACCAGATTACAGTAACAATAACCAGAACCGAGGACACTGCAAATTCAATCACAAGTAGCTAAAGCATATTTTATGAGGTGTACGCTACTTCAATGTGATGAACTTGCATGCATACGCACTTGTATCAAGGTAAACCTGCATATACGCACTTTTGAATTGTCGAACCAATGTGTATATGTGCCTTTGCTATAATGAACCTGCGTATAGATCTATAAATGATGATTTAACCTTTACAATTATTTAGACATCAGTTATACCCAGATCATCATATTTACAGATTACGGCATGTGCCAATTATTAAGATAAGAGATCAAAAACCACACAAATATACTTCTCTTCAAGACTTAAGATCTTGACCCATAAATAGAACTTATTCTTCATCAAGCGCTCAGGTTCATCCTTGATTCAGATCCAACTGTGCACCATAACCCAATAACCTATAATCTAGATCTTGCTCTTCATTAGATATTCGCTTCATAAGTACCTTTGCCTAATGATCTTCCCCTCCTTTTATAGTCTTAGGCCTTACTCAATACCATGGTCCAAAACCACTGAGAATCAATACCTTGGACCAAATACCTGGGGTCAACACATCACACAAGATACCTTGGACCAATACCATCGATCACAATACCATGGACCAAATACCATGGACCAAAACCAAGTTCTCCAACGTGTACGTGCCTTTCCTTTTGTGAAAGTGTGTGTGTACGCCATATGCGCCTTTTGGTTTGCAAACCCACGTGTACACGTGCCTTGGTCAATAGGAACCTGCGTATACCTCTCTTTCTTCTTTCTGTGAGCCTGAACTGTGATCTGTCATCTGTGAAAGTTGCCATCAAGGACAACATCTGTGTCATAGTGCCAAGTCCGTGTCATAATGCCAACAATCTCCCCCTTTTGACTTGATGACAACCCCAAGTCACTCTCCCCCTTTGTCATCAAGGGCAAAGGGTTATCCTCCCCCTGGGTACATGCTAAATTCTCTGATATGCTGAAGTGTGTTGTCCATGCTCCCCTTGACTGCAAGCAAGGTCTACAAAAAGATGTTCTACAAGAAGAACATGACTCTATACATCATAAATGACCTTCCTATCACCAAAGACTCATACATACATCCATCTCCCAACCAAGTGGGGATATACCAAGATTGACTCATCCACCCAACCAAGTGGGAATATACCAAATTTTTATACATGACAAAATAAGAACATTACATCATCCATCCCATGCATAGTGGGGAAACAAAATAGGTCGTTTCATGACCTTGATAATAAAAGATATACATGACATAGAGACAAAATATCTAAAACAAGACTATGATAGTTATCAACAACTCTCAGCAGCAGCATTTGTCAATCACCATCTAGATCAGAAACCATGATCTCCCTCTGCACCTATTCCACCTGAATCTATGAATTTGTACCAAGATCTTCTAAGATAATTCCAACAATGAATTATTAGAAGTACATCCTCCCCCTGATCTTGTGGCAGATGATCACTGTTAGACCCATATCAAACACTTTTCGTCCTGAGTCTGACCCACTATTTTTCTTCAAACCAACATATACGCGACTGTGTCCACAACAATTGGCGCATGTACGTGGATACACTTCATGAAACTCACGTACAACCACTTTTCTCTGAAAGAGATAAGTTTCAACAATAGGATGATGCATTAATTACTCCCAACTTCTGTCTGAGATATTCAAATGTCTCTCTGGGCAGTGTTTTGATGAATATATCAACAACCTATTCTTTGGAGGGAACGTACTCCAATTTGACCTTTTGTTCAAGCACTTGTTCATATAGAAAATGATATTTGATAGGAATGTGCTTGGTCTTGGAATGCATGACTAGATTCTTTGAAATACTGATTGCACTTGTATTATCACATAGAATGGAGATGGGTGGAGTACATGTAATCTGAATGTCTTGCAATGTTTGCATCATCCAAAGGAGTTGTGTGCAGCAAGATGCAATAGGCATATATTCTGCTTCAGCTGTAGATAATGCAACTAAACTTTGTTTCTTGCTAAACCAAGATACTAATATGTAGCCCATATAAAATGCACCACCACTAGTGATTTTTCTGTCATCCATGCTTCCTGCCCAATCTGCATCTATATATGCATGAAATGTAAAATCTGTATCCCTGGGATACCATAAACCAAAGTTCTGTGTTCCTTAAAGATATTTGAAAATCCTTTTGACTACCTGAAGGTGCGATTCCTTTTGGATTTGCTTGGAATCTTCCAACTATTCCCACTGCATGCATGATGTCTGGTCGGGTACCTATTAGATAAATCAGACTACCAATCATGGCTCTGTAGGTTGGTTGATGTACTGCTGCTGATTGATTATTTGAATTGAGACTGCATCCTGTTACCATAGGGGTACATACTGGTTTAGAATTTTCCATGCCATATATTTTCAAGATCTGCTTGAGATACTTGGTTTTTGATAGAAAAATACCATCTTTATTTTGTTGAACTTGTAAACCAAGAAAATATGTGAGTTCACCAAGTAGGGACATTTCAAATTCTTTCTGCATTACCAAAGAAAATTTTTGACTCATGGCTTCTTCATTGCTACAAAAATGATATCATCAACATACACAACAATTATTAGCAATTTATCATTGTCAATCTTTGTATATAGATTGTTATCAGCTGATCCTTTTGAAAAACCTTGTTGATGGAGGTATTTTTCAAGACAGTAATACTAGGCCCTTGGAGCTTGTTTTAGACCATAGAGAGCTTTCTAAGTCTACATACAAGTTTTGGATCATTTCCAAGGATGAATCCATCTGGTTGCTCAATATATACTTCTTCTTCTAAGTCTCCATTAAGAAAGGCATATTTTACATCCATTTGGTATACTTTGAAGTTCTGAAAGCTAGAAAGAGCAAGGAACATTCTTATGGCTTCAAGTCTAGTAACAGGTGCAAAGGTTTCTTCAAAATCTATACCTTCTTGTTGAGCATATCCTTTACAAACAAGTCTAGGCTTGTTTCTAATAACTTCTCCATTTTTATCAGCTTGTTTTTTAATATCCATTTGGTTCCAATGATATTCTTATCATGAGGTCTAGGAACTAATTCCCAAGTATTATTCTTTTCAATTTTCTCAAGCTCTTCATTCATGGCCTTGACCCAACATTCATCTTTGCATGCTTCATGTACATTTTGAGGTTCGATGGTGGAGAGAAATTCTAGATATCTTGAATCTTTCCATCCCAAAATTTGAGTCTCTGGATGATTTTTCTGAACATACTTGGATGGAGTCTTTTCTTCTACCATTATCTATTCTTTTGGTGCTTCATTGGTTTCTTCTTCAGAATTAGTTTGATTTGAAGTGCAAGGATAATCCTCATCTTCTTCATAATCTTCAGTTTTCACCTGCTTAGGATTTGGGCCTGCTTCATCAACCACAACATCAATACTTTCAATAATTTTCCCTAGTCTTTTATTATAACACTTATATCCTTTACTTAGAGAAGAGTAACCAAGGAGAATGCCTTCATCTGCTCTAGGTTCAAACTTGCCAAATTTTTCATTAGTCCTTTTGATGTAACATTTTCTTCCAAAAACATTGAAGTATTTTATAGTAGGAGTCTTACCATACCAAAGTTCATGTGGAGTTTGAGTGTTGTTTACCTGAACATTTGTTTTGTTGAGAATAGTGATGGCAGCAAATGCAGCTTCACCCCAGAAGGTTGCAGGAGTTCCAGATTCATATAGCATGGCACGAGCTATTTGTTTAACAGTTCTATTCATACTTTCTACCACTCCATTTTGTTGAGGAGTCCTTGCAGTAGACAATTCCCTTTTTATTCCATGTTCTTCACAAAAGTCGAAGAATTCATCTAAGGTAAATTCCCCTCCTTGATCAGACCTGAGGCATTTGATTTTGCGATCTGATTCATTTTCAACCAACGCTTTGAAGGCTTTGAACTTTTCAAATTCTTCATCTTTATGCTTTAGATGTCTTATCCAACACATTCTAGAAAAGTCATCAATGAACAATATAAAGTATTATTCTCCACGAGGTGACTTTTTCCTTGATGGACCACATAAATCAGTATGAACAAGTTCAAGAGGCTTACCAGTTGATCCTTCCTTCTCAGGGAAATGAGCTCTGGTTTGCTTACCAAATTGACATGATTTTCATATTGTATTTTTTGGAATGATGATATCAGGAAGATCACCAACAACCTGGAATATGCATTCTTTTCTTATTTGAGAGAAGCTTAGATGCCCCAATCTTCTGTGCCATAACCAGTGTTCATCATTTTTGCTTAGGTAGCACTGTTGTTGTCCTCCCTTGAGTATGTATAGGTTGTTTGGAGTTCTTATACCTTTGATCATTGTTTCTCTTGTATCAAGCTCACGAACAACACATCCATTTGATTAAAATACTACTTCATTTCCTTGATCACACATTTGACTGACACTCAATACATTATGCTTTAGACCATCAACATACATAACATTCCCAGCTTTAACATTTTATTTTAAGAGAACAAAACCTTTACCTTTTATGACAGTAGGAGTTTCATTTCCAAATGAGACCTTCTTTTCCTTTTCTAAGGCATTATATGACTGAAGTTTTTCCTTATCACCTATCATGTGTTTCGAGCATCCACTGTCGATGTACCACTGATTTTCTTGTCCTTCTGCATACAAGGCTATACCACATCTTTCTTTTTGTGGTTCTTTCTTTTTCCAAGTTTTGGGACCCAATGAAGTTTTCTCCTTCTACGATGTTTGCCGAAATATGTTCCTACATTCAGAATCTTCATGACCGAAGTTGTTACAGATAGAGCATTCTATTTCATTTTCAAGAAGTGAAAAGTTATTGTAGGTCCTTTTCATGATCCTTGTCACATTCTTTTGATTTCATGCTTCTCTAGTCATGATGGTCTTGTAAGCAACACATTGAGCAGCTTTGTGTCCAAAGTTATGACATGAAAAACATTGGCCATTAAAGAAATTCCTGCGATTATCGAACCTACTAACTTGGTGATTGTAGTTTCCATTGACATTCATTCTTGAAGAAAACTGAGTATGATTTACCTGAGGTTGGTTGTAGCTTCTATTCATCCTTGAAGTAGATTGACCCCGATTTACTTGGTGATCTTCTTTATGCCTTTGCTGACGATTGTCAAACTGTTCACTTCTCTTTACTGCGTCAAGATAGCTTTTAGTGGAGGTGGATGGTTTCTATCCTTCTTCAGTATATCCAAGACCTATCTTTAACAGAGGAGAACACTTCACTTTGATAATTTCATTTAGGGTCTCTAATCCTTTAGTAAATCTAAGATTGAGAGCTTTTGTTTTCTCAATATCCTTTCTTAGACCCACAATTTACATTCTTTTTTTTCATTGTGTTTTTCCCTTTCAGCAAGTTCGAATGTCAGAGTATCTATAATCATATTCTTTTCTTCTAAATAAATTTTAATTTTAGAAATTTCTTCATAAAGACCATCATCATCTAAAGCATCCAATAAATCATCATCTTCAAAAGCCATCAGAAGTCTATAATCATTACTATTTTCATCTTCATCACTATTTGATAAACCATCGCTATCTTCATGCATATAGTAGCTCTTCTTACTAACACTTTGTTTTCTATTCCATTTAGTTGATTCCTTACCTTTATCATGCTTATCCTTGTGAGGACATTTGGCAGCATAATGACCGACTCTTCCACAAGAAAAACATTTGAAAGGTAGTTTACCTTTGAATCTTATAGAACCCCGTTGAAGGTTCTTGACAAAGTTTGCTTCTTCCTCTCCTCTTGAAATATGTCCTGATTCATTGAGTTCTTCTCTTCCTGAAGCCTTGAATGCGACTTCTCTCATATTTGATCGACCACCTTTTCTCATTTTGATAGCAGTTAGGATTCTGTGCATCCGTGTCATAGTAATACTTTGAAGATCTTGCTTTTCTTCTATGGTAGAAACTTTTGATTCAAACTTAGAAGACAAGGATCTTAAAATATTTTCAAGTAAAGTAACTTCTTTTATCTCTTCACCCAAATTTTTCATGTGATTAACAATCTCATCTATACATAGGAAGTAATGAGCTATACTTTCATCATTGTGCATTTTGAGAGTTTCATATTGAATTCTGAGAGATTGTAGTTTTGCACGTTTTACTTGATTGTCTCCTTCATAGCTTAAAACGATCTTGTCCCATATTTCTTTGGCGGTTTTGAGCTGCATAACCTTGACAAATTCTAATTGTGACAGACTCCCCAATAATGTATTGACGACCTTGGCATTGGTTTCATATTGCTTTTTACCTGTCGTATCTGTAGGAATTGCTGATGGAAATGTATATCCTCCTTCCGCGATTTCCCAAACATCTGTTCCAAGAGATTGAAGATATGTTGTGGTTCTTACCTTCCAATAAAGAAAGTTTCTCCCATCAAATATTGGAGGTCTAATGGATCCCTCTCTTTCGTAGTTACTCATGATGATAGATCTTCCTTCAAGCGATCAAGCTTCTTCTGAAGGACCTACTCTGATACCAATTGTTGGAAATAATACTAAGAGGGGCGGTGAATCAGTATGAGCAAGTCAATAATATTTCATTTCCATATTCCAATTCATATACGCTACTTCAGTTAATGAAACTTGCGTGTATATGCAACTGTATATAAGGCAACTAGCGTATACTCTATAAACTTATAATTTAGTTAATTCTTGATATGGTGATCTTTAATCTGTGTATCAAAACCATATAAACAGTAACTAGGAGTAGTAAAAACAAAACAAACAATCACACACATGAACACAAGATATAAGGTGGAAACCCAATGTGGGTGAAAACCCCCTGCTACAATCATCTCTATCTTTCTTTTAATAAGAAACTTATTTTTACAATATTTTGTATTAGTGCAGTCTTATACCAATATGCAGGCTTCTACCTACAGAAGGCTACAACCTTCTCTCATTCTCCGGCTTCTCCTAAAAGGGAGCTACAACCCCCTAGCTATTATACTAGCTGATTTACTAGTATGTAGGTGCTAACCCACAAAAGGCTACAACCTTCTCTTTTCTTCTAGGTACCACGTTTCATAAATTTTCAGACTGCATCCATCAATAACATCAATCAAATGTCATATATATCTGCATCAACCAATCTCTTTTGCACCAACCAAAACTGAATCAACCAATCACTTCTCTGAATGTTGTAACCAAAATACAGTAACAATAACGAGAAATCAAGCCAGAACCCAAAACACTGCAACTGCAATCAGAAGTAGCTAAAGCATATTTTATGAGGTTTACGCTACTTCAATGTGATGAACCTGTGTGCATACACACTTGTATCAAGGCAAACCTGCATATACGCACTTTTGAATTTCCGAACCAGTGTGTATATGTGCCTTTCCTATAATGAACCTACATATAGATCTGTAAATGATGATTTAACCTTTACAATTATTCAGACATCAGTTATACCCAGATCATCATATTTACAGATTACAACATGTGCCAATTATTAAGATAAAATATCAAAAACCACACAAAGATACTTCTCTTCAAGCCTTAAGATCTTGACCCATAAATAGAACTTATCCTTCATCAAGCGCTCAGGTTCATCCTTGATTCAGATCCTACTGTGCACCATAACCCAATAACTTGTAACCTAGATCTTGCTCTTCATTAGATATTCAATTCATAAGTTCTTTTGCCTAATGATCTTTTCCTCCTTTTATAGTCTTAGGCCTTACTCAATACCATGGTCCAAAACCACTTAGAATCAATACCACGGACCAAAACCAAGTTTTCCAACATGTACGCGCCTTTCCTTTCATGAAAGTGTGTGTGTAAGCCATACGCGCCTTTTGGTCTATGAACCCGCGTGTACATGTGCCTTGGTCAATGGGAACCTTCGTATACCTCTCTTTCTTCATTCTGTGAGCCTAAACTGTGATCTGTCATCTGTGAAAGTTGCCATCAAGGACAACATCTGTGTCATAGTGCCAAATCTGTGTGAAAATGCCAACAAAAGTGAGTTTGATTCATGGTACTTATGATGAGATGATGCACTTGGTATTAGAAAATTATCTTACATTATATTAAGTCATGGTAAAGTCACCTAGAAACAATTATTTTAGATATGTTGATCTACTTGATATTTGGCAAGCATCTCAGACATAATGGATTTCCTGATCTAAAGAAAGCTAGCACATTGATTTTTAATATATGGTAACTTGATACTATTGATAATGTTTGTGATAAGCATGGTAGCCTTAATGATGAAAGTATGACAATAATATTGATATACATAATCTTCTTGCTGATCTTGGTTAGGTTTTGATAAACTTAGTGATTATGTCATATGGATTCCCTGAAATGATGGGCTAATTTCTGAAAGTGATATCGTGTTCATGATATTTGAAGTATCATGTTACACTTTTCCGTTTCCCTAATCATAAGACTCTAACTCTTATTGAAAGTTTTATGTCATGTTAATATATGATAATGAAGTAGATGATGCTGACATGTTATTAATATGATAGATATATGTTTTAGAACCCAATATATCTTGATATTATGATCTAGAAATTTTGTTGATGCATGACAAGTATTTTTACAAACAAGTTGATGTTTTGAATGATGATGACTAAAGTGACTTCCCTTTTAGAGGGAGAATATCCTTGTAATATCCATTATCCTATTGTCATTTTCATTATATGTATAGAAGATTCTTTACTATTGAAGTATGTTTTCTGGACATGAATAGAAAAATATTTGATATTGTTGGTTTGCAACAAGTTTTGATCTGAGAAGAGAGGGTTTTACTTAACCTAAGCCTCAACCACATAGAAGCAAGATTGAGGGTGCGATTGTAGCCTCTCAATAGCATGGAATAAAGCCTATAGGTTCATTTATGTCTGTAGGTTGTAAAAACTGAAGCTTTATGCAGAGAATCAGGAATGCACTAGTAGTATGACAGTCCTACAGATAAATCAGACATCAGAAAGTTCTATGAGCAGGGAAGTTTGAATGTCTAACTTACTATAGAGAATGTGAATGTGTTGAAAAACTTGTGTTTGTAGGTGACTAGAATATGCATATCAATATTTCATTATGATTTAACCATTGACACTAATGTATGACAGTATTTGATAGCAATTGCAAGGGTTTGAAAAAATTTGTTTGATTGACATATATGAGCTATATTTGAAGTTTTGACATGATGATTTATAGTTCATAAATATTCTTTAGAACATTGACATGATGCTTCAGAGATACCTTTTGGGCTATGGAATCATTCAACTCAGTGTGATAGAAAATAAGGGTTTTGACTTGATGTCTAATTATTTGACTTGATATTTGATGATTTTCATTGATGAAAATGTTATGTGAGCATAGTAAATTCTAGTGACTAATATTGGTATTCAATAATGGTTTTGTATTGGTCTCATTGCCTTTGGAACAATGTTTGAAGCATAAAAATTTGTTATTCAATATGAATTAATCACACAATGAATGGATGGAACTTATATGACTCATTCTTGGTATATGCATGAAACTTATATGACTTGTACCTGATGTATCCATTCATATTTAGTGTAGAAATGATTCATGCTAGGATCATAAGGATGGATTGATAAGTTTATATTGTGCTAGTGCTCAAATCTGCCTTAGGCTGAAGGAAGGCAGGATTCAAGATAACACCATACCACGCTCAGCCTCGTAGCTAGCCCTACGAGGATAGGAGAGGGCTCTCTCTGGGTCAACTCAGTAAAAATACTCAATAGGGTCTGAGATGACTTAAAATAAGAACTGATTTTAGGCTAGGTAAATAAATATGAAAGAGGTATTTTGATGAATGACTGAGTTTTCTGGGATGTATGGGACCAAGGAACAGCATGAGCAGAGAATTTAACTCAAAGACGCAGATTATTTCGTGAGGCAAGATAGGCCGAAAGTCTAGCAATTAAATTTGAAATAACATGAAATGGAGAGACTGTTTAAGAGGGTGAAAAGGGCATAAATACATGAATCCTTTTCAACAGAAGCAAACATAGAACGTGAAAACTTTCCCAAGGCAAAACAGTAAATTGAATTCTACCTTTTCTTACTTAGAAGATTTCACTGGAAATGAATACGAATGAACTGTGAAACATAACAACATACATATGAAACAAAAAGAAAATACGTTTGCTAAACTCATGCCACAAGAATCTCAAGAACAAGAGCTGCAATCTTTCATTAATTCTCTGTCAAAATGTACAGTGAGTAACTGAGTTTCTCTCCCACAGCTTCCCAAAAACTCCAACCAACTATTTACAAATGATTTTTCATACAATAAATAGACTCTTCCATCAGGAAATGGATCGACCCAAAGTTGAGGATTTTTTTAAATCATTACAAACTGGAAATGAAAAGCCAACCATTAGTGACAGGTGCAGCATTAAAAAAAAAACAAAACTATAGCGTCGATTTTTTGGGTGACTACTCGCCTTCCTTTGCCACTTGGATAGAAGCAAACCTTTAAAGAAAATTTCTTTAAACTTTTCCTTTGATTCCGAAAAAAATGTATTTTTAATGAACAGGCACACTTGGAGAAAATTTCAAATCGACATCTCGCGGAGTGGAAGAGATTTTGGCCTTTGGGTCTCTGTGCACCACGCCAAAAGATGTATGCATCACGCCACTTTGGAGGTGGTTTTGAGGCACTTCCTGAAGTCCAAATTGAGCCCAAGTATGCTTGTTGGAAAGCCCTGCCTGTCTACTTTCCAACCCAAGTAGAATTTCTGAATTTAGATGCCATTTGCCCTTCCAAAACTGTAATATACCAAGACTGCTTCCTGTGTGTCAAAATAGGGGCAGAGAGGTCATTTTTTGGGTTTTTTTGACCTCCTGAGGAGAAAAAACCTGTTTCTTGTGCACAAAATTTCAAAATTTCAAAAATGTGCTCCAAATTTCTTGAAATTTGGGTTGTACCTTCTCTATCACATGTCATGCTGGACTAACGAAGCCTCGGCCAAGATTCGGAGCCGATCTTGCTCTTTCTGCCTCTTTTGTCTTTTGGTCACCTTCCTCAATTTCGCCTTTAGGCTACTGATTCTTGCTTTCGAGCTCATGTTTCGGGCCATGTAATGGTGAGTCATGTGCCTCAGCATTGCATTTTCCCTATTAGCCTTCTCCACCATCTACTCCAAGTGAACGTTCACTTTATCTAAAACATACTCCCGGTCCTCATCTCTTTGCTCCATAGGTCTACCTTGTGCTGCCATGATGTGTTGCTAGTTTTCCTTAATCAGTTGCAACTCTATCTCAGCTTGCCGATCCTCAAGTTGTTTGTTCCTATGCTCCAGGTATGTCATATTCTATTTGGCTCTCTCCAAGTCAAGGGATAAGGCTTGGATATCTGATTGCTACTCTTGGATGATCTCTTTAAGCTGTGCACTTTGCGGATCCGTATCTGTATCATCATCAAGAAGGAGAACGAAGTCGGTCTCTCATTCACCTAATGGCCCCTCATCATGCTTTGGCTCCTTACCTCTATCTTGTACCTGTAGTGCTGATGTCGGAAGTGAGGCCCCTTCCACCCCGGGTGGAGATAACACTCGCTTTGCTGCTGCAAACAAATGTCTAGCGCCCCTCTGATCTATGATGAATACCGACGCACTGGCAGTCTCATGGTGCTCGTACTGATGAGAAGGTTCCCCTGTCTCAAATCTAGTCTCTGGAGGTCCCTGTAAAGCTCAGAAGAAGTCATGGGAGATGAAATCATCCCAAGTCATGCCCTATAACCAAGCTGATGAACCACCAAAATCTTAATCAGAGAAAAATGATAAACATTGTTAAGTTGCTGCTGAGGGGTTTTATGCTGTATAAAGGTGGTCATCTTCTCTATGTTTCGGCAAATGAAATACGGAATGTTCATCATCTGTACCTTGGTGAAATGCATGAGAAACCTGATGTGATAAGCATAAAGACGAGAGAATCGTCCCTCATAGCTGAAATATTTCATAATCAATCTCATTAGTGGAGCATATTCATCTTTCCAATATCAGAATGGAAAGACTCTTTTGAGCTACCTCAAGGAAGTGGTTTTAATATTTGGCTCATAATGATGCCGATAAATCTTCTGCTTCTTGTTCCATGGTTCTCTAATGTTCGGTATGCCGATTGCTAATGAGACAGATTCTGGTGTAAGAGTGAAGGTGACACCAGCTAAAGTAGCCTAATCTCCATGTAAGTGCAACACGAATAGACATGCCAGCTCATGATGAAATTGAACACTAGCCACCTTTTGACAAAACTCAAAGCATGACTGACGCTGGAAACACGACATAGCAAGAGGGCAGGCCTGCAATTCTGTGAGGGTGGTTGGTTCTTCTCTAACATGTCTGCCACTTTTGTGAGGCCTCTGGGGAGCCTCTTCTTCCGAGGATGAGTCGCTTTGGGTTTCCATTTCATAGTCCAATACATGCTCATATGCAATGATTGTTGTTATTCCACTGCCTTAGGGAAAAAGATGTTGGTGATAAAATTGTGTTTGGACTACTTTTGTGATGTGTTGAAATCTGCCACCAAGGGGGAAAATGCAACAAGGGAATGTTAGGAAGGGAATAATATGAAGGGATTAGGGACTATGAGGAGGAATTTTATTTAGGGATATGTAGGGGGTTTAGGAAATTTTATGTAGGGTAGGGTTTGTGGTTTTACATTTGACAAATGAGCGGAGGGGATAGGGAATAGGAGTTTAGTAACGTTTTAGGATAGGGAAAAATGGGAAAAATGGAATAGGGAAGAAGGGAATGATGGAAAGAAGGGAAAATGAAATGGAGGAGGAACCTTGGCACCAGCACAATGAATTTGCAACCCTAACAACAATTGTTTTGATGACTTTAAGTGGTAGGGTTTAAGAGTTTTTGTTGCAACCATAAGCAGCCATAAACCATCATCATACTAACACAAAAATGGATTAAACACCGAGAGATCAATCCCACCTAGCAAATTCAAGGGATTAGAAGGCAATTTGTTGCAATTCTGAGCAAAATTAGGCTTTTATGTTTATGCGCTGCGCAACATACCCTGTGCGCTGCACCGTTTGAGTGCACTACGCCCGTGTTATTTAACACTGTGTGGTCGTACCCAGTGATTCGTGCTCCCTCAGTGTGACGTGCCACTCCGCCTATGCACCGCGCCTATCAAGACACCTACAACTTCATCCAAAACGTGTGTTGGCTCACCCAATCACCATTGAAATGCTTCTCTTTGACCTTGTCATGTGAAAATGACTTTGATTCTTATGAGAAAATCTATATAAAGGCATGGAGTCATGGGTTTGATTTTTGTTTCTTTAAAACCCACTTTGCAGTGTTTCATTTTGGCACTTTTTCCACAACTTAATACAACTCTGTATTTCACCTTCTCTTTTGGATTTTTGACTAAAATGATGAAATTTTTGGCAATTTTTTGCAGGAGCAGCTATCATGGCATTTGGCAAAGGATGACTAGAAGCAGCTTTACAAATGCTTCATGTTGGAGAACTTTACATATTTATCATAAACATTAATTTGACGATTTCCTCTTTAAAACAGTGTTTTGAAGAGGAATCACCCTTGAGCATTATGGATGATGAAAATCTAGAGATGAAACTTGTTGACCCTCCCTCTGGCCTGTTGGCATGTTTGGGTACTCGGAAAACATGACTTATGAAACCCTAGACCTATGACTGATATGATTTTTTGCCCATTAAAATACCAAATATTGATTTTCATTTAATGAACTTTGATGAACAGAGCTGAGCCAACAAGTACAAAGCATGAGGGGTAATGACCGGCAAGACCATTCCATCTGATTTATGGCATGCCCCTAGCAGAATGCGGCAAAGTGAATGGAGTGAGACACCTAAAAATGAAATGCAGAAATAGTTTTGATCTCGGATGGAGGACTGACAAGACCGACTCTAACATTGGCTCCAATGGGGATGGTAGCTCCTTGGAGGTGCCAAGAACAGCAGATCTTTGGGAGAGAAGACAATGCCTTCATCCATTGGGCTATGGAGTCATCATTTCGACAAACAACATGAAACTCTTGACTCATTTATTGACATGAAACTTGACTCAAACTAACTCAAATTTGAACTTAAAATTACTCGAAGACTGACTAGAAAAACTCAAACTAAAACTGAAATAAAATGGTATTTACAGTGACAATGGAAACAACAAAAAACTTTTTAGAAATGGTACCGCTTGAGGAGTTGACCATTGATCGGCCCTCCTGGGAAATCTTCCCCATTCATTTCCTTCAGAAGAAAGGCGTTTTGCCCCCGATATGCTACAATCTTGAAGGGACCTTTCCAGATATTCTCGAATTTACCGTGCTTACCCTTCCCTTCATTCCTTGCATCCCACTTCAGCACCACATCGTCCAACTGAAATTTGTCCGCCTTTGCTTTTCTGTAATAAATTTTCTTAATCTTCTCCTACAACTTGGATGTCCTTTGGAAAACTTCTTCTCTAGTCTATTGCAAATGGATCATTTGATTCAATCTTCTCTGCATAGGATCATCTTCACTACCAGCTTCCTGAAGAAGATTGACTACCGGGGTTGCGAGAGAGGTAGGAAACAATGTGTCAACTCCGTACACAAGATCGAAGGGGGACATACTAATGTATTTCTTCTGACTAACCCGATCTGGCCAAAGTGAATTGACCAACTTCTTATGCCAGCTCTTCTTGTTGATTTCCAGTAGCTTCTTAATGATGTTGACTAAAGATTTGTTAGAAGACTCCGCCACTCCATTTCCTTGCGGATGATAGGCAGTTGAGTGACCCAAAATGATGTGGTATTTATGACAAAACTCTACCATCCTTTTTTATTTGAAAGCTGCTGCGTTAATAGTGATTAACCTATTTGGACAACCAAAGCAAGACAATATGTTATTTTCAAGGAATGAAATAATTACCGCATCTGTAGCTTGTCTGTTGGGAATTGCTTCAATCAATTTCGTGAAGTAATCTGTTGCCGTGAGAATCCACTGATGCTGACCGGAAGAAGCGGGATGAATTTCACCAATGAAATCCAACCCCCATTGCTAAAAAGCAGCACTCACCTCAATGGGCTTGAGTGGCAAAGGCTGTAATTTCTGCCTTCCTTCAAAAATCTGGCATTTATGACAGCTCTTGACAACCTTATATACATCAGCAAACAATGTCAGCCAATAGTATCTCGCTCTCAAAACTTTATTTGCTGTTGTTTTCCAAAAAAGGTGACCACCACAATCTCCTTCGTGGAAATCCTCCATGACCTACTTTGCTTCTTCTTCCACCAAACAATTCAAAAGAACGCCACCGGGATCTTTCCAATAAAGTGCAGAATTTAGAATGCAAAACTTGGCAGCCTTTAATTTGAGAGTTCTAGCTTTGTTTCTAGTCATGCTGGGTGGTGGTGACAAATTTTGAAGCACATATATGATATCTGAATACCACGAAGAAAGAGCAAACATTTCAGATACTTGAATTGACGAACCTTCCTCATTCTCATCGGACATAGCAGCGATCAGATTTATGTCTAAGGCGTGCAAGTTTGATTCGGCCATTAACTTTGCCAATCCCTGTCCTTTAACAAGCTTTGTGGGCTTTATTTCCACATCATACTAGAAAAAAGCCGCAATCCACTTGCCCCGTCTTCCTTCCGGATCTGTCTGCACTAAAACATCTTTGATAGCAGCATTAGGAACATAAGCCAAAATATGAGAATGCATAATGTATACCCGAAAATCTTTCAATGCTTTCACAAGTGTGAGGGCTTGCTTCTCAATGATGTTGTACTTTAAGGCTGCATCTCTTATAGTTCGGCTGAAGAAAGCAATTGGTCTTTCGTGATCATCTCTTTTCTGCATCAATACCGCTGCCATAGTATGTTCTGAAGCGAATGAAAACAATATAAAATCATGAGTGTATTCTGGGCTGATTAGAACTGGAGCTGAAGAAAGGGCCAATCTGACTAAATTGAATGATTTTACAGCCTCTTCTGTCCACTTCACTTGGTTGTCCTTCTTAAGCATGTTTGTAATCTCTCTTAGGTGTTTAGCAAGATTGGGTACAAAGCGGCGTAAAAAATTCATTTTACCATTGAAATATTGAATCTCCTTCTTATTCCGAGGCAGATCGATTTGCTGAATAGCTTATACACATGTTGAATTGATACGAATGCTATCTTTTGAGATAATGTGCCCAAGTAGTTTTCCTTCCTCCATGGCAAACAAGTTCTTTTTCGGATTCAGCGATAGACCATATTTTCTGCACTTTTGAAAGACAGTTTTCAGATGATACATGTGTTCTTCATCAGATTTGGAAAACTCTGTCAGATCATCAAGGTATACAACCAAAAAGACATCCTTCTCATTTGCGAAAGCCAAGTCCATTTCCCGCTAAAGGGTGGCACCCGCGTTCTTCAAACCAAAAGGCATTTTAGCGTAATGAAAAGTTCCCCACAGAGTGGTGAACGCTGTCTTGTCTCGGTCATCTTCATGGACAAAAATTTGGTTATATCCAAAATAACCATCAAGTTGTGAGATACGAGATGCTCCAACTACTCGTTGAAGTATATAATCCATTTTGGGTAGTGGATAGTTATCTTTCAATGAAACTTTATTGAGATTCCTAAAATCAATGCACAAGCGAATCTCACCTATCTTCTTCCGTACGGGCACCAAATTAGAGATCTAGTCTGAAAATCTGATGGGAACAATGATTCCTGATTTGTACAACCTGTTTATCTCCTTTTCAATTGATGGCAGCAGTTTTGGATTTAGCCTTCTCAACTTCCGTCTGAAAGGCTTATGATTATGCTTAATGGGTATAGTGTGCTAAATTATATTGGTATCGTATGTCTTCAAGTTAGAATAGTCCCAAGAAAAAACATTAGCAAATGAAGACAACAAACTGATATATTTGGCTTTCATCTTTTGTGGCAATGTTTTAGATAGTTTTACCATTTTAGGATTAGCAGCTGTTCCGATATTGACCTCTTCAACACCCTTCTCTGTTGGTTACAATGTTGGTTTGTGGGCTACGTCATATTGATCAAAGAGTTCTTCTAAAGGTATCAAGCCTTTAGGAATAATGTTATATTTTAGCTGCAACACGTCCATTTGATTGATCTGCACCTCATCTTTGCATTCATCATTTTCTTCATCAATTGAGGTCTCTTTGAGTTTACCTTTGTTTTGCAGAAAATCATCAATCTCCTCATCATCTTGGAAAACTTGCCAATATCTCTGATTGTTGGGGACAGTCGGACGATGCTTGACATGGATTTCAAATTTATTACTGGAGTTCATTGGAATCTTCAAACTACTCGCTGCCTTAGCGAGAGCATCAGTAATGCTGTTTTGAACACGAGGCACACATGTCAAGGTATATTCTGTAAATAATTTTAGGATGTCTAGGAATGAATTCCGGTAAGCTCGCATCTGAGGATGCTTTGCTTGATATTCGCTTCTGACCTGCTTAATCACCAATTCGGAGTCGCCATATACTGCAATCCTCTTAGCATTCAACTTTCTTAGAATTTTTAGGCCAGCAATCAGAGCTTCATACTCAGACTCATTGTTCGAACAATCAAAAGCTAATTTGTAGGAGCATACCCGCACATTACTAGGCACCTTGTTCGGGGTGAAGAAAGGACTGCGTACCCAAATACCAATTCCAGCACCATCATTTCCCACTGCACCATCGAAATCCATGGTCCACAAACCTTCTTCCTCTTCTTCCAAGTGCTGAAATTCTGCTGGCTCTGTTTTTCCTACTTGCTGTCCGTTATCTTCAGCTGATTTCTCAACGGTGTTTTTCTTTTCTCGTCCTTCTTTCTTCAAAACTTCTCTGAAATTTTCTGCTATTTCTGGAATACTTTCTGCTTCTACTAACTGACTATCAATATCATTAAAACTATCTGAATACAAAACAAAAGACTCTAGATCTATATGTACATAATTAATTGGATGATTAATTGGTTTCTCCTTGCTTGTGATCATGTATTTCATTTTTTGTTCCCGATACAGTTTCCTCATTTGGCCAAACACATGAATCGTTGCATAGGAGAAATCTAGTTGTAGTATCCCTTTCAATTTTGCTACCCAAGACCTCGAAAGAAGCATGCCAAACCTAGGAGGAATATCCGCTACAACAATATCCATCAAGACATTCTTCATTGGGATTTGATCTAGACTCACAACCAAGTCCTTGATGAGTCCGATACATCTTACTCTGCTGGAATCAAACAAATAGAGATCATGGTATTTCCGGGTGACATCCAAAGCCAGCTTATCCATGATAGCCTTGGGCATGAGATTTTGAGAAGCCTCAGAATCGAACATGGCATTATGTAACACAAAATCATGCAATCATAAACTGATATGAAAAGGTGGCACATCACTATCTGGAGACTCACCATTCAACGCTGGCCCAAAAATCATTTCGGGTTGATCATCTTCGACATTCACCATATCAGACATTGGATCACAATTTAAAATTTTAGAAACTTGCCCTCTATAACTGTTGTTCTTCATTATTTCAGTCAAGGGAATGGATACCTTCAATTTAGAAATTTCATTCTCTAAACTAAAGGCGGAAGTCTTTTCTACCTCTTTGACCGAGACTTCTTTCCTTTCCTTTTCTCTCGATACAATTTGTTGATTTGATTTTTCTGCTGATGGTGATTTGCTGTTGTCAGGTCCAAGTGCCTCTTTGCCTTTCTTTTGTGCAACTGACGAATCATTCTTTGATGCCGAAACTTCCTTCCTCTTCTGAATTGGGTTAACTGGCACATCTCTATTTCTAAGTGAATATTGCCGCTACTGAGCGAACAGAGCATTCATATAGCCTCTTTGATACTCCTTTGATTCTTCTTCCAAAACTGTGTCACTCGCTAGAATGAAATCTGCGTCTTTGTGTGCAGCTGAACTTTCCGCATACTCCTCCTCTTCAATAATGTAAGTAGGAAAATCAGCCGGAGTAAAGAAGTGGTTCTATTCCCCTATTACCTTCCCTTCTTCATCAGACTCCGGTCCATTCACAAAATTTTGCTGCAGAGGTGGCTGTACTGGCTGTTGTGCTGTCTGATCTTGGGCTCACTGATCTCTCTGCCTTATTCTATATTGTGGCTGCTGCTGGCCATGGAAGTTAGGATTTCTAACTTGTGGCTCCGGTTTGTCAAGTTTTACCCTTTCAAGCATCTGCTCTACCTTCCTGAGTAATTGATCCATCGAGGAAGACTCTTCTTTTACTGTGACCTTCTTTTCTGCTTTAGCTCTAGCCCTCTTGGTCAGCAGATTCGCTTCAACGCTGATCGCGATCTTCTGCATGTCTTCCATTGTGGCTGGCTCTCTCTCTATCTCAGTTGATAAGCCATTTCAGCATCAAAACCATCCAGAAACTTCATCATGGCTATTGCCACAGGTGGCCTTAGATGATCTGGAATTTCATTGTAAACAGAATTGAATCTAATGTAGTAGTCTTGGACCGGCTCACTAGCGTTTCGTTTGATTTGTTCATATTTAGCCAGAATTTGAAGAGGATTCTTTTTCACTTCCCAGCGGTCTAAAAATTGTCTTTGCAATTCGGCCAAGGTAGCGATACGTGTAGCCGGCAAACCTCTGAACCATTTCCTAACTTCACCGGAAAATGTCTGTACAAAGAGTCTCATTGTCACATTCTCTGCATCGATCTCATGAAGGTCACAGAAATTTGCCATTCTATCCACATGTTTCTGAGCGGTGACGCCGTTAGGAGTGCCATCAAACAAAGGGATTTTGCTTTGGTAATCTGCGAGCATATCATCCAGAACTTGAGGCAGCGCAAGAGGTGCAAAACGAGCAGCCATCACTCTCGGTGGGTTTGGTCTGGGAGGTGTTTGAGGAGTGTGTACAGTTTGTAGGGAATTAACAAGTGGAGTTTGAAGCTGTGTCGCAATATAATTATCAATTGACCGGTTAGCTCTTTGAGTTTCTAGGTCTACAAGAAACTGTGGATTGGGGACAGTAGAGTCAACAGCCCTTTCGGATTTGGTCTCGAACAATGATATTTCAAACTGTTCATCAAACTCAAGCTCTTGAAGATACTCAAAAATGTCAGGACATGAATGGGATTTGAACACGAGAGTTATAGAGCTCTCTTGACGAAGAAGTCTTGGAATCAAATTGGGATTTTCGTAGATATGAGGAGGATCTGGATCTAGATTAGCTCTATTATATCTTCTTGAAGCCAGCGTGCTATTTTCAAAAAAATCAAAAGGACATGAACAACTTACTCAGCCTATATAATCCTAAACTTATCATCCAGAAGTTTAGAATTATCAGAAGTATGGGGTGTTTATAGGTTAAGCCTGCCGTTTACACAATGAAGATGACTAACAAACAAAGAATTTTCGTCCCCAATGGAGTCACCACTATGTTAGTGCTCAAATCTGCCTTAGGTTGAAGGAATGAAGGATTCAAGATAACACCATACCACGCTTAGCCTCGTAGCTAGCCCTATGAGGATAGGAGAGGGCTCTCTCTGGGTCAACTCAGTAAAAATGCTCAATAGGGTCTAAGATGACTTAAAATAAGAACTGATTTTAGGCTAGGTAAATAAATACGAAAGAGGTATTTTGATGAATGACTGAGTTTTCTGGGATGTATGGGACCAAGGAACAGCATGAGCAGAGAATTTAACTCAAAGACGCAGATTATTTCGTGAGGAAAGACAGGCCGAAAGTCTAGCAATTAAATTTGAAATAACATGAAATGGAGAGACTGTTTAAGAGGGTGAAAAGGGCATAAATACATGAATCCTTTTCAATAGAAGAAAACATAGAACGTGAAAACTTTCCCAAGGCAGAGCAGTAAACTAAATTCTACCATTTCTTACTTAGAAGCTTTCACTGGAAATGAATACGAATGAACTGTGAAACATAACGACATACATATGAAACAGAAAGAAAATACATTTGCTAAACTCATGCCACAGGAATCTCAAGAACCAGAGCTGCAATCTTTCATTAATTCTCTATCAAAATGTACAGTGAGTAATTGAGTTTCTCTCCCATAGCTTCCCAGAAACTCCAACCAACTCTTTACAAATGATTTTTCATACAATAAAAAGACTCTTCCATTAGGAAATGGATCGACCCAAAGTTGAGGAGTTTTTTAAATCATTACAAACTGGAAATGAAAAGCCAACCATTAGTGACAGGCGCAGCATTAAAAAAAAAACAAAACTGTAGCGTGGATTTTTTGGGTGACTGCTCACCTTCCTTTGCCACTTGGATAGAAGCCAACCTTTAATGAAAATGTCTTTAAACTTTGATTTGATGCCAGGAAAAATGTATCTTTAACAAATGGCATACTTGGAGAAAATTGCAAATCGATATCTCGCGGAGCGGAAGTGATTTTTGCCTTTGGGTCTCTGTGCGTTGGGCCAAAAGATGTATGCATCGCGCCACTTTGGAGGTGCTTTTGAGGCACTTCCTAAAGTCCAAATTGAGCCCAAGTATGCTTGTTGGAAAGAAATGTCTGTCTACTTTCCAACCCAAGTAGAATTTCTGAATTTGGATGCCATTTGCCTTTCCGCAACTACAATCTCCCAAGACGGCTTCCTGTGTGTCAAAATAGGGGTAGAGAGGTCATTTTTTGGGTGTTTTTGACCTCCTGAGGACTCAAAAATTTCCCAAACTCCTTGGGCATGAACCAGCAGTCATAATTTTCCATGGAAAATCCAAAAATATAAACCTTTTTTCATTTGGAGCTCCCTTGAAAAATCGCGCGCCAGGTGGCGCGTTGCACAGGGAGAAAAAAACTATTTCTTGTGCACAAAATTTCAAAATGCAAAAATGTGCTCCAAATTTCTTGAAATTTTGGTTGTACCTTCTCTATCACATGTCATGCTGGACCAATGAAGCCTCAGCCAAGATTCGGAGCCGATCTTGCTCTTTTTGCCTCTTTTGTCTTTTGTTCACCTTCATCAATTTCGCCTTTAGGCTCCTGATTCTTGCTTTGGAGCTCATGTTTCGGGCCATGTAATGGTGAGTCATGTGCCTCAGCATTACCTTTTCCCTATTAGCCTTCTTCACTAGCTGCTCCAAGTGAATGTTCACTTTCTCTAAAACATACTCCCGATCCTCATCTCTTTGCTCCATACACCTTGTGCTGCCATGATGTGTTGCCGGTTTTCCTTGATCAGTTTCAACTCTATCTCACCTTGCCAATCCTCAAGTTGTTTGTTCCTCTGCTCCAGGTATGTCATATTCCATTTGGCTCTCTCCAAGTCAAGGGATAAGGCTTGGATCTCTGATTGCTGCTCCTGGATGATCTCTTTAAGCTGTGCACTTTCTGGATCCGTATCTATATCATCATCATGAAGGAGAACGAAGTTGGTCTCTCGTTCACCTGATGGCCCCTCATCATGCATCGGCTCCTTACCTCTGTCATGTACCTATAGTGCTGATGTTAGAAGTGAGGCCCCTTCCACCCCAGGTGGAGATAACACTCGCTTTGCTACTGCAAACAAATGTCTAGTGCCCCTCTGATATGTGAAGAATACCAGCACACCACCGGTCTCATGGTGCTCGTACTAATGAGAAGGTTCCCCTATCTCAAATCTAGTCTCTGGAGGTCCCTGTGAAGCTCGGAGAAGTCACGGGAGATGAAATCATCCCAAGAAATGCCCTGTAATCCAAGCTGACGAACCACCAAAATCTTAATCAGAGCAAAATGATAAACACTATTAAGTTGTTGCTGAGTGGTTTTATGCTGTATAATGGTGGTCATCCTCTCTATGTTCCGGCAAATGAAATACAGAATGTTCATCATCCGTACCCTGGTGAAATGCATGAGCAACCTGATGTGATAAGCATAAAGATGAGAGAATCGTCCCTCACAGCTGAAATATTTCATAATCAATCTCATTAGTGGAGCATATTCATCTTTCAGATATCAGAATGGAAAGACTCTTTTGAGCTGCCTCAAGAAAGTGGTTTTAATATATGGCTCATAATGATGTTGATCAATCTTTTGCTTCTTGTTCCATGGTTCTCCAATCTTCGGTATGCTGGTTGCTAATGAGATAGATTCTGGTGTCAGTGTGAAGGTGACACCAGTTAAAGTAGCCTGATCTCCTTGTAAGTGTAGCACGAATAGACGAGCCAGCTCATGATGAAATTGAACACTAGCCACCTTTTGACAAAACTCAAAGCATGACTGACGCTAGAAACACGACATAGCAAGAGGGTAGGCTTGCAATTCTGTGAGGATGGTCGGTTCTTCTCTAACATGTCTGCCACTTTTGTGAGGCCTTCGGGGAGCCTCTTCTTCCGAGGATGAGTCGCTTTGGGTTTCCATTTCATAATCTGATACATGCTCATATGCCATGACTGTTGTTTTTCCACTACCTTAGAGAAAAATATGTTGGTGATAACACTGTGTTTGGACTGCTTTTGTGATGTGTTGAAATCTGCCACCAAGGGGAAAAATGCAATAAGGGAATGTTAGGAAGGGGAATAATATGAAGGGATTAAGGACTATGAGGAGGAACTTTATTTAGGGATATGTAGGGGGTTTAGGAAATTTTATGTAGGGTAGGGTTTGTGGTTTTACATTTGACAAATGAGCAGAGGGGATAGGGAATAGGAGTTTAGTAACATTTTAGGATAGGGAAAAATGGGAAAATGGAATAGGGAAGAAGGGAAAATGAAATGGAGGAGGAACCTTGGAACTAGCACAATGAATTTGCAACCCTAACAGCAATTGTTTTGATGACTTTAAGTGGTAGGGTTTAAGAGTTTTTGTTGCAACCATAAGCAGCCATAAACCATCATCATACTAACACAAAAATGGATTAAACACTGAGAGATCAACCCCACCTAGCAAATTCAAGGATTAGAAGGCAATTTGTTGCAATTCTGAGCAAAATCGGGCTTTTATGTGTATGCGCCGTGCAGCATACCTAGTGCACTGCGCTGTTTGAGTGCACCGCACCTGTGTTATTTAACACTATGTGGTCGCACCCAGTGCGCCGTGCTCCCTCAATGCGCCGCGCCACTCCGCCTGTGCGCCGCGCCTGTCAAGACACCTCCAACTTCATCCAAAACGTGCGCTGGCTCACCCAATCACCATTGAAATGCTTCTCTTTGACCTTGGCATGTGAAAATGACTTTGATTCTTATGAGAAAATCTATATAAAGGCATGGAGTCATGGGTTTGATTTTTGTTTCTTTAAAACCCACTTTGCAATGTTTCATTTTGGCACTTTTTCCACAACTTAATACAACTCTGTATTTCACCTTCTCTTTTTGGATTTTTGACTAAAATGATGAAATTTTTGGCAATTTTTTGCAGGAGCAGCTGTCATGGCATTTGGCAAAGGATGACCAGAACCAGCTTTTCAAGTGCTTCATGTTGGAGAACTTTACATATTTATCATAAACATTAATTTGACAATTTCCTCTTTAAAACAGAGTTTTGAAGAGGAATCACCCTTGAGCATTATGGATGATGAAAATCTAGAGATGAAACTTGTTGAACCTCCCTCTGGCCTGCTGGCATGTTTGGGTACTCGGAAAACACGACTTATGAAACCCCAGACCTATGACTGATATGATTTTTTGCCCATTAAAATGCCAAATATTGACTGTCATTTAATGAACTTTGATGAACAGATCTGAGCCAGCAGGTACAAAGCATGAGGGGTAATGACCGACAAGACCCTTCCATACGATTTATGGCATGCCCCTAGCATAATGTAGTAGAGTGAATGGAGCAAGACACCTAAAAATGAAATGCAGAAAGAGTTTTGATCTCGAATGGAGGACTGACAAGACTGAGTCTAACATATTGGATAATTTTTGGTAAATAAAAGGTTGTTGTAGCTCGGTATTTGGACATGAGCTCCACCTGATATTTGGTCTGAAAATTTGGCCTCATGGATATCGACAGAAAGGTTTATGATTTTAATATTAGTTTTGATCTAGAATCTAAAGCTTCATAATCTGACTTAGCTGATGATTGCACAATATTTATTTATGTAAGGCCTAGCATATTATTTTGGTCAAGTGTTATGTTTGTAGAAAGGATTATATGAAACAATATCCTCGAGTCTAGTATGTCTGCTTGGATAGTTATCTGGTGAATCTAGGAAGATGTGCAAATCCAAACCTCTACTTAAAAAGGGGTCCAAGGCATGACTTTGATTTTAGTTTTATATGTTGATGGTCTATTCTTGATAGGTAATGAGCCTCTAATGATCAAAGTAAGAGTGATATCGCCTGTGAAGATTGAAATGAATATCATGGTATGATGAACTACTTTCTAAAGTGTGGAAAATAAAATCTAAATCGTGAAGTGATTAAAGGACCTAGAAATGTAAATTCTTGGATGCTCTGATTAAATTTCAAGAAATTATGAAGAGATATTATTGAACCTGACTTGGAAACCAATAGCTGGTTGAAGCATTTACGTTCTATGTGAATATCCATCCGTATATATATTGAGTTCCTTTATACACATTGAGTTTCCATTGATCACCCTTTGAGATATTTGCATGGGATGATCATTTTTTGGTCTGAGATATTCTTCCTATGATATGTGACTACATGGATGTATTGATATTTATTGGGGTCATTATTGATGAGATGAGCACATCTGGGTGTCGCTTTAGTATGAGATCTACCATGATATTTTTGGATGAGAGGTTTGTAGCTTTAAGCATGACTGAGTTGAGTACAATTTTGCTGGTATGACTAGCTATGAGGCAGGTTGAAGAAGCTCTTTCGAGAGTTATTTGAGCAGGTTTATGATATGACAGGGATATATTGTACTAATATTGAGTGGGATATGATTGGAAGAGAATAGTGTATATAGATGGGATTGATATGTATTCATATATTGAGATGGCGTTGTTGTGCGAGACAAGATTAGGCTTGTGATTGTTGCCTCCATAAGAGGGAGGATCTATAAGGTATCCTTTTTGTGATATATATATTTTGTTCTAATATTACATTTGATTTAATGTATTACATGAATAGGATATTATTTCTATTGTGACATGATGATTAAGATAGTACCATATATGAGCACGATGATATGTTTATGATCGAGAACACTAAGCCAACTCTTCCCCCTTGTCCGAGCTCTCAGGGTTAGGAACTGAGATGGAGGGATCCTAGGGTTGATGGATATTTGGAAAATAAGGTCATAGATGTTTCTCCCCTATATGTTACCCATAGGGTTGGAGATGTTTCTCCCCTATCTTGGTATTTTCATAGGATACCCTAATTTGCATCATAACCACAAGTTGGGCTTGTTGGGAATACCACTCCCCATCTGGCCCACGAGTTGAGAATGTACTTGGGGGTTTAACACCCAAGTTGATTATGATGTAGGTGTTCTACCACATGAATATTTAGTTTCATTGTTGGGAATATTAGTGTTAAATAGGATGGGTTGATATGTTCTCCCCTATATCACCTATTGCTCGATATGGGGTTGAAGATGTTTTTCTCCCTCATGAGATTCTAGGTTGAGACTAAGCTCAATGATGTTGTTCTAGTTTGAGTAGGGATCCATGTGGATAAGCTCTCTAATGTTTTCCTACTGTTATCATTGGACTCCCTGCTAGCCATGATTTTGGGTTGAGATACCATCTCCCCAATGTAGATTCAGGTTGAGATGTGTTCCCCGATATTGTTTCGGATTGAGATGTTCTCTCCGACGTGATAGAGGGTGGTAGCTGAGGCTCCCCTCCAATGTCAAATTATTCTTATTTTGGATTCAAAAATGTTCAGCATATGAATAAGGACAATGAAGAGATCAACAGGAATAAGCAAGAGATGAGCAGAGATGAGCAATTTTTGACGAGATAATTGAGATTGGATATGATTTGATGACAGGATTATTGTGATGATTACATGATGAAGTTGGAATTTCTCCTAGTTAAGAGGTAGTGTTAATTTGGAATCTTAGTGACATATTCCAATCATGGGACATGGTTTTTCCTTTTGAGAGGACCAATTCTGACTATTAAAGTGCTCAATTCGGACAAGGGAAAGTGTATTTTTGAATTAAATCCCACATGTGCATAATTGATCAGGTCGAACCTAAAGTAAATTGGACACCCTTGGAAGGATATAAATATAAGTTACCTCAACCTCATTTGGACATCATCTTGGATCCTTCTTCCATTTTATTTTTTGTTTTGGTTCTGAGGCAAGTTCACATAGGTTGGCTCGCATAGGTCTGAAATTGGAGGGTATAAAGATCACATGTGTGTTCTAGGGTTTTGGCTCTCAGACACAGGCATGAAACATGAATTTTTTGGTTATAACCACATGAATGCAGGCCTATGCATGGGGTTGAAGGGTTTTATCCACATGTGTGACACTCTCTACATGTTGTTAGGATCTTGGGTTTGGTTTTTTAGTTCACTGTAGATTTCGCTCATTGATTGTAGGTTTCGACAGTTGATCGCAAGGTTCAGTCAACCTCAGACAGTGACACTTAACTGTAGGCTTCTGAATTAGGGTTTTGGATTATTGGCATTGTTGGTTTCATATTCAATTATATTATTTAGTTGATGTTGCTGGATAGTTGTATGGATGAATATTTGGATCATTATACTCTCTTTTTGCTTAATCATTCAGTAGAAATCTAATAAGAATAAGAATTTGAAAGGGTTTTCCCCATAGTGTTTTTTTCCCTAGTCTCCTACCAATCCTGGTGTCTCTATGTGTGAATGATTTTATTCTATTTTTCCTTTATGTTCCACTGCATTGATGATGATATTTTTCTTTCTACATAATTGCATATGTTTTTGAATAATGATGTAAATATGAATAATGTTATGATGTAACGGGTGAATTTAATATGGAAATAATGAAATGCAATTATCAAAGCTAAGAATAATATAGCCCTAAGAAAAAATTTAACATATGAAAGTGAAAAAAGTTTTAAAAGTGAGGACCCAACATCTTCCCCACATGAAAGGTATTGCATGTCCCCATGCAACAAATTACTCATATTATCTACAAAATACTTTATCTCCTTTTGCAAAATTTTGAAATTATGTTTCACTAGACTTTAAACATGCTCTAAAGAATCAAGTAAAATGTCCAAGATAGAGGTCTTGGCCTTCTTCTTTTTCCTTTGTGTATTTAGCTTAATTTGGGACTCCTATCTCCTTTGTTTGTTAGCTTCTTTCGTACCATTTTTTTGGCTTGTTTAACTAGTAGTTTCCCTCTTGCTTTCAAAATTTATTTCTCTTTTTGTATTTTTTCAAAAATAGTTTTAAATATTTTATTTCCATTATTAACGTACCTATCTAGCAATTTTATCTCCTATATTTCTACCTCTAGTCATTTGACTTTACTTATTTTTTTTACTTTTTAAGTAGTTTGTACAAAGTCTACTTCTTTAGGAGTCTCTTCAATTAGCACGTCTCCCATAGCATCTTCAAATATAAAAATTTATTTAGGGTCCATAATATTCTTTAGGCTTTGATGCTCTATTTTCCTTAGTGTCTACATTTATGAATATATCAGGACTTGGTCAAGTCTTTGAAGTGCACTTTATTATGAGCCTCTTTACCAAACTCTTCAAAAATATACCATCATTCTCTGTATCCAATTTGTCAGGGGAGCCTTCAAATTTGATTACTTCCATAAATGTATTCATCCTTTTTTTTACTTCCTCTATTTATTTTCATACTTCATGTCATTCTTCTCTCTAGGAGAGGGATCACATCAAAGGGATCTTTTATCTTCCTTGTTTTATTTGGCTCACACTTTGTGATATTTGTAACTTGGGATTTACCACCTTTATTTCCTTCTTATATATGTGTCTTTAAAGATTTATCTTGTGAGATTTTAGTTATTTAGGATTTCAAAACCATTTTCTCCTTTGTAGGGTTTGAGCTCTTTTTCTGAACTTCAAGGTCAACTTCTAAAATGTTCTTCTTTTGACCGCTAGTTGCGTTCTTTTATTTCATTTAAACACTTGGCTTTAGAAAATTTAGGGATCTCATTTTATTCATCTATTTCAACTAGGGTCTCTATGAACTAATTTCCAACTAAAATCTCATGCCATGTGTTTTTTCTCCTCCTCAACTAGAATTTTGACAAAACAAAATGATATAAATTTATTTCTAGGCTCTTAGGGTTTCTTTGAATCCATTTTTATATTTTTTTTTAAACTACTAAACAAATAAAAGAGAAATTTTCTCTTCTTATCATCTTAAAAGTGCATTAATAATATCAAATGGTAGAAAAATACAAGACCATACCTCCCTTCATAAGTATGTGTTTTTTTAATGATGAATGGGACATCTCTTCTTTTCTTCCTATAGTATTTTTCTTGGAATGCCCTTTGTGAAGTTTACTGCATGCTATGGGTTCTTTAACAATCATTTCCAACCATCCTCCTTAAATTCATGGTTTTAAAACCATTTTTCTCTAGTTAATGTAAAATTGGTAGCTAGAGTTATGGAGCTTTCTAACACCTACAACCTATGCCCTTTCCATTGAACATTTTAGCAAATTATAGTTTAAACCTATGCCCTTTCCATTGAACGTTTTAGAAAATTATAGTTTAAACCTGTAATTTCCTCTTATGAACTTTTGGAAACATAATAACCATCCAACCTTCTTAAACCATTACCCACAAAACTTCAATTCCATCCAGTTCATATTGCACTAGTAGGCTAATTTTCATGTCTTGGAATATGAGATGACATGCTTGGCCGAGCACTTTTCCTTTTTGCCCAACTTATCACACAATTTAGGGATTTTTTCTAAGATTGGAAGGAAAAATGACGTGAAATTTTCTAGGTCTACAAATCTCTATATTCGAATGGTCACTCCACTTATGATCACATTTAACATTATGATAACATGACATCATGATTTGAAATAATTTTATTTAACTGAAACTATTATAACAATATCTAGCAAAACCATATTGTATAATTGGATTTGGTAATAATGACAAGGGAAGGTGTTAATATGAAAGGTTGAATGATAATATGAAAGGTTGAATGATATTATAGAAGGATATTGCATAAATGATAGAATTTTTTAATGATGATATGGAAGATAGGATATATCATTATAAAATAAGTCTTTAGGTTTGTTTTATTTATACACAAATGAAAATTTTAAGATAGTAGTTTGATTAAAATCATTTACCTCAAAAAAATTTACTCTACCTTGATTTTCTTTGTAGACCTTTAGGATGTTGAGACTTTTGGAAGAATGATGATGTTGATGTTATCCTTGTAGAAATACTCTACTACTAATCTATGCATAAATTTTTAATCATCCAAAAATTTGAAATGTTATATTTATGATGAATAATTTCATGAAAAAATGCATGGTATTCCTAATCAATTTTGAAGTTATGGCAGTTGTTGAAAATTTCTTGGTTCGAAGACTGTAATTTTGGAGAAAAAATTAAGTTTTCATGCTTAAAATTTGGATTCCTGAAATGGTCTTCTAAAAAAGGAAATTATTTTGGATAATTGGATATTTAACTAAAATTTGTAACGTTGATTTAACTGCAAAATTATTGATCAAATTTGAATTGGAAAAAAATTATGAAAATACTTGGAACTTTGCTTATTAAAAATCTAGTTTTCAAGTAGAGCTCATGTTTGACTTCTGATATGTATCTTTAACTTGATTAACTTGTCAAGTTATTAAGTGTGAACAATTATAACTTAATAAAGCATTAAAGGAATCATAAACAAGCAAAAATGAGAGAAAATGAAATAAAGAGACAACGAGACAGTGAAAGAAACAACAAACACCAAGATGATAATGGAGTTCACCCATTCACTAGGCTACTTCTTGGGTCTATATTGCAACTATGAGACTACTTCTATTATCTTCAAAAAACTATGTTACAATTGGAAATTTTGTCTCTATCTTGCAACAAAGTCCTCCTCTACAATAATGGGAACTGATTTTCCAGAACCACTAAAAACACTACAAAATCAACTCCAAAAATGAGATAAAACCATATTTAAAAGATATTTAAAGGGATATTATAGAGCATAAAATAATTAAAATCATATTCTATGATCTGAATTTATGAAGGAATGAAATGAAATATTTATTTAAAGAAAAACACATAGATACAACAAAACAGAACTTTAATTAATAAATAAAAAATGATGGAAACTATCATAGGGAGGCAGCAATCACAAGATCAAACTTGTTGCCATACAAAAACATTGTCTTAATATATGGATATTTCTTTATCTCAGAATATATCTAGCTTAGAGTGCATAACACAAATCAAGAATTCAACTCGTTGCTTAAATCCATCAAAACTATAGTTGAAGAGGAGACTCTTCAAACTACTTCAGAGTAGTCCATCATGCCAAGCATACTTCCCTTTATAGGAAATCCATCATCATCTATTTGATCCCTCTAGCACTGAATATTGAAGTGCTATAATCCTGTGATAAACAGGTTTCCAATTCATATAACCAAATATCAAATACATACATGCAACCATAAGAGAAGTAGGTGTCTGCATCATAAGATTAGCAGTTCAAATATGATAAGATCAAAGGGCTTGCGCAAATACATATAGGACTTTCTGCACATTTTTAATCATGTCATCAAACACTGCTTCATCTTAGTTATCAATAATGGTAATTATATGAGGACCATATTACTCTCAATATCATACAATTGTCTTCAATCTACTCCCTTTGAATAGGAAGTTTCTTCAAGCATCATCAAGATCATAGTTTTCTTCATGTTAGATGATACAAGAATGTCAGATCATGGAGTTAAACTATATTAGGTTCTCTATTGTATTACTATCATGACAAGTCATCATCATCTTATTCAATGAATAAATCATCAATAATTCATTAAGGGTTAATATCATGCACTTAGGGTAGATGAAAAGTGTACCTCCATGCAATATCAAATCTATATTACATTATACAATAATTTTCATTATAGTTTAACACCATTATGCTAGGGCATCCATATTATCATGTCAAATTTTTTTAAGTCATTAAAACAGTTACAACTTACTAAAGTATTATCAATACCAATTAAAGAGATTGTAACCACCCCTCCCACATTTACCCAATTTCACTATCCTACCAGGGTAAACATGAGATGAAGAGTTGTGATGACATGACCTAATGTCCAAGCTATAATTAAGGAATTAGGGCCTGCAAACTGACCACAAACTGACAATTCACAACATCCCTCAGAGCTACAGGAGACTTAGGGACCAAAGGACCACCCTAGGTGACTAAACCCTGAGCTTAGGCTATTTTTCATTAACCTAGGTGTTCGGTTGTGTCATATTCTTTCCACGACTAGCCCATGTCATTAAACGAAGGGTTAGAAGGGGTGTGAAGCCCCCCCTTCGTTGCATTGATTGTGTAGCGAGGGGAGTCAGAGGGGGTTTGAGGGGTGCAGGTAACCCCACTCTATGGGGTTTGGGGCAGTGCCATGGAAAATTTTGGTTTTGGACCCTATATTAGGTTGGGTGGACCTACCTATGGTTTTGTGCATGCTTTTTGCACATGGCTTTAGACGTGATGGTTTTCGGTCCATGGTATTGGATGCTATGGCGAAGGCTATGGTGAAGGCTTTATGGGACAAGTTAGGGACTTTGTACCAATCTAAGTCTCTGGTGAATAAATTGTTCCTATGGAAAAAGCTGTACAACCTGAGGATGAAAGATGGAGACTTGGTGACAGAGCATCTGAATGTGTTTAATACTATGGTAAGTCAGTGGTCGTTTATTGATTTCAAAATTTTAGATGAAGATAAGTGCATTAGTTTGTTGTGTTCTCTACCAGATTCATGGGATAGTCTGGTTATTGTAATAGGTAGCAATGCAACTGCCTTGCAGTTTGATGAAATAGTCTCATCCTTGCTGACAAAGGAGATGAGATGGAAAAATATGGAGAGCTGGAATGGTGTTGCCTTGTTTGTATGAGGAGGGTCCCAGAACAGAAAAAAAAAAAAAGAAGTCATCAAGTGGGAGATCTAAATCTAGAGGGAGATCTAAATCTCCAAGAAAACCTGTAAAGGTGGTGTGCTAGAAATGCGGAAAGGAAGGGCACTACAAAAGGGACTGTAAATCTAAAGTTCCTAACAAAGGAAAGGGATTTGATGATGCTCCTTTTGCAAAGGTGAAAACCACCTCAGATGAAGGTGGGGATGTGTACTTGGCTTCTTCAAGTACACATGTAGATCATGAGGCATGGTTGATTGACTTAGGTGCATCCTTTCACTTCACTCCCCATAGAGAGTGGTTCTGCAAGTATGAGAAAGACGATGGGTGATGTCTTCTTAGGGGATGATAGGAAGGCTAGAATCGTTGCTCGCGGAAAATTAAAGTTGAAGTTGCAAGGTGGAAGGGTTAGAACACTTCCGGGTGTTCTACATATTCCTACATTGGCAATAAATCTGATTTCTGTAAGCAAGCTGGATGATGCAAGTGTAGAATAGTGTTTGAGAAGGATCCCTGCAAGATGGTTCAGGAAGCACTGGTATTGATGTGGGGAGTTTAGATTGGAAATTTGTACAAGCTACAAGGTAGCACTATTGTTGATGGGTGCAACAGTTCTATGGTTCCTGAAAGTGAAGTAGAAAATCTAGTGGTCTCTAAGAGAAGACCATGTTGTTGCATCAAAGGCTTAAACATATTGGAGAAAAGGGCCTTCGAATACTTCATGTAAAGGTATGGTAGAAGGTATGAGTAATAGCTCTCTGGATTTTTATTCTGTGAAAATTATGTATATGGGAAGCAAAATCGGGTGAGTTTCCTCTCTGGTGGTAAGAGGCCGAAACAAATATTAGAGCTTGTGCACAGTGATGTGTTTGGACCTGTGAAGGTTCCATCACTGGGTAAATCTGTGTACTATGTATCCTTTATAGATGACCTCTCAAGGAATACATGGATATATTTTCTTAAGAAGAAATCTTAAGTCTTTGACAGATTAAAGAATTTAAGTCTCTAGTGGAAAACTAGACAGAGAAGAAGATAAAGGTGTTGAAGACAAATAATGGTGGAGAGTTTTGTAATAAGGAATTTGAACAATTATCTAAGAAGTGTGGTATAGCATGACAGAAGACTCCTCCATACACACTTGAGAAAAATGGAGTTGCGGAAAGAATGAACAAGACATTGATGGAAAGGGCAAGAAGCATGCTCAGTGGTGCTGGGTTAGGACAAGAATTCTAGGTAGAGGCGGTGGAGGCAACATGTTACCTGGTCAATAGATCACCTTCATCAACATTGGAGGAAAAGACTCCATAAGAGGTATGGACTGGTAAGAAAACCTCTCTTTCACATCTGAGGGTATTTGGATATGATCCATATGTACATGTTCCAAAGGAGAAATGAACCAAGTTGGATAGTAAATATTAAAAGTGCATCTTTATTGAGTATAAGGATGGTTTAAAGGGTTACAAGATTTGGAACCCAGTAACAAGGAAGGTTGTGTACAACTCAGATGTGGTGTTCAGAGAGGTAAAGATGTTATTAAACATGAAGTCCAACCAAAGGAACCTAAGAAGATAGAGTTTGAACTAAAGAGGAAGAATCAGACTCTACAACAGACGAGGAATCAGAAGATGAAGAGCCACAAATTCCGGGTGTGAGAAGATCGGTTTGAGAAAGAAGGTAGCCAAAAAGGTATAGTCCATCTGCTTTCTGTTCAAATTTTTCCTTATCTATTACTGATGATGATCCCAGAACTGTGAAGGAGGCAGTAGATTCAAAGGATAGAAAACTTTGGAAAGAGGCCATGGTTGATGAAATGGTATCTTTGCACAAAAATGAGGCTTGGGATCTGGTGGAGTTGCTAGATAGAAGGAAACCCATTGGTAACAAATGAGTGTTCAAGAAGAAGACAAATGCAAAAGGAAAGGTGGAGAAATACAAAACTCGGTTGGTAGCAAAAGGTTACTCCGAGGTGCCGGGAATTGATTTTGGTGATATTTTTTCTCCTGTCACCAAGGTAACTTCTATTAGATTACTTTTATCTGTTGCTACTGCTTTTGATTTTGAGGTAGAACAGATGGATGTGAAGACAACATTTCTTCACAAGGATCTGAAAGAGGAGATCTACATGAAGCAACCTGAAGGCTTTGCAGTGAAGGGTAAGAAAGAACTAGTATGCAAGTTAAAGACGTCTTTGTATGGGTTAAAACAGCTGCCAAGAATGTGGTATCAGAAATTTGATACATTTATATGGGGGCTTGGCTTCACCAGAAGCAAAGCATATTACTGTGTGTATTTTAAATTAATTGGTGACCGTGTATTTATCTGGTCTTGTATCTGGATGATATGTTGCTAGTTGTAAATGAGAAAGAAATTATCCAGGATTTGAAGACCCATTTGTCCTCCAAATTCGACATGAAAGATCTTGGTGCTGCAAACTTTATTTTAGGCATGGAAATTAAAAGAGATCAGACAAAGAGGAAGCTCTAGTTAAACCAGAGGAAGTATGTCAAGACAATATTGTAGAGGTTTAATATGCAGGATAGTAAGCCGATGAAGGTTCCTATTCCTGTAGGTGTAAAGTTATCTGTTGAACAATGTCCCAAGGCACAAGAAGAGGAAGAGGACATGTCCCGTGTTCCATATGCAGGTGCAGTCAGAAGCCTGATGTATGTGATGGTTTTTACTAGACCAGACATTGCACATGCAGTGGGAGTATTGAGCAGGTTTATGTCAAAACCAGGGAAGGAGCATTGGACAACAGTGTAGCGGGTTTTTAGGTATTTGTGTGGCACTAGTGATTATGGTTTGTGCTACCAAGGAAGACCAAGATTGGAAAAAGTGTTGGATATTCATGGCTTTATTGATGCAAATTGGGCTAGAGATCTGGATTAGAGAAGATCTATAAGTGGGTATGTGTTTAACCTAATTGGAGGTGTAGTTAGTTGGATGAGTAAGAAACAATCTGTAGTGGCACTATCAACTATAGAGGCAGAATAAATGGCAGCCACTCATGCAAGCAAGGAAGTAGTTTGGTTGTAGAGATCGTGTTCAAGTATGGGGTTAGTACAGGGAGCTATAAGGATAGACTGTGACAGCCAAAGTGCAATTTTCTTGGCAAAGAACCCTGCATATTATTAAAAGACAAAACACATTGATGTTCATTATCACTTTGTGAGGGATATGATAGAAGACAAAAAGGTGTTGCTGGTAAAGGTGGACACTTTGAAGAATACAACACATGCATTGAAAAAATTTGTGAGCTCTGAGGAGTTCTCTTGGTGTAGAGAAACAATGGGCATTACAGGCTGGATAAATGACTAAGCTCTCGTGTGGCCCCCTATGGAAAGAAAACAACAAGTGGGAGAATGTTGGGTTGTGTTATATTCTTTCCACGACTAGCCCACGTAGTTAACTGGGGGATTAGAAGGGGGGTGGAGCCCCACTTTGTTGCACTGATTGCGTAGCAGGGGGAGTCAGAGGGGGTTTGATGGGTGCAGGTAACCCCACTCTATGGGGTCCGAGGGTTTTGGACCCTATATTAGGTGGTGCGGACCTACCTATGGTTTTGTGCATGTTTTTTGCACATGGTTTTGGACACGATCATTCTCAGTCCATGGTTTTGGATGCAATGGCTTTCGGTCCATGGTATTGGATGCTTCGGCATGTATAAATATGTATTGTGACATTGAGAGGAACATAATGAAAAATCAAGCTGGTAGTCCCCGTTTTGGGATCCAGGGAAAAATCTCTGTGTATATGTGTTTTATGTGTTATGCTCTCACATTTTTTATTTTCTGTGTTTTAGAATTTGTATGTAGGTAATTTATGTACGGGGTTAAAACCTACACTAGGCAACTCTTCTTTTGATAGTTGCGGATTCATATTCTCCTACACCACGAACTCGTGAATTCTCTTGTCAAACCAACCTTCAATTTCTTTCTTAGTTGGATTCCAATGATATGACATCAGGCATCTCTATGTAGATTCTGGTCCCAGCAACGGAACCATTTGTTGGCTTGTTGGGGCCTGACCCAGGTTTAGAGTTAATTAGAAAAACAAATCCCTAACTATTGGCCCTTTTGGCAACAGTCCATAGAGCACAAATTGAGATCTCACCCGAAGCAGTATTGGGGGATGTTGGAACTAGGTTTCCTCACCCTTGAGATGTTTGAGGGGTTGATTTAGTCAAACTTTGAATACCTTTGCATAGGTTACTTCGTGCACTTCCCTGACCTATGAGGCCTTCGCGCCCTATTATATTCACCTTCGTGTAGCCCTAACCAGGGTCTGAGGAGCTTTCCCACTGCTAGAGAAGTGATCTACACCATTTCCCCAAGTCACTCCGCGAATCTTACTTATCTTCTTGTAACAGTTAGTTATCTTCGCATAAACAAATACTTTATATTATATTCACTTGTTCAGCACATTCATATAAGTTCGCGTAGTAAATAAACAGTGAAATTGAAATTCATACCCAATATACTTCAATACATAAAACAACAAAAGATACATAGAATATTGTAAAACTTCTCTTTATTAATGCTTCCAATGGTTACAGACTCAATCTTCCCTGCACACTTAACTGCAAGGGTCCGCACACTTAGCTGTGGACTACTAGGCCTCTGCGCACTCAGTTATAGAGTATTCTCCTAGTCTATGAGCCAAAGAAACGACTCTACACTTAGACTCAATGCTCCCTCATTAGATCTTCTATCTTCGATTCCTTAGATGTCTCTTTATACTTAGAGCCTCGCTCTATTTATACAATCCCATGGTCCGTGGACCATGGGTAGATCTCTCAAACCAAAATTACATTACAAAACTAAGGGCGAACAACCCTATGACTCCATTACAACTTCGCGCTCTGCACCCACAAATCATGGAGTCTTTACAATGGACTTAGTCAAAACTTGGGATTTAAGCCCCAAAACTTGCCCTAGGGGGATCCCATGCCCAAGAACAGCCATAAGATAGTACATGGGTTCGCAAAGCCCTAGTAAAGGAGGCTGAGTCTGATTTGGAGTGCGCTCATGAAGCCTTCATGGAAGCTAAGAAGAGATTCACTAAGGCCTCCACCTCAGGAAGCAAGGATAAGCCTAAGCCAGAGATGGAACCCTCTATGCTCACAACTTTCTTGGAAACTTGTATGAAGTTACTACGTGACAATAAGGCTATAAAAGGGTTACAAGAACACATCAATAGATGTGTTGGAACCGTGCCATTTGAGCAGTGCATAGTACGAAAGATTGGCAAGCATAAAACAAGGACGAGATGGGAGATGAGACTGACTGTGCAGATAGGAGAATATGAAATGGATTAGGTCATTTTGGACCCGGGGTCAAATGTGAATTCCCTACCAAAATAGACTTGGGAGTGAATGGGGAGACCTATTCTGCAATGGTCTCTGATTCGGCAGAAAATCATCCCCATGGGGCGAATGCTAGGGGTGACTGTGGATATTGAGGGAGAAAGTGTGCTGGATGACTTTGAAGTAATAGAGATAGTGGATGATAGCAATACCTATCCTGCGCTCTTGGGAATTGACTGGGCTACTGATATGAATGGGGTAATCAATCTGAAGAAGTGAAAGATGTTATTTGAGAAGAAATCATTGTGCGTAATAGTACCCCTCGATCTTGCTGAAGGATCGCGCTATACTGAACCTATCCACGATTATGAGAGTGATGACGACCTAGAATGTATCTATAAGATAACAACTCGAGACCAATATTGGGTGAATCCAACCGTGGATGGATGGATTACCTGGGATTACCAGAGTTCCTGCACTTTGGACTCCGACGAAGAAATAGAACCCTGGCAGAATCAGTTACATGAAGTAACTACGCTGAATTGCAACATGATGACCTGGTCATTGCATTGTGTGTCGTCAGAGATAAGAAATCTTCCTACTTATGATTGTTTGAATGAGGTAGATATATTTTTGGATGCATTTCAAAGGGAGGTACCAGAAAAGCAATGCTTCCAGGCCTTTGACTAGGCACTGCACACGACGCTCACAAGATGGTGGGGTACGCACAAGGGAAGCTTTGATGATTGGCGTGAATTTAGGAGGATGATGAGAACACAATTTGGGAAGTATAAGATGCTACTGATAGACAAATACGATGGGTAGAACAATCCGTGCATGCATATGGCCAAATGGACGCATGATTATGGAGAAAAGCCCCAACTTGAGTGGGTGCACCTGTTCTGTCATACCCTGCATGTTATCCCAATGAATTGGCATATAGAAATAGATCTCCACCATGGGAAAAGCCAATGGGATATCCTGCACAAAGGATTCATGATGAAATTTAGTTTTGAGGACGGGTTTGACAGTATTGATGAAGCACTATAGGAGGTAAAAACAACAATCTTTAGGATACCGCAGGATCCTTTAGACCTGATTCAGCATGAATGGGCTACTTAGTTGAGTCATGTGCTAGAATGTTATAATGTAACTTCTAAAAAATAGGATGAGGATCCGTGAAAGATTAACATTCCAAAAGCGGAGGGCCATCACGCAGTTCAAGGACCACAAATTGAGAACCCTAACATAACTGAGCCATTGAAAACAAAACAAGTGAACGTTGGTACTGAGGTAGAACCCAAATTCATGAAGATTGGAGACTACCGGGATGACACAATGGTGCATAAGGTCGCTGAATTTCTCTATGAATACTAGGACTTATTCCCTACCAAGTTTGTTGCTCTAAAAGGAATAATCGGGGACCTAGGAATGATGAAGATCATGTTAAAGCTCAACACGAAGCCAGTTAAGCAAAGGTCTTACCTTCTCAATTCAAAATACAAGGAGAAGGCCCGCTTAGAGTTAGACAAGATGCTAGAGGCAAGTATCATTGAACCTATGGAAGAATCTAATTGGGTAAGCCCAATGGCGGTGCAAGAGAAGAAGCATAAGGATGAGATAAGGATATGAGTGGATCTCAGAAAACTGAATGACACTTGTGTGCATGATCCTTTCCCGACTCTGCCCACGGATGAAGTGTAGACAATGTAGGCAGCGAGGAAGCATATTCCTTCATTGATGGGTTCTCTGGGTACAGCCAAATCAAAATCGCACCGGAGGGTAGGAGCAAGACAACCTTCGCGACTAAGTGGGGTTGTTTTCAATACACTGTAATGCCGTTTGGATTGAAGAATGCACCTGCAATCATTTCATGTGTGGTTGTTGTGACATTCAAGGAATTTATTCATAAGTTCCTGAAGGTATATTTTGATGACTGGACTATATTTGGGTTGGTTAAGCACCATGTATCAAGCTTGCACTTGATGCTAGGTACCTGTCGAAGATACCAGATCACACTTAATCTCAAGAAGTGTCTATTTCGCATTATTTTTGGGAACCTATTGGGGCATGTGGTTTGCAGACAGGGAGTGATGGTAGACCCCATGAAGATCGTGGTGATACTGAACTTGGAAGCGCCAAGGAGTGTGAAACAGTTGCACGCTACTCTGGGACATACAGGATATTACAAAATTTTTATCAAAAGTTATGCCCAGATCACCGCGCTTGTGGAAAAATTATTGAAGAAGGATGTCACATTCTACTGGAATGATGACTATAAGAAGATCTTGGATATATTGAAACAAAAGATGGTTATTGGGCCAATTCTAGTCTTCCTGGACTGGAAGAAGGAGTTCCATGTACATGTCAATGCATCATGTATAGTGTTGGGAGTAGTACTAACACAGGTTGGAGGAAAAGTCTTGGACCACCCTTTCTCATTTGCAAGCCGCAGATTATCCGAAGTAGAAAAGAACTATTCTACCACTAAACGAAAGGGGCTAGCTATGGTGTATGTGGTCCTGAAGTACCATCACTACTTGCTAGGAGGTCATTTTAAGGTGTATACAGATCACTCCATGCTGAAGTACCTGGTCACTAAGCCTATGTTGGGGGGACGAATCTGCCAATGGCTCCTATTGTTCCAAGAGTATGATTTTGAAGTTTTTATGAAGTCAGGATTATTGAACGCAGGACCAGACCACCTTTCGCACATCAAAACAGGGGAGGAACCTACTAACTTGGAAGAAGGATTGCCTGATGCATAGCTATTTGTAGTGCGTTTCGTGGATGGTCATTTTGAGAATATAATACACTTCCTAACTACAGGAATGGCATCAGAAGGATACATTGTCCAACAAAAGAAGGAATTAGTGGTGCACGTGGAAAATTTCTCTGTCATTGTTGGGAATCTATACAAAATGTGTATTGATGAGATATTGTGATGGAATGTACCTGAGTTCGAGAGAATAAGCATCCTCGTGGACGCTCATAGGGGCACCACAGGAGGAAATTATGCAGGGAGAGCAATCGAGAAGAAGATTCTATGTGCAGGATTGTGGTGGCCAACCCTTCATAAGGATTCAAAAGTATATTTCAAGGTGTATGATGTATGCCGAAGAATGGGTAGGCCCTCTCAAAGGGATGAAATGCCTTTGAATCCACAAATGACGTTGCAACCTATTGGCTCAAGGGGGCCTGACCCAGGTTTAGCATTAATTAGCCAAACAAATCCCTACACTACTGGCCCTTTTAGCTTCAGCCCACAGAGTGCAGACTAAAGTCTCACCTGAAGCAGTATGGGGGGATGTTGGAACCAAGTTTACACACCCTGAGATGGTTGTGATGTCGATTGATTTCTTCTATCCCTACCTTCATGCAGGTGGTCCCGTTCTAGGCCTTGTAAGACAAACACTCTATTTCATCTTTCAATACCTTCACAAAAGCATACGATCAACCTTCACGTAGCCCTAACCTAGGGCTCAGGTACTTTCATGCTGTTATGGCAGTGCGCTGTGCAGATTCCTCAATTAGCCTAAGTGACTTACTTATCTTGCAGAATACCTAAGGTTATCACTGTGTAAATAGATATTCATAATTGCATTTAATCATTCAATGTAACTGTATTCATTTGTGCATCATAGAAGCATAATAAAGGAAATTCATATACAAATTATCCAAACCCATCAATAGAACAAATACACATAATTTTCAAAATAACTCCTTTTATTAATATTTTGTTAATTTTAGGTATGTTCTATGCTGGAGCAATTTATTTAATTTCTTTTCCATATTAGCAATCACATCAACATAAAGATAAACTGCAGATAGAACATAAATATAGAACACAGAAGACAAGCCAAGACAAGAGGACACAAGATATGGCGCGAGCCAGGGACAAACCCCACAATGTGTGTGGAAACCCTTTGATCAAATCTTCTCTTATCTTCAAAGTTCAGCAGAGAGAGAGAGAGTACATTTACAACAGAATTGAACACTTTGACTTATCTATATCTAAGCATAGATCATCTCCTATAACGATGAGATCAGTTGAAGACATTCTGCTTCAACTAATACCTATCATCGTGCTTCATCTAGTTCTCTAGTTGCACCACTGTATACTACACCATGCGGCTGTCCATGTCCATGATTTTATCCATCATAATGCTGCTCAAACTAATGTGAATCATCATCATGTTGTTGCCCTTGCTAATGTATTATTTTACTGCCCATGCACATGATCTTGTCATGTTGCTGCTCTTCATGTTTATGATCTTATAATGTTGCCTATGCATCATCATTATGTTGTCCTATATGTCCATGATCTCATGTTGCCCTTTATGTCCATGATCTCATTCATCATGATGCTCATGATCTCATACATCATGCATCATGCTGCTCACACTGCCCATCTACATCATACTGCTCTTACTGCCCATATATATCATCCATGACCTGGACTATGAGAGTATTGACCCAATACATACATAGCTCACAGTTGTGTCCTTATGACTACACCTAATACATTCTAGATGTTTACAGCGTATATATTTGCCAGCATATATCTATATTTGCTGCGTATTGACCAGAGTGAATGTTGCTGCCATGACAGCATTATATATCAGCCTCTGCATAACAGTGTATGAGTTTCCATGACTGTGCATATATAGTGCCTTCATTAACAGAGTTAAGGGTTGCTTGGATAGTGTACTATGCCTCCATTTATGACTGAGTTAAGGGCTATTCCTATTGACTGCGTTCCATCGCATGAATTGTTGCGTATGTTGCTAGGGCTGCGTATCATGTACAGCGTGATCTCATGACTGCACGAAAACAGTGTATAATCATCCACAAACATGAACAACATATAACATACATTGCGTATATGACCTCACGTATTGTGTATAAGTGTTGTGCTGCCAGATCCACTACAGTGTATGAGCTAGGGCTGCGTATAGTATTAACTGCGGACAGCGTGATGACTGCGTACATCTATCTAGCATGAATGTTGAGACTACATGGTAGGTTGTGCGTTGTATGGATTGGGTATAGCATGGTTCCGTGGTTTCATATAGCATGATTCCATTATCATATGACTGTGTATAAATTAACGTGAACAGCTTATACGAACAACGTTTGATATATAACAAGAACAGTGTTTGCATACATATGATACAACGTATAGGTCTTACCATGCTATCTGTGGTATTTTCATCACTCACCATAATGCCACGGCTGCCCAAATTACACGATGCCTATTGTTCTACGTTGTTTCTTCTTGGACTGCGTTATGAGATCTTGAGCCTTCCTATTGTTGCGTATTTAGTGACAGCTTCTAGGGTTTCTTCCATAGCAGTGTTTAGTTCTAGATCATTATGCTACTGCGGCTAGGGCATCATAGCAAATCCTCTTGGCGTTTTCTCCTTCTCCAAAAACCCAGACGTGGAGAAGAGATCACGTGAAGAGTGTCTAAATGACTTCAAATCCTCTTCTATTTATACCAAAATGAGGATGATGAATAGACACGTCGGTTGGGCTTCTAGAGCCTACATAAGGGCTGGTCGGCTTGATAATAATTACATAAACAAAATAAATTCATATCTCCATAAATACTTATCGGAATCAGATGATCTTTGGATCGATCCTACACCTCTCGACGAGAGGGATCCAATAAAAATATCAGCTGCCATAAATAAGCCGACCCACATGGAGTTTGGCCCTAGTTGCCAATTTAGCACTCCCTCTCAACTAGGGAGAACTCCATCCATTAATCCATAAGTCTGACTGTACTATCTCTGCCATCAGTGCCCTGCACTGTTCTGCCCAACCCTGCTCAGCTTTGCTGGCTTTACTCTACTCTGCTCAGCTCTGCTGGCTTTGCTATGCTCTGCTGAGCTCTGTTGGCTCTACTCTGCTCTGCTGGCTCTACTCTGCTTAGCTCTGCTCAGCGCTGCTTGCTCTACTAGCTCTGCTAGCTCTGCTCTGCTCAGCGCTGTTGGCTCTGCTAGCTCCGCTCTGCTCTGCGTTGTTGGCTCTGCTAGCTCTGCTCTGCGTTGCTGGCTCTGCTAGCTCTGCTCTGCTCAGCTATGCTTAGTGCTGCGGAACTATGAAGAATAACAATTGATCGAGAATGTCTCATACCATTCTCCACTGACCCAAAGTCAGACTTAGAGTGCGTACCACTGGTCCCCGACCAGTCTCAACCGACCCAAAGTCAGTGTCATAGTAGGTACCACTCCTACTACTGGTCCCAGACTAGTATCGCAGTCTCGGAGAGTGTACCACTGGTCCCAGACTAGTATCGCAGTCTCAGAGAGTGTACCACTGGTCCCATACCAGTCTCAATGGACCCGAAGTTAGCGTCATAGAATGTACCACTCTCACTGGTCCTAGACCAGTACTGCACTGACACAAATTCAGTCTTGGAGTATGTACCATTGGTCCCAGACCAGTCTCAGCCGACCCGAAGTCAGCGTCATAGTATGTACAACTCCTACCACTGGTCCCAGACCAGTATCGCAGGCTCAGAGAGTGTACTACTGGTCCCAGACCAGTCTCAACCAACCTGAAGTCAGCGTCATAGTATGTACGACTCTCACTGGTCCCAGACTAGTCCTGCACTGACACGAAGTCAGTCTCGGAGTATGTACCACTGGTCCCAGACCAGTCTCAGCCGACCCGAAGTCAGCGTCATAGTATGTACAACTCCTACCACTGGTCCCATACCAGTATCGCAGGCTCAGAGAGTGTACTACTGGTCCCAGACCAGTCTCAACCGACCCGAAGTCAGCGTCATAGTATGTACGACTCTCACTGGTCCCAGACCAGTCTTACACTGACACGAAGTTAGTCTCGAAGTATGTACCACTGGTCCTAGACGAGTCTCAGCCGACCCGAAGTCAGCGTCATAGTATGTATAACTCCTACCACTGGTCCCAGACCAGTATCGCAGGCTCAGAGAGTGTACTACTGGTCCCAGACCAGTCTCAACCGACCCGAAGTCAGCGTCATAGTATGTATGACTCTCATTGGTCCCAGACCAGTCTTGCACTGACAGGAAGTCAGTCTCGGAGTATGTACCACTGGTCCCAGACCAGTCTCAGCCGACCTGAAGTCAGCGTCATAGTATGTACAACTCCTACCACTGGTCCCAGACCAGTATCATTGATCCCAGATCAATGGAGGACATCCTAGCGTAGGGAGTACGGTAGATACAACGATGCGTCCATCGGTACTACTATGGTCCCTAACTTCATTTCCCTGCTCATTGATCAGATGAGAGGTACTTCCCATGAGTCCCAGACTGCATGGGTAGGATGCCTCGACAGGAGAACTTAATCAATCTTGTCCTCACAGGATAACACATCAATCCTGCTACAATCACCATGGAGAACACATCAATCTTGCTACAATCGCCATGGAGAACACATCAATCCAGGTCTCACAGGAGAACCAATCATCCTGCTACACAAGAGAGCGAATCATCTTGTCCCACAAGAGAGCGAATCATCTTGTTCTAGTGCGCACCACTAGGGGAGGGTGAGTCACCCTGTGGTCGTATGTTGCTCCATTATAACTGCAAGCCCCTCAAAGCTCCCAGAGCTCAATGTATGCATCATGCAGGACCCTTTTACAAAGGTCTCTCGACGACTCCACGTCGTTTAGGAAAATCACAAATTTGATCTTTCCTCAGGGCTCTGTCCTGTACATCATCTCAGTGCGATGGAGCCTCCTTGATCATCGACTTACCATATCCCAGATAAGGCAGTATTTGATGTCTATTTGCTGGAGCAATTGTCAAATACAGGATTCCTCAATAATCGAATCCCATATCTGGTTGTCACAGAGAATCACAACGGTATTCATCATGTGTACAAACAGCTCACTGAAGAGCTTTAGCAACCAGACTACCTCACTGAAGGCCATACTATCAACAATGTATTCTACCTTAGTGGTGCTCAAAGTCACCGACTTCTGCTTCCTACTCATCTAGGATATCGAGGCAAATTCCAAAGAGAAACAACACTGAGAAGTGCTCTATTGATCCTCCATACTGCTTGCCCACTCATCATTTGACTAATCATGTGGTTTCACATTTCCGGCACTGTATCTCAATTCATGAGAGATTGTGCCCTGAAGATATCTTAGAAGATTCTTGGCACCAATCTAGTGAGGCTCAACCAAATATGAGCTCACCATGCTAACTGCAACACATATGTCCGAACGAAGGTTCTCCAAGAACATCAACGCGAATGAGTTTATGAAACTCAGAGGAATTTCCCAAATCTGGTCCGACATCATCACCATATAACTTCTGAAAGTTAAGATCCTCGAGGCAGTCACAGGCTTATCTTCCCACATTCAGAATCAAACTCCCTCTATCTCCTATAAATGAGAGGGTCTGCACCTGTCAAACATAGGTGCCGGTACGAGAGTTTTATCATCCACAACCTTCGAGTAATGGTTTGGATTGGTTTCACTCCTAGTGAATCTCAGCTGCATTAGATAGCTATCAATCCTCTCATACTATGCCCGAGGTGTTTTTCTTCAAGCCATGGAGGGCTTTCTTCCACCTGTACACATGAGATTCCTTGATCATGATTCTCAAACTCCTCGGGTTGTTCCAAACCTGTGAACCTGCTGCATGAGGGGAATGGTCCCCTTATAATATTTTCCTTCGGTACATTTCAGACATGTACCTTCATGCTTCTTTTTGAATTCAGGCATCCTAGTCACCATCTGACTTACAAACCTTCGGTGCTGAGTCAATGGACATAGTCCCCAGTGGACTTCCTGCAACTTGATACAACGCTGAACTCAAAAGCATCTTTAAAAGATCTATTTTCAAACACGTACCTTTCCATCGATAAGTGCCACCCTGTAACCTTTGACTTCCATTTCTGAGATGGACATCAGGTTCGATCAAGTACGTAAAAGAGATTTTTGGGTTCCTTGCTTTCGTGGAAGAGTCGACCATTTCCTTGATGACCTGCATTACCGGTCATTCTTTTGATCATTGAAGATGTCCCAGGAATGAATGTTATCTTCATCAAGAGACATGTCTCTGCCATTTGGACACTCCTTCGCATAACGGTCGAACTTATTTCAACAAGGCATTCGCTTTTCCTTCCACCCTTAGATCCGAACTTCCCAATGAGGTGATCTTAAGATGGACCATCAGAATATTCTGTTGCGCCATTCTGATAACATTCTCTACTTTGACTTCACCCTAGGTGAATTATGAGGAACCCATTGATCCTTCTGTCTTGTCTCAACTGTCTTCGGTGATTGCTCTTTCACTCTTGCTTGGGCATTGTCTTCACCTCAGCTCTGATACCATGTTAATTTTAGGTATGTTCTATGTTGGAGCAGTTTATTTAATTTCTTTTCCATATTCAATCACATCAGCATAAAGATAAACTGCAGATAGAACATAAATATAGAACATAGAAGACAAGCCAAGACAAGAGGACACAAATATGGCGCGAGCCAGGGACAAACCCCACAATGTGTGGGG